>JARDYJ010000004.1:70774325-71449325 GCA_029215755.1 Spea hammondii
TTCTTACGAAGGGATCTATGGCGAAGACGTACAGGAGGGGGCTGAGGGGACAGCCCTGCCTCACCCCAGATCGGATCCTAAATGGTTTACCTCTCCAGCCGTTTACAAGAGCGAAGCACTTGGCCCCTCGGTACAATGTGATGACCGAATTAATGAATGTACCCGGCAAGCCATACCTGCGCAAGACTGACCACAGATAGTAATGGTCCACTCGATCAAACGCCTTCGACTGGTCAAGCGCTAGGACGTACTTGTCTCCATCCTCTACCCTGCACCGCTCAATGGCTTCCCTGACCTCACAGACGGCGTCAAAGACAGTTCGGCCCTTCACGGTACAGTATTGAGACGGGGACAAGACGTCGCTTGCAATCCCCTGCAAACGCTTAAAAAGGATCTTCGCCAGAACCTTCCTGTCGACATTAAGGAGCGATATGGGTCGCCAGTTCCCCATATCGGCCGTATCGACGACTCAGGGCTTAGTCAACATGATCACTGCCGAGGATCTCATCGAAAGAGGGAGTATACCCCTCTCCAGGCTTTCATTAAAGACTTCGGTAAGACTAGGGGCCAGGAGACTGCAGAAGGCCAGATAGAACCCGGCGGTAAGACCGTCGGGGCCTGGTGATTTAAATTTGGTCTGCGCTAGAATCGTCTCCGTGACCTCCTCTACAGTGATCGGGCTGACCAACTCATCCAGCCTTCCGTGATCAATCTCGGGAAGGGAGAGACCCTGTAGGAAGCTGTCTGTCTGATACCGGCAGGGTCTCCTCTGTCCGAGAAGTTCCAGGTAGTAATCGCGGACCACGCTCTGTATCCCATGAGGGGTTTCCTCTAGGACACCGAGGGTGTTCCGCAGACAGGTAATGATCTTAGTAGACTCCTTCCTTTTGCAACTCAGAAAGGGGGGCGAGTGGTAAGTCCCATGATCCCTCTCTTTTAGCAAGGAGGCATACCTGTCATATTGGAACGTCCTCATCATGGATTTGACCCTGGAGATGTCCCCGGGATCACCTCTTTGCGCCACCAGACAGTCCAGCTTGCACAGAAGTCCGAGGTAGGTCCTGTGCCGTGAGGACTGGATGTTTTGGGAAAGAGAGCGGAACAGAGCACAGGTCCTTACCTTCACCATCTCCCACCACTCGGACTTCGTCGCGCAGAACTCTGCGACGGTCACCTGGTCGCAAAAGAAGTCCTCGAAAGCCTGCCGAACCCAGCTTTCATTCAGGATGTCAGAATTGAGCCCCCAAATCCCTTTTCCTCTTAGCGGAGCCTGCGAGACATTTAACAGACAGGTAAGAATAAGGTGATCGGAGAACTCGACCGGCTTTAGCATGAGTGCCGTCACCGGAAGAGACTCCTTAACGTAAACCCTATCTATCCTGCTCTGACATCTGCCTCGCTGATATGTGTACCCCGAGAGGTCCGGGTTGTGCCGAATATGCACATCCACCAGACCCGCCTGCCTAACTATTCTAATGAGGGCCAAAGCGTCGTATCCTTTGTCCTTTGTCGTTTGTCTTTGGCACCTTTCCTATCCTTGGTCCTAGTGACGGTGTTAAAGTCACCGCCAAAGACAATATGCCGGGACGTGTAGAGGTAAGGCTCTATCTCGTGAAACAGGCGCTTCCTCTCCCACTTGGTCTGGAGGGCATAGATGTTAATCAGATGGAGAGGCTGCCTGCCTACCGACACATCTAGAACTACGCATCGACCCTTCGTTATCTCAACCACCCTGCTGATTGTCACATCAACATCTTGGAATAGGATGGCAACTCCCCCATAGCCCTCCGTGGCTAGCGAGAAGAAGGAGTGCCCCCATCTCCATTCCCTTTTGACAGCGTGCAGGGCCCCCAGGGTGTCCAGGCGGGTTTCCTGGACAAAGAGGATATTATATTTATCCCTGTGCCAGTTGTCATATGCGGCGAAACGCGCCCTACATGCCTTGATGCTAGCCACGTTATGTGTGGCAAAGGATAATACGGGAAGAGTCGCCATCATGGGTGTTGAGAGTGAGGAGACTTTCCCTTTTTCTTCCTTACGTTCTCATCTTCCGAGTCGGAGGTACCTCTTCGCGGAGAGTCCCGCGGGCAAGACGTCGTCATCCTCCGGAATCGGCACCTCTACCAACTCGCTATCCTCCACCTCTGCCAGTTGTCCTCGAGCTTCCGCTGCCCTTTCGCCTTCCCCCGCCACTGTTGCCACTACCGCTGCTGCCTCTGCCGCCTCCTTGACCTCCATGCGGGTATCCCAGTCCATCAGGGCGGTGAACCTGTTCTGGACTGGTATGTCCCCGCATGTCTGGCCGATGGCGGTTTCGGCGACGGCCGCCGCCTCTGACTTTGGGGCAGCAACAGCGATGGCTTTGCGTTTCTGGGCCCTGGAGCTCCCCCGTCCCGGAGGGACTTTCTCCCCCTCTAGTGTGGAGGGTGGCTCCTTCCGGGAAGGGGTCTTAGCAGAAGCAGAGGATCTTACCGGACCTCTCCGAGCTGCCTCCTGAGTTTGGGTCTCCTTCCTCGGACCGACAGTCGTCCACCCCGACTCATCCCGCGTGGTTGCGGCTCAGGGTCCTGACGCCGCCCGTGTGGTGGTGACGCTGCCTGTGGAAGGAGTACAGACAGATATGGTGTGGGACGGGCGTTTTTTCATGCGGACAGGTAACGGGGCAATGATGTTACTTACGGGGTTGGTGCTGGAGGAGGTACCTGGGGAGTCGGGTAGAGCCTTGTCCAGATCGCCCCTCACAACTGGCCGTGGGTCTTCCTCTGAGAAGTCGCCCTCACCTTCCCAGATGCTCTCCATATTGTACTGGGCTTCGGGACATGCTCTGTAAGAATGACCCAACACCCCGCACAGGTTGCAGCGGATGGTAGTGCACTCCTGCTTGGAGTGTCCTACAACACCGCATAGGGTGCACTTGGTGACATCACACCCTATGACTGTAATGCCGGGGTGAGCCACATTTGTGGCACACCCGGGGCTGATCGGGATAAAAGCAAGATACCCGGTCAGTCCCGATAAAGAACGAATTAGGCATGTACTGTAGGAGACCCCGTACCTCCTTCAGACGGATGTTGACTGTCCAGCCACCGTTCCAGATCCCGTCCTCACAGAGAGTCTTGACCGGGGTTGTCAAGACCTCCCCGTATCTGCGGGCCCACACCAGTATGTCCGCCACGGGTATGGACTCATTCTGCACCAAGAAGTTCACCTCCTGGCGCGAAATGGCCTGGACATTAAACCGAGCCCATAGGCTGTCTTCGGACTTCGGCACCCCCTCCCAAAGGGTCCAGAACCTTTCCAGACCCCTCGGGGACATGAAGCTGATGTCAAACTCAGGGGTGCCGCTAACCTGGATAATGGCAAAGAAGTCCGAGACCGCAAAACCCAGGTCCTTCAGGGCCCCTACCACCCGCTTCCTCTCGGGCACGGATCCCTCCGCTACATGTAGCAGGCGGACTACGTTCCTTCTCCTCATGGGTTGCCCCGCTGGGAGTCCCGTAGCCCGCCCGCCGTGCATTGGTGCCTGCACTTTCGGGGGACCCGCTGCCCAGGCGTTACTGGTTGCGGGTGTCTTACCTGGGGCCACTGTTGGAGTGGGCACTATGGGTTGTGTGGACCCCCCCGTAACCCCGCTACCTTGTCCGCCCGTGGACCCACCAGCGGGTGCCGCGGCCACCACAGCGACCCCTTGTGTCACAGCGGGGGAAGGTGTCACCCCAGTGGGAGTCCCCCTGGCCGGGGCAGGAGCCCCGACTGCAGTGGTCGCCACCCCCCACCTCTTTCGAAGCAGGGGCAACCACCCCCGCAGCCCGGGCCACCGCCGACCCGGGGTTCTTCCCTCCAGGGTCCTTCCCCACCATGACTATAGGGGCCATCGCGGGTGGTCCCGCGGTCCCCTTTGTTGTACCCGTGTGTGCGTTAACTTTAACAGGGGGCGTGGTCTGTGCCGCGGCGGGGGCGGAGCCAACAGCTGGTATCGCGGCCGCGGGAGCCCCTGGGGTCACTGGCATCGCTGCCGGAGTAGCCCCAGCTGGTGCCGCAACCGCACCCGGCGCTACCTCCACTGTATCCGCTGCGGGGTTGACCGTGTTTCCCGGCAGATCTCCGGACGTGTTTTTCGTCCGGAGTAGTTCGGACAGGGGGAGGGCCGCCCGGGTAGCGGCGGCCCCGATTACAGAAGATGGTGTCCCAGGCTTCTGGGATGCTGCGGGAGCAGCCGGAATGTTTTTGTCCACCACCACAGGGTAGAGGACAATCACAGGGGGAGCGGCAATGGAACAGCTCCAGCCGGCCGCGAGCAACTTGTGCGGCCGGGAATGGGGGAATAGCCTCAGAAACACAGAAGTGTTGGGTAAAAAAAGTGCACGAAATTAGAGCAATGGCTGACTTTGGCAGTGATTAGCGGCCAAATGGTTGCATGGAAATTGTCCAAATGCTCTTGATGAGATACTCTGGGTTGTCTGCTTTACAGAAATATATACCTGTGGGTATTTTTGTTTTATTTGTTTCAAATTAGAGTTGCAGTCCCATCATACCTAATGTAAAAATGTAACGGCTTTGTATAAAGTAATGTACACCTTATAGTATGTTGCCTATATGTGCTGGGAAAATATGGAAAATCTATATAAATTAGGTATTTCTGAAATCAGGACACCTCAATTGATAAATCTGGATGGAATTTTCTGTCTCTTTAACTCATTTTGTGAGGATTCAGAGGGAAAATGAAAAAAAAACTTAGATGTTTTTTTCTAATTTTTGCTAGTTTTTACTAAATTTCTAATTCTAAATGTTCAACTAATCATCCAACTATGGTATCAAAAGAAAGCTCTATCTCTCCTTGAAAAATTTTATATATTGTTTATATGGGTACACTATTCACAGGAACAGAGAATCATCGCTGAACCAACATAGCGCAAAAATGGCAAAATTGCTCCGGGCTTTGAGGTACCAAAAACCCCTGGGACTGAAGGGGTTATGAGGAAAACCATGGTATTTTAATATTAAATACAGAATTGGATGTAAACAGACATAGAATTTGACGGCAGATAAGAACCATTTGGCCCATCTAGTCTGCCCATTTTTCCTGATGTAAACAGTCAAACTTTAATCTGACAAAATATAAATTGGAATATGTAAACTCATTGCGTTTTATTTATCTTCTCTCAGACCAGCAATAGGGTGACAACAGCGTTCAATCTATAATGCAAAATGTCTTGTAATCCAATGGAAACAGATACAAAATAAATACAAACAGCAGGACAGGTGTTGATATATCAAGTGTTTCTAAATTTTTCATAATAACATGTAGACAGTCATACCCTCCTGTAGATTTAGTATAGCCAAACATGTTCAAAATCCCTCAGTGTATTAACTGCATTATTCCACTTTTGCTGGAAACTTTACTAACAAGTTTGACACAACTCTTCTCCATGTACAATTATCAGTTTCAAACAGATTTTTTGGAATTAAAACACTACAAAAGCTACTCTTTGCTAGTCTAAAATAGCCCACTTTTCATTTACTGTAGTCGGTGGTAGAATTAGTGCATGGAAAGAGTCATACATTTTAAATACCCTTGGGTGTCTAGTTGTCAGAAATATATGGTTTGGTAAGGTAAATTGAATTGGCTGAGTTCATAGAACATGGGGTGAAGGATTACCAAATGGTAAAATTCTGAATTGAAAAATGCACACCTTCGCCTTTTGTGCCCCAAAACAACCCAACCAACCCATGCATGGGTGGTATCACTGTACTCAAAGGATGTTACTAAACACATATTGGAGTGTTGTTTGGCTGTGACTTATACCAGGAGCTGTAAATTCATACCTGAATTACAATCTGTGTGGAAAAAAACCCACAAAAACACTACCACAACCTTTGTCTGATGGTAGAATGAGTGCATGGATAGATTTAAAATACTAGCATTTGAAATGTCTAGTGTTAAAAAAAAATAAAAAATGATTTGATGGGGTAAATTGAATTGGCCGGTTACAAAGATATCCCAAAAAGGTCATGAAAACAAGAAAATAGTTTTTTTAAATAGCCAAACGCTACTTGTACGTATTGCCCTATAACTTGCATTGATTCGTCTTTCTGGTTCTGAGCAGGCTTGCCTGCCTGAGAGCTCCCTGCCATTTGTCCAGTGCCCTACCGTGAGGACTCCCAGCCGTGTGTAAGTGTGCCCTGTCCAAGGGCTTACAAACCATGTGCCCTGCCCGAGGGCTTTCCAGCCGTATTGCCAGTCAAGACCAATCCTGTCCTTCCACTTACCAGTCTTGTCAGCTTACTCCAATACAGACTGTCTCAAAATAATATCCATCCTTTGGTGTGTTTCTTTTTGCCTGTCTGTACCCTCCTACTTTTCAATATGCATCATGGGGTATAAACAGAGCCTCTGGTATCCTCTGCAACTGGACTCCTAATCGACCTGCTTATCCGAGCCCTAACAATTACTTGTTCTTATTTTTATGTTTAATATGGTAACCCTTTTAAAGTAACCAAGGAGAAAATATCACAAGCAATGGCAAGATTAAAATCCTGGGTTTTTTTTTAATTTGTAAAAAAAATCCAAGCAGCTACTTAAAATCTCTGTTATATAAATATTTCATTTCAATGAAGCATTTTAGTCAAGAGATACACACACAGTACTAATGAAGTATAACAGTGTGTTTAACATATAAAGAATGTCCTTTTAATCTCTTATATGTGAGCAATAAATTACATGCTTTAGGGATATTAAAAATCATACTTGAGTGCAGCTATGCCATCAGAGAGAGCTGACTTGCACTAGTGGAGCTGGGGAACCAAGAGGGGGGAAAAAGCGGCAAAATGGGTGCTACAAAAGTGAAATAGGGGAATGTGCCTTCACAGAAGAGCAAGAAATCACAGGGCAAAATGGTCCCTTTTTTTGCAACAAAGGAGGCAAAAACTCAATTTACTTGATACTCTGGTCCCAATCCAAGATGCGCCGAGGTGGAGGAGGGATATGGTGGGACCTCGGAAGCAGGTAAAGTAATTAACAGCCGTGTCAGGAGAAGATCATACTTGCCTAGAGAAAATATCTATAAGTTCTGTTACAAGACCTGAGAGAACAGATCAAGGACAATATTCAGGCTCTAACAAAAGAACTCCAGGAATGGGGCAAATGCAACAAAATAGAACTGAAAATAGATGAGCTCACAATGCACTAGCAGTCAAACACACAGCACTACACCTAGAGGTTCAAGACTGAAAAGGAAAACTAATGGGTATGGAGGACTCGTGCCTCAGGGATATATCAGAAGACTTTAGAGGCAAAAGGGGATTTGCAAGCTGGAGGCAGATCTTTTGATTGACAGGATTCACCTAATTCCAAATCTGAAAACGATTCCCAAGGATAGCCCAAGGCATGTAATAGTGAGGATTAATTACTTTCACAATAAGGAAGAAATATGGAAAGCCAGTAGACAAGCATTATTTGATCAAATCCTAATATATAGTAACACAGAACATGCTACAGTGGCAACGAGTTTTCCGAGATTACCCAGATCCTGAATATGCCTTATTGATACCACTATAATCAAAATGCTGGAAGGAGGCACTTGCAACAAATTCAGATTTCCAAAGGATGCAGACATTACCTCCCTATAGATTAGTCCAGGAATGGATAATAGTCCAAAGACATAACTCCAAACAAGCTCCATAGAATCCCAGATCCCTACAAAATATCCCTAACATACAAAACAGAATAAGGGAATATTTAGAATGCTCCTCATATCCTAAGAAATATTTGTTGTCTTTATAAAACTGGGCCTTATCCTTTCTCCCCCTTTCTCCCCTCATGTTAACAGGCAACCCAGCTTCTGATTTATTGCAATAAATGTATTTTGTAAAGGTGTTCTAACAAATACACCTTTGAAAATGACAATAAATATGTACGATATATTACCAAAAATATTGGAAAAATTAGTACTCATTATATGACATCTAGAAGTAATAGACTAATTTTACTACTCTAAGATCTACAAAATCTATTCTTGAATCTATTATATCTTTACAGACTCACTAAGAGCATGAGACAAGCTATAATAGGACTGATATCCTGGTTTGATCATACTCTTATAACAGCCTCTATACAAATAGATTATCCAAATAATCAGGCCGCTGGGGGCTCCCTGAAACCTTACTACACATGGAAACTTTTAGGCTCACACTAGCAAATTAAAGAATACAGGTCCTCCTCTTTAATATAGCAGATCGAGTATTATACAATAACAAATAATACAGGTTCAACTAAAAAGGTCCACTTCCTACTTAGGAATACATCTTTAAAAAAAACTAGGGAATCTATTCTCTGTGTCCCTAACACAACTTTCCAAAGCTCTGGAATAACATTAGAAGCAACCTACAAGAGTGGTCCAAGATCAAACTTTTTATGGACGGGCAGAATAGAAATGGTAAAAGTGATGGTCACCCCTCAATTCTTATGTCTATTTCACTCCCTACTAATTTAAATCAGAGAAGCAGACCTGGAAAGATTTTAAGAGTTTACTAAAGTACATATAGAAACCTGTGTAGATGGTACATCGTTCCAGCAAGATTAGGAAAAAAAAAAAAGTTTCCGGTAATGTCAGATGAATGCTAGAGAGGTTGCGGACAAAAGGGAATGATGTACCATACATGGTGTCAGTGCTCATTATTAAACTTGGGCGCCGCCGAAGTCTACATGTCCGTCTTCGGGGGGAAAAATCTTCATAATCCAGGAATATTCGACCGTTTCCATGTTCATATACGGTTTCCTAGCCTATCTAATGTCAATACTGCTCCTAACTGTTACAGTGCATTACATTTCTTTAATTCATAGGTTTGTTTCTGGCGATTTATATGAATGATCCAATGCTGTCCCTTAGGTTCATAGATTCTTCGTGTTTGTCTTCATGTACATTTATCCGCCATCATATTAGTTTGTTCATTATTCAGTTCGACAAACGAAAATGCAACATTCGTGTTTGTTTACATGTTCTCCCAAATACGAATGCACAAGTCTACTTATTAAAACACTTGTGGGATGAGACCTTCTAAATAATCCAGGACGCAAATTTCCAACTCGGTACATGTCCGGAGGCTGGTCTGTTGGACATGTTTCCAACCCAACTTGTCACCCACACAAAACAACCTAACGATATGCATATAACTACTGCAGCAAAGATTCTCATCACCAGACATTGGAAATAAACTGGGTAATCAGAATTGATTAAGCTGGTGGAATCTACCAATCAGCATGAGCAATTCATCTATAGGACCACAAACAGCCCAGTTACATATATCAAAACATGGGGGTGCTGAATAGAGTGGTGGATAAAATAGGCTTCCAAAACCTACTGACTCGCATACCCATTACTCACTTGTATCTGATCCCTTTTCGGATCACCTCATTCTTTTTGCTTTCCTTTGTGTTATGGAATAATTTACCTTTGTTATGACATGATACCACATGCAACCTCTATTGGCAACAAAACTGTATTGCTTACAATTGACAGTGTAATGTGAATCTGTAAAACGATCAAAAAACTAACTTTGCAAAAAAAATCATATTTGATATTTTTGTATAATACTTAGTTGATAAAGTAAATTCTACTAGGAATCTCGGAGATGCCAGTAAAATTAAATGTTGTTTAGTTATACCTTCCTCCTGCACCAACTTGATAAGTTATAGGGCTGCACAACTCTAGTCCTCAAGGGCCATAAACAATTAAGGAATTAGTTAATGAATCATTAAAGAATTGCTTAATGAATTTTAATTGCACATTTGAATTTAATGAACTATCATTGATGAAGTATGTCTTATACAGGGCCATACAAGATATTTTGGAGCAGAAGCTCTCTGAATTTTCTCCAACATAATGTAATGTAAAGTGAGTAAATTCTTTAGTGAATAAACCTTATAGTGTCATAATGAGACATATAAAAGACTACAAAGCATTTCCTTATGAAAATAATTGCATTGTGAGTTTGCCACCTACACATATTTAGAAGCACTTTTAGAGCTACTTATACCTTGTTCTTTATGCATTGTATAATTGCTTAGGATATTTGGCTGTTATATAATAATTCCAATGTCTTAATAGGCCAATTCTAAGTTATTATCAAATATTGTATAATATCAGGTTGAATGTCCTGAAAAGCAACACATTCAACACATATGTGCCCTGGAAAAATGGCTGATGTGGTCACCTTAACCCCTTAAGGACCGGGCTCATTTTTCGTTTTGTACCCTGTGGGACCGAGGCTGTTTTGACACTTTTGTGGTGCTTGTGTTCAGCTGTAATTTTCTCCTCACCCATTTAGTGTACCCACATAAGTTATATATTGTTTTTTTCAGGACAAGATGGGCTTTCTTCAGATACCATTATTTTGATCGTATCATCTTATTTACTATAAAAAAAATTAAAAAAAACATGGTGAAAAATTGAAAAAAAAACCACATTTTATGACTTTTATTTGAAAAATCTTTTACTCACCTAAAAAAGCAAGTAAAAAAACTAGCTAAATAGATTCTACTACTTGTCCTGAGTTTAGAAATACCCAATGTTTTTATGTTTTTTTGCTGTTTTTTGTAAGTTATAAGGCAATCAGTACAAGCAGCGTTTTATGATTTCCAAATCTTTTTTAACAAATCTGGTCATTCTGCCTCCATCTCCTCTTTGGAACATCTTTGAAGCCGGTTAACTCAATTTAACCCATTCAAACCATATATTTTTGAAAACTAGACACCCCAGGGTATTCCAAATGCTGTTATTTTAACCCTTTCCATGCACCAATTATACAACTACACTTTGTCAAACTTTGTAATAGTAATTTTTTTTATTTTTTTTTCACACAAATTGTACTTTAGTTATAGATATACAGGTGCTGGTATATGTCACTGTCAAACAACACCCCAATGTGTGTTCAGCAACATCTCCTGAGTACAGCGATACCCCACATGCATGGGTTTGTCAGATTGTTTGGCTGGTAAAAGGCTACTTTTGGGGCATGCGTAATTCAGGTGGTCATTTGGTCATTGTGCCTCCCTCTCCTCTTTGGAATATCTTTGAAGCCGGTTAACTCAATTTAACCCATTCAAACCATATATTTTTGAAAACTAGACACCCCAGGGTATTCCAAATGCTGTTATTTTAACCCTTTCCATGCACCAATTATAGAACTACACTTTGTCAAACTTTGTAATAGTAATTTTTTTTATTTTATTTTCACACAAATTGTACTTTAGTTATAGATATACAGGTCCTGGTATATGCCACTGTCAAACAACACGCCAATGTGTGTTCAGGAACATCTCCTGAGTGCAGTGATACCCGACATGCATGGGTTTGTCGGGTTGTTTCAGATTTAAAATGCCACATTTGGGAAGTGCGCTTTTTTTCTCCATTTTGGTCAGTCTGTACCTATGCCCTATCTTTGAGCTAGGCCACTCCAATTTACCCCATCAGCCATTTTTTTTATATATTAGACACCCCTTGGGTATTTGAAGTGCTTTTATTTTAACTCTTTGTTGAGATTTTTGAGAAATTTTAGCACTTGCTCAAAATAATAAACTTTATTTTTTAATTTTATTTTATTTTTTTAATACTTTTTTTATATTTTTTTTACACATTTTGCTGGTACTGGATGGTTCATCTAGTGACATCACTGCATAATTATTTTTAAATGTTAGCACATTTTTTTAATTTTTTTTTTCCATTTTTTATTTATTTTTATTTTTTTTGAATATTTTACTAATCACATAGTGATTAGAAAGCTGGGCTCCATTGACTTGCATGGTTGAATGCAGTACCTGTATTCAACCAGCAAGTGGAGCCAGTTCTCTAGAGGGTCTGGAGACCCTCTAGCGAACTTTTTCGTCTTTATTGTTTTATTTCCAGGGCCGCCGCCATCTTGCTTGATGGCGAAGATCACCGGCAGCGGCGGCTGTGACCGCTCTCCGGAGCGGTCACAGCCCACCCAGAAGTAAGTGTTTGGTGTCGCTGGATGCCTCCTGATCGAGGCATTCCAGCGACACCATTTAAGTTTAGGAGGCGATCGTTGATCGCCTCCTAAACGCTTTTAAAACGGGCGTCCGCCGCCATACAATGTATGGCGGCTGTTGACGCCCCGGGGAGGGGCCAGACATGGCCCCCGATGCCGATCTCGGCCTTGCTGAATGCCTCGACATCGAGGCATTGCAGCAAGGCCGTTTAAGCGAAGAAAGTGATCCTTGATCACTTTCTAAGCTTATTTAATTTTTTGACGGTTCAGGACCGTCAAAGGTCATTTAGTGACCTTCTTGTTATGACGGTCCTGAACCGGCAAAGGTCGCGAAGGGGTTAAATAACCACTCAGTTTTTGTTTGTTTTTTACTAACCTTCATGAGTAAGAAAGGTGATAAGGTGGAAGCAGCAGTAGTACTAGGGCACTGGGTAGACACTGGTAGATACACATATCCAGCCTCACTGTACAGGACACTGAATTTCCCCTAAAAGTAGAAAAATATTTAAAGAATTTCTTAGAGTAAGTAAGGCAATGGAGACACAGCAGCAAAAGAGGCAGCATATTTTCCCCAATATTAGAAAAACAAACCACAAAAGTAAGGAATTTTCATTTAGCCTACAGACGAGTATGTCCCTTCAAGTTTTAAAATTGTTTTTAAGAGCCATCCGGCCCTTCATGCTTAGGTCACAGAGGGTGGCCGGTATGTATTCTGGGGTGTCCATGATGCCTTGCATGCAACCTGTCAGCTACTTCTGATTAGCATTTCAACCTTAACGTGTAATCTGTAAACCTTATTGTGTTCAAGGAATTCATGCATTTTTTGTACAAGGAAGGTAAGTAGAGTGGCAGTGCTCTGGGTTAAATTCTCATTCACATCCCTGAGTGGCTTCAGGACTTTCACCACCTGCCCTATTAATGCCCATTCCCGTTATTGTTCTGCCTAGAGGACATAGAGTGAAGAGCCCACTTCTGCTCTAGAATCCATCATGTCTGGAGTGGAGTGACTGACATAGACTGTGGCAGGGTAAACCTGCCATCTCCTGGTCCTCCCTCAGCTGCTGGCATGCTTTCACTCTGCGGTGAAAGTTCCTGGCAATTATAGCACTTTACAATCAATTTAAGCAGCCTACACTGCGTGTCAGATGGACTAGCTACCCTTACTGCCAGATGTAGGGTATGTGCCACGCAATTCAAACCCACAAAGTTCCCATCGCTAACTGCTTTCATTACGTTGGCTGCCCTGTCAGTCACCACCGGTCCCTTTTCTACTGCTGTGCCTGCCTGAGGTCCAATCCACTGCAGCAGCATCTTTCTAAGAGCCGCCAAAATGTGAGTTGATGTGTGTTACTCATCCATAACATCTTCATGGAATAGAAAAGATGTATAATCCTACTGCCTTTCAGCCTCATCTGTCGCTCTGTGTGCCTATACCAGCTACAGTGGTACTGTCCTACAAATATTAAGGCAGCCACCAGTTAGCCATCAGTGAATGAAATGCACCCACCTTGCTCAGAAACTCACAATTGTGAAAGAGTTGGACTGTGGGGGGCCTCTGGAGAAGGCTGGGTTGAGAGGCCATTATGTTTGAGAAACTCCATTTTGTGTACTAACTTTTCTTGGTACAGTATGTGTGTTGGTGATAGTTGGTACCAGGTTTTGCTGGTAGTTGGTGATAGTTGGTACCTGTTTTTAAGAATCCGGCCAAGCCTTTTTGCTCAAAGCCTGAAACATCCCACTATACTGGCAGAAGTTATTTTTGAGTTAATTGGTTCTCCATTAAAACCAGATAGATCTTATCTCTTTTCTAGGATGTTATCAGTATCTTTTTAGCTATTGGTTAGAATATTTGCTAAGGTATGTAACATGTATCTATTTCATCTCTATGATGATAATCATATGGAAATCACTAAATGTATACATATCTGAGGTGGCACTGTCCCACCCCAGGGATCCTTGTTTTTTCTCTTATTCACTCGCAATAAACACATAATTTATCACTAAACATTGTGGACTAAATTCTTGAAGCTTTGGCACACTGAAAGTGAAAGTATTGGCAGAAGTGAGTGAGCAGACACACACAGCCACACATCCTCATTTAGCACTGGCGTGTTATGTACAGCTTACTTCTATAACATTCCACTGTGACTGACACCTTTTATACTTTGAAAAATGGGGCTATATTCAAAAGTTGTTTTTGGTTTTTTATATATTTTTTGTTATAGTTCCCAGACTTACCAAAACATGTATGCCCCTTCTACAAAGGGGCTTAAGCTAGTTTACCTAAGTTTTATATGTACTGTTGTGAAACTAACCTTAACTTACATTACACAAGTGATGGTATTATATTATGGGACATTTTGGTCTTTTTTTGTGTATGGACAGTCTTTGTAAGAAATGGTTATATTAAGATAAACTGAAAACCTTTACTGCTATGATTAACGACCACCTCACTTTGGGTCTAAGTAAGCATCTGTGTATTAGTATTTGGTGTAAGCATGTGTTACCGTATGATGTCAGTATGGGTGTGTGAACATGTGGTGTTAGAGGATCAGGGGTGAGCCTATTGTAAGTGGCAGCTGGGAGAGGAAGAGGAGAAAGAGATTTCTTTTAATTCAGGAACAAAATGTTTTGCCTGGTGCTCAAATTCTCCCTTGCACTCTTGTTCACTTTCTCTCTCATGCTCTCTAATTTTTTTCCTACTTTTTCTGCCAACCGCAATATTTTATTTTCTCTTCTATCTTCAATCTGTGATGTTCAATATTTGATCTTCATTCACATCTCTGCAGACATAGCCAGGCTGGAACTTCTCCCAGAATGGGTCACTTCCAGTGACATCCTCTTCACGATTTTCATATTAGGGGAGAGAATGTCACTCAAAGCACCGTCATTTTCTCAGGGCAATATAGCGGTGCATCCGTTAACCTCCCCTCCCCCATCGTCCAGACAGGGGAGAGGATGTCACCATAAGCGCCCCCACATTGCCCTTAGTTTAAATTAGGGAAAAATGACGGCCCCTTCGGTGACGCCCCCCCCCATTTGGAGGATTGGGGAGCGGACTCCCACTGCGGAAATGCAGATGAAGATTGAAGATAGCAGATTGAAGACGGAACAGAACAGAGAAGATAAAAGATGAAGATAAAGAAGATTTGGAAGTGGTCGGTAGAGAAGGCAGGGAAACATTTAGAGAGCGCAAGAGAGAATGAGCTTATGTATTTCAGATTAAAATTCGGAGCTTTTTGCTGAATTTTTTGTACAATTCGTGGGAGATCTTGCTAACTAAGGTAAATACAACCTTAGATGAGCAATCTCCAAGAAGCCATGGGTAAAAAAACTAAGTACACCTTTACTGCTTCCATAGGAATTAAGATGCTGAGTAGCAGAAAAGTGCTGCTCTAAGGACTTACTTGCCTCTCCGGTCCCGCTCCATGGCCGCTCCCGTGACGCTTCCTCCTCAGACGGCGTCCCTGGCAGCGAGTACCACCGCTACCCGGTCGGCGTCTTCACCGCATGGCTGACCACACAGCAAACAGATGCCAAAACTTAATATGTAACGTGCTCTTATAACCTCGGGTGACCTCTTCATGAAGGACACGCCTCCTCCTCTCCCTATTTAAACCTGGACTTCCTCTTCTGGGTCACCCTTGGTTGGTACCACCGCTACCCGGTCGGCGTCTTCACCGCATGGCTGACCACACAGCAAACAGATGCCAAAACGTAATATGTAACGTGCTCTTATAACCTTGGGTGACCTCTTCATGAAGGACACGCCTCCTACTCTCCCTATTTAAACCTGGACTTCCTCTTCTGGGTCACCCTTGGTTGGTACCACCGCTACCCGGTCGGCGTCTTCACCGCATGGCTGACCACACAGCAAACAGATGCCAAAACTTAATATGTAACGTGCTCTTATAACCTCGGGTGACCTCTTCATGAAGGACACGCCTCCTCCTCTCCCTATTTAAACCTGGACTTCCTCTTCTGGGTCACCCTTGGTTGGTGTATTTTGCTACTTGCTTGTGCATTTGATTGTGACGGACTGCTCCGTTGACTTGGCTTGTTGACCTCGTCTCTGGATTCTGATTCGACTTATCCTGATTACCTGTCTGACCCGATAGGTTCTCTGACTTTCTCGTTCCTGTTTGGCCTGGCTCACTCCACCATCCGGGGTCCTACCTCACCAAATCATTACAGCTGCTAATCGAATGCCCTTGATTAATTGATCATTAGTTGATCATCAGCAAGTGTGACCACCTCTATAAAAGTTTTAGCTGAAGCATACAGGTTGGTTAACACAATGCCCAAGGGGAAAGACATCAGCAATGATCTCAGAGAAGCAATTGTTGCTGCCCATCAGTCTGTGAAGGGTTATAAGGCCATTTCCAAACAATTTATCAAGTCCATCATTTTAAAGTGGGAAAGATTACTCAAAAGTAGAAAACATTCAAGACAGTTGCCAATCTTCCCAGGAGTGGACACAAATGCACCCCAAAGTCAGCCGTTGCAATACTCAGAGATTGCAATAAACCCAAGAGTTATATCTTAGACTCAACTGGTCTCAGTTATCATGTTTAATGTTAAAGTTCATGACAGTACAATCATAAAAAGACACAGGTATGGTTTGTTTGGAAGGTGTTGCCAGGAGAATGCATCTTCTCTTTTAAAGGAACATGGCAGGATAGTTTAGGTTTGTAAAGTTGCATCTGAACAAATCACAAGACTTCTGCAACAATTTTCTTTTGGACAGACAAGACCACAAACGACTCATACCAACTGTTGAACACAGTGGCAGAAGAGCGATGATTTGGGCTTGGAACCCTTTAGTCATTGAGTCGACCATGAACTCCACTGTATACCAAAGTATTCTAGACTCCAATGTTAGGCCATCTGTCTGACAGCTAAAGCTTGGCCAAAATTGGGTCATGCAACAGGACAAGGCTCCAAGCACATCTACAACAGAATGGCTGAAAAGGAAAAGAATAAATGTGTTGCAATGGCCCAGTCAAAGTCCACGACCTCCACCCAATTGAAATGCTGAGGTGGCACCATAAGAGCAGTGTTCCCTCTAAGTTGTGCGCGCGCACATAGCTTTCAGAGGGAGCGCACACGAACAAAAATTGTGCGTACAACCAGTAGCGTACTGAAGGGGGGGGCGGTCCGCTACTGGTTGTGCGCGCGGCACCCCTCCAGAGACGGACAGTAATGTCCGCCGCTAGAGGAGCAAGCTCGGTTGGGGAGATCAAGGATCTCCCTCCAACCAGCTTAAAATCAATCAAGGGAGCGGGAGGTCTGTTAATGCAGACTTCCGATCCTACTCCCTTGTGATGCACGCGGCAACTGATACTGTGCGTCGGGATTTGATGTCATATCCCGGTGCACAGCACTGAAGCCACGCCCACCACCTCCTGAGATTGCTGTTAGCAATTATATATTTTTTTTGTTCAATTTTGGTGTGTTAACGACACCTTTATTAAAAGTAAGTAACACACCAAAATTGGACAGAAAAATTTGATAACAATATTAATATATATATGATTGCTAACAGCAATCCCACTCCTATCATGCCCAAGCAACCAGTACATGCTATAACCTGGGCATGATAGGAGTGTGATTGCTGTTAATTATATATATATATATATATATATATATATGTATTAGTTATTGATTTTTTTGTCTAATTTTGGTGTGTTACTTTTATTAAGTGTTTTTTTTTTTTAAAGGTGTGGGGGGTAATTTTTGGTTTCAGTCAAGTGAATGTTACATTTTCAGATCCAGAATTTTCATTTCGGTGCATCCCTATATAGATATATATAGTATACACATATATATACCGTATTTGCTCGATTATAAGACAAGGTTTTTTTTCAGAGCAAATGTCTTATAATCGGGGTCGTCTTATAATCAGACCTCAAATAGGTCTGACTATGAGACGACTAAGATCCAGATCCCCCGCAGCTGCAGGGGACCTGGATCCTCCTGTCTCCCCGCCCCACTTACCGGTACTTCTGAGGGTTAAAAGGCATATCATGGGGCACAGAGGCATATAGGGGGTATAAGGCATTTCTGGGGCAGATGTGCATAACTGGGGGGCAGGTTGGAAAATAGAAGGAAATAAAACCAAAATATTTTTCTCAATCATAGCTTTTATTAAAAAAAAATAGTTTAGATGAATTAACATTTACTGGTAAAACTTTTTTCCTATAGGGTCGTCTTATATTCAGGCTTTTTATTTTTTTCCTAAATTAACATTCAGATTTGGGGGGTCGTCTTATAATCAGGGTCGTCTTATAATTGAGCAAATACGGTGTGTATATATATATATATATATATGTATATATATATATGTATATATATATATATATATATATATATATATATATATATATAGATAGATATAGATATAGATACTAGGCCAGACACTAAAGTTGTAGGCCTACACCACATCAATGTTTGGCTTAGTATATAGTGATTGGGGTTATGCTGCATTATTGTCAATGTCTGGCTCAATGTATAGTGATAGGTGTTATTTTGTACCACGGTCAATGTGTGCCTCTGTATATAGTGATAGGTGTTCTGCTGTACCACTGTCAGTGTTTGCCTCAGTATATAATGATAGCAGTTATGCTGTACCACCGTCAATGTTTGCCTCAGTATATAATGATAGCAGTTATGCTGTACCACCGTCAATGTTTGCCTCACTATATAATGTTAGCAGTTTGTCACGGGGTCAGGGAGAGAGGAAGGATCCTACTATGCAGATATGCACTGTGGAGAAGTCCAGTATAGAGTCTGTAATCAAAATTTCAAAGGCAGGCAGCGAGGTCAAACGTATCCGAGGTCGAGGCAGGCAGAATAGGAGCAAAACGGGTAAACAGGTCCGAGGTCGTAGGCAGGCAGCAAGAATCGTGGTCAAAAACAGGCAAAGGTCGGTACACAAGGAAATCGAGATAATATAGAGAAACCAGCACACCCAAAAAGCATAACACTTTGAACGGGTGAAGACTGTAGAAAAGAATGGGGTTTAAATAGGTGTGTTAATTACAGACTGCTGTGTTGCGTACGAGGAGTCGGGACCAGGCGAGGCAGCCCTGGCATCAGAGGTAGGAGCCGCGGCGCGCGTGACACAGTTATGCTGTACCACTGTCAATGTTTGCCTCAGTATATAATGATAGCAGTTATGCTGTACCACCGTCAATATTTGCCTCAGTATATAATGATAGCAGTTATGCTGTAATACCGTCAATGTCTGCCTCAGTATATAGTGATAAGTGTTATGCTGTACCCCTGTCAATGTTTGCCTAACGATAGAAACTATGCAGTTTTAAAGTGTATGTGTGTGGGGGTCCCACGTACAGGATCCGCCCCAGGTGCCAAATACCGTATTTGCTCGATTATAAGACGAGGTTTTTTTCAGAGCAAATGCTCTGAAAAATACCCCTCGTCTTCTAATCGGGGTCGTCTTCTAATCAGACCTCAAATAGAGTCTGATTAGGAGACTAAGATCCAGATCCCCCGCACCGCTGCAGGGGACCTGGATCCTCCTGTCTCACCCCCCCCCCCCCATCATACACACTTACCGGTGCTTCCTGCTGTATTGCCGGGGCAGCGGGTTGACGTCTACGCGATCCGCGTAGACAACGTCCGCTGCAGCCGGAAGGAGGTGTGGCTAGCAGCGGGGGTTGTCTGCGTCCGTCGCGTAGACCTTCCCCGACTGTCAGAGATCTCTGATCTCTGACAGCCGGGGAAAGTATACGCGACGGACGCATACAAACCCCCGCTGCCAACTCCACCTCCTTCCGGCTGCAGCAGAAGGCGACGTCAACCCGCTGCCCCGGCTGGAAGCACCGGTAAGAGAGGGCTGAGAGGGGAGAGAGGAGAGAGGAGAGGGGAGGGGAGGGGGGGGAGAGAGTGTGTGTGTGTGTGTTAGTTAAATGGGGGCATAGGGCATTTCTGGAGTGGCGTTAAGGGGGCATTTAATAGAGCACTCTGCCTCCTGAAATGCCTTATACCTCCCTATATGCCACTCTGCCCCATAATATGCCTTTTAACCCCCTAAATGCCAGAGTGGCATATAGGGGTATAAGGCATTTCTGGAGGCAGAGTGCTCTATACAATGCCTTTTAACTCCCTTAATGCCACTCTGCCTCCTGAAATGCCTTATACCTCCCTATATGCCACTCTGCCCCATAATATGCATTTTAACCCCCTAAATGCCAGAATGGGATATAGGGGTATAAGGCATTTCTGGAGGCAGAGTGGCATATAGGGGGTCAAAAGGCATACCATGGGGCACAGTGGCATATAGAGGGTTAAAAGGCATATCATGGGCCACAGTGCCATATTGGTGTGGCAAGCCTGGGGGCAGATGTGCGTAACTGGGGGACAGGCTGGAAAATACAAGAAATAAAAACAAAAAAAATATTTTTCTCAATCATAGCTTTTATTAAAAAAAATAGTTTACATGAATTAACATTTACTGGTAAAACTTTTTTCCTTTAGGGTCGTCTTATATTCAGGCTTTTTCTTTTTTCCTAAGTTAATATTCAGATTTTGGGGGGTCGTCTTATAATCAGGGTCGTCTTATAATCGAGCAAATACGGTACTCGCACAATTTTTTTTATCCTTTATGCGGCCTGGAGCCTCCGCTCGTGATTCGCTCATAATTTACTTATGCAGTGAGAATTTCACCTTTAAAAAAACATTACAGTAAGTAATACTGTTGTGTAACTAATACTACATTATCACACTATAATGTAGTGTTATTAACCATGAGCGAGCTGTACCAAAAATATAGAATAACAATTTAAATTTAACATTCGCAGAAGCATATTGTGCGCACAAAATTTTGGCTCTGGGAAAATTTTTGCACAAGAGAAATTTTCTGCGCACACCACCTAAGAAAAATTTGAGGGAACATTGCTTAAGAGAGCTGTGCCTAAAACAATTACTGCAAACTACAATGACCTGGGGCAGTGTTCTAAACAAGAGTGGGCAACAATTACTCCACAACAATGTGGGAGACTGAAAAAGTCATACAGAAAACAATTACTTCAAGTTATTGTGCTAAAGGTGGTTCTATAACCTATTGAATAATAAGGTGTACTTAGTTTTTCACACATGGCTTCTCCATTTTGGCTTTATTTTTGTTGAATAAATCATAACATAATAATAATAATAATTATTATTATTATTATTATTATTATTATTATTATATGTCATGTGTTGTTCATCTGAGGTTGTATTTACCTAATTTAGACCTGCTAAGGAACAGATGATTATTATGTCCATACATGTAAAACCATATAATTCAGAGAAGGTGTACTTTTTCACCCGACTGTATAATATACAAATGCTGCCAGCAATAACCGACATACTTTGCAGAATGTGAAGGTGGGGGGTTATTTGTCAAAATAATTAATCAACTACAACTAAATACCACCCACTTTATGTTAGGTACATCGCTCCCAGAAGGTATTGACGCACACACAACATCAATTATTGTGGAGGTAAAGGTGATGGAATGGTTGATCCTTTACCCCCCTCTTCTGGTGGTAGTTGTACATGGCAGACAACAATCTTCATTGAATACTTGGCACTTTGTAATATGTATTGCTTTGATGTCATTTATTTTTATTATTATTATTAAGGTTTTACCACATTTAATTTGTTTTAGCTTAATTCCTTCATTTCTAAGATTATTGATACTACAATCACAAAAAATCAGGAGATGAGTGCAGAATTTTAAAGTACAATTTTGGTTTTCTTTGTTTTTCAGAACCTATATTAACCTTTAATTAATTAATTTAGAGTATTAAATATAAAAACAAAATACCACATGGAGAATGTGGTATAAGGCTATGCGCTTAAGTTACTGAGTACTGTTTCTACTCTTGAGAGGGCAAACAATGTAAGAAATAAACAAACAGGCACTGGTGCTAAGCAACATACCCCCTTGTCTTTTTATTGCAGGGGGAGTATAAAAATGAAGACATACTGCACATCCATCTCTTTTTTCTGGATGGGCACTATCATACTGTCCCACAAAACACCTCCCACTGCCCTGCTTTTGTGGAAAGTGGTGATTATGGGCCAGTTTGGGATAAGCAGCAACCTGTACCATGCAAGGACACTTATTGGATCTCATATGTGTTCATATACTGTATGTATAAAACTAGAAAATAAAAATAAATAATAAAGTGGCTTATATATAATTAAATAAGAATGTAACAAAAATCTTTCACTATAATCATTTTGACAAGTTAGCAGAACTGGCCGCTCTTCTGATTTTTTTAGACTAACCATGTGCTACTGCGGCAGGGC
This sequence comes from Spea hammondii, assembly GCA_029215755.1. Lineage (NCBI taxonomy): Eukaryota > Metazoa > Chordata > Amphibia > Anura > Pelobatidae > Spea > Spea hammondii. The sequence continues at coordinate 70,796,652 of JARDYJ010000004.1, forward strand.
CTGACTGACCTGGAAGCACCTTTGACTTCTAGGTCAGTGCTGTTGAAGATTTTTTTTATTTTTATTAACTATTTAAGTTGCGATTGTATCATAGAACCCACATAACGCACCTTTGATGTGACCATGGCAGTTCATCATATGATGAGAGCAGCGATTAATGCCAATGCGGTGTTACTTTAGCATATATGATTGTATTAACAGTTGTGGTTCTCTGCTTGATTCATCATCTTCATAAAGCTCAGTCTCCAAAAGTAAAATGTTATTATAGCTATAAATTTTGATGGTTTCAACTTCATTTGGTTTTAATGAAGGGCATAATAATTGCGCATGCAAGATACTGCTAGCTATCCGTATAATCGAAATATCAGTCATATTTAACATACTAGCTAATGAGGACTGACATTTCAATACATTTGTTTTTAATAGCAATTACCTGGCCCAGCACCACAAAGTAGCATTTTCCCTAAAAGCAATAAATGCTGCTGCTTTTAGAACTTTTTGGATCTGAATGTGTGTTTGTCATAAAAATATAGTACCCAATACCAATATTTGTTTATAAATTGTCCCAATAAGGCTATATAATATGAGTTTGTATTGGAGAAGCTGCAACTCCAAAAAAAAAGTTTTTGTTGTCCAGATGTATTCAAACTGGTATAGTTCAATCATTTTGCAGAATGGGGCCTATTTCTCATAAAGTTGCTAAGTGGCATTTCAATTGAGAAAAAAAACACATAGTCAAATACATTAGAAGAACAACATAATTTAGCATAATACAAAAAGGAAGTCGGGCCATACTAACGAAACACGTTGAGTTGGGGGTGCAATTTCACTTTGTATTGATTTTATCTCTACACTTGTTGTTTTTTTATATTGATTTTATATTGACACTCTAATAGCCATCAAATTTGGAGCCTCACCATCGTTTCCAGATTGCCACAGTGTTTTTTTTTCTGCGCATTTGCACTTGAGCTGGTCAGTGCCACTACCAATTGTATGTTTATCCAATAAAGCATGTATTATTGTGTATTACAGATCCATGCTATGTGCTCTTTTTCTCTTCCCCATATGTCCACCGGAGTCTCCATTTCTTGAGACAACAGTTTGCCTGATTTATATTGCTATCCATACTAGCGTAACAATAATAAAGCTACATCAAAATGAGCAGGCGATTGAACCCACCATAAACTAAAGACCTCTGTCCACAAAGGCCTGAAATTAGTGCCATTAAACCACGTATGTAATATATCCCCATTTAGGGTACATTGTTGCAAGTATTTGGGAGAGGAGCACACATATGGCTTTGATTATTTTTTTTTTTAAGCTGGTTGGATGGTACTTTTTTTTTATATAACCCCAATGTATTGATCAGTTAATACATATTGTGACTTTGGGTTGACGAGTTTATTCACTTTCAACTAAAACTGGATATTTTATGTACACCTATGTTATATGGAAGCATAACTTGTATATGTGCCATAAGAATACTTGATCTCCGCTGCCAGTTTCTGGTGTCTACCTAAGAAAATGTTTTGAATCTAAGGGAATTATTATGTTGCATATCTCCATACACACAACACTAAGTACAGCTATATATAACTTCTCTACATAGAGTATTGGATGTGCATTCTCAGTTGAAAGTTTACTTTCAACAAAAAGAGCTACCTCTAGTGGACTAAAATTTATAACACTTTAATATATTTACATTTTTGTTAAAATGTACGCAAATGTTTGTATCTATGTATGTATATGTAAATAACTCATTATGTGTAGAAGTGAAGACTTAAACTGCCAGGTTAATTGTTAGTGTACTGCTCTCAGGAACATAACCCCTTAGCAGAATTGACTGGCAACCAGGAACCAGATGGCTACACTGCCATCCCCAGCAAGATTTTGGACCATGTAGTCAAGACAAACTGGATGAAGAGAAGCTGGGTCGGGTTACCAGAGAGCAGCAAGGTCAGGACAAGCCTGGTCGGGATACCAGACAGCAGAGATGTCAAGACAAGCCAGTTTGGGATACCAGAGAGCCGCAACATCAGGATAAGTCAGGTCAGGATACATGACAGCAGCAAGGTCAGGACAAGCCAGCCTGGGATACCCGTGAGTAGCAAAGTTAGGAAAAGCCATGTTGGGATATCTAAGAGAAGTGAGGTCAGGACAATCCAGGTCAGGATACCCGAAACCAGTGAGGTCAGGACAAGTTGGGCCAAGAACCTAGAAAAATGGACAGAACACTACTGGAACGAATCTCTGGACTAAACCACAAAAAGGCAGAGAGCACACGGAGTTAATATAGGCTGCAGGGCGCAGACTGATGATGACACAAACAAAGCCAGATGGGGAGCAGAGGATGCAGCCACATGGTTTCTGAATCTCTGACAAATCTTGACAGCAGGGCTGGACTGGGAAAAACTGGGTCACACAGGCCCACTTTTGTACAGCTTGTCTGTGCCACCTGTGCCCCTAAAGCAGCTTGCCTGTACCACCTCTGCCCCTTAACTGCCTGCCTGTGCAACCTCTGCCCCTTTAACAGCCTGTCTGTGCCATTTCTGCCCCTAAACACGTATACAGTCCTTCACTCATTCACTCACTAACTCATTCATTCACTCATTCTCCCGCACCCCCTTAACTCATCTGCAGATTTCACTGGTCTGAGGGCCGAGCAATACTGGGGCCTCATTGATATCTATGCAGCCGCCTAACACGGGTCTGCAGCTTACTGCTGTGGTTACTGCGTATGTGTGAGCAAACTCTCTTTTCCCACTCAGGGAAACCTGGAACCTGTGCGGAAAAGCAGCGCTTCCTTGCACGGTGGGCAAGCTCCACAGTGGTAAGCTACGGGCCCGCGTTACATGGTGGTTGGGCCATATAGACATTTGTGTGACCCCCTAGACCGGCTGGCCCAGCCTGACTGTTTTCTTCTGAATAGTATTTTGCTGAGTGCAAGAAATTATTAAGCTTAAACATAGCTGGTGAAATTCCAATGTATTGTCATACATTTATTTACAACCCTGGATATGTTTTCGTGTGATCTTCAGTGTCTTCGCAGTTATCTTTGTCATGTAATAAATTGGGGAAAGTGGTTGTGTTTTGTAGTTGTACATACTATTGCTTATCACATTTTTATCAACCCATGGAAATATACATGATTGTCTTTAGCACAGGGCAAAATCCCAGACTCACTTTAGCAATCCGTAACAGCTGTCATTTGGGCCCAAGGATGATCACACCATATAGGTAAACTGAACAATCACTTAGGGCACAAATCACCTTGTGGTTCCAAAACTGAACAACATCATAGAAAAACTCTGGTTAAGGAGAAATATAATCTCAATGATAGCTGACCTCGCAGCATTTAGAGACACAAAAAGTAAGCAGTAAAAAGAGAGTTGATCCTGTAGAGATCTACCCACCACACTCTGATGATGCTGAACATAGCGATATGGTGTCATATACCAGCACTCTTAGTTGGCTGGGGAATCATGTGTATGGAGGATTCTGTTATCATTAAGAACAACCATGGAAATACATTTAATTATGCCACCGTATATACATATAAGTTCCAGGAAGGTATGTTAAGTTGAAGATAACTTGCCTTAGTGCCAATGCTCATTTTTGTTATGCTAAATTGACAAGTTTGATTTCATTATTTTGGACTGACTTTTCAAATACCTTGACTCGAAGTGACATTAACTGATAGAAGTTCATCAACAGAACACAGACTAATGAAGAAGAGATAGGAAGTGAACTTATGTAAAAGGGAATTACTGAATACATATTTAGTCCAGTATTAGATGCTTGGTATACAACTTCAGTCCTTGAAGGCCACAAACAGGTAACCGAACCTCAGCAATATTTCACTACCGAAATAAATGGAAGATTTTGTACTAAGAATACTGTCCTCTTTCTTCTATTGAGTGGCTACCATGACAAGCTTATACTACCTTCTCCTTTGTGTTTATTGTATGTGGAAAGGAGAATCACATTGACAAGCTGGGGTTGTGGGTAGGCGCAGGTAAGGTCACTCTTTTTTTAGTGGCATATAGATAGATAGATAAAGATATAAATATAGATGGCTTAATAGTTATTAAATGCTTTTGCCTAATTAAAAACCCTATTAGAAATGTTGACTAATTTAGTTAATAAACTAAATCAATAGGACAAATCTGCACAAAGCTGTACAAATATAGAGGAGGCATACATGTTTTAATACATTGCACCAAATAGTCTGTGTAAATGTATTGAGAAATTTAAATGGAAAGTTTAGAATTTTATGATAAATCAGACTTGCATTTTGCTCAGAATAATCTGTGGATAGTAGACTTGTGCAAATGGTCCAAAAATTATTTGGAAATATAAAAGTCTACTTGAACAGCAAACGTCCCCATTCATAACACGTTTTGCTAAGGCCAGCCTGGCTTCCTCAGGAGAACTAAAGTCCTTTACTGGTGTGTAAATCATAAACAAAATACTGTCCGTTTTTATAAACACTCCTCCCTCTCTGTAGGCAATGATTCATAGAAGAAAACTGATATGGGAGGGGAATATACCGTATTCGATTATAAGACGACCCCCCCCAAATCTGAATAATAATTTATAAAAAAAAGAAAAAGCCTGAATATAAGACGACCCTATAGGAAAAAAGTTTTACCAGTAAATGTTAATCCATGTAAACTATGTGAACAATTGTTTGTTAATAAAAGCTACGATTGAGAAAAATATTTTGTTTTTATTTCCTTTTTTTTTCAACCTGCCCCCCCAGTTATGCACATCTGCCCCCAGGCTTGCCACTGTGCCCCAGAAATGCCTTATACCCCATATATGCCACTGTGCCCCATGATATGCCTTTTAACCCTCAAAATGCCACTGTGCCCCATGATACACCTTTTAACCCTCTATATACCACTGTGCCCCATGATATGCCTTTTGACCCCCTATGTGCCACTCTGCCTCCAGAAATGCCTTATACCCCTATATGCCACTCTGGCATTTAGGGGGTTAAAAGGCATATTATGGGGCAGAGTGGCATACAGGGAGGTATAGGGCATTTCAGGAGGCAGCGTGGCGTATAGAGGGTTAAAAGGCATTTCTGGCGGCAGAGTGGCATTAAGGGGGTTAAAAGGCATTTCACAGAGCACTCTGCCTCCAGAAATGCCTTATGCCCCCTATTTAACACCCCCTCCCTCCTCCAAACTTACCGGTGCTTCTGAGTCCCCCGGTGCCTAGTTCGGGCAGCGTGTAGAGCTCTACGCGATTCGCGTAGACAACTTCCGCTCTACGCAAATCGCGTAGAGCTCTACATGCTGCCCGGACTAAGCACCGGGGACTCAGAAGCACCAGTAAGTTGGGGGGGCATAACACAGGATGATCCAGGTCCCCTGCATCTGAGTCCCCGGTGCTTAGTCCGGGCAGCGTGTAGAGCTCTACGCGAATCGCGTAATTGTCCACACGTTGAAATATATAGGGAATAAGGATGAAGGTAGAATGCTAAATAGACGTCAAAAGATGAAAAGCTAAATAAATACTGTAAATACCAAACAGTATCTATTGCTAACTTCAATTGTTAGATGTTATAAAATATATTATATATAAAACAGAATTATTGTCAGTAGGTTATTTCTAATTTTACATGGCTATATTGCTTACTAAGGCGCTGAATCAGTGGGACTGCACAGAGGCTTTCATACAATTTAACGCCCTCTAAACCATTAATGAGGCACCTAAAAATCATACACATTCAAATTCCGGGACGCTGCTGAAATGACATGTACACACAACAAAGCAAGAAATTAACGCACACCCGGTATTACTTAAAGGCAATTAATTATCTGAGACATAAATATTGGGGATTCTGTCACACTATATGTCCATAGATTGCTTTTCCCGCCACTCAAATTATCCCAATTTTAGCGAGTATACATATTTATAAAAATTATATTATTTTCACTATTCAGAGGAACATGTGATGTTTCTACAGATTATGTATACCCTATTTGGTGTACATATAATATAAAAGTATATACCCATACATACCAAAAATAATAATCTGAAATATTCTCAAATGGCAGAGGGATATTAATCACAAAGTTGTTCACTTCCAATGTTAATGAACAAGCTAATATTGATGAAGGTAATTACAACTGAAGCACTTTAAAACACTTGATTAAAATGAATCAACATTTCCATGCTGTAGAGCTTGTAATCATCAAGCAGCTGCTGATTCCCATAAACCATACAATAAGCTGGTGGAATGATGCTTTTAACTTATCCACAGCTATTAAGGAAACCTGAAATATATGCAAGCACACTCAAACTATTTCTGTGAAAATGTCACTAGTATTTTAAATGTCTTAATGGTGTTATTACTTAGCATGAACATTTAAGTGCATAATCAGTGCGTATTAAATAGGAAATGTTTCTGTTTAGCAAGCATATCTAGCCCATGAATCTAGGGACATACATTAATTTTTTGTAGTGTGTTCACATGCGAGTTTGCCACTGGTGGGAAAATATTGGAGCCTTTCTTTAAACATGCATGGGATACACATACAGCTATCCTGAATCTGAGACTAGACCAAGTACAGATTAAAGTCTGAATCTTTACATCAAGATGGACGGGCAAATAGGTGGGCTGAGTGGGTCTTATCTGCTGTCAAATTCTGTTTCTTGCGGAATAATTTCATTTAAGTCAGGCTTTCATTATGAATTGCAAAGTTGCAGAGCTGAATCATCTATTTCTTTTAAATACCCACACGCAGATGCAATTACCTAAAGGGACTGCCTAGTCCCAAAATTGTCTTTATAATGCATGTTAAAGTCAATTTTGTATTTTACAATATAGTCTTTAGTTGTTAGAAATAGAAAATGTGACCACTTGTCTGCACTGCCAATTTGGACATATCTGAAAATGCTCGAGATACTTTAGCATAATCAAAGATGCAGAGTAGTACCACATCATAGTATGGTGTACACCCTAGGAATCAAAATGGATAAAGCACAGTGTGAAACAGGCAGAGAAAAAAGTTTAGGGTCAGGGGCAGGTTGAGCCAGGGGGGAATTTGTTTGTCGGTGTTGCAGAGCTTGTACTGGTGTGTGTTTGGGTGTCTATGTGGCAGAGTCTGTCCTGGTGTGTGTGTTTTGTGTAGCAGGGCCTGTTCTGGTATGTGTGCTTGGGTGTCAGTATGGAAGAGCCTGCCCTAGTCTGTGTGTGTGGGTGATGGTGTTGCAGAGCCTGTCCTGGTGTGTGTGTTTGGGTGTCGGTATGGCAAAGCCTGTCCTAGTGTGTGTGTTTGGGTGTCGGTGCGGCAAAGCCTGTCCTGGTGTGTGTGTTTGGGTGTCAGTGTGGCAGAGCCTGTCCTGGAGTGTGTGTGTGCATTTGGGTGTCGGTGTGGCAGAGCCTGTCCTGGTGTGTGTGTTTGGGTGTCGGTGTGGCAGAGCCTATCTTGGTGTGTGTGTTTGGGTGTCAGTGTGGCAGAGCCTGTCTTGGTGTGTGTGTGTTTGGGTGTCAGTGTGGCAGAGCCTGTCCTGGTATGTGTGAGTTTGGGTGGCAGTGTGGCAGAGCCTGTCTTGGTGTGTGTTGTTGGGTGTCAGTGTGGCAGAGCCTGTCCTGGTGTGTGTCGGTGTGGCAGAGCCTTTACTGCTGTGTGTGTTTGGGTGTTGGTGTGGCAGAGTTGTCCTGGTGTGTGTGTTTGGGTGTCGGTGTGGCAAAGCCATTCCTGGTGTGTGCGTTTGGGTGTCGGTGTGGCAGAGCCTGTCCTGGTGTGTGTGTGTGTTTAGGTGGCAGTGTGGCAGAGCCTGTCTTGGTTTGTGTGAGTTTGGTGGCAGTGTGGCAGAGCCTTTCTTGGTGTGTGTTGTTGGGTATCAGTGTGGCAGAGCCTGTCCTGGTGTGTGTGGGTGTGGCAGAGCCTTTACTGCTGTATGTGTTTGGGTGTTGGTGTGGCAGAGCCCGTCCTGGTGTGTGTGTTTGGATGTCGGTGTGTGGCAGAACCTGTCCTGGTGTGTGTGTTTGGGTGTCCGTGTTGCAGAGCCTGTCCTGGTGTGTGTGTGTTTGGCTGTCGGTGTAGCAGATCCTGTCCTGGTTAGTGTGTTTGGCTGTCGGTGTAGCAGAGCCTGTCCTGGTTAGTGTGTTTGGGTGTCGGTGTGGCAGAGCCTGTCCTGGTGTGTGTGTGTTTGGGTGTCGGTGTGGCAGAGCCTGTCCTGGTGTGTGTTTGGGTGTCGGTGTGGCAGAGCCTGTGCTGGTATGTGTGTTTGGGTTCCTGATACTGTGACCCGGTAATATTTTATATTGTGTTTTATTTTGTAACCGGCCCAGAGACTGAATGTGGCCGCAGCTCCAGCCTTCACAGGAACAATCAGGTAACCCGGCTGGGGCTCTTATTCAGCCAGCACAGCCCTGTCTGCCCAGACGGCACCCGCACTACAGGGGGAATAACACAGGTGGGGGAAAACCATTGTAACCCTTAATCCCCTCACCTGGTACATCTCCTGTATACTAATGGGATTTGTGATGAGATTGGGGCTTGGGTTTGGTAAAGACTGAATTGAGGTTATATATAAGTTCTGTGTGTTTGTAAATAAAGGAGTTCTTGTTTTACTAGGAATGGTGGTCTGACTGATCCGTGGATAGCAGGAGCTATCCGTATGAGGGACTGACTGGTGATTCCTCAGCCCTCAAACAGGGGTACCCAGCCTTGGGTACGGTGACCCTGTAACAGTGGTGGCAGCGGTGGGACGAATTCCACAACTTGGGTGAAATCCAAACCACCAACTGGGACCGAGACCGCAGATATATGGAGCGGGTCTATGAGAATTGCAGACGAGAGACATACCAGGCTATCCAACCCTTCAGAGAACCAGAGGATGAGATAGACCAGGTTACAGCAGATGTGTGTGAGCTGGAACACCAGCAATGGGCAGTTAGATTCTGCGCCCGCAGACTGGAGGGATGATTTCTCCCATCCCAACTTCGAAGCATACTGGGCACAGTACCTGACAATGTGGGATCTTTGAGTTCCACTCCTGGGGGAGTACCCGTTGCCGGAGTGGGAAGACCCACTGGTTCCCGCTGGTTCTCCCAGCAGTTAGCAGGGGAAGACCACAGCGACTCTCTGATGCTATATAGCCCCGTCGAACCAGGACTGATATATGATGCCTTCCAATTAGACTCATCCTTCGGAAGCCCCTGCAAGTACCGCAGGGATGCAATCTGGGACAACTGTGTAGAAGTCCTAGTTTACGCTATCCCCCCCCCGAGCTGGAGGCTGTAATGGATTGCCTGGTCCAAGAGGAATGGCAGCTCGAGAGAGACTATAAAGAATTGCTGTCGCGAGTAGAGCTCCAGGAATTACAAGGAGACCGAGAGCATGATACCCCAACTTGCGGGAGTGGGACCGAGGTCCTCTCCTCCTACTCTGCAGCCCCTGCCCTGGTGAGAGGAACTAAGGTCCTCGCCAGCAAGAGGAAGCCAAAAGCCCCGACCCAAGTCCCCACCAACAACCCTGGTTGCTCTACCCCGGCGGGAGAGATGACTGTCCCCGCCGCCCGTTTCAAAATCCCTGGCCGAGTAAGTGGCACAATCCCCCTCATCAAACCCCTAGCTATGCCCATAGAAGCCAGTGCCCCAGACTGTCCCCGATTTCCTGAGTGTCCTGGGAGAAGCCTGGGTCACTGTCCCAGGAGTTCCACCTGAAGTCACCGGGGACCTGGTAGAGGCACCGTTCCTTGACCTAGCGAGGACACCAGAGGGGCTGCCAAGTCCCCCGGGTCCTCTCGGTAACCTGTTGCCTGCCCTGGTTCCTATCCCTGTATTCTCCTCCGATGTGTCCTCTGATTCTTTGAGTATCCTGGGAGAAACCCAGGTCCCTGTCCCTATATATCCCCCTTGTCTTCCCAAGCTTCCCGAGATGCAATCCCATCATACCACCTGGCCAGGGGCGTGCTGGGCCGGGGGGCAATTGCCCCCCAGGCCGCCCTGAATCTACATTAAACGGCCGCGCGGCCGCCCATTTAAGCGCCCGATTCGGCCACACCATGGCCGTCTTTAACGCCCGCAGCATCCGTGGCAGGGCGGCCGAACTGGCCGGCACACCGAAATGCCATTGCAGCCGATGTGGATGTGACTCTTAAAGCGGCCAGCGTGTCTTACGGCCGCTTTAAGAGTCACAGCCACATCGGCTGCAATGGTTAATCATTAAGCGGCCGTAAGACACGCTGGCCGCTTTAAAATCATTAAGCAGCCAGGGTGCCTGCACAGTGCCGCCCAGTGTCCTGTGTGACTCCACCCCTTGAGCGGCACGTCACATCGTCAATGTGATGGGCCGCTCAAGGGGGCGGAGTCACACGGAACAGCTCCTCGTGACAGCTAAAAGAGCACGTTGGAGCACAGCAGCAGTGAAGGATGGCAGCAAAAACGTAAGTATTAAAAAAATTAAAAAAATAGTTGGGGTAATAGGCAGAAGGGGAGCCATATTCAAAGGGGGGGGCTGCATTGGGACAACAATTAAATGCAAAATGGGGGTGGCTAGGGGGTATAAGTACACAACAGGGTGGTTGGGGCACCACATAAATCAATACACAAAGGTGGGGGGTGGGGGGCTGGGTTCAAATTACATGGGTCAGTCATTAACAATGCAAAGGGGGGCATCAATACACAAGGGAGGGGGCTGGCTGGGGACATCACATAAATCAATACACAAGGGTGTTGGGGGAAATACATTAAAACCAAAGGGGGGGGGGGGCTGGCTGAGCATCAATACACAAGGGGGAAAAACAAACAACAAACCAGTTTGGAAAGCATTTTGGATGTGGGTGTCAGTGTTGCAGAGCCTGTCCTGGTGTGTGTGTGTGTTTGGATATCGGTGTGGCAGAGCCTGTCCTGGTGTCTGTGTGTTTGGCTGTCTGTGTGGCAGAGCCTGTCCTGGTGTGTGTGTGTGTGTGTGTGTGTTTGGATATCGGTGTGGCAGAGCCTGTCCTGGTGTCTGTGTGTTTGGCTGTCTGTGTGGCAGAGCCTGTCCTGGTGTGTGTGTGTGTATGTGTGTGTGTTTGGGTGTCCGTGTGGCAGAGCCTGTCCTGGTGTCTGTGTGTTTGGCTGTCTGTGTGGCAGAGCCTGTCCTGGTGTGTGTGTGTGTATGTGTGTGTGTTTGGGTGTCAGTGTGGCAGAGCCTGTCCTAGTGTGTGTGTCTGGGTGTCGGTGTGGCAGAGCCTGTCCTGGTGTGTGTGTGTCTGGGTGTCGGTGTGGCAGAGCCTGTCCTGGTGTGTGTGTTTGGGTGTCGGTGTTGCAGAGCTTGTACTGGTGTGTGTGTTTGGGTGTCGGTGTTGCAGAGCTTGTACTGGTGTCAGGGCAGGCTGTTTGGCTCACCCTGGGCTGTTTGGGGACAAAGTTGGCTCACCCTGGGCTGTTTGGGGATAAAGTTGGCTCACTCTGGACTGTAATTTGTTAATGTTATCTTGGTGCTGGTAGAGTTCTATGTGGGCAGTGTGGACACCAGGGCTGGCTTTGGGGTGTGCATCCTGTGATCTATGCCTGTAATTTAGGGGGTTTTATCTATACCTTTAATGCTTAGTTATGTGATTTCCAGTTGATCTGTACCTGCAAAGCTGGGTTTGTGTGTTATTCTGCTATGCTATGTTTCCATACATTATTTATGTATACCTGCAAATACAGAGTTTGTATTTCTTATTCAGTTGATCTATACATGCACGTGCTGTTTACATGTGTTGTTTATTTGATCTATACCTGAACTACCGGGAGTAAGTAAAACAGAGGTGTGGCTTAGTGAATGAGGGACAAATGGACTCTGGGAATAATTACAGGCAGGGGCCCAAGGAAATGCCTAGGGTCCAATTTTTCCATATTTAAATTTTATTTTGTTATAAAGATTAGCTGTTTTTTAATGTATTAAACATCATTTTTTTTACTCCCAGTCCTATCACATTACATCAATATGCGTTAGAAAATCAGGAAAAGATGGGCATGTATAGTGGGCTGATTCGGTGGCGCAACGGGCCACTTGACTAGACTTGCCCCCAGGCCTTAAGCTGCCAGCCCTCCCCTGCACCTGGCCTACAGGAGCAACCATCCTACCCATGTGCAGAGCATGAAAAATGCCAGAGAGAATGCCAGCTGGAAAAGACTCATAAATGGAACTACATAACAATGGACTATGAGTAAAGGTAGTATGCAGCAAAGCCACAGTCATCTGTGAAATGCCCAGGACTTAGGACTTGCCTCTTTATTCTTTATTTAAGATGATACCAAGTATTGATTAAGCATTTAGTCTTTAGATCAAGAAAAATGGGCCGGCTCGATGGACTGAATGGTTCTTATATGCAGTCAAATTCTATGTTTTTCTATGTAACACTACCTGACATCCAAGTAGACACATCTGAAAATTACGTCCGTCTCAAAAAAAAAAACCCTCATCATGCATCTTGTTCACATAAATGTAGCTGTTTTTATTATGTCTTCCTGCCTGTTGTTACAAGATCAGCCATGATAAATGCAACCAGCTGAACCAGAACCATCAGAACCCGTGTCTGCTTCTCATATAACAAAGGGAAATCATGGTGTTAAACCAGCGATGTATCTTGGCCAAGGTTGACAGATGCAGGGTGATGGCAGTCCTCTTTCTGGAAAAACTTGGGGCAGATCACCCTTTTGGGGATCCCTGAGCTAATCAATTTATAGTATGTGGTGTATGCCGAGCCTGCACAGCCTTCATAGACTCCAGTAGAATGTGCCACACTTAAGACACAGAGCGTTGGGGTATGACATCATACAGCCTGTAGTGAAGATGGTGGCTCCAGATATGAACATGGAGTCTTGTTCATCATCGTAATACAAATCACTTTACCAATTAAGAATAGCCATGCACAACCACAAAAGTGAGAATCATTTCCATGTCTTGGCTTGGCTCTTGGTGTCCTGGGAGCTGCTCAGTGAGTCATTGAAATAACACTACTGAATTGCCAGTTGGCATAGTTTATGGTTGGAACTGCCCTCTGGAGGGGTTCATGGGAGGTTCAGGTAAGAGGACAGGTGACAAGATTGGGAGTGGCACTGAGAGAGACACTCAACTGAGCCCTGTACAGATCTCACAGATTTTAAGGAGAAGGAACTTGGTCTCTGACCAACAGAGTTCATCTAAGAACATTCATAGTAGTCCAGCTCCCACGTTCAGCTGTTCTGCAGTTATGGTATATATATATTAAACAGATAATGGTAATTTAAAAATACTTTTTTGTTATTTATACAATGTAGTTTTGTTATTATTTTACAGGAATATTGAACAAGGCAACAGAAAATAACATAATCTTCTATTGGTAAATTTATGAATATGCATTAGATTTAAACAAGCCCAGATTGGCTATAAAGCAACAAATAATGTTTTAATTTGGAATTCGAGACTGAATTCCAATGGCTGTGAAGCTCATGGGCCATGACTCTTAAATCATAAAAATATAACATACGGCATGTCATCAAGCCATCAGTTGCACTTCAATTTAATTTAATTAGTCTCCCGCCATCCTTTAAATTCAAGGGCCACCTCATTATAATAAGCTAGGCCTTGGCTACAATTGCTATGATGCTGAGCTTATAAAGGGGTCTTGCTGTCCCTGGAAATTCCTTAACAATACCTTATTGCATCTATGCCCTGACTGTTGCAGATGGCAAAGGTTTCAGTGGATGCCCATGGCTGAGTTTGAAGGTTGTGTATATATAAATCCCCTCATATATAATAGCAATGAAAAAATTGTATGTGGTTTCTTCCAAAACAGACCACATGATGTCACTGTTGTTCCATTATATTGTGCAAAGCATCTTTATCTTTTATGTATAAATTGTCTATTAAGAAGCATTTTAAATTTGAATTTGAGTTCATAAACATCTGTTTATTAGTTATTATGCTATTATGAGAAATGGTGGAAGCTTCTGTAGTGAGAGGGACTTTATAAAGGATTCCTGGTTAAATGGTATTTTAAACATCATAATACGTTACCGTGTGTGAGTATATATGTATTTGTGCATGTGTAATTATATATATATATATATGTACAAGCTGGATACAATAAACCTCATTTTAATATTCCAATACAGATTTCTTACACATTTAAAAATTGATATTTCTCTATTGGGCCAAGAGAAAATTGCATCATTAGTCGAAGTTGAAACCTTTTATTGGGCCAACATAGAAAAAGACGTAAATTTAACGTTTCAGGACCTGAGATGTCCAACAGACAAATCGACCAATTAGTATATTCGCTAACCATTGAGTTTATGGGAGTCTGCAGTTCAGCTTCTTAACTCTCTGATATAACTATGCATTGTAAAGGACCACACTAATGAGGTGAAAGAGGGACTTAACTGGACTTTTATAATGCACAGAGTTATCTAGGAGGTGAAAGTTCCACTTTTCTGCAAACTTCCTGGTTAGTAAATATACCCTAGAACCATAAGAATTTATATAGAGGATGTAATAATATTTTTATTTGACCAGATTCTGAAGGTCACTCCTACTAGCAGTTTATAATTAAGTAAGTATAATGAGGCTAACAGGTAATGTAATATAGCTTTACCAGTTACCAAATTGTACTTTGCCAACTGCTCTACTGCAACACATACTTTAGAAAATACCTGAATTACCTAGTTATATTTAAATTTAAATATAGTAAATACATTTTTGAGCTCTGAGCTATTTCGCAAATCGGTTAAGGTATCTCTGTGCGGGCCCCTAATAGTTTACATGTGAGTGTCTTACAATGGATCGAGGATGCATAAGGATGATATGTATATGACTTCTTCAAGAAAAACAATACATTGTTAGTATGTATACTATCATAACAATCGCGTTGTATACTTAAAGCTCTACACCATCTAGTTAAAGATTTATACCTACGTTACATGTCAATATTTTATTTATAAATACGTTTTATGTACTAGAAATGGAGTAATCATTGGTTTTGTTTCATATACATATGGTAATGACTGCAGATTGCATTAAAGCCCTTTACTTTGTAAAAAGACTGGGATATTTGTACAGCTAATACTGGAAGATGTATCACCAGACTGAATAATTGTGACAACCATAGACCTTATCTGTGACTGTTTGTTCGCACAACACCCCACTGCATTAAGAAAGCCATCCCAGCAGTCCTGAGCCCTAGAGACACCCATTTCATCACCTGACACTGTAGCAGATGTTATAGATTGATAAGAGACTTCAGTCTATTGAATCCCCATCTAAGATCACTGGAAGAAAAAAAGTCAAATTATAACAATACCATCAAAGTGATAGAAGGTGAAAAGAGGAAATCACTGGTTTATTCAATTGTGTAGTATTTTATGTTAAAACTGTTTACAATGACTTTATTAAAAATATTAATAATTAGAGAAAAACATGTTAGAGCTTTATTTCTATTTAGAAAATGTCACTCTTAGGTTTCCATTTAAACATTAACCGAGCCACAGTAAACATTCTTATATCTTAATATGCAGGTGTTTAGAACAATATGTGAAAAAATAGTTAAAAGTGGTCTTATCACCATCAATATCTGCTCCTTGCACTAAGATCACATGTGTCCTGTACATACATGTACGGGACACACTTTTTATATATAACCCTGTCTAAAAGTTGCTATTTCACTTTATTAGAAAAATATAACTTTTACAAATTAACACTTTTGTAAATGAATATAGTGTTATTAATTGTCAGATGCCCAAAACCTTAGGTTAGGTTAAGTTCATAGCGGAGGACTTGCTGCCCCTGGAAATTCCACGGTGGCACTTTATGCCTCCTATGCCCCACCCCTTGCATATGGCGAAGATTTTACCCTCCCCTGGAAAGATTTCTGTGGATGTCCATGGCTGAATTTGCAGGTTGTAATCCAATCAGCTTAGTGGTAAGAAAAACCTATTTCCGGATTTTCTTTATGCATGAGGTTTGTAGTACCTAGAAAGTGATAGAGGGCCTATTACTGTAGCTACAGTGGCATCAAATTTCCAACATGCTCAGTGATTTGCTTACACAGTATTATGTAAGTTGTTATATACAACAGCTAAAATAAATATGCACCCACTAACTAAAGATACATACTTTAGCTTTTTATTATACTGTAAAACCATATATAGGATCATGCTACGGTAGACTTGCTCCCTCAGCCTACAAAATACTAAAAAGTTTTAGGCTGTTGTAAGATCAATGGGTCATGATTTTCCTGTTGGAGGGAAGATATCTTGGTAGGTTGACACCTACTAGTATTACTCCTGGTCACTGCATATATCAAAATACTTAGTTCCTGGCCCAAAAATCCAGTGACAATTAGTGATTTAACCAAGCACAGCCTTCAGTCATGCTACATTTTTATCTTTATCGGATAGAGAACTTTATAGATAGATAGATACAAATATTAATAAAGGATATAGTTATATATATGACCATTATAAATAATTAACGCAAAGGACATTTGCCAACCTTACAAGTTTTATAGAATGCCATTTTATAGAATGCCATATATGCACATTCTTTTGGGATAGACCACAACACATAATTTACAGTAAGGTTTATGTTACTTTTAGATTTATATAAACATGTCCCCACATTTTACTTTAAAATTCATGTCAACTTGTGATATGCAGGTAATGCCTAAAATAAGTTAATTTAAGCATAAAGGTAGTAGATCAGGTAAAGGCAATATATACAGTTATGTATGTACCACCAGTTCACCCTTTCAATAGCCACTGTCCTCACTGCTGAGCCTTGTGATATGTCATATCCTGGCCTCTGTGTCCTGAAGGCATGTAGCACCTTTTAGCACCCTATGGAGTCTGGGTCAGCTTGGGACAGTCCAAATGGTCCAGTTGTGGAGATCAGAGATTTGTCTTGTAACTAGCCCATTGAAGAGCAGCATATTGGGAGGCTGATAGTCTGAGGGGACAATCCCCCCAGTTTTGCCTAGTAGGCACTGCTGCCCCTGGACCTAATGCCCTAGGCCTGGAAAATCCTAAATTGTCCACTTTAGCTGGCTTTTGTCTTCATTCTTTAATTTCTACTACCCCATAACTCTACTAATATTATGTGGACTCAGATGCAAATAACAGCGGTACTCTCTTCAAACATATTGAAATATGTGCTTTAGTATGATCTATCTTAATAAGGCCTGCATTGGTTAGATGTTTCAGAAGGGATCATATAATATAGGGTGGTTGTACTGATGCATTTTAAACTCATTCTGAACTGAACAAATATTTTTTCTGAATGTAGTATTTTCCCATTGACTACATCTGCTTTATAAGGAGAAATTTTGATAAGACACACTGGAGAACAACAAGATGGCATGACAAGAGAAGATTGCAATCTTTTGAAAGAAAAATACATTTGATTAAACTGAAAGCAATCTCCTCTTTCCAAACAGTAGAGTTCTTGGGATTTAGAAATCTTGGTTTGTTTAAATAATTAAAATAATATTAAATATGTTCACTAGTTTTCAATTGGATAAGAAAATATGTTTACCTTATAAAGGGGGAAGGGGTTCACCCTAAATGTTTGTGTATATTTCTCATGTATTCTATACATCAGAGGTTTAATACCTTATAACTATGCTATCCCTTTAGTCTCTTTCTCATATGGAGCCTATCTACTAACCTTAAATAACACACAAGTTAATTGTGTAATTAATTTGTTTTGGTAAACTGTATTTGCAATTTAATTTGCAATTTGTATAGGATCTCATTTTGCATTGCTTCTTTAGTTAGATGCAGAGATATAGGCACCTTTAAGAACTACCACAATGCAGCAATTATATGTTTCAAAATAGTCTGTCTAGTTGTTTAGTTTTAGTTGAATGGTTACTAATTTATACTCATTCCAGTCCTTGTATCCAAATATTGTATCTTGAGAGTACCCTGTTTGTGGGGCTCTCTTAAGCGAATAATTGGGGATTAATCTAGCCTTGGTGCAGTATTAATCTAAATTTTATTAAAGACAGGAGACGAGTATTTTGCATTAAACCTTCTTTACTGTTAACCTCCAGCATCAAAACAGTTAACAAAGAACAATAAAAACAACCAATAGGAACACAGGAACAGTCTATAAAAGTCTGCACATCTTGAAACTCCCCCTCTTTCTTTGCGAAGAAGCTGAAACAACAGCAACAACATCCCAGAAGAAAACTCAGGAACATAAGACAAGCGCGGAAAGGGACCACCGCAACACCAGCACCTCAAACGACCGGAGGACGACCTGGAAAGACAAACAACGTGACAGTACCATGCAACCATATGCCAAGCAGGACAGAAAAATCAACAGGTACAGTAACAGGAACAGGTGGTCCGGGCACGTCACCGAAATTCAAGTCGTTAACGACAATTGACGTGCCAGGACCGGCATGTCTTTAAACGGGTGCAGAAAGCGATCTATTTTCGCTTTCTGCACCGAAACGGCGTTGCTGTAATGCCTCGACCTCGAGGCATTCAGCAATGCCATGATCGGCATGAAGGGGCCATCTCTGGCCCCTCCCCGGGGCATCAACATCCGCCATACTTTGGCGGCAGACGCCCGTTTTAAAAGCTAAACTTAAATGGTGTCGCTGGAATGCCTCGATCAGGAGGCATCCAGCGACACCAAACACTTACCTTGGGATGGACTGTGACCGCTCCGGAGAGCGGTCACAGCCGCCGCTGCAAGTGATCTTCGCCATCCGCAAGATGGCGGCGGCCCGGGAAAAAAAACAATAAAGATGCAAAAGTTCACTAGACGGTCTCCAGACCCTCTAGAGAACTCTGGCTCCACTTGCAGGTTGAATACAGGTACTGCATTCAACCATGCAAGTCAATGGAGCTCAGCTTTCTAATCACAGTGTGATTAGTAAAAATAAATTAAAAATAAAATAAAATTAATAATAATTAGAAAAAAATTGTAAAAAAACAGTAAAATGTAAAAATAATTTCCCACTGACGTCACTATCAGGGGAACCTTCAAGTTGAAAAAAAATGTTAAAAAAAAATAAAAAAAAGGCAAAAAAAAAAAATATATATAAAAAATATATTTTTGTGAGCAAGTCCTAAAATTTGCATATTAGCTTAAAACAATTCTCGCATGGAAAGAGTTAAAATACTGGCATATTAAATGCCCATGGGGTGTCTACTTTTAAAAAATGTATGATTTGATGGGGTAAATTGAATGGGCCGGGTTCAACAAGGTCTCAATTAACACGGGGGGAAGGATGGCCACACATCTAATTTCCAATTAGAAAAATGCACACGTACCAAATGTGACCTTTTAGTTCCCCCAAAAAAGGACAAACCCATGCATGTGGGGTATCACTGTACTCAGGAGATGTTGCTGAATACATATTGGGGTGTTGTGTGACAGCGGCATATACCAGGAGCTGTAAATTCATACATAAAGTAGGTGTATGTGGGAAAAATACACACACAAAAATACTACTGCAAACTTTGAAAAAATGCTGGTGGTAAAATGTGTGCATGCAAAGAGTTAAAATACCAGCATTTAAAATACCCTGTGGTGTCTAGTTTTCAAAAATATATGGTTTTGTTGGGCATACTGAAATGGCCCGGCTCAAAGATGTATCAAATAGGGCATGGGCAGTGGATCCCCAAATGCCAAAATTCAACATTGAAAAATGTGCATGCCCCAAATGTGGCCCTTTTGCCCCCAAACAGCCAGGCAAAATCATTCATGTGGGGTATCACTGCGCTCAGGAGATGTTGCTGAACACATATTGGGGTGTTTTGTGATAGTGACATATACGAGAACTTTTTAATTCATACCTGAAGTAAAATGTGTGTGACAAAACAAATGCAAAAAAATGACTACCACAAAGTTTGACAAAGACTGGTGGTAGATATGGTGCATGGAAAGAGTTAAAATACTAGCATTTGAAATACCCTGGGGTGTCTAGTTTTCAAAAATATATGGCTTTATTGGGCACACTGAAATGGCCTGGCTCAAAGATGTACCAAATAGGGCATGGGCAGTGGATCCCCAAATGCCAAAGTTCAACATTGAAAAATGTGCATGCCCCAAATGTGGCCCTTTTGCCCCCAAACAACCAGGCAAAATCATTCATGTGAGGTATCGCTGTACTCAGGAGATGTTGCTAAATACATATTGGGGTGTTTTATGATAGTGACATATAACAGAACCTGTTTATTCATACCTGAAGTAAAATGTGTGTGAAAAAACAAATGCAAAAAAATTACTACCATAAAGTTTGACAAAGG
The DNA here is from genome assembly GCA_029215755.1 of Spea hammondii. Classification (NCBI taxonomy): domain Eukaryota; kingdom Metazoa; phylum Chordata; class Amphibia; order Anura; family Pelobatidae; genus Spea; species Spea hammondii. Next base: position 70,816,891 of record JARDYJ010000004.1, read on the forward strand.
CTGATGGTAGAATAAGTGCTTGGAAAGGGTTAAAATACTAGCATTTGGAATACCCTAGGCTGTCTAGTTTTCAAAAATATATGACTTGATGGGGTAAATTTCATTGGCCGGCTTCAAAGATACCCGAAATGGCACATGGGGGGAAGAATTACCAGATTTGGAAAAAATGGCTTTGAAATAGCAAAACGCTACCTGTACTTATTGCTCCATAACGTGCAGAAAAAAGCAAAAAAACATAAAAACATTGGGTATTTCTAAACTCAGGACAAATAGTAGAATCTATTTAGCAGGTTTATTACCTTTTATAGATGAGTAAAAGATTTTTCAACTAAAAGTTAGAAACAGTCATTTTTTTCTAAATGTTTCACCATATTTTATACTTTTTTTAATAGTAAATAATATGATACAATCAAAACAATGTCATCTAAAGAAAGCCCTTCTTGTCCTGAAAAAAACAATATCTAATGTTTGTGGGTTCAGTAAACGGGAAAGAAGAAAATTACAGCTAAACACGAGCAGCGCAGAAATATTAAAACGGCCATTGTCACGAAGGGTACAAAAAGTAAAATCAGCCTTTGTCACGAAGGGGTTAATCCCCAATTTTATAGCAAGACAGGAGGCTTCGTATTTTGCAGTTTTAACGACCCTAAACTAACGCCAAAGCGGCGTGAGCTGGGCCCGAAAATAAAAAGTCCGGAAAGTAGATTCCCTGGACGAATCCGCCTCCTATAAAAGGTCCGAAAGGGAACAGCCAACTGACAACGCCGCGGAGGCGGCCGCTCCGCGGACCGAATGTGCCCCAAAGGAACCCTCAATGCTGGCCAAAAGGAGTATCCAACGAATCCACCTGGAAACCATAAGAACAGAGACAGGCCGAAAAGGATGCACGTAGGAGATGAAGAGCGGACCGGAAGGGGAAGAGCGAAACTGAGCCGACCTGGCTAGATAAGTCTGGACACAACAAGCCACACAAAAACTGATGTAGAATTAGATTTAGTTCTACGAAAAACGGAGACCGAGACACCCTCGGGAGAAAACGCAAAAGAGGATACATCAAAAGCACGAACATCAGACACCTGTCGAAAAGATACAAGACACAAAAGAAGAGCTGTCTTGGCAGAGAGCTGGCGGAAGGACAAACCATCGTTGTCCGGCCAATCCTCCAAGCACCTGGGAGACATCCCAAAAGGACTCATAACGAGCCCTCGGAGGTCTGGAAAGCCGAACTCCCCGGAGGAGACAACAGACCACCGGATCCTTACCAACACCCAGGCACTGCACCAGAACACGCGCTGCCGAAATGGCAGAGCGAAACAAATTAATAATGCGGTAGAACCTGCCCAGAGAAAACAGATGGGCCAAAGAGTTAAGAACTGCCGTCACAGGTGCCGTAAGGGGAATCAAGGTGTTGAACCAGACACCAGCGACTCCAGGCGTTCCAAGTATGGAGGTAAGATTTCCTGGTGCCCGGGTCCAACGACCCTGGAGGATGAGAGGGTGAGGGTTCCCCTCCGGATCCCGAAGCAGATCCCAGGTTGAAAGAAAGATCAGGGGATCCGTGCACGGAACCACGGCTGAGTCCTCCACAGGGGCGCTATCAAGAGGATTGAAACAGCCTGACGACTGATGGAATGGAGTGTCCGGAGGATCATATTGAAGGGGGAAATGCATAAGCTCTCCAGAGTGGCCACGACTGCAGGAAGGCATCCACCGCCGAGGACAGCGGATCCGGTAGCCAACTGAAGAACGCGTTGGTCAGACGTTTCGCCCTGGACGCGAACAGGTCCAGATGGAGTGGACCTCGACAAAGGTGGAGAGAGTGGAACACGCTCGGAAGAAGATGTCAGTCGCTCACGTCCCTCCAATGCCGGGAGAACCAATCGGCCACGAGATTCTCCTTGCCAGGCAGATACGTATTTGGCGTATGGACAAATGGTTGTCCAGGCAGAACTGGTAGAGCTCCTTGGTGAGCTCTGTGAGAAGCCGGGATCTTGAGCCCCCCAGCCTGTTGATGTAGCGGAAGGCGGAGACGTTGTCTATGCGCAGCACTAGAGAACGGTGTGTGACACCCTTCATGAAGCTGCGAACCGCGAACGAGCCAGCTATGAGCTCCAAGCAATTGATATGGAGATCGCGTCCCTCTGAGGTCCATGGACCCCCGGTAGACACGTCCCCGCAATCTACCCCCCAACCAGACAGGCTTGCGTCGGAGTCCAGGACGAAATCTGGGCTTGACCCGAAAATGGCACGGCCGTTCCACGCGTCCATGTGGACCAACCACCAATAGAGTTCCAACCGAGCCTCGTCCGACAACGAGATCATGGCGTCATAGGAGGTCGACTCACGAAGGTGCCACGTCTTCAGACGCTGGAGGGCCCTGTAGTGGAGCGGGCCCAGGAAGATGGCCTGAATGGATGCCGAGAGCAGGCCAATTACCCTGGCGAGGTTCCGGAGCGAGACCAGCTTTCACCAGAGACCAGTGAAGCACCATGGAGCGGAGCTGAGGCCTATTGGGAGGCAAGTGGATTGCCAGAGGTGGCCCTGCCAGCGAAATTGCAGAAACCGCCGATCGCCGCGATGGAAACCGGGGTCTAGACCCAAATGAGGCCGTTCTGCTGGCGGCACGACCCCTCTGCCGGCCAGCTCTGGGGGAAAAATGATTCCCTGTACGAAATACACGTCTCATGTTGGTCTGGGCCTTGGTGAGAGAGGTGAACAGATTGACGTGTTGACTGAGGTCTTTAATTAACTTTTCGCCCAAGAGTAGACCCTTGGCGTCAGCGCCCAGTTCTTTAGGGGCCAATTCGGCCAGTTTGGCATCCAGCTTGAATAAAGCTGCCTTGTGTCGTTCTGAAGATATAGCGCAATTGGCGTTGCCCAGGAGATATAAAGCTCTCTGAGTCCAGTCACGGACTAGCTGGGGATCCAGGGGAGAGCCGTCAGTTATGGTTTTGTCAGCCATTTGGAAGACCTCAAGCCCTGCTACTTACCTGTGGGAGGGTCTTCTGTACTGCATAGAGGAAGCGGAACCTAGCAGAGTTCACGTGACATCACATGACTCTGCTCCAGTCCTGCTTCCTCTGTGCAGTACCAGAGAACGCAGAGGGAGGCCGCGCCCTCTGCTGAAGTCTGTGAGCGGCATCGAGGAGCTGCAGTGCAGGTAAGGGGGTGGGGAGGGTGTTTGAATGCGTATGCGTGATTGAGGGAATTAATCTGTGAATGAATGAGTATATGAATAAATTAGTGTGTGTGTGTGATAGCATGGATGTGTAAGTGCTGGAACCTAGGCATGATGGGACTGTGATTGCTGTTAGCAATCACACTCCTATCATGGCAAGTCAGCCAGTACATGCTGAAACCTAGCTAGCTGCCCCCTTGTGTATTGATTCTGGCAGCAGTATGGGGTCTGCACATCACTTACAGCCACCCTGTACCAGCATGTACTGGCTGACTTGGCATGATAAGAGTGTGATTGCTAACAGCAATCACAGTCCCATAATGCCTAGGTTCCAGCATTTACTGGTTGGATGTGTAAGTGCTGGAACCTAGGCATGATGGGACTTTGATTGCTGTTAGCAATCACACTCCTATCATGCCAATTCAGCCAGTACATGCTGAAACCTAGCTAGCTGCCCCCCTTGTGTATTGATGCTGCCAGCAGTGTGGGGTCTACACATCACTTACAGCCAACCTGTACCAGAATGTACTGGCTGACCTGGCATGATAGGAGTGTGATTTATGTGTGGGCAGTGTGGACGCCAGGGCTGGCTTTGGGGTGTGCAACCTGTGATCTATGCCTGTAATTTAGGGGGTTTTAAATATACCTTTTAATGACGTGTTTTTATGTGAATTCCAATTGATCTATACCTGCAAAGCTGGGTTTTTGCGTTATTCTGTAGATCCATATCTATATATTTCCATACATTATTTATGTATACCTGCAAATACAGTGTTTGTATGTCTTATTCAGTTGATTAATACCTGCAATGCTGTTTCCATGTATTTATTTGATCTATACCTGCAATGCTACGTTTCATATATTATTATTGTATACCTGCAAATACAGGATTTGTATGTCTGATTCTGTTTATTTGATATATACCTTCAGTGCTGAGATCACAAGTGAATTTCAGTTGATCTATACATGCAAAGCTTGGTTTGTGTGTTAATGTGTTGATCTATACCTGCTATCGGCAACTGGGGCTAATATTAATATATATGGGCAGCAGGGGCATCAATACACAAGGGGCAAAAACACTAAGTCGGGTATAAATGACAATGCAGTGTGAAAAATCCATCCTGATGTAGATGTCTGTGATGTAGATTGTGTCCTGCTGTTTGTGTGTTTTTGGTTATCAGTGTAGCAGAGCCTGTCCTCGGGTGTGTGTATAGGTGTTGGTGTGGCAGAGCCTGTCCTGGTGTGTGTTTGGGTGTTGGTGTGGCAGAGCCTGTCCTGGTGTGTGTGTGTGTTCAGTTGTCAGTGTGGCAGAGCCTGTCCTAGGGTGTGTGTTTGGGTGTCAGTGTGGCAGAGTCTGTCCTGGTGTGTGTGTGTTTGGATGTGGGTGTGGCAGAGCCTGTCCTGATGTGTGTGGGTGTCGGTGTGGCAGAGCCTGTCCTGGTGTGTGTGTCTGGGTGTCGGTGTGACAGAGCCTGTGTTGGTGTGTGTGTTTGGTCATCTGTTTCCTGGCACTTAACTTACAGTAGGAATTGTTTAATTTATATTTATCCAGAGATAAAATGCCTTCCTGAAGTTGTAGTGACTTCAGGGGACAAAACGTTCAAGGCCCTGAAATCATTTAGTGGAAAAGTTATTTATTGTGTTATAATATTTATTTCAAGGATTAGTAGCACTCAATTGTGGCTTTAGGCTTCCCATGTTGAATGATCAAGTATTATTTTAGCCCAATAACAAAAGTATAATTCCATAGCACATTACTTTTGGAAATTATGAATGCCCCCCCAGTTTGACTGTGGTATCTTGTGTGCCCCCCCATATATTGTTTCTAGAGTCACCACTGCTGATGAGTGAGGGTGGCGCAAAGCTTTGGGGTCGAACAGCGGGGTGCCTAGGCCATCCGTGACCTCGAAAGGTTGATCGGGAGCGTTTGACAGATTGAGAGGGATCTTGGGAGGATCGGGAGCGAAGTCCTGTTCTCGACAGGGGAGGCCAGACCGGAGGAGCCGGCGCAGTACTCGTCCAAAACCTCATAGTCGGTGAGGTCCTCAGTTGGGGGAACCATGGAAAGGACTGAACTGCGGGCCTTCTTTAGTAGAGCTTTTCCCTTCCCAGATGTGGAGGGCAATTTGCCCCAGGTGCGTTTATGGGAGGCTGCCGTGCCTGCGGGAGAAGACAAGCCACCAGTGTCTGAATCCTCAACCCCCGGTAGGGGAAGCGAGAGGCGGAGTAGGATGAGTAGATTGGAGCTGCTCGAGTGCGGCAGGGAGTGACGCAGCCAGGGCAGAGCGGAGCCAGGCCTGAACGGCGGCAGGAATTTGGTTTTGGGACTCTTCGGCCATTGCACTCCAAATGTGTCTATGGGGAACACAAAAATAACAGGAGTGAGTAAACACAAGGTCCAGATACCGGCAGCAACACCGGGGCTCACCCAGTAAGGCAGGATGCGCTGAAAGAGGGGGTCACCCCTAGTATAGGTGGAGTACACCCAGTAACATGCCTAAAAGAGAGTGGGGTTCACCACAGCTGATGACCGCAGGGGTTTCACCCTTAGCAGAAAGCGGTGGGGGTCACCGGAAGGCGAGAGGGGGTTCACCCAAGGTAACCAGAGGGCAAAAGAGACAGTAGGGGGTTCACCCACGGTAAAGGCAGCAGGAGTTACCTAGAACCATAGATATATATACATATGTGGTACTAAACAAACATAACCATTGGAAAGCCTGAAAGAAAAAACAGCTAGAAGAAAAAAACACACCATGCGGCCGATAAAGTCCAACCAAAAATAAGCACGGTGCGCAGCGTGGTGAAGGCCGCCGGGGGACACCCGAGCCACCACCACGCCGCGGGCATGGAGAATGGAGGCCTCACGTAGACGAGGCCGCCGTTAGGAAACTGGTAGGGCGCCACGCAGCAAAGATACAGGCCACGGCGCGGCAACGAGACGGGCCTTCGAGCGGCCAAGTGACAGGCCACGAGGAGAAGGGCCGCGGCGCAGCAAGGTGCACACATATACACGTACACTGCCCTTACACACACTGCCATTAAAGAAAAATATAGACATGTACACTGCCCTTACACACACATACATGTACGCTGCCCTTATACACACACATATACTTGTACACTGCCCTTACACACACATATATACACTGCCCTTACACACACATATACATGTACACTGCCCTTTGATTTTGGAATCAAAACATTTGCTACTGCAAACATTTTTAGAAGAAAAAGTTAAATTTTATTCAGTGGAACAAAACAGTGATCACATTATTCTTAATGATATTCTTGTAAGAAACTTACTGTTTGTTGTTATTTCATTTTGTTTGCCAACCTGCCTCCCAGTTATGCACATCTTCCCCCAGGCTTGCCACTCTGCCCCCAGATATGCCTTATACCCTCCTATATGCTACTCTGCCCCATGATATGCCTTTTAACCCCCTATATACCTTTCTCATCCTCCATCCTGTCATGGGAGCGCGAGGTCACATATAATTTATACATATTGCTGACCAGCCCAGACAAAATGCTGCCCTGCTGTATGGGGGATGTATAACTGACTAACTGGTTCCCATAAGTCTATACATCATGCACACTGCAGGGCAGCACTTTATCTGGGTTGATCAGCAATATGTGAAAAGCGTGTCCTAGAAAACATGGCTGATATGGTCATCCTATTTTATGTGGCTTTTCTCTGAATTATACATAGATCATGTTTCTATCTCACAGATTTCCAGATATTAGAAAATAACACAGGGAAAATTTAGAGATGTTCTATAAGTTGACGATTAATGTAAAATTATAATAGATGTCCTTTAAGTAACTATATTTCAAATATATATAATATATATAATATAAATATTACTTTCAGACAGCAACATTCCATCTAACATTAATTTGGGATTTTGCTCATTCAATTATGTGTTATCCCAGGAAATGAAACACAGACTATGAAATGAGTAAACATTCATGTGTGCAAAAAAAAGCTGTAAATCTGGCATTGTATCAATGCATTACACATATGTTCGATCTTCAAAAGAAGTTCAAAAGCAAACTTTTTCTGTCTGAAGATTTGTTTTTATTGCGAACAGTATCATAGACAGACCTAGGCAGGAAATACACATTAATACTAAAAAGAAGTATTCTGGAAATCACTGTGTAGGTGTGGAAAAGACTTTCTGACTATTGTCTATGTGAAACAAAGGAATATGAATGGTGTGAAACATACAGTATACAGCAATATTTAATCAGACCTCCCTAAGGGGTATTTTGTTTTTCTTATCAAAAATTTATTCTAAGGCTTCATCTTACAAACATGAATTATCTGCAAATAAATGAGATTTGTATATCCCAGTGCTACTGCAGTTTGCACATTGAGTACTGTATAAAGAAGATGCTATGGCTGGACTATATTTAACCTAATTAATACAATATTTTATATTATTTGTGTAATACAAATAATACAGATATTCTGAATTTAAACAGTCTGTTGGCTATCTAGAACTCAAGATTAAACAAAGTCCCCTCTCTTAGGATTGAAACCCTATGTCCCTCTTTTCTCTCTCAATACCCCTTTTTTCTAGAAGCTCACAATGTTTGATAGGTATAAGTATATCACAGTGTTAAATACAGCCCTAAAAGTCACAACGATGTCTATATAAACAGTGGAAAATTACTTTACCTATTAACTTATGCAACTAAAATTTGTTATTATCCCTTCTAAATGCCTTACTATCAATAGGTTACAAAGTCACGTATAAAGTCTCAGTAACCCCATGTAACGGGACCCTGTTGAACCACAACACTGTTATTGGGTGCCCTTATTCTTAACCACACCTCCTAAAACAATTTGAAAAATTGCCTATGTTGCTGCCTATACCGATCAAACCATAAATATCAAAATAATACATTTTACCAAAAAACATATATAAAAAGGTACAACAGATGTAAAAACAGCTTGTAACAAAACCTCCAAAAGAATACACAATATAATACATTAAGTTTGTCAACCTACATTTCAACTTAGGATGGGTCTTCATCAGGGCATAGTATAGTATGCAAAAAACAGGCACTACCTGTCTCAAATAGATTGTTATACACTGCTCAGTGCATCTATGTGTTTATATACATATGTCTATTTATTTATGGTCTGTGTCACAGGAGGTAATTTATTTAAATTTTTCATCGAGCCATAAACTATTTTTAAATAATTGGCAGTCCTCTATTTAAATGAATAGCTTCTGTAATTATTTAAATACATAATATCATTTTTAATATTTGATATTTCATTTTTACTAGACATTTATTATTAATCTGTAAGGATTATGAAAAATCTCAGTTAAACATTTAATCTTTGTAAAAGGCTGCTTTTTGTCCAATTTACCTATTAAAGTACTCTCATAAAGAATAATATAATCATAGCCTTTCTCTAAAAGCATATTGTTAAGACTCAGGCCTTCAGGGAAAATGTCCTCTTTTCTCTGCTGTTCCCTTTTCAACCATCAAACTGATTAAATTGAACTAAGGCAGGAAGATTTAGGTAACTTCATTTTAGCATTCCGTTATTCTCAAAGAGATTACCTTTAGCAACAGTAGAAAGAACAATGGTTATTACATGCTAATTTTGGGAAGATCAATTTATCTCTTTTAGTGCTACCTGCCCAACTATAGAGTGCTAACCATTACAGTGCCTGTAAAGAAAGCTGTGCATTAATGTACCTATACAGACAAGCAGGGATTATATTATAATTTAAAGCAGCTTCTATTGCAGGCACTGTGTACACTGCACCAACGTCTCTTGTACAGCCAAGTGGATGCAGGAACCCAGTGGAGTCACGTCACGTAAGCCACGTACGTCACATGACCTTGCTGCGCGTCTGGTTCCCCTGGACTGTAAAACAGAAGTTGTTTGCACGAAGTGTGAGCAACACAGAAGGAAGCAGGGGCCCCTGTGGAAGTCTGCGAGACATTTGCAGTTCAGGTAAGGGGGTAGGGGAGAATGTATGAGTAGGTGAGATTGAGTGAATGAATGAGTGAATGTGAAAGAGTATCTGTGAATGAATATGTGTGTGATAGCATGGATGTGTAAGTGTGTGGGGGGGCATGCCCCAGGCAGGCTCTTTTGGAGGGGGCAGAGATGCCCCAGACAGGCTCTTTTGGAGGGGGAAGAGATGCCCCAGACAAGCTCTTTGGGGGGGATGCCCAAGACAGGCGCTTTTTGGGGGGCAGAGATGCCCAAGACAGGCTTTTTTGGGGAGGACAAGGGTGCCCCAGGAAGGCTTTTTTTGGGGGGTACAATCTGGGTGCCAGGGCTGATTTTATACTAAAGGGGGGGCTGGCTGGGTGGCATAAATACACAATGTGAAGCTGGCTGGTGGCAATATGCAAGGGTATGGGGGGCATTAATTCACAAGGTGGTTGCTGGCTGGGGCATCACATAAATCAATACTAAAATGGGGGGGCTGTCTGGTGGGATAAATATACAATGTGGGGCTAGCAGGGGGGTATAAATACACAATGGGGGGCTCACTGGAGTGCACAAATACACGTGGGGGCCGATGGCATTAATACACAAGGGGGCAGCTGGGGCCATCACATAAATCAATACCAAAGGGAGGGGCAGGCTGGGGGTATAAATACACATAGGGCTGGCTGGGGGGTGATACACAAGGGGAAAAAACACAAATGACATAAGCAGAGTGGGAAAAAAAGTATTGTTGTGGAAGAGCCTGTCCTGGTGTGTGTGTTTGGGTGTCGGTGTGGCACAGCCTGTCCTGGTGTTTGTGTGTCAGTGTCAGTGAGACGAGATCTGTACACATCTCAGGTGCAGGTGCGGGGGGGGGGGGGTGCACAGCCACCAGAACAAACCAAAAGTAAACTTGGCTAGATGTGGAAATCCGAAACAAAACTTGGAGATATCCTGCAAGCACCCTGGAGCAGGCATGAAACATAGCACTAGAATCATGTGCAGGATGCTGCAGGCTGGGAGTAGGGAAGCTAAGCAGAGTATGTATAGCGGAAACATAGCAAGCAAGGGACAGGGAACAAGGCAAGGAACACAGGGATGGAGTGAGGAGCCGGAATCCTCAGACGCTTCTCCTTTAAGCAAGGATAGGACATACTAACTGGGACATGAGGAGAGAGGAACCGAAATACTCAGATGATTTAGGGTAGGAGGGCAAAGGTACACAAAATACAGACACACATGGATACAGGAGTAGCCTAGGACTATAAGATAACAATTGGAGATTCCGTCACATCATATGGCCATAGTATGCTTAGCCCACCACTACGACAAAGTACTCCAATATTTGGTGGGTCCTAATGCTAAACCCTGCTTACTGAATCGCTAATAAGCTGGAACCAAACATTGAATCTAAACACAAAACCAAAGACATACCTTTAAACTGAAGACTGAGACAAACATAAAAAACGAGTGGGGAGACCTTATAAAGGAAACAAAGCTGAAGCAAAGAGCAGAACTAGAATCCAGGAATCAGAGGTACAGAACAGAGCATATGGAAATCCAGGAATGGACCACAGCAAAACATGGAAACAGAGATATGCAGCTCCGTGGCCTGGATGGACCCTGACAGTGTGTAAGGGCAGTGTACTTGTATATGTGTGTGTGTAAGGGCAGTGTACATGTATATGTGTGTGTGAGGGCAGTGTACGTATATGTGTGTGTGTAAAGGCAGTGTACGTGTATATGTGGATGTGTAAAGGCGGTGCATGTGTATATGTGTGTTTATGGGCAGGTGTGTATAAAGGCAGTGTATGTGTATATGTGTGTTTATGGGCAAGTGTGTGTAAAGGCAGTGTGTAAGCGTCCTGGGAGTGAGGCTAACAGCCTTTTTTAATTTATAAAAATCTCTGCTGCTGTGGACTACTCTTCCAATAATGCTCAGCCAGCATTATGGTGGACACCTGGCTGAGAATCATGGGAATTTTAGTTCACAGCTAGCATCTGCAGCTTTACTATTGCTGCACTTCCCATGATGCTCAGCCAGCATGGAATTCAATTTGTTGGTTATTTTTAATATGCATGACTGTGCTGACAAAAACGAAGCGTGTTTTAAGTGGCGATGCAAGCGCGACATCATAAAGCGCAATTGCTTGTATCGTGAGTTCCACGAGATTTAAAAAAAAAAAAAAAAAAAGTCCCTCTTTCACATTTTGAAATGTTGGGAGGTATGCTGTCCTAGAGCGTGTGTTTGGGGGTCAGCGTGGCAAAACGTGTCCTGGTGTGTGTGTTTGGGTGTCGGTGTGGCAGAGCCTGTCATGGTGCGTGTATTTGGTTATCTGTTGACTGGCACTTTACTTACTGAAGGAATACATTGAACTGTTTAACCCCTTAATAACAAAGCCCGTACATGTACGGGCTCAAAATGCATTGTTTTCCATGGGTTTAGGGATCGCCCATTGTCCTTAAGGGGTTCATTTTTACTTATCCAGAGATAAAACGCCCTTCTGAATTTGTAGTCACTTCACAGGACAAAACTTTCTAGGCCCAGAAATCAGTGAGAGGAAAAGTATAGGTTTTGTGTTATTTACTCTATTTCAATCTGCATATATTATTAAAAAGGATTAGTGGCACTAAATTGTGGCTTCAGGCATCCTATGTATGATGACTATGCTGTTACACAGTTAGTATTCTCATTATTGTAGATGGGAATTACATAGTTTATTCTTTAATCCATTTACTATGGATTTCTCTATGATTAGTTAGCTGCCATCTTCTGGCCCTTTTTGGTAATGCACTTATCACATTTCCTTTGCATGTAAACCCCACCCCTGCTCTCTAGTGAGGCACTTCCTGTATGATGGCTGCTTGTATCTGCCACATGTAACAGGGACACATGTATTCTGCATGCTAAGCTAGGAAAGCATCATCTTTTGACCACATAATACTGAAATCCATTCATTCTGCTGTATTCAGTTGTTTGTTGTACAGAATAAACCAGCTCTTGGATGAAAACCGATATTGGTGAGTTCAGCTATTTGACAAGGATTGTCCGCAGTGGTTATATCTGCTTATTCAGGCCAGGCATAGAGGTCTTACAAGGTATAGATCGCTATCACAACAATCGGAGTCAGAATAGTCAAAAGATGCATAGTATTTCTACAGCCTGCTGTGTATATGTGTGTACCTAATCTGCAATCAAGCTCAGTGCTATCCACCATCTTGTGAAGCACATGGTCGCGTAAGCTTACTGCACTTCATGTGAAGGTTGAAAACTGTTTCTCTACATTAAACTGCGTTACCTCACCTGTCTAAGCTGCTGTTCGTCTTCTTAAAGAGACAGTACCATTTTTCGCAAAATGTCTAGACAAGGCTCTGAACACTCTTTTATGGCTCAATCAATGCAGATACATCATGCTGCCGAACCGGCAGTCGTACAGGGAACAGATCCAGCAGATATTACTAGACTTGCGCATTCGTCTTCGGGTGAACATGAAAACGAGCACGAAGAGGCCGTTTTTTTGTTCGTTCCGAAGAGAATACAGTGCCGGCAAAACGTAGGAGAAGACGAAGACTCACAACCACGAAGAATCGAAGATTCTTCGTGATCATCTTCGTTTTTGCCGCGCAGCCGCCAAAATTTCAAACAGGAGTGAGCTGATCTCGTCTGTCCAATCAGCTCACTCTTGTGACGTCATGCTAAGGGTCTCGTCCAATGCCTGTGCTGCTGTTTTTTGAATTCTGAAGGCGCCTTTATAAGACCAGAGCTTGCCTGAGAGATCCATTCATTTTTCGCTGTGACTGCTTAGGCAACACTGCTGTGCTGCATCCGAGCGTTACAGAGAGATTGTTCTGTTCTGTGTGAGACTGGTAAGCCTTAGCCTGCCATTTCTCACAGTGTACTTCATCCTCAATTCAGTGCTACTTAATATAATTAATAATAATAATTTGATTAATTTAATTTTTTTTTTATTTAATTTGTCATCAACTGTAGTGTAAGTGCTGTTGAGTTGACAGTGCACCCAGTGTCTCAGTGGCACTGGGGTGCCCTTGCCCTGGGCTGGCACTAGTGCCTACTGCCTGTCCTGCTTAAATAAATTAAATAGAATTTATAAATAATAATTTAATAGAGTCTATAATTTAATAGTTCATTATAATATTATATATATATATATTTGTCAGTCATATATATATATATATACTATAGTATACTAGTGTAGAGTGTACTGTAGACATTCATCTACTAGTGTCTAATTTAAAATCAGTAATATTAATTAATATAATTAATAATTGAATTCATTATAAAATTATATATATATTTGTCAGTTATAGTTAGTAATAGTATACTAGTGTAGAGTGTACTGTAGACATTCAAGACATCTACTAGTGTCTAATCTAAAATCAGTAATATCAATAATTCTATAATTCTTTCTTATCTTAATAGTTAATTAAATTAGCTATAAATAAAAGTAATAATATTAATTAATTACTACTAGCGTATAGTTTAGCTAATCTTATTAGTACTGGTGCTGCAGCTCTATAGTTTGTGCTTTGTTTTAGCAACAGCAAGAGACCAAGTCAATTTTTCTTAATTAATAATCTTTCATTTTATTTCATTTGTTTTGCTCACCTCAGTCCATCAGTGAAGTGAACTTGTTGGGCTAGTGAGTGCAGCCGCATAAGTGCTGTGGTTTTTTTTGATCAGCAAGCAGTGACGTTAACTGTTTTGCAAAGATTTTCTCATTTATTTTACATTTTATTTCAATTTTATTAAAAGTACCCTTAGTGTTTTGCTCACCTCAGTCCATCAGTGAAGTGAACTTGTTGGGCTAGTGAGTGCAGCCGCATAAGTGCTGTGTGTTTTTGTTCATCAAGCAGTGAAGCTAACTGTTTTGCTGTGACATTTTATTTTATTTCTAATTCTTTTCAAGAAAAATTGACTGTGACGAGCTGTACTAAGCAAAGCTTCAAGCTACTAGCTGTAGTACTAAAATAATTATAATCTTCTTTAATCTTAATCTATAATATATTATAAATAATATATAACAATATAAATTCTAATTCATAATCTATAATATAAGTAATTCTAATTCTAAATTCTAATTCATAATCTATATTCTTCTATCTATAATACATAATATATAAGTAAATTATTTCTAATCTATTAATATTATATAACTTAATATTAATTAATAAATCATACTGAATCTGATTTAACCTCACTTTAGGTTAGTGGGTTTGAGAGCGTCTGCCTAGAGGTAGACTTATAGTAAGGAAATATAGCTTTAGGCTAGCATAGTAGTAGGCTAAGCTCTTAGGCCCGTGTCAATTCAAATTAAAAATAAAATACTGCTAGTTATTAAATAGTTAATCTTGAGTTAATAATTTAAATAACTTTAGCACTTTGCCAGATTGCACACAACAGCACAGTGCAGTAGTGCATAGTTTTACTTTTTAAGCAGTAGCACTGCAGAGAACTTCCTCTAATTTTTTTGTCTTTAATTCGTTTTTCCTTTTTTTTTTGTTTTTGTTTTTTATAGTTTTTTAAACACTACACTACACTACACACACAACACAAAATTTGAAATGGATCCTCCTTTTGGGACTAAGGAGGGACAAGCTCCATCTACCACCACCACCACCAGCACCACCACCAGTTCTAAGATGCAGCCTTTGCGTCAGTCTAGTCGGCCAAGTAGGCCAAGCTCTCGCTTATCATTTGGGGAAGCATTGCTTGAAGGATCATCAAGTAAAGGAAAGGCACCAAAAGCAGGCAGTAGTAGTGCGGCTAAGCCAACAAGCTCTATGGTTTTTTACGGAAAGCCTAAAGCACCAGAAGCACGTTCAAAGTTAAAGGGTAGCACAAGTAGTACCAGCCCAGTGACTAAAAAGAAGTGCCTTTTGCCCCAAGCAGCATCTTCCCCATCCACAAGCAGCATGCAAGGTACCAAGCAGAGCCAAATTAGGGTCCCAAACAAAAGCGATCTCATTCCTTTGTAGGGAAAACCACCACCACCACCACCACCACCCCCACCGCCTCTACCACCACTTGTGCTGCGCCTACTGTTCCCACTGGTACCGCCACGCCATGTCCTCCTAGTACCTCTAGCAAGCCACCAAGTCCTTACAAAATGTTTGTAAAGACAGTTAGAGAGAGGGCTACACATAGTGGAACTCCACCTAGCGAGGTAGCAGAGGAGCCTGAGACTGAGAGGCCAAGTGCAGAGTCTATTCTTCCTGCTCGCACTACTACTAGTCACGAGTCTCACGACGATATCAGTCTTAGCTCCAGCCTAGCAGGAATTCCATTCGATCTGGCTAATGAAGAGCTAGACTATGAGCCAGAGGAAGTAGAGGAGATGAGTGGTCAGGAATCAGATTCCTCAGGGAGCAGTGTCCAAATGACTAGTGCACAATTTTCCCCTGAGCCTCCACCTTCTCCGCTACGATCATCACCATCACCACCAGCAGCAGCAGCAGCAAAACCTAGCAACTCTAAAGCATTTAGCAGTCCCACTATGGCCAGTACTGTTACCACCAGTCCCACCACCACTAGTTCTGCCTCTGTTCATCCACCCCGAGCAGTAGGAGCAGCACTCAAGGCACACTCCAAGGCTATGCGCGCCCCAATTTGGGAGCACTTTGAAAATGTTGAAGAAGGGCGCTATGGAAAGTGCAAACATTGTGGGAAGCTAATAAGCGGAGGGAAAGTGTCTGGCCATTTTACCAGTGCTAGCATGAAGCATCACCTCAGCACTCAACACTGCTGTGCTATTGGGGAAAGATGCAGAAGTAAAACTTAGTGCAGGCAGCATAGCTGGTGGCCGTGGGAAAAAACAGCTTCTTCTTCTGAGCCAATAGCAGCAGCAGCAGCAGCAGCAGCTAGTGCTGGCAGCCAGAGACCAAGGCAGGTTGGAGCACTGCATGTCCAGCTCACCCTGGAACAATTTGTAGCATTCCAATCCAAAAGGTCAATGCCCAAACAGCAGGCCAATAAAGTAACGCGACTGATTGGTCAGTTCATTGCTGTTGGAGGGGCATCCTTCTCTATGATCGAAGGGGAGCCTTTCAAACAATTGATGGCGGCTGTGGCTCCACAATATACAGTTCCGTCACGTTCCACTTTCAGCAGGAACATTGTCCCCTCATTGTATCGGTCCTGTGTTGCAGCAGTGAAAGAGGAGCTTTCCAAGGCTGCTGGTCAGTCTGTTCATTTCACTACAGATTTGTGGAGTGCACCTAGCGGCCAGCATGCCTTTCTTTCTTTGACAGCACACTGGTGGCAGCCCGGTGTGTCTAAGGAAGCTGCTGCAGCAGGCTACCGATCTTTCCTTCTCCATGCAGAAGTGATGGATGAAAAGCACACTTCCCAAAATATTCTGCATGCAATGAGGAAAATGTTTAGCCTTTGGGTGGGAGCAGAGGCGGGCACCAATGTTGAAGTTGGTTTTGTGGTAATTGACGGAGGTGCCAATATGGTGAAAGCGCTGCAAGATGGTCATATTGTTGGTGTGCGCTGTGCAGCCCACATCATCCATCTTGTAGTGAAGGCAGCAATGTCAGAAGGAACTAATGTGGCAGCAGTAGTTCTGTCCCGCTGCAGAAAGATTGCTGGGCACTTTCACCATAGTGTTAAGGCTAGCCAACTTTTGAGGGAAGAGCAAGAGAGGTCAGGTCTTCCCGTACACTGCCTACGCCAGGATGTCAGTACACGGTGGAACTCCACGTTAGACATGCTGGAGAGGATTTTGGAGCAGCAGAGGGCAATCCATAATCTTGCCTCAGAGCACAATATTGGGATTACCTCTCCATTGAATAGGGAGGATTGGACAGTGATCGCCCAGCTAGTGGCAGTCCTTAAACCATTCAGGGATGCCACAGAAAATTTAAGCTCAAACACTGCCAGTCTGGCCCAGGTAATCCCAGTCTTCTCCCATCTAGGCAGCAAGATGGATGTGTTCCTTGGAAACCGTGAGGCTGTTCAAGGTGGCACTCTACATCCTGACGTTGCAGCCATAGCCAGGAAGCTGAAGGATCTGCTAAAAGTACACCTTCGCAAACGAATGGAAGAGAGTCCCGAAATGATGCTAGCGTGCCTTTGCGATCCAAGAATTAAGGGAAAGCTAGCTTTGAAATTTAATGTTCTCAGTAGCTACTGGGAGCAATTGGTCAACAAGGTGCGTGACTGGCAGCGTAAAATGGGAATGCTGTCCGAGGAGGGAGAGGTGCAGGAGGAGGAAGAGATGATGTGGTCTGCTACTCCTAGCAGCAGCATCAGCAGCAGTGCCACAAGCAGCACAACACAGCTGAGTGGAGCAGCTGCGTTTTGGGAAGAGGCACTTGGGAGTATAGTTGGACCATCTGACAGAGCAAGCAGCAGAAAGGAGAGTAGTGCTGCTGAAATGGTCAAACTTTACCTCTGTGAAGTTCCTTCTGCGCCTAATGTTGATCCTCTTAGCTACTGGGATGAAAAGAAGAGTGTGTGGCCTGCACTCTCATGGGTTGCGCAGCAGCTACTATCATGTCCGCCAACCACTGTTCAAAGTGAACGCGTGTTTTCTATGACACCTCATCTGATGGAGCAGATTGCCTTTCTTAAATTCAATTTGCCCAAGTTGGGTTACCCAGCTCTTAGCTTGGAAAGTTAATTTTTTTTCTCTGTAATGTTTAAGGTAGTTTCTCCC
The DNA here is from genome assembly GCA_029215755.1 of Spea hammondii. NCBI lineage: Eukaryota > Metazoa > Chordata > Amphibia > Anura > Pelobatidae > Spea > Spea hammondii. The sequence continues at coordinate 70,834,715 of JARDYJ010000004.1, forward strand.
CCTGGTTGCACGTGTTTGTGGTGTGGCAACGTCTGCTACCTCCGCCGGTGTAGCCAATTTACACTAGGGCCTAGTGTCTGAGTTCTGGAAGTCCGCTCCCAAACGCCATGGACTGACAGACTTTCATGCTTTGCCCTGGGGTGAAACAGGTGAGCGGGTCGTCAATTGCCCACTCATTCACCTTTTTCCTTTTCTAACGCTGCTGCTGGTGGTGGTGCCAGCATCTCTTCTGTGCCAGTTCGCTTCCTGGCTGAAATCATGCCTCAAATGTCCCTAATGGAGAGGGTGGTTTCTCCCCCTGGTTGCACTTGCTGCGGTGTGGCAATGCCTGCTACCTCCGCCGGTGTAGCCAATTTACGCTAGGGCCTAGTGTCTGAGTTCTGGAAGTCCGCTCCCAAACGCCAAGGACTGACAGTCTTCGGATGCTTTGCCCTGGGGTGAAACAGGTGAGCGGGTCGTCAATTGCCCACTCATTCACATTTTTCCGTTTCCAAAGCTGCTGCTGGTGGTGGTGCCAGTATCTTTTGCCAGTTCGCTTCCTGGCTGAAATCATGCCTCAAATGTCCCTAATGGAGAGGGTAGTGTCTCCCCCTGGTTGCACTTGCTGCGGTGTGGCAATGCCTGCTACCTCCGCCGGTGTAGCCAATTTACGCTAGGGCCTAGTGTCTGAGTTCTGGAAGTCTGCTCCCAAACGCCAAGGACTGACAGTCTTTGGATGCTTTGCCCTGGGGTGAAACAGGTGAGCGGGTCGTCAATTGCCCACTCATTCACCTTTTCTAATGCTGCTGCTGCTGCTGGTGGTGGTGCCAGCGTCTCTTCTCTGCCAGTTCGCTTCCTGGCTAGTGTCATGCCTTAAATGTCCCTAATGGTAAGGGCAGTTTCTCCCCCCTGGTTGCACTTGCTGCGGTGTGGCAACGCCTGCTACCTCCGCCAGTGTAGCCAGCTCCCAAACGCCTGCTACCTCCGCCGGAGTGGCCAGCTTACGCTAGGGCCTAGTGTCTGAGCTCTGGAAGTCTGCTGCGAAACGTCTAAGACTGACAGTGTTTGGGTGCTTTGCCCTGGGGTGAAACAGGTGAGTGGGTCGCCAATTGCCCACTCATTCACCTTTCCCATTTTTCAATGCTGGTGGTGGTGGTGGTGGTGGTGGTGGTGCCAGCATCTCTTCTGTGCCAGTTCTAGCTTCCTGGCTAGAGTCATGCCCAAAATGTCCCTAATGGTAAGGGCAGTTTCTCCCCCCTGGCTGCGTCTGTTTGCGGTGTGGCAACGCCTGCTACCTCCGCCGGAGTGGCCAGCTTACGCTAGGGCCTTGTGTCTGAGCTCTGGAAGTCCGCTGCCAAACGTCTAGGACTGACAGTGTTTGGATGCTTTGCTCTGGGGTGAAACAGGTGAGTGGGTCGCCAATTGCCCACTCATTCGCCTTTTCCATTTCCTTTTCCATTTCCATTTCATTATTTTCCTTCTGATACACAACCAACAAACCAAACATAACACACACAATAACACAAATAACACAGTGACATAACACATAACACACAACACATATAACACACAGTGACAACACACATAACACACATAACACATATACGTACAATGCACAAATCACAAGGACCTTTCCTCTTGTTATTTGTCCTGGCCTTCACTTCTACACTCACTAGCATTAACGCTATAACTCACACTTCATACTATAACATTTTTCCATCCACATACCTGCCAACAGACCCAACTTTTTCAGGGACAGTCCTGCTTTTTTCCAGTCCTGTCCCATCTAATTTAGCTATCTAGGTATGCAAATACACGTTGGTAGTTATAGCTCGGTAGGTAGCACTAGTATAAACATTAAATAAATATAATAAAGTACTAAATAATAAATCTAACTTTAAAATACATTTAAATAAACCCCTTAATTTTTTAAAACCCATTAAAATTAAAATTAAATTATTATTTAGACATAATACATCTTTAACCAAACCAGTGCACTGCTACTAATCTTAAACATAACCGTACATTAACCCTAAGCTATTTTTTAGTTCTTGTCCAACATTTTTCCATCCGCATACCTGCCAACACACCCAAGATTTTGGTGGACAGTCCTGCTTTTTTCCAGTCCTGTCCAGTAAAAGTTGGGTTGTTGCAAAGTATGCCATTGTGAATAGGTAGCAAATGTTAGGCATGTATTACAAGTGGTCCAAAATAAATTTAAAAATGTAAAATAATCCCTATTTTATTAAACATCTATGGATGTGTGATTGTGTATGATAAACGGAGGCCAAGTTCCTTGGAGCATTTGTCTCTAGGTCATTTTGTGTACAGTACACCTCAGTACGTGTGTGCAACTCTATTGGTCGTTTCGGCAGGGGGCTGGCCTGCCATCAACGAATGAAGTGCGTTCTGCAATTCACTCGTTGATGCCAGACCAGCCCCCTGCCGAAACGACCAATAGAGTTGCACACACGTTCCTTCACGGCATCTGCTGCTGCTCTGATGTGTTGTTAACCCCGTATTAACCCCTGCTAGGCAACCGGGAAGGAAACGAAGATTAAACGAGCACGAAGAATGTCCGCGAATATTCGCCCGAAGAGAAGACAGGAACGGGCGAATATTCACGCAATACGAAGGTTTTTTTCCCCCCGAAGACGAGCGCGAAGACGAACACGAAGAGCCCCCTGGTGCCCAAGTCTAGATATTACCGAACATAGTGTACGACCCAAACGTACAATAATACCAACACAGAAACTCAGGGAAAACTATGAAGCCCCTAGAGATGAGTTATCCAGTAATCTGTCAGACCTCTGGGACAGAACCTCACACTGCATGTCAGTTTTGTCACACTTTATTGAGCAACCAGCTGAATTAAGAGACTCTATAAATTGCCTATTTGCTGCATATGAACGCTACCAGCGGCTGTCTGTAAAATACTCAGCTTTCTTGCAGGACTCTAATATAGAGGATTCTTCAGCAGAACTGACCAGGACCAATGCACTGAACCAACAAAGGGATCTTGCAGTGCAAAACGCCAAGCTTAAGGCAGAACTCCGCATTATTCAACTGCAGGAGACCAGATCTCACAGATCCACTTCAACCAAGCGCACTGCACTTTCCTCTAGATCCTCTCGCTCCAGAAGCTCTACATTAAGCGACAAGCTAATAGAGGCCCGCGCTGATGCCGAATCAAAAAAAGCGCGAAGCTCTTTCGTCAGAAAGCAAGCAGAGGTAGAAGCAAGCAAGCAAGGCAGCTCAACAAGCAGAGTTAGATTCCCAAATAAAGATTTTGCAAATGGAAGGGGAGGAAGCAGCTTCCCTGGCAAGGCTTAAAGTCCTTGAACAAGCAATGGGACAAAGCACTAATTCGGACTGTCTTATCCCAGCAGAACTGGAAGATCCAGTTGAACGCACCAGTGAATACGTACTAAAGCATAACATTTGCAAAGAAACAGAGTCATCCCCTCCACCTCCTACTAACAACACTGCTCTGACTCTCAACACGGAGACCTCTCAACTCTATAACACAAGTACTTCTACGCAGAAAACCACATCAACTCCTCCCAACAACGTGATTTCCAGTGACAAGCTGCAACTCAAGCCACAGCCAGCACAAGCCTTAGAGACTACACCACAGTTAAATGCTCATGCAACATTATTTTACCCTGGTAAACCTCACCCTACATCACCAGAGAACTTCTACACCCAAGGGGTTCCACAAGTTACTTTGGCACCAAAGAGTGAGAAATCAGATTTGAATGACTTTTTCAGATATATGGTACGCCGTGAGCTCATTAACACTAGCCTCTCAAGGTTTGACGATTGTGCAGAGAGCTACAGGGCCTGGAGATCAACCTTCAAGGCTGCTATTGCTGATCTCAACCTTACTACTAAGGAAAAACTTGATTTGCTCATAAAGTGGCTGGGACCAGAATCTGCAGATCGTGTTAAAAGACTGAGAACAGTACACGTTGACCACCCAGATGCAGGTCTTGTTGCTGCATGGGCAAGACTTGAGCAAGCCTATGGTAGCTCTGAAGCCATAGAAAGCGCTCTATTCAAGAGACTTCAAAACTTCCCAAAATTAGCAAATAAAGACTATCGCAAGCTGCAAGATCTGAGTGACTTCCTCATGGAGCTAGAGTTGGCAAAGACAGACCCACGTCTACCTGGACTAAGCTTCCTAGACACTGCTCATGGTGTCAACCCAGTGGTGTCTAAACTGCCATATGGCCTGCAAGAGAAATGGGCACAACAGGGCTCAAGGTAAAAAAGAGACTATAATGTATCCTTTCCTTCATTCTCATCCTTTTGCAGGTTCATTAGTGATCAAGCCTGGATGAGAAACGACCCCAGCTTCAGCTTCAGTGAACCCAGCTTGCCTGCTTCATCCTCATCATCATCAAGGTGCGATAACACAGTACCTAAACGTAGAGACTTTAATAGAGCAATATCTGTCAAGAGAACAGACATCTCACCTTCCACTACCTCACCTAGCGATCAGGGTGTTGTGGATGACAGAGATAAAGACCCTAATCGTCAGTGTCCTATTCACAAGAAGCCTCACCCTGTTAAGAAATGTCGTGGGCTAAGGGCAAAGACTTTACAAGAGCGCAGGGAGATTCTCCAGAAACTTGGGATTTGCTTCAAGTGCTGTTCTTCTTATAGCCATCTCGCTAAAGACTGTAAAGTCGTGATCAAGTGCACAGAATGCAGTAGCGACAGACATGTTACAGCAATGCATCCTACTCCACTTCCAGACAACCTACAGCAGCTACCTACCTTCCCCCCTGCCTTAAATCATGGCGGGGAGCAACAAGGTCATGCTCCAGCCAAAGATAATGTTTTCTCTTTATGCACAGAAGTCTGTGGAAAGGGCTTGGATCACAAATGCTGTGCCAAGGTATGCCTAGTCAAGATATACCCGAAGGACCATCCTGAGAAAGCTACTAGAATGTATGCCATAATAGATGAACAGAGCAATAGATCCCTGGTTAAGCCTAAATTCTTTGAGATCTTTGGCATAGAGGGTCACGCCACACCGTATACTCTCCGGACCTGTTCTGGTCAAGTAGAAACCTTCGGCAGAAGGGTCGATGGGTTCATGGTCTCTCACATCAAGGAGGGAGAGGGCATACCCCTACCAACATTAGTTGAGTGTGACCAGATACCAGGTGAAAGGGAAGAGATTCCCACTCCAGAAGCCGCATATCATCATCCTCACTTAAGGCACCTTGTTGATGAGATTCCTGCAATGGACACGAGTGCTGAAATTTTGGTTCTGCTAGGAAGAGACATTCTCAGAGTACATAAAGTACGTGAAGAGTGCGATGGACCTGACGACGCTCCTTATGCACAAAGACTTGACTTAGGCTGGGTAATAGTGGGCGATGTGTGCTTGGGCAGGATGCGTACGTCATCTGAGGTCCGCTCCTTCAAAACTTGCGTGTTGGGGAATGGACATGCCTCCCACTTCAAACGATGCCCTCACCATTTTGAAGTAAAGGAGAAGCCTCTTGACATTATCCAAGCACAGCATGTTACTCCTGTCCTTTGTGATGACAACCTAGGTGCTGCAGTGTTTAGTACTACCAGTGATGACAACAAAGTAGCCTTGTCAGTTGAAGACAGAGAGTTCATAAAAATAATGGATACAGAATTCTTCCAGGATGAGTCTAACAGCTGGGTTGCGCCATTACCTCTTCGTGCTGCAAGGGCCAAACTCCCAACCAATCGTGAACAGGCTCTATCCATATTCAACTCACTTCAACGAACATTAAAGAACAGGCCTGAAATGAAGGACCATTTCATCGCCTTTATGAAAAGGATCTTCGACAATGATCACGCCGAACCAGCGCCACCACTTCAAAGACGCGATGAGTGCTGGTACCTGCCTTTCTTCGGAGTGTATCACCCACGCAAGCCTAAACAAATCAGGGTAATATTTGACTCCAGCGCCAAGTATCAAGGCGTATCCCTGAACGATGTTCTTCTTACGGGCCCAAATCTAACCAACAATCTTGTAGGTGTACTTATGAGGTTTAGAAGAGAGCCAGTTGCAGTAACTGCCGACATTGAGCAAATGTTTCATTGCTTAGTTGTACGCGAAGACCATAGGAACTTCCTAAGATTTTTGTGGCACCGTAACAACAACATGGACAATGAGATCATGGAATACCGCATGAAAGTACATGTTTTCGGGAATAGTCCCTCACCCGCTGTTGCAACATATGGTTTACGATGGACTGCCCTTCGTTGAGAGAGACTTTTATGTTGACGATGCACTTAAGTCTTTACCTTCAGATGAAGAAGCCATAGATCTGCTCCAAAGGACACAAGGTATGCTTTCTGAGGCTAACCTTAGACTACACAAGATTGCCTCAAATAGTGTTGCCGTCATGAAAGCCTTTCAACCTGACGATCATGCCACGGGGTTCAAAGACCTAAACCTGGGGATGGACATGCCGCCACAGAGAAGTCTGGGCCTACGGTGGGACTTATTAAGGGACACCTTTGGTTTTCAAGTCAGCTCTGCAGACAAGCCGTTTACCAAGCGTGGTGTTCTGTCAGTAGTGAACATCCTATACGATCCGATAGGATTTGTGGCTCCCATCACTATACAAGGCAAATCCTTGCTCAGGCAGTTCTCAGAGACTGTTAAAGATTGGGACGCTCCATTGCCAACAGACAAGCTTCCAAAGTGGGAGTCCTGAAAACAATCTCTACATGCCTTAGATGGAATCTATCTACCACGCTGCTACACTTCAGCTTCCCTTACTACAAGTAAGAGAAAAGAGCTTCACATCTTCTCAGATGCGTCTACTGAGGCCATAGCAGCTGTTGCCTACCTCAAGGTAAGAGACTCCTCTAATCAAACCCACATAGCGTTTCTGTTTAGGAAACAAGTTAGCACCTAAGCCAGAGCACACTATCCCTAGCTGGACATTCCGATAGATGACACCAAATTCTACACAGACAGCAAAGTTATTCTGGGCTATATATACAACCAGACTAAACGTTTCTACGTGTATGTCAGCAACCGTGTTGAAAGAATCAGGAAATCATCTAAACCTGAACAATGGCATTATGTCCCATCTGAAATTAATCCTGCAGATCATGCCACCAGGCCAGTGTCTGCAAGTGCCTTTGCAAATTCTTCTTGGATAACAGGTCCTGCTGGATCATCCAGAAGAAACCACAGCTGAAGTCTTCAGTATTGCAGAACCTGACAAAGATCCAGAGATTCGTCCAGAAGTTAAAACCCTCATCACCAGAACTAAACAAAGACTCATCTTGGACTGTCAGCGCTTTGGACGTTTTTCCAAGTGGATAAGGCTTGTACAAACCATCGCAAGCTTCTTTCTGCAAGGGACATTGCTGAAGGTGAAAGTTGCAAGACAAGAGACTGTAAAGACTTTAATCAGACCTATCACGGAACTGATTTTGCTTTTGCCCTTTGAAGAATGAACTTGCTTGCGTATGCTGCTGAATCCTACCTGTGACTTCAAGAAGGAAGAGTCTTAAACTTTATTGTTACAACTTGAAGTCTTACATTATAGTTGTTGCATTATCTGCATGTTCTCTTTTATGTTTTCCAGGTTTTCAAGACATCAAGCAAATTGCACTGTTGTTTATTTGCAACTGTGTAACTACCGTTATGGTGTAAATAGTGACATTTACATTGCCAGACGGGGAGTATGCTGTTACACAGTTAGTATTCTCATTATTGTAGATGGGAATTACATAGTTTATTCTTTAATCCATTTACTATGGATTTCTCTATGGTTAGTTAGCTGCCTTCTTCTGGCCCTTTTTGGTAATGCACTTATCACATTTCCTTTGCATGTAAACCCCACCCCTGCTCTCTAGTGAGGCACTTCCTGTATCATGGCTGCTTGTATCTGCCACATGCAACAGGGACACATGTATTCTGCATGCTAAGCTAGGAAAGCATCATCTTTTGACCGCATAATACTGAAATCCATTAATTCTGCTGTATTCAGTTGTTTGTTGTACAGAATAAACCAGCTCTTGGATGAAAAACGATATTGGTGAGTTCAGCTATCTGACAAGGATTGTCCGCAGTGGTTATATCTGCTTTTTCAGGCCAGGCATAGAGGTCTTACAAGGGATAGATCGCTATCACAACAATCGGAGTCAGAATAATGACTCTTTTTAGTGTACTGATGTACTCCCAATCCCATCACATAAGATTCTATCTTATATTATCAGTCGAGCACTGATGTTCTCTTCGGGGCACATGGATGCCGAGGAGTTCCGATTCTGTCTATTCTGGGTATTTTCTTTATTTCCATAAAAAGACCCACCAATATCCTCAGCACCAGGCCCATGATGCTCTTAATCTGGTCCTGTCTCTCTCACGGTCTCTAAACGGCCCTGTCTCTCTCACGGTCTCTAAATGTTTCATTACCATAACCGGCATGGACTTCCGCAGCGGCCCTCAGTTCAAAATGCTAAATTATGGCCCTCTCGGTGATATCCTGTCACCCGATTGGCAAATTGACCTTTTGTCCTATTGCCCTCAGTTGAAGTGCCTTTTCCACATGATTAACATGTTATGATGTTGACTTAAAAGATCATCTGCCTAAGGAGGTATGTGGTTTTGGTAGGAATCAGTTCTTCATAGTTTCCAAGTTTCTCTAAATTATTACCCTCTTAAACTGAGCTGCTATTACGCAATTCAACACATACTTTTCATCATTGCTTAAACAGGTATCTAAGTACCATAATTATATGTAAACATCTAATTTGATTGCCTTACTCTATCGGTCTGTCATATGTTCAAACATGGAACGTATTCTCTTGATTGATTACTGTTTGCTTTTCATTTAACTTATTTATTGGATATTGGCGTGAAGAGGAACTCCAATAAAGCTCTGGCAGTTCTGGGCAGCTCAGGCCGTTATTTCCTTCCTATTAGCGTATCTCCAAACAGTAACGGTTTTTGTGAGACATCCCAGATTTCCAGGCACTGTTTCACTGGCCTGAGTCACCACCCCACTGTTTAACTTTTGTGAGGACCATTAGCAAGTATGACAATTTATATGAGTGTCTTGCCACAGTCCTTGTGTATTTATATATTCTTGCTTTAGTGTGGTTTACACTGCCCTTACACACTGCCTTTACACACACCTGCCCATAAACACACATATAAACATATACTGCACTTACACACACCTGCCCATACACTCTGCCCTTATACATACCTGCCCATAAACATGCATATACATATATCTGCCCATATGCACATCCACTGCCCTTACACACACCTGCCCACACACACTGCCTTTACACACACCTGCCCATAAACACACATATACACATATACTGCACTTACACACACCTGCCCATACACTCTGCCCTTATACATACCTGCCCATAAACATGCATATACATATATCTGCCCATATACACATCCACTGCCCTTACACACACACACATATACACATACACTGCCGTATGATATCATATCATTGCGCTCTGCATTATTTGCAGGTGCATAGTGTTTAGGGTGGACAGAAGCCGCGGTCTGAAGTTACAAACCTTACATTCCCCAATTTTGGGCTGGTTAGAGGGGGATTGTGATTTCCCCAACCAGACCAGCGCTCATGGTGCCTGGGTGCGCACTGCCCATGGGGGCGCTCAATGAGCACGGCTGGTCAGAGAGATCACCATCTTGCAGCTGTGCGGCACTCCCGTGAAGACCAGGCTAGAGGAGGCGTCTTCTATGCTCGCTCCCTACCTTATAGATACACTACTGTTTATTAGGGGCTTCATGGTGAATCACATTGCTGGCAGCAATGTGATTTACCACAGGGCTCCTAGAATGTGGGGCCCTTGGAAAACTGCCCAGTGTGCCAATATGATGTAGATGGCTACCCTAATGTTGGGCTGGTTAGGGAGATCCGTGATTTCCCCAACCGGCCCTGCAGACTGCAGCTGCTTATTGGGCGGCCCGAGGTGAGTGCCTCTCTCGCCTCACCCTTCTTACGGCCCTGCCTGCTAACATAGAAACATGAAATTTGATCACAGATCAGAACAATAAGGCCCATCTAGTCTACCCATTTTTCCTGATGCAAAGAACTCCTCTTAGATCCAAGATAGCTTTCTGATTAATCCATGCATGTTTAAATTTCCTTACTTAATCTATAATAAATTACACTAGGCATTTTATGTGATACTGTTAGAGTCTATCGCTATATAGAAAAACAGAGCTCTTGTGTTCTGTGTAGATGCAGTGGAAAAAACACACATATAAATAAAGCTAACCATCATTTTCAATTATATGCTGGCTACATACAAGATACTTTTATTTCACATGTAACAGTACCAGATAATAAAAAAATAAAGATTACAATGTTATTGTATGTCCTGTCTTTCAATCTGATAAATTGTTCCCTAGTGCTTATGATTGTTTGAGCATCACTACATGGTCTAGTGTCTGTGAATAGAGAAAGTTTAATTATGGGGTTGGGAAACTGTCTATCTTCCTTTGTTAAAGTTGCCAAAGCTGGTGTAGTAATAATAGTCAAATGTCAAGGGTGCTATTGTGATAAAAACACACAGGCATCACGCACTGGTGTGAAAGTTGCAAACAACCTCTGACTGCAACTTTATGGGGGGAAAGGAAGATGTTTCTTTTTTTATTCTCTTTGTAGATGTTCCAAAGCATCATTTTAAATAATTTGTTCTGGGTGGCCTGTTTTTTTTTCTGTCTGCCAATATTCCTCTGAACTTCTTGTTCGCATAATGTCATTGTAAACACATCAATGATAGCAAAGTTATCTTATCACGTTTTTTGTTTTTTTTTGTTAAAATAAAAACTATTTATATCAACTATTTATACCAAAAATGGGCATTTCTACATTGAAGGATGTGATAAAATATTAGTCATACAAAATAATACAGGATATTATAAGTATGTATTATTTTAATAGTTTCTTACATCAACCTTGATATATGTCTATCAAGGAGACTTTTTGTAGTCTTGCTTAACATATAGTTAGGTGATGATCATATAAATAGCTTTAACTTTATCAGGGGAATCTTACTGTAAATATTTTGTTTACCTCAGGCTATTCATATATACATAGTGTAGGGCAACATTGGTGAAGCAGGAGGGCAGACAGGATGTTGTGTATCCATTGGTTGTGGAGACTCCGGGGAGGGTGGTTTAGGTGCAACATTTGTAATATAAGTAAATGCTATAAATTCCACTCACACCCTCCAGCTGGTGATCAGCTTTCTTGCTCCGGCTCTGCTGCTGTTTATTAAAGTTTTTGCTTCTTAGAACATTGCTGTGTTACTATAGGTTCATGTCCCCTGGTCTGTCTTCTGGTACTATTGATATTCTCCGGTCTGCTGCCGGTACCGGCCCCTAGACTGTTCCTTGACAACGCTGCTGTTAGCCCCTTTCATTTTACTTTTCTATGGATCTTGTAGTTTTTTTCTATGGAAAAAAAAAGTAATGGACCCTTTGTGATGATGCCCCTCTCTTGGTCACACCCAATCATTACCATACCTCTTCTTGGTTAAGCCTCAACCTTGTGGTTACACCCCGTCATCTAATTCTAATCATAAATATATAAATACAGAAAATCATTCAGAAAAAATAAATATATTTACTATGCCATAACTCCCATCTGTCACAGCCCCGGGTCCTGGCACTGATGAGCAGGCAGCTGCCCGCAGATGTGGGGTATCGGGCGCTAGGCCGCAGGGCACAGGAAGATTCTGGGGGTCCCGCTAGCGGTAGGCAGGTAGATGCCTGACGGCGCAGAGACTCCAAGAAGAATATACTGGAGGCTCTGACAGCAAGAACTCAGGGGAGCACGGCTATGCCACACGGCTGGAGGCACGACGTTGATGTAGGATTTGGTGGCGGGGCCAGAGCTGGTGCCGGATTTAAAATCCTGGAAATGCTTTGCTCTGGTACCCTGTTGTGGTCCTTTACTGCACATTGAAGCCTGTGTTCCTGATCTCGGAAATATTGACCCTTTGCCTGCCTGAGTCCCCTCTGCCTTGTGATTTAGTACTTCTGTCTGATCTCTACGTGTACGAGTTTGGCTTGTTTGACTACCCAATTTGTGTTAAGACCCCTGGCTTGTATGACTGTGCACTATGTGTACAGACCCGACTATCCTGACTATCCTATTCGTGTTAACCCCAGCTTTGCTGAGTTTCCTGTTGCGTATCCTATGCTGAGCTGGCACTTGAAGTCCTGGTTTACTCCTACTGAGGGCTTCTCTCTTCGTAGTGGTATTCTGGGCGAAATAACTTCCACAGTGAGTGCCTCTGGTGTGGGCAGATGTGACACCATCACTATATACTGAGCCAGACATTCTTATGAGTGTAAAAGAGGGCCACGAGTGGAAGACTGTGTTTAACACCAGGAGTGGGCATTACAAACATCTCATAATGCCCTTTGGACTCTGTAATGCTCTCACAGTCTTCCTGGAATTCATGAACCTTGGAACAGGTTACCATGTCTCAGATCATCATAACAACTGGCCGGACCTGTTACCCTGGGCTGAGTTTGCCCACAGCGATGCAGTGAATGCCTCCTCCTGGCTTTCCCCTTTTCTAGTGGAAAATTGGCCCTAGATTCCTTGAAGCATTCCATGGGATCCCAGCAGTTTTAGGCCAATCGTAGATGCCTGCCCGTACCTACCTATCAGGTCTGGGAGAGGGTTTGGCTATCATCCTAAAACCCTTGACTCTGTGTCCCTTCGCAAAAACTTGATCCCCAGTGCATCGGTCCATTCCAGAATCATTCCTGTATGCTATTGATCCCACCAGCATGCACATCCCCAATGTATTTTATGTTTCTCTTCTCAAGCCTCTGGTCTGCAATGGCTCCTCCACTAAGACCCCTTACAATTGACAACCATGAGGCATCATTGATTCTGGCAGAATCAAAGGACATTTGCAATATTTAGTCCACTGGAAAGGGTACAGTCTTGAGGAGCATTCCTGGGTCCCAACCCCAGATGTTTCTTGCCAGCCTTCCCTACAAACGTGCCCCCCCGTGGGGGGAGGGCCATTGGGGAATGGTAAAGTCATGGTTTCACAGCCACACTTGAGATTTCTCTAGTGTTGTTAGCTCTATGCCTTTCCACTGTGTGCTGTGGACAGTTCTTTGAACTCTGCCTTGCTCTGACCTATATAAGCCTCCAGGATTCCATTGCCCTTGTGTTTTGGTCTGACTACCATTCCCCTGTTCCTAATTCTTTTACTGTGTATGACTACGCTTCTGACTCCTGATTCCTGGCTTTTGTACCCTGACACCACTGACTTCTGTATTACTGATTCCAACTTGTCTGACTACCCATTTTGGTTCCTGGCCCTGGGTTGTTTAGTGGACTATGGTTTTGCATTACTTTTTGCTACTATATTGTTTATTCGATAAAGGATATTTTCTCATTTTATATCTTTTGTGTCTGTCTGGTTCCTTACAATAATGAAACAGACATTGATGGTACAGCATAACTATAATCACTTTATACTGAGCCAGACATTGACGTGGTACAGCATACCTGCCATCGCTATATACTGAGCCATATATTGGCGGTGGTACAGCATAACTGCCATCACTATATATTGTGCCAGACCTTGACGGTGGTATAACATAACTGCCATCACTTTACACTGAGACAGACATTGAAGGTGGTACAGCTTAACTGACATCACTATATACTGTGCCAGACACAAACAGTGGTATCACAATCATATATTGATAGGAGTTAAGGTGCACAGTATACCTTAACTTCCATCACTTTATGCTGAGCCAGACACTGGTGGTTGTAGAAATAACTCCTATCAGCAATAATCAGCATTATCTCCCCCTAACTGGCCCTGCAGACCCCACCCTGACCCTCCGTGGCTGATGGGTCAGTCTGCCCATGAGCAGCATACTGTGTCCAAAAAACAACAACGATTGCCACATTGCAACTCTAAACCCCAAACCGTGTTGGCGCTTTTCTAATGTTTAGCGATATCAGGAAACTGTGCAATGTGCAACTTTTCTGTATCTGGTAAACACATCTCTATATAGGTATATTAGACTTGTGCAAATGGACAAAAATTAATCGGACACATTTTTCGTTATCCAAAATATGCAGGCCTTTCGCTCTCACAGTCTCTCACATTTACATTCTTGTTCTCTCTCATCCCCTTTTAATGTTTCCCTACCTTCTCTAGCTATCGTTTCTGCTTCCGCTTATTCTTCATCTTCTCTCTTTTATCTTCTATCTTTGTTGTCATCTTCGCGGACATAACCTTCTGCCAAAAATGGCACTGCTACCGGTGAAGTCCTCTCACCCAATCCTTTAAACGGGACATCACTGAAAGAGGAAGTCCGCCTTAGGGCAAAATGACAGCACTTTCGGTGGCGTCCTCTCACCCAATTTGAGGATCAGTCAAGAGGACATCAGGAAGTGAAAGTTTGTGTTAGGTTATGTCCACAGAGATGCGTATGAAGATACATATAAAAGAAAGAAGATGAAAGAGAGAAGAAAGAATATGCAGAAGCGGCCAGCAGAGAGGGTAGGGAAACATTTAGCAAATGTGAGAGAGAACGTGAACGATAATGAGAGTGAATGTGGGCACTGGGCCCATTTGCACATGTCTACATGCATACATACATGTAGCAAAACTTTAGGTAAAATATACGATCTGCGTATCTATGTTTTTTGCTTTTTTAAATTTACGTATTTATATGTCTCATTTATAATATGTGTGTGTGGGTATATGTATATATATATATATATATATATATATATATGTATATATATATATGTATATATATATATATATTTATATATATATATATGTGTGTGTGTAGACAGATATATAGATACATTCATATATATTTATAAAGTATGTGTGTGCATGTAAATTTTATATAAATTATAAATGCAAAGAAAGAAGATAAAACCAAGTTGATAAAAGAAACCAGTGTGCTTTTGGGTGATGTGTGTATTCAACTTCAGGCGAATTCCTCTTATGCTAATACAGCCAATTTCCTCCTTTATTTCATTTCTGGAGCCTGAGTCTGTGATCACTGATAAGGTTCCCAAGGATACCGTCTTCACTCACAAATGAGAAAGTAGGGGGGAGAATAGTGATGGAGATGTGTAACTTGTACAGAATGCTGGTAGATGAATAATTTAAAACTATGCCTGGAGATTTGAGGCTAAAATGAGAGATAAGAGACACCACAGGGTCTTCTCTGTTTATTCAGAGCTTCATCTTCCAATGACAGGTGACCTCCAAGGTCAAGGGCATGATGGGAAATAGAACCAACAGTTGGAAGGAGTATTGTATCCTAAAAGGAAGTAATGATTCATTCTGTCACAGGAAAATTTGAACATGTCTTTTTTTGTCAATTTTAGAATAGTAGCAAGTGGAATAATATATTAAAAACAATATACATGTATATATATAACAAGTGTTCATTTATTCAAATGCTAGAGGCTGAATTAAAACAAAATAGAATCTTTAAAAAATAATTACAGTATGAATTGTAACAACGCACCTTGTTTTATGTTATAACTGTTCTAAGTGGTGTACAATGACAAGGCAAATGAAAGGCATATGAAAATGTGTTTTTATATATTTGCAGGTATAAAATGTATTTGAAAGTGTGAAATCAGGAAAACAATGTCTGTATACACAAACTAATTTTATCCTTGTTTTTATTACAACAAATTAAGAAATCCAAATTGTAACTCATGCACTCCCTGCATAAAGTGATCGGTCACTGTATACAAAACAAAGTGAAGCTTTAGCAGTCAATCAGTGGCAGGAAAGTGCTCCAGTTAAAATCAGTAGTAGCACTTTTCGCACATAAGCACTGGTGGAGCTGACTGAAAGTGTTCCTGTATGGAATTATGGAATAAATACAAACATAGAAAACTTGCAATATAGTGAGAGTAGATTTTAACTGCACTACATGGCTCCACATCTTTTTTTATTATTTCTGTAATGTAGTCCATGTAGCCCACACATAAATATATATATATATATATATATATATATTGTATATGTAGCATTTTATTATTGCCCCCCTACATTGCTCCCTGTGCCCCCATGTGCCTCCTCTAAATATGAAAGTTGGAGACGCTATTGGAACCTGGTTTGGGAAAAGTGCATCATGTTATCCTATCTCATGATTGGTTTTGCTGTTGGGGTTAATGGTGCTGTTATATGTATGGGAATGGGTGTCATTTATCAGGGGTATGATTGGAAAATGTTTGCCAAACATATTAAAATCTTTTTCATTTTTTTTTATCCAAACAGTTTGTGTCCGTGTGTTTATTTGCCTGGTGGTTATGCTATTGGGAATCTGGGCCCATGAAATTGATGATTCCTCAATCAAGCAATAGGAAAAATCAAGTAATAACATTATCAAGGGCATTCCTTTAAATTGGGGTGTTTCCCGCTGCCGCCACTGACCACTGACGTCAGTGTGCAGTCCTGGACGCGTCCCACAAGGGAAGGTGTCCAGCTCAGATGTTCCCAGGTATGATGAACTGAGCTTTTACGACATAAATAAATAGTTTGGAAATTTATTGGAAATTTTCCATTACACATTATTGGAAATTTTCATTACACATTCTATACATCATCTCAGTAATGTGTTTTAAGTATATTTCCTTTTAAAAAAAATCCAATATAAAATAAAAAAAACTGGTTATGTATTCATAAGGTGAAGGGTCCTAAATGCTAAAACACCAGCATTCCCGTGTTGCACACTCTCAGTGTTGGTTGGGGAATTGGGTTTTTGATACAAATGGCTTTATACTAAACTGCATTAATGTGACTTGTGATATTATTGTTATAAGAACTGTAGGAAATCTGACATGCTTTATGCAATTCTTTCCCTCATCTTTTTTTCCTTTTTTATACCCAATATTGTTCCCATTACAGGAAAGAAAAAATAAAACTAAATAAAAAGATATATTAAAAAAAAAAATGAAAGGTGAGAATTTACAATTCTCTGCACTCTGGGGGTGACTTAAAATGGTATTGCAAGAGTGACAATTTGGAATAATGTACAAAACTATGATACTACAGTACTAAGATTATTATACCTAATAAAGCCCTGGGACAGCTTCTCCCTCATGGTCCTCCCAAACCCAGTTGTGCCTGAGTTCCAAAGAGGTTGAGATCTGTGCAGCTGCTATCTCCATTGACACCGACTCCCTTGAACTCTGTGTGTCACCTACTGTTGGGCACTAGGGTATGACATCATCATACCTCCCAACATTTCAAAATGTGAAAGATTTTCTAAATCCCGCAGAACCAGTACAAGCAATTGCACTTTAAAATATTGCGCTTGCAAACACACTTAAAACACACTTAATTTTTGTCAGCACAGTCATGCATATTAAAAAAACCCAACACATTGAATTGAATTCCCATAAGGCTCAGCCAGACATACTACTTCCATGATGCTGGCTGAGCGTCATGGGAAGTACAGCAACAGTAAAGCTGCAGATGCTAGCTGTGAACTAAAATTCCTATGATTCTCAGCCAGCCAGGTGTCCACCATAATGCTGGCTGGGCATAATTGGAAGAGCAGCAGAGATGTTTTTTTGATAAAAAATGGCTAATGTTAGCCTCCCTCCCAGGACCCCTACACGCTACCTTTACACACACCTGCCCATAAACACACATATACACATACACTGCCTTACACACACACACACATATACACGTACACTGCCCACACACACATACATGTACACTGCCCTTATACACACACATACATGTACACTGCCATTATACACACACATATACTTGTACACTGCCCTTACACACACATATACACTGCCCTTACACACACATATACACTGCCCTCTCACACACACTTTTAAACACTTATACACTTTTAAAGAAAAAGTTCAATTTTATTCAGTGGAACAAAACAGTGATCACATTATTCTTCATGATATTCTTGTAAGAAACGTTTATTTCTTTATTAATTCATGTATATTTAAAAGCTATGATTGAGAAATGTTTTTTTTTATTTCCTTTTATTTGCCAACCTGTCCCACCCAGTTATGCACATCTGCCCCAGGCTTGCCACTCTGCCCCCAGAAATGCCTGATACCCCCCTATATGCCACTCTGCCTCCCTGATATGCCTTATACCTCCTATATGCCACTCTGCCCATGATAGGCCTTATACCCCCCTATATAACACTCCCCCCCGACTTACCACTGCTTTTGACTCCATGGTGTCTGGTGGGGGCAGCGGGTGGAGGACGTCT
Source organism: Spea hammondii (assembly GCA_029215755.1). Lineage (NCBI taxonomy): Eukaryota > Metazoa > Chordata > Amphibia > Anura > Pelobatidae > Spea > Spea hammondii. The sequence continues at coordinate 70,852,989 of JARDYJ010000004.1, forward strand.
TAAAAGGGGTGGGACAAAGTGCTGAGGCACAGCCATTGGGCAGCGCTGTGCGTGCACGCCAGCCCCTTTAAATTCATTAGGTGCCGACGGCCGGAAGAGGATTTAAATCCCGCTCGCAGCCGGTTTGAATGTTGGTCTGCGGGCCTTACCCTTCCTCTGTCCCGCTTTGCAGGGATAGGTGGGACAAAGGGACAGAGACCCAAAATCGGGACTGTCCCACCTGAACCGGGACAGTTGGGGGGCATGCATCATATCCCAGAACTTTGCATCAACAGATGATGTTCAAGGCATGAAGGTTACAAGACAACCCTGAAAACTGTTATTGTTACATATATTGGTGAAAAGTGATACTTTTAATGTATTAATATTTGATTTCTACTGAAAAAAAACCATAAAAAGTGGTGGTATCATCTCCACAACAGAAATAGAGATAAAGGTTTGTGATTCCTTTTAGTAAAAGAATTATGCCACAAGCATTGTGCCAATTGTGAACTTGTGGTAACTTTATATCTCACCCTGTAGAACTAAAAACAACTTTTCACTATTTAAGCTTATTTAATAGGTTAAAACTATGATGTAAAAGTATGATTTATTTTATTTAACTGATCATAGGGCAAATTTATAAAAATATTTGGTGGGTGTAATTTGACAAATAACCACTTGGGGTCATGTAGAGAAAGAAAAACAGTCAAAAGTATGTGATACTTTTTCATTGCATAAAAACGTGCAATTTTTGGGGTTCTAGAGAGCACGTAACAGATTACGTAATAGATTCATGAAACTATGATATATCAGTTAATAAATGTATAACCCCAACATATATGTTTAACAGTTTTGGTGGAGTATGCTTAAATTATGTTGTTTATTTTTTACATACCTGCAAGCGCAGAGCTCCTCTTCACTGCCCTCTGCTTGAAGAAGGGGGAGACCCCCTTCCTCTTCGCAACCGCCACAACAGCAGCTGATGCAGAGAAGAGTGAGAGCAGGGTGGCAGTGGGGTAGTAGTCAACACCGGAACTGCAGATCTTTATAATGGAAGACTACGCCACACAGAAGATGACTGCGGGTCCTGACAACCGGAAGTTGTGCCGAATTTGAATTCCACGCCCCATCCTTCTGGCTCCTATTTAAACCTTTCCAGTGGTCCTTGCCGTCTGATGGTCACCTATGCTCTATAGTGCTTGTCGTCAGTGTATGTTATCCTCTCTCAGTCTTTATGTGTTTGACTGCGGCTTGTTTTTCTTGATGTTGATTCTCCGGTATCCTGACCTTGGCTTATCTGCTGATCCTGATTCCTGGTATCCTGACCTCAGCTTGCTAAACCACGATATTGTTTACCCTTGGGGTTCTACCTGACCCTGGTGTCTCCAACTTCACTGTGCGTGACATTGTTAAAGTAAATAAGTGATGTTTTGCATGTACAGGAAGAGAGGTTCTCAAGAAGCAGGGTTCATGCTGACAATTATAAACATATATTAAATAGTTGGCAAAATTCTATTCTGCTATGTTAGGGTAGAAAGTGATAGCCAATTGTGAGCAGACCTGTGACACCATAACATGCATCGGACTTAAAACTTTGCATGTGTGACACTCAGTCTCCATAGCTACTCCAGTCTATAAGGAAAACAAATCCTGATGACTGAAGTCTCAATAAGGGGAAATCCTAGAGCTAAATGCAAAGTAATTTATCCTCTTTCATTTGCAGAAAATTACACATGCTTGTGGGAACATATTTTTTATGAAACTTCCACTGTAATATTTCCCAGAACCCACAAATTTCTGATTAAAATTTCAAAGCTTTCTGTGTCGTTTTTATCAGATTCATGGAGGGTCTGGCCTTGTTTTTGGGACTTTGAACCAATCACCGAACAAGTCTAGTTATCAACATTTGCTGTGTCAAGGGGGTGTTCCAACCTAGTGTTGTATCTTTCCTTTCATCTCATTGAGGGTTTAAGTGGTTTTCCCATTCTCACAGCACAAGTTTTTGTGATATGGTAGTTTCTGGCTTATGTGAAATGCGGCTGGGAGCACTTGTTGTTGCGCATATGGTCAAGAGCATTTCATTGCACATGCTATATTTCCTGACTATGACTAAATTTAGTTGAGAACACTGGATCAAGCCCATTGTATATCAGTATGTGTTTTAATTTGTTTGTCATCTATCTTGAGACTCTGTACTCACTGTATCAGAAGTTGCTTGTATGGCTCCAGCAAATACTTATTCCTTAGCATAGATTGATCATTTCTTTGAAGCAAGGGTCAATCGGTGTTGCCAGATAGAAATACTCCTTATGTTTCTAAAGAAGTGTGGTGATTGTGGAAGGGACAGGACCCAAGAAACCATATTGGTACTAAAGTGACTTTAATTTTTGACCACAAGTAACTGTGGTTTGAGTGCAAGGACAAAAACACGGTTAAGAAGAAGGAAATGGACTGAGCCCTAATTTGTATTCTACTATAATTCATGGGCTGGGCTAAAGCCCGTACTGGCTCACTCGGATATAATCACACCCATTTTGGTCCTCTTAGATCAGTAAACCACCAATATTTAAAACACAACTTTTTTTGTTTAAAAATATGATTCATTCCTGCTATATACAGATTTAAGAATACATTTTTAGAAACATTGCATGAGGGTGCATTAGCCTTAACACTGTCAGTAATTTATTGTTTTTTTCACATAACAAAATTAAGTTTGTATAGCTTTACAGAAAATGTTAACACTTCAATTCTAAATTTAATCATGAATGTACAGTATACTATTTTAATTTCTCAAGGCTATGGTTTGTTAATATTCACAAAGTCCCAGGATGCAAACTATATGACAGAATTTAAATCTATGAACATGAGGCAATCATGCTCAGCAGAGTATAACAATAATTATAATAGAGATTAAATAAAAATAATTAGAAAATGCTCATCTAGTTTTGATGTATTAATTATTCTGACCCTGTTCCATTCAGAGTCTAATTATCTGGTTCAGTGGAAATGTCAAGATTTCTACAACTCATAAAAATTACATTGAAGTAATTATGTCAGCAAACTAAACAGTATTCATTTACCAAGCTTTTTAGTTGAATATGCTTTAAATATTACTATTATTATTATTATTATTATTATTATTATTATTATTATTATTATTATCATTATTATTGTCTCATTCACACTTTATCAAGAAATCCTTTTAAGTAATGTAAGATTACATATACTATTGCGAAAAATTAGTTTTCTTTTTAACTTTCATAATCCTTTCCATCACTTCTTAGTAAACATATACATTTATTTGATGTGCCAAGAGATGCATCTTTTGTGTGAATGTGTTTTTTGCTGATTATGCAGTCTTTCCCTGCTTTCATAACGAGATGCTACTTTATTCTACAGTTATATATACAGAATGCACATTTAGAAAATAATTATTTTTTCTTAAAGTATGATGTGTATATAGTGTATTTATATATTAGACATGAGCAAATTGGCCAAGAACAATTTGGACAATTTTTTTGGTTCCTTTTTGGCCCACTCTTTGCCCAGTGCCCACATTCACTCTTACTCTTGCACACTCTCATTCTCATTTACTCTCTCTTTCACGTGAACTGAGGGCAATATGACGGTGCATGCGGTGACATCCTCTTCCCAATTGGAGTTTCGGGGAGGATGAGGAGTGGATGAGTTGATTGCAGCAAGGGTGATATGTAGAACAGTGCTGATCTTGCAAGTGGGCATGGCAGATGATTTTTTTACCATGCTTATTAACGTTATTAGGAGGGAGGTTGTATGCTTCTAGGAATAGGTAGGCTTTCCCTGAACCTTTGAAATTAGAATAAGAGGGAGACAGTCTGATGGCAGTAGGTAGGGAATTCTTTAGAAGCAGTACAGCACATGTGAAGTCGGGAATACGGGAGTTGTAAGATGCAATAATAGGAGAAGAGAGGCAGTTGGGAGTGTATTTGCTTATGAGAACAAAGATGTAGAGTTGCTAATGGCTCTGTAGTTCAGGGTTAGGAGTTTGAATTTAATTCTGGAGTGTACAGAGAGTAATTGGCACAGTAGGGCAGCATATGAAATACAATGAAACTGGAAAATTGGTTTGCATATAATTCAAACAATATTGAATATTGTGGCACTTTTCCCCCATGCAACCATTTTACAAAGTTGAGGTCAGAGATTTTCTGTCTACCAGCTTTATGAAGGCTTTATCGAACTTTATGCAGGCCAAACATTTCCATAAGAATCTCTATGAGACTTTACAAATGAAGATTTTGGAAACTTCAGTTATAATTCAAACATTCCACAAATATCTTAAATGAATCAGAAAACAATTACCAAAACATAGCTATATACCTCTAAGATCCTGCACACACACAGAGACACTCACACCAACACAACTAGACACTCATGGCTAACACACACATCCAGATATTCAGCACTAACTCACACAGACACTCAACACTAACGTACATGCTCACACACAGACACCGATACAACATACCCAGCCAGACACTAACATACCCGGGCAGACACTAACATATATACCCAGATACACACAAACATACACAGGGGAGGGCTGGCAGCCTAAGGCCTGGGGGGCAAGTCAAGTGAAGTGGCTCCGCCCCCTCGCACTCACCTTTCACCGCTCACGCTGCTCCCATCACTATGCGGCCATCAGACTGCTGGAAAACTTATCTAAACGGCCGCTGGGTGCTGATGCCAACGGCCGGAGGTACTTTAATCCTTTTTTTAATTTATTTAATATGCCGGATCGGCTTGCCATATTAAAAATAAATAAAGTATTAAAGTAGCGCCGGCCGGCAGCATCAGCATCGTTTAGATTCGATTTCCAACAATCTGATGTCCGCATAGTGATGGGAGCAGCGTGAGGGGTGAAAGGTCTGTGCGAGGGGGCGGAGCTTTCACCCCTCACGCTGCTCCCATCACTTGGCGGCCATCGCATACGGCCGCAGGGTGCTGATGCCGCCTGCCGGCGCTGCTTTAATACTATTTTTTTTTCATTTAATAGCCGATCCGGCTTGCCATATTAAATTTTTTAAAAAAAGTATTCAAGTTGCGCCGGCCGGCGGCATCAGCACCCAGCGGCCATTTAGATTATATTTCGGGCGGCCTGGGGGGCAATTGCCCCCCTGCCCCCCGGCCCAGCCCGCCCCTGAACATACAGACACACACATACCGAGGCACACATACATACTCAGATCCGCACTAACATACAGACACACACATACCCAGACATACAAACATACCCAGATACACTAACATACCCAGGCAGACACTAACACACATACCCAGGCAGACACTAACACACATACCCAGGCAGACACTATCTCTACACAATTACCCTGTTGCCCCTCCTGGATCCCCCAATGAGTAATACCAGGAATACAGGGGAGAAACAAATACATTTGAGACATTAAGCTGTTGTACACACATTTGTAACAAGTATATGAAAAATCTAAAATACCTTTCTACTTTTATGTCTTTAATTCTAAACCTTAAGAAAACCTTTGATCTACAAATCTTTTAACTACCTCATAATTAATGAAGCATGATATAAAAACATTAAACCTTAAAGGCAAAATAAGTAAACATAAAATTATGCATTCGTTTGATTTCAGTAATTAAAGTTTAAAACTGTGTACAGAAATTTTCAAACTTCAATTATTACTGTGTATAATTTCCAAACTATACTTGAAATACAATGCAATAAGTAATATTTTTTTAATCCTCATGAGAGAAAACAATTCTTCCCAGAAGAGTGGGCCAAAATTCCTCCACAGTGATGTAAAAGACTAATTTATCGCAAACATTTAATTACAGTTGTTGCTGCCAAGGGTGGCACAACCAGTTATTAGGTTTATGGGACATAGATGTAAATCTATGGATGATATAGATTTACCTTCAATAGCTGCATTTTGTGTTTACTCACGTTGTCTTTGTGTTATATTAAAATTAATTTGATCTAAAATGTTTAAATGTGATGAGTAAACAAGAACAGAATAAATCAGTTTTATTAATTTTCTACTGACAAATGGTATATGTTTTGATTTCTGCAAAAATTGCAACACTACATCTAGTCAAGATCACTGGTAAACAAATCAATGGGGGGAAAATACAAAAAACTAAAAATAAATAACATCAATGTAAATAAAAAAAGCAATTTATTGCAAATCTGCATTCTATTTCCAAAGCATAGCTTAGGCACCTAATAAGGATTTTTATGTAAGATTCATTCCTGAATTGCAGCACAAAGTTATACATAATTTAGATCGTCCACACAAAAAGCAGAAACTGTGCAGAATATATGTTCTGTAGCTGACTGAGCTTTACAATAAATGTAATCAAAATTTAAAATTCTTAAAAGTTAAATAGAAAACAACTAGTTATATCAAAAGGTATTACAAAAGAAAGTATCTACGGTTGTTCTATAATATATGCTCAACTGAAAAAAAGATGTAATCAAATGTCCAGGACAAGAAAAAATAATTGAGTTATACTGTACTTACTGCATTAGGTAAATCTATAGACTGTTTTGTATTACTAATGGTAAAGACGGTGTTTATTTTAGCCTCTACTAGGTTTAAAAATAGACTTAAGTAAAAACTAAAAACAGTTTCATGAAAGGCAGCCTTTACCAGGGACCAGCCTGTATATCAGTCAAAAGGATAGGATGGGAGGGCTAAAAGCCATAAATAACAGAATATAGTGAAATATCTGAACTCATCTGAAATCAATGTGACAAATAAAAAGTGTTGATCTAAGGAAGCAATCTGAGAAAAATGTTTCATTGTTTTACTAGTTACAGTGCAATGTAAAATAGCTGTATTACATTTAAGATTAAGGTAACGTTAAGGTATGACTGTTAAATTTATGACTATTACATTTACTAATACCCATTACTAATTTACCAAATCTTCTTAATAATTTAACATGTCACAAAGTCCTTTGTATGTGGCAGAATTATTAGTAAATAATTTTTTTTAGAATTCATTGGACATATCCTAATTTACTAAATCATAATGTAGCAATATAGTCACATTTAAAAACAATAAACTTACAATTTATTTTTTCCCCAGTCACATTTAGTCACATTTAAAAACAATAAACTTACAATTTATTTTTTCCCCCAAAAAATATGATACTTAAAAAAATCTGTTTTCAGAAGGAAGTGCCTGTAGTGGATTAAAACGTTATCTGAATTTTATTAACTGAAATTGCTATATGAACTGTAACATTCTGATAAGGAAAAACCAAAAAGAATACTGATTGAATTGGCAACTAAATTGACCATTTATAAGCATTACAAGTGAACATCCCTGGAACATTTAAACTCAAGGCATTCATAAAATTGTTTGCAAAGGTACCATGTGGCTGCCTGGTGGGAATTAAAGAATAGAAAGCATAAGGGCTATATGTATAGTGTGACTTTATTATAATTGGTAATTTTAAAAAGAACAAATGAGAGTGCAAAAGTGCCAAAATTTATTTGGGATTCATCCATTTGTTACCACATGTAGCTGCCCAATTACAATCCCTACAATCTGTGGGAGTTTTTCCTTTTATCACTCTGGCCAGTCAGTATTTACAAAGCAAATGGATATGCATTAGATATATACATGTGCAGTCACTTTTTGAACTTGTCAGAAGCAGCAGTTACAGACTGATGACAGTTGCAGTGTGACACATTGATAGCTTAGCAGAGGCTCAGATTGATGCTCATTGCTCGTATACAATACTGGTCAATACAAGTTATTTAATAAAGTAATAATAGTTTATTTACTGATGTGGGGTGGATTGGAGAAGATGTAGTGAACTAATGTAGTATATGTATTTCATTTATATTAGACTTGTGCATTCTGATTCGTACAAATTGAAAATGTACAGAATCTTGTCAAATCTTGCAATTCGTAAAAAGCCAGAAATAGGAGGCCAGACCCCCAACAAATCTGACAAAAACAAAGCAAAAATCTCAGAATTACCATCTGAAATTCATGGTCCCGCATTCACTCACAATCACTCACACTCTTCCTCACTCTATCACACTTGCATTCTCATTCGCTGTCTCTCTCACACTTTCTAAATTCCCTACCTTGTCTGCCAACCACTTCCGCTTCTGCTAAAAGAAAATTGGGGAGAGGACGTTACCACAAGCACCGCCATATTTCCCTGAGTTCAAATTAGGGCAACTTTTCCTTACCTTCAGATGCTGCTGCTGTAGGTAAAAGGTAAGTCCAGAAGGTGTCAGGGACCTTGACCCCTTTGAGGTGGGAACTCCTCCTGAATATTGTTTCCAAATAAAAAATGTACCTGAATTTGATTGGAGTTGAACAGCTGTATTTGGGTACAGTGTTATCTCCTTTTCTCAACAAATATACCAACACACAAGTAAATATGTGTTGTACTAGAAGTTTTACATTATGATGTAAAGATATTGGTTACATAAATTAATGCGTTTGTTCACTAGAGGTTAACAGGAACATTTCCAGTAGAGTTGCAAGTTCAAGTTACAGGCATCATTATTATTATTATTATTATTATTATTAGTGGTATTAATTGATGTATAGAGCACCATCACATTTTGTATAACTATTCATCTTCATGTTCGTCTTTGTGGGGAAAAATCTTCCTATTCCACGAATATTCACCTGTTCCTGTTCGGGCGAATATTCGTATACATTCTTCCGTTTCGTTTTTTTTCTTAGTTTTTTGCTGTTTTTTTTTAGAAGGGAGTATCACAGGGTTAACGCGGTAACGGTCCACAGCAGCTTTGGTGCCAGGACTTTAAAGGTCCGTACGAGCAGCTCTATTGGTCGCCGGCAGGGGCCTCCTCTGCCATCAACCAATGAAGGGCCATTGGTCTCCCCACACCAGGAATTAAAGGTCCGGACGAGCGACCTGTAGAGTTGCTCGTAAGGACCTTTAACTCCTGGCGCCGAAACTCAGCCAGGGTAGACCATTAGTCTCCCTGCTCCAGGAGTTAAAGGTCTGTATGAGCGACCAGTAGAGTCGCTCGTACAGACCTTTAACTCCTGATGACGAAATTCGGCCTGGGGATGAGTTAACAATCTAGAAGGAGTTGGGGTGTATTACAAAATAGACAAAAGAAGTAGTTTCAACAGACCCCTTGTACCCACCTCCCCAATAAAAGAACCCGTTCCAAGGCCAGGGACCATAGTCTGTAGGGAGGACACTGGCCGCCAGGCCCCTCCTGGCTCCCAAGACATGAAGACCTCCACAAGCAGCATTTATGATGAATTACAAGGGGGAAAGATGGGTATGAGGGAGATTATCACTTCACAATGCATTATGAAAGGTCATCCATAGCAAGTCTTTTCTGGGTCCAGCTCCATCAGCCCTGCCTTTAGTAAATTCAAACTGAAGTAAACCTCCTAGTTTGTTTTTTACTCATCTATTATAAGGCATAATGTAACAGAATCACAAGGACTTTCACAGTATCCTTGTTTCATAGGCTACAGTGGGAACTACAATATGCCATATCTAATTTGATTTATAGTTACAAGTGCTTGTTAAGTTAGTTGAACTGTCGGATAATCAATTACAACTATGAAATGGCAAACATAATTCTGATTCTGAAGTTTAAAATAAGGTTAAAATAACAGCTGGTTTTCTGTCCATAATAACAAAAGCTTAACTTCTCCTTTAAACACTTTTATATCCCCTGAGGCTTGCGTTTTTATTTATTTTTGATATAAAGATAAATTTAAAAAATCCTTGTTGTTGTTCTCCTTTTCTTGGGTAAAAGGTTAGGCCTCTGAAGGGTTATTTTTAAAATTACTAGTGGGAAACTTAAAGATTTGTATGTTTAAAAGTTAAAGGTAAACTTAGAGCAATAATAAGTATAATAATAAATACTGTATTTGTATGTGTAGGTGTACACATTTATATGTTCACACATATATATATATATATATATATATATATATATATATAATAACAATCATACAATACAAAAATTCCCAGTTACCCTTGTTTAGGCAAATGTTTGTGTGTAAAGGCAAGCATGAATGTGCCTCTGTATGTATGTGTAAGCAAAGAAAGCAACCTTTGAATGTTTTCTAAGTGTATAGCCATGCCATAGGTTGTTAACTGACCGTACTTCAGTGATGTGCCTGGAACATCATTCGTTGTTAAGGGGATAAAGCTTATTCATTTATTTTCAATGATTAATTAAAAAATTAAAGTACAGTCCATAAAGTCAAGAACATCTATCATTCCTATGAATAATTAGGAATATTTAAGATTTGAACAGAAAAACATAAACAGTTTCCATGGTAATATGTGAAACATATTGTATGTCTTGTGCTAAAAATATTACTACACAATACTGTAATATTAAAAAACATAAAAATAAAAACAGTGAGGAAAAAACAGTCAGAAAACCTGATTATATAAGTTTTGAGAAAAAGAAGTATGCCCTATGTTTTTACATATCAGGGCATAATTTATCAAAGAGAACATTGATAAATACAGGAGCACAGACAACTGTAACAGTTTTTTTCACACATAACAGAGTTGCTGTGTACAAATGTGTGTTCCATTACATAGTCTCAAAAAGATATGTGAATATACATGTATGTATGTACTGTATGTGTAAATATATATATATATATATATATATATTTATTTATTTTATTTTTTTACAATAAAAATAATAGAAGAGTTTTTATTTTTAATTTTTTTGAAATGATGGTGGCTGGCTCAAATCAGGGTCTTAATATTGTATACTGATCAGTGATGCATTTACCTTCTGTGCTTCCCTAGGGCTGACCACACAGTTTCCATAGTTTCCACGGCCCAATGAGCAGCATGATGCTGGGGTACCTGATCAGGGCCAGATTAATAGGTGCTGGGGTACCTGATCATGGGCCTGGTGCTGAGGATTTTGGTGGGCCTTTTTACAGAAATAAAATAGACAGAATAGACAGAATCTTAACTCATCGGCATTAATGTGTACTGGATAAAGAGAACATCAGTGCTAGGCAGATAGTATAAGATAGAATCTTATGTGATGGGATTGGGAGTACATCAGTACACTAAAGAAAGTCATCATACACCTGAAGCCACTAATCCTTTTTTTAAAATATGCAATTGAAACAATTGAAACAACACAAATCCTTTACTTTTCCTCTCACTGATTTCTGGGCCTAGAAAGTTTTGTCCTCTAAAGTGACTACAAATTCAGGAGGTGTTTTATCTCTAGATAAGTTAATTTCAATTTATTCAATTTATTCCTACAAAAAGTAAAGTGCCAGGAAACAGATGACCAACCAGACACACCAGGACAGGCTCTGCCACACCAACCCCAAACACACACACACCAGGACAGGCTATGCCACACCGACAGGAAAACACACACCAAGACGGGCTCTGCCACACCGACATCCAAACATGCACACCAGGATGGGTTCTGCAACACCAACACCCAAACACACACAACAGGATAGGTTCTGCAACACTGACACACAAACACACACAACAGCACAGGCTCTGCCACACCAACACACAAGCACACACCAGGACAGGTTATGCCACACCGACACACACCAGGACAGCTGCATCCAGACGGGTTAAGATAAAAAACATTTTTATAAAAAAAATTCCACACTGCTTATGTCTTTAGTATTATTGCCCCTTGTGTATCGCCCCCAGCCAGCCCTATGTGTATTTATGCCCCCAGCCTGCCCCTCCCATTTGGTTTTGATTTATGTGATGGCCCCAGCAGCCCTCCTTGTGTATCGATGCCCCCACATGTATTTATGTACTCCTGTGCCATGCCCCCCACTTATACATCCATGCTATTCACTTATTCACAAATATTAATTCACAGATACTCACTCATTCACAGATACTCATTAATTCCCTCATTCAGATACTCATTTACATATACTCATTCACAAATATTAACTCACAAATTTAAAGGGGACTCTTAATCATTTGCATTAACATGCATAGGATGGTTGTCCCTTTTAATAGCTTTTATAAGTGCTGAACCTCCCAAGGAACAGTGGAGTAATCTTTGAAGTAACCTCTGGTATCAGTAGAAATCAACAGATGTGTTTCTATGTGCATAACACAATAGGGCATACTGGTACTAAAATTACTGTACTATAAAATGAAAATACATCTGTAAATATGTTTTCTGGATGGTAAAGAGTTTTATATTTTATTTTAATTTATTAACTTGGCAAATTTATATTTTAACCAAGATAAAGATAATTATCAGAAGGAGAACAGACTGACATCACCTGAAACAAGATGCTTTAATTATTAACTTACATTCAGATGTACGTTTTTGTATTTACTAGAAGCAATTTCATACAAACATTAACTACCAAATATTCTAGCAGAAAGGCTAGCCTGTCTCATTGGTGTATAGTCTTACTAATGTGTATATTTTAAATTAAGTGAAAGAGAGGAAAAAAGAAAATCAAAACCGGAGGCTTAGTCATTTAGAAAAGTACAGACTGAAGTCACCAAAATAGAGGTGATATGAGTAGAAACAATGTTATTGAAGGGATCACTCTGTTCAAATGTGTTTGCTTTGGGAAGCCAGGTAGATTTATTAATACTTTAAGTCTTCCCAGCTGTTGGATGTATATACTGGGAAGAAGTTCCAAAAATACCAACTGTAATGGTCAGTGTGATCCTGGGGTTTAAAGAATGCAAAATAAGCTTTTTTTCATTGTAACTGGATTGCCTGTGTAAATATTATTTTTAACTAGAACGTACTATTTGCAGATTTCCTTTCCGACTAGAATTCCCCCAAAATATAATAATTGTTTTAACAATTATAAAACACATTGTGTTGAGCCTTTAAATGTTTTACAAAGCTGTGAGATGACCTAAGATCCTTGGCAATATTTATTAATTGTATTAGATGCTTAGCCCCTATAATGGGTTTTGCTAATGTTGGTATGAGACTTAATTGAAATCAGTGTATACTGTCTGCACTTCTAAGCATCTCTTTTGACACTTTATAAGAGATATTTAATTTCAAGAATCTCCTTTGCTGCATGAATCAAAGTGACCGGCATTTTTATAGGGCAGATATACCGTATTGGCTCGGATATAGGCCGCCCCCGTATATAGGCCGCACCTTAAAAGTTTGGTGCTTTTTTAAAGAAAAAGCACCAAAAAAACATGCTGCCACTCTGTGTCCCCCCCCGAGATATGCTGCCACTGTCCTCCCTCCCCGAGATATGCTACCACTGTCCTCCTCCCTGCCCGAGATATGCTGCCACTGTCCTCCCTCCCCGAGATATGCTGCCACTGTCCTCCCTCCCCGAGATATGCTGCCACTGTCCTCCCTCCCCGAGATATGCTACCACTGTCCTCCCTCCCCGAGATATGCTACCACTGTCCTCCTCCCTGCCCGAGATATGCTACCACTGTCCTCCTCACTTACCGGAGCAGACTCCCAGGTGTCTTGCGGGGCCGGCGGGGGACATCTACGCAATACGCGTATATACGCGTATTGCGTAGATGTCCCCCGCCGGCCCCGCAAGACACCCGGGAGTCTGCTCCGGTAAGTCGGGGGGGGGGGGGCAGAGGTAAAACGCATCGTGCGGACGGTCCGCACGATGCACTTAGACAACCTCCCGTGCCGCCCCCCCCCGTGGGAAGTGCTGGCAGGGGAGGCTGTCTGAGCGTATCGGGGATTAGGATGCAGGTCCCCTGCACCGCTGCGGGGGATCTGTATCCAAACCCCGCTGCGTCAGGCGCTAGACCCCGAATATAGGCCGCACCCCCACTTTAAAAACTTAAAGTGGGGGGAAAAAGTGCGGCCTATATTCGAGCCAATACGGTAATTTAGAAAAAAGTGTAGTCATCATTTGAAATACAGTGATTTGAAAAGTGATATGCTGAAAAGAAATATTAATATACAACAATATACAAAATACAAAATAAGATGATAGAGTTTGCTGGTCAAAGCTCAATTTTTCATCAAAATATTGCTTATACTTTTTTCACTCAAGATGTCAATCTTTGTATTTGGTTGTTTAGATTTCCACTAACCCTGCAATACAAAATGTCATAGTTAAACACATACTAACTAATCAGGTTCTATTATCTTATGATAATCAGTATGGAAATGATAACTCAATGGCTTTGAGTACTTGTAATACCTATCATATTGGTTCAATATGTATATTTCAGTGTTAAGCATATTTAGCTGACATAACATATGCCTTATTCCAAGCATCAAAGTGTGCCTAAAATATATAACAATATCAAATAGAGAGTAAACAGTTTGTAATGAATAAATATAAACAGTGTATCTATATAGTTAGGAAATTTAGTAGGAAATAGAATTTTGGGAAAATGAATGGAAAAAAATTATCAACTGGAATAATAGCTAAACTGAAGTTTAGGTAGTTTTTATTCATTGGTGGCTGCCCTCCCCCATCCCTTCCAATTCACAAAGTAGTCATAAATGAGATGGCCTGCTTGTCCTGCAATGAACAAGTATTAGGAAAGCTTGTGGTTATTTTAAATTTGACCTTTGGGAGCTAGTGGTTAAAACTTTTTTTCCCTAGAGGTTAATAAATAAATGATAATCTCACTTTTCAGGAAGTGGCCGGAAAAGGGAGTTGTTACCCTCTTTGCTAATAATGGTAAATTGCTCAGACAACATAATGTGTTGAAAGTATATTGAACTTTTCAAAATGACTTGCAGATTGGTTTGCTAAATGCAGAACTGTAAGCACTATTTGTATACGGTTTACATTTCATACTATTCAATGATGCAGATTTATAGCCAACATTAAAAAAAGTAACCTAATGAGCCAAAATGTTTTTTTTTCCCCAGCTTCAGTGAGAGTTTTGGCAGGCATTGGAAGGGCACCAAGTTATTGCTAACTGTCAAAGAAGAAAGGACACAGGATACAGTGAAATCTTCACAATATATTGCATTTACCGGGCATAAATATGAACAGACTTTTTGTGGCTTTTTTTCCCAATGTGCTAGTGCATTGGGGGTACACTTGCAAAAACAGAGGCATTGAAAAAGCACCTCCATTGATTTCAAGCACCCAATCAGTGGCAAGAAATGTTGTGCGATGGAGGAGGTTTTTTTTTCCATTTTAAAGAATGCATATTAAAATGCTGACAGAATACTTTAATATGAATTCTCGTTTACTGAGGGTGTCAAGGACGTCCCTTCAAACTGCTACATATTAGATATTGATCAGAAGCTGTATTAATGTTTCTGTATAAATTTGTTGACAGAGAAATAGTGATTTTGTAGTAAGTGAGATATAGGGGAATAACCTGGGACTATCCAGGACCGCAGTTACAAACATGTACAGAAAACCATATTGCATTTGTCAGTATTTTTAGCCACCAAAATCAGATTACCTATTTGGCACCTAAAATATGCATTATACCCTTTTTATGCAATCTCTTAACAAAATAGGTCATCAGATATCTACGTAGCAAATTAACACTGACTGATAATAGTAGCACCCATTTATAGTGGTGAACAAATACGATGTCTCAGTCATAAACCTACTATGAATGTGTTGTGTTTTATTTATTAATATATCGATATGCGGTAAATCTTAATCTGTGCTCAGAAAAAAGCAGGTACATATTTATCTACCTGTAAAGGACTATCAATGTTCTTTCTGACAGGGAGTCTACATATTTGTCTTCATTCCATACACCCTCTTTTGAAACAAAACATCTATTACTTTCCCTTATGGTAAAGAGTGATATCTTTCGATGTATACACTATATGGGCACTATTGGGACACCTGACCATTACACCAACAGGAAGACATTGCATTCTACATACATACACTTGAATATGTAGTTGCCCCCATTTACAGCTTACACTCTTCTAGGAAGGATTTCCACAAGATTTGTTTCTGTGGGAATTTCTGTTCATTCATCCAGTAGAGAATTTGTGAGATCAGGCACTGATGTTGAACCAGAATGCTGGGCTCATGGGATTGAGGTCAGGGATCAGATAATTTATTTTCTTTAAACAAATCCAACCATGTCTTTTATGGGCCTTGCTTTGTGCACAGTGATGTTGGAATAGAAAAGTTGGAAGCATAGTGCTGTCCAAAATTTCTTAGTATGGTGAAGCATTAAGATTTCTCTTAAGTAAAGGCCCAAGCCCAACCCCTGTAAAACAGCCCCATACCATTATTCCTCATCCACCAAACTTTACTGTTGACACAATACAGTCAGGTCGGTAATATTCTCCTGGCATCCACCAAACCCAAAATCGCCCATCAGACTGCCAAACAGAGAAGCATGATTCATCACTCTACAAAATACATTCCCACTGATGATTTCATGCATAGAAGTGAAAATGTAATTGCCCCCTTAGTTACTAAATCAATCAATTAACCAAATTAAATTGATAATTGGGTTCAGTTTACCATCAGTCCTGTTGAATCTGAACATCAATTAAATAGAACCTGTCTTGCAAAGTGAAGTAGGCTAAAAGAGCTCAAAAAGCAGCACATGATGTTGCGTTCTAAAGATATTTAAGATGAGAAACAAAGTCATTGACATGTATCAGCCTGGAAAAGGCTGCAAAGCAATATGTAAAGCTCTGGGACTCCAGCAAACTATGGTGAGAGCCATTCGGAACAGCCGTGAACCTTCCCAGGAGCGGACAGAATACCAAAATTGCTTCAGGCACATCGACGACTCATCCATGAGGTTACAAAGCTAACCAGACTAACAGGTAAATAACTGCAGGCCTCACTTGCCTAAGTTAAGTTCAGTAATAATGATTCCACAATAAAACAGAGACTGTTGAATCCACGGAGTTGCAAGGTGAAAACTCTGATCAATAAGAACACAAAGGCTTGTCTCACATTTGCCAAACAACTCTTGATGACACCCAAGACTATTGAAATAATCAATGGACTGATGAGTCAAAAGTGGAACTTTTTGGAATAAATGGGTCCCGTTACATCTGGCATAAAGCTAACACAGCATTTCACAATAATTGTGGATAATAATAATAATTGTGGCAATAATTGCGTCTACTTGTCGCAATGGAGGCAGAGGATAAGAGGGGGGGGGTGAGCACCCACGTGTACCGCTCTCCTTCGGGAGAACGGGGATGACCAGTACAGGAGGAGGGACATCGTGAGTACCCACTACACGGGGGTGCTCTGAAGAACAGCTGCGTGGAAGAAGACGACGGAGGTAAGTGTTGGGTACCCGCTAGAAGCGGGCACTCAGGCGAGGAGCTGCGGGAAGGTCCGCGACAGTCATTATTAGACTGGGGCAATTTAAATGGAGTCCAGGAGAAATAAGATTATTTAAAAGTTGTATTATTGAAGATAACAGAAAATTGCAGTAAGAGTAAAAAAATTTATGAAACCGCTGTGGTACTCTGCAAAAGTGCCCAAAATCATAAAAGACAAAAAGGTATACAAAATACCCAAAGTGAGGAAGATAGACAGATCTATACAATTAGGCAGAAAAAAGCAAAAAAAAGATCTGCCAAATCACATGCAGAAGAGAGAATTGCCCTTTCAGTAAAAAAAGGGAGATAAAACATTTTTTTAGATATATAAATGAGAAAAGGAAAGTAAAACATAGTTAGATTAAAAACAAAAGAAGGAATGTATGTAGAAGAGGATAAAGGTCTAGCCGACGGCCTCAATTAATATTTTGGGTCAGTTTTTACAAATGAAAATGAGGGAATGGGACCTTAGTTAAGAAAAAAGACATCAAAGAAAAAAAGAGTCATTTGAAATATGTGAGTGTCAGTTGTCTAAGGTAAGGACAAATAAATTGATGGGGCCTGATGGGATACACCCCAAGTTATTAAAAGAGCTTGGGGGTGTATTAGCAAAACCGTTAACTGATTTATTTAATGAATCATTGTTAATGGGAGTCATCCCTGGGGATTGAAAATTAGCGAATGTTGTGCCCATTCACAAAAGAAGGCAGTAGGGAGAAGTCGGGCAACTACAGGCCAGTAAGTCTCACATCTGTAGTGGGGAAATTAATGGAAACAATGTTAAAGGACAGGATTGATGAACCTCTGAAGTCACATGGGTTTCAAGATAAAAAAACAACATGGGTTTACCTCAGGAAGATCATGCCAAACAAATCTTATTGATTTTTTTGATTGGGTGACTAAAGTAATTGATCAAGGTGGTACAGTATTGCATATCTCCTGGAGGGAGAAGCCAAATGGCAAATGATTTAGGTAAACTGGATAAATGGTCAGAGCTGTGGCAACTGGCATTTAATGTGGATAAATGCAAAGTAAAGCATCTAGGACATAAAAACCCAAGGACAGTGTATAGCATATTTGATACTGTTCTAACCTCAACGTACGAGGAAAGGGATTTAGGGGTAATTATTTCTGAGGATTTAAAGGTAGGTAGACAATGCTATAGAGCAGCAGGTAACGCAAAATATAAGAACTCAGGAATACTTTTTCACAATACTTTAAGCATATATATAATTTGATCATGTTTGCATATACATTTCTTTTAGATCAGTCAATACCCCTGTATTATACACTATCAAATAATAATGCTAAATTTTGTATTAAGACACTCCGTTTGAGAAGTTTTAGTGACACTGGTTCAACAGAAATATTATTTCACTTTATTTTAGCTGAAAAGAAAAGTCAGGTTTTCTGGTCTTCAGGTTTTAATCTAAGAGAACATAGTTTTCACAGATGTTTTTAATGGAAATGTAAGCTATATCCTTTCTAAGTTTTTGATTGACTGAAGGGAAAGTTTATACAGCTTGGAAGGAATTAATTCACTGGAAAATAAATTTTGGATAATGTTTGCACATGTACATTCTATGAACTGCTTGTAACCAAGTTTTCTGATCAGAGGAAGGGCAAACCAAAAAACATTTCCCCCTGAGGTGGTGGAACCATATAAAATAGCAAATTTACTAAACATTGCTGTGAAATATGTCCCAGCACTGAATAGTCGGTAGTGTGTGCTTTAAAACAGATGCATTGTTGGCATTTTTTTAAAAGTATTTGCCAAGGTGCACAATGCAATGACTTGCATAACTTACATTGTGTCCATCCAAGGCACAGATCGGTGATACAAATAAGTGCGTGTGTTTGTCTTAAAATGCAATTAAAACTTCTCGGTGTAGTGAGAAGTACAGGCGAACAACAATGTCAGGGACAAGAGCTCAGCAAACCTGCAAGCCCGTACGACCCTTGGAGTGAATGAGGACCATGTTAATGACAAGAGACCCTTACATTCTTACTAGGTTTTCTGTGGTGTAAAAAAGGGTCACAATCATTGTATGCCTTCTGGCCAGTCTAGTTTTGCTTCCAAGAGCTGCTTCTTATCATAAGGTACACAAGACAGGTAATACTGTAGAGATCATAAGGGTCTGCAAGTGAGTAAATGCAGGGACCGTTACTTCCTATTGTGCTTGGAGGATTTTATTTTTCTTAATTACAGCTGTATTTACATATGTATTTTGTTATAAATTCATTTAACAACCTCAGTGGCAGACTACCTTCTGCTAATTCTGTGACAAAATCACCAATTCTTTAGAACATATACCCTGGTTTACAAGAAGTTTTGATTTCTTTTACCCCTCATTTATAATCAATATGTTGGGAAATCTGCATGCAGCATCCCTTGTTGCCCCCCCATTCACCTCCGCACACTTTCCCAATTGCAATCCACAAGTGAGATGAGTGATTTGTTGGTGACCTCTGAAGAAGCCATCATGACAAAACGCATCAGGTTCACAACATCATCTGCACTCATTGTCACTGTAAGATACCGTATTTGCTCGATTATAAGACGAGGTTTTTTTCAGAGCAAATGCTCTGAAAAATACCCCTCGTCTTATAATCGGGGTCGTCTTATAATCAGACCTCAAATAGGTCTTACTATGAGACGACTAAGATCCAGATCCTCCGCAGCGGCAGGGGACCTGGATCCTCCTGTCTCACCCCCCCCGCCCCACTTACCGATACTTCTGAGTCCCCGGTGTGTAGCTGGGGCAGCGTGTAGATGTCTATGCGATTCGCATAGACAACTTCCACTGCAGCACGAAGGAGGTGTGGCTAGCAGCGGGGGTTGTCTGCGTCCATCGCGCAGACCTTCCCCGGCTGTCAGAGATCAGAGTTCCCCGCGCCGGTGCGGGGAACTCTGATCTCTGACAGTCGGGGAAGGTCTGCGCGATGGACGCAGACAACCCCCGCTGCTAGCCACGCCTCCTTCCGGCTGCAGCGTAAGTGCGAGGGATCTACACGCTGCACCGGTAAGTTTTTTTGGGGGGGGGGCCGGGGGAGTGTTAAATGGGGGGCATAAGGCATTTCTGGAGGCAGAGTGCTCTGTGAAATGCCTTTTAACCCCCTTAATGCCACTCTGCCTTCAGAAATGCCTTTTTAACCCTCTATACGCCACTCTGCTTCCTGAATGCCTTAAACCTCCCTATATGCCAGAGTGGCATATAGGGGTATAAGGCATTTCTGGAGGCAGAGTGGCACATAGGGGGTCAAAAGGCATATCATGGGGCACAGTGGCATATAGGGTTAAAAGGCATATCATGGGGCACAGTGGCATTTAGAGGGTTAAAAGGCATATCATTGGGCACAGTGGCATATAGGGTTAAAAGGCATATCATGGGGCACAGTGGCATTTAGAGGGTTTAAAGGCATATCATGGGGCATAGTGGCATATAGGGGGTATAAGGCATTTCTGGGGCAGGTTGGAAAATAGAAGGAAATAAAACCAAAATATTTTTCTCAAACATAGCTTTTATTAAAAAAAAATAGTTTAGATGAATTAACATTTACTGGTAAGACTTTTTTCCTATAGGGTCGTCTTATATTCAGGCTTTTTCTTTTTTCCTAAATTAATATTCAGATTTGGGGTGTCGTCTTCTAATCAGGGTCATCTTATAATTGAGCAAATACGGTAATACTGACATTACCATTTATTGTTTTATCAAAACAGTTATTTGATTATGTTTTTTTATATATGTATTAAGTATGCATTACATTTTTTAAGTCTTTGGTGGAGACCTCTGAAGAAGCCATCACGGCCAAACGCGTTAGGGGCAAAACAACATCTGCACTCACTGTCACTGTTATGCATTACATTTTTTAAGACTTTTATGTTTTTTATTGCTCTGTTCTCTCTTTTATCACTGAATCACTCACACCAATATATTAATACAGCTGGAATTTATAACCGTTTATAAACTGGTTGGATTCATATTTTTTATTGTGACAAATGTGTTGATTATTGTGTAAAGCATATTTGAATACATTTTACAAATTCAAAAGAAATAATCAAGATAATAACAAAATAAATATTCATATGATTTTTTTGCAACTACAACCAGTTAATATGTTTAAGGGCTGGTTACACTATTTATGGGCACATTAAAAGCAATATGTTTTTTTTTTAATTATAAAAAAAACAACCTTGAGTTTTGATCATCTGAATTGGTCAATTGCACATGCTTCCTTTGTGGCATGGGAAAGTAAAGGTTTGCAAAAAATAAACAAATAAAAGAACACATGTAATAAATAATATTCTCCATATTTAAATGCTGGAGCGATAGTAACTGTGGGAAGTTTGAGGGGGCTAACAGAACAGATCTTAGAAAAACTTTAAAACAATGTTACGCTGACAAATTTCTGTTTGAGGAGTAATGTAAGATTGATCACTTTCATGCAATCCTTTGGGAGCAATTTGTTCTGAAAACCACCCCCACAGGAGTGATAACATTAATAGCATGTGGAAAAAATGAGCTAAAAAGTAAAATATCTGATTATTACAAACCATTTGTTTCATATCAACATGTTAAAATGCTGAATAAATATTTATTTTTACATAAAGTGATTTTGTTATGAAAGTGTGTTTTAACTTTGATGTGGCAGACGGATGGTGAATCCTTCCACATATCTCCTATTTTTTCATGGAAATTTATTATTTTTTTATTATTTATTGTTTTTTATAGTGCCATCATATTCCACAAACAAGACATAACAAGTAATATATAACATAACAATTTGACTTACAGAAACAAGCGAGGAGGGCCCTGCTCAAATGAGCTTACAATCTAGAGAAATACAAGAAATTTCTGCTTTTTATGCATTTAGTATGCTTGCTGCGTATAAGTGAATCCGTGTTCTACAGTCCTAAAAGTCACAATCATTTGTATATAAAGTTGGAACTATATTTGTAAACATGATTATTCAAAATACACCATTTTCTGTGCGTTCCTAATTAAATACATAATTACTAATAGGCCAGCACAAATACCTAGCAACAACAAGCTTTGGCAAGCTAAAGTCGCAACAAGCTAAAGTGTCCCACTTAAGTCATTTGATTTGTTGGTACGGATTGGCTGTAGAAGGCTGAAAAAAGAGTAATAATGAATGCATCTGGGTGCCGGTATTCCCAGTACCTTATTTTTTAAAACTAAGTAAAGCTGCCTTGATGTAAATATGTATAATTAAAATGTATCTGCAATTTATATCCAATGCACATTTTGTTGCAAAGCAATAGCCTTTATCAAATGTCAGTAGAGGTTGTAGCCCTTGCAGCTAAATCAGAGCAAAGATTATTAGACCAGAGTAAGAGGGATAGCCTTACACTCTAGTTGTATAAAATTGTCTATTTATATTCTATAGTTTCTTTGTCATTCTGTGATTAGGGGTCTACAAAAAGTGCAGCCTTGTTTCTGCAGTCATAACTGATGCCATGTTTCTTCTAATATTTGGCACAAGACACCTTAGAAGTCAGCAGCGCCACTCAGGATAAATCTAATGTGACTTAATGATTGTGGAAACTGATTGTCCTGTTGATTATTATATATAAGCCCTTTTGTAGTCTATGTGATGGTTTTACATTTTTACAGTCTTACAATTTTACATTTAATGAATTTATAAATATAAAATATAAAAGTATTTTTCTCATGTGATATCTATTAGCAATATAATGTGTACGTTTCGCTCATTTAATATATTTTTTGGAACTGTGACAGGACGCCCTGTACCCTTACTGGGTACCTCTGTCAATAGCTGCTTCCTAGCTCTTACAAGAACTATACGGGAACACTCCAAAACACTGACTCTCCACACACCCAAATCACTAGTCAAAGCTTAATGCAGGGTGAAGTACAAGAACCATTTATTCAGAGTCACACACAGGGGTTTTAATACAGACATGAATGAATTTTCAACATAGTAGAATACAATGGGGGGAGGGATGGGCAAAGAGTGATTTAAACAACATCTTAGTGCACCATGGATGGGGGGGTCAGACATTAAACAGAAACAATATTTTTTACTGGAGAGTAACTCCCATAAATACACCATTGGCTATTTATGCAAAGTAAAGAGGGATAGGAAGAACAAACATTCAAATTCCACTACATAAAGAGCCTCAATCTGTTTTATATTAAGCTACAATAGGAAAATATACATTAGTTAGCTGATACATACATCATATAATTAATGAAGCACACTTAAATGACAACTGTAATACCATCAGATCTGCTGTAAAACTTTAATGCAAGGATATAAGAAATACCCTTTTTTCCAGCTTCATGCATCCTGCTGTTGGGTAATATTTTCGTTGGATTCGTCCGAAGACGTGTGTCCGAAGATGCATGTATGTGACATTTTGCGCATGTGCGGTGGGCATTGTGGTTTCATGTAACAAAGTAACTTTACCATAATTACCAAGTAAATTTATGTGGGTGCAATGGAAAATCCATCATTTTTCAATATGGGTGCAATAGAAAATGGTACTTTCCTATTATCCAGAATAGTTGAGCAGATGAGTTTGGGCTCAGGCTCTCTGGCCACCACAACTCATTGAAGCAACCAAAATGTCCGCTGCGCATGCACACAATGTCACATACAGAAGGGGAAGGGCATCTTCAGACAGATCCAATTGAAATATGGATGCGCACAGCAGGCTGTATGGTGTCAGGAACCGGGTAAGCAGGTTGGGTAGGAGCCCAGTTGCAGGGGATACTTGGGGTTCTGTCTTTACCCCACGATGCATTTTAGCTGAGGGATGACACAGACAGGTGCAAAGAAAGACACCATATTATGATACAGTCTGTATTAAGGAAGATGGCAGGCAAACAAGTATAGATAATAAGTCTCTTGGCAGGAAGTCCACTGGAGGGGCGCACGGCAGGAAGCCCGCTGGAGGGGTGCACGGCAGGAAGCCCGCTGGAGGGGCGCACGGCAGGAAGCCCGCTGGAGGGGCGCACGGCAGGAAGCCCGCTGAAGGGGCGCACGGCAGGAACAATACAGGGTCAGGTACAGGGCCAGAGGAAAGCGGTCCTCAAACGTTAATGCCAAGGCCCTGACTGAAGGGCAGGTTTATATAGGCAGGGTAATGCAGGTAACAAGGCCCAGCTGCTAGTGATAATGAGGTCTAAGTGCTCCAGAGAGAGAAGGGCGGCCACTAGTGGTTTTAGAACAACCTGAGCATAGCAAGGTTTTGAATAGTCCAGGCTGAGTAGTGCAGAACCTGACATATGGAGAGTGTTGAAGCTGGAAAAAAGGGTATTTCTTATATCTTTGCATTAAAGTTTTACAGCAGATCTGATGTTATTAGAATTTAAAGAATCGAAAGAAACATTTTTTTCCCACTACAGTTGTCCTTTTAACAGTAAAGGAACAGATAAATTGATAGCATGGACTAGGTAGGGAAATATATGTGCAACACAAGTTAAATCATAGTACAGGATGACTTATGTTATAAAACACTGTAATATATAAACAGTTACATGCCATCAGGTATACTTTAAACATATATTTAAACAAACTGTTCCCTTATTTAATATAACCATTGCAGATTTAGAAAAATGGATTTAAACTGAACCAGTTTTTAAGAGTCTAGAGAAGCCAAAGAGCCATAGATAAACAGGGGCAAACAATATGAAGAATAAAAAAGGATTATGCTGGCCTAAATAATTAAAAACTATATACAAATAGTAACAGTTTTTCCTAAATGTCCGTGTAATGCAATAGATGTGCAGCCATCGTACCTATATATCTTGACACTCCTGTCCATTAGTTGCAGAAAACATGTGATTTATCTTTCTAATCTGAGCAAAGTAATCAATACTTTAATTTCTGCATTAAAGAACAGTTGGTGTTTAATCACATCAATCAAGTTGTTAAAGGAGACCTATTCCCTACAGTTCGGTTAGGTCACTTTCCGCAATGGGACTGTTGCTGACAGCTTTAAAGGTTCATTTTGGTTTTCTAAAAGAGTTGATAAAGTGACCTGGGGTACATCTATCTCATGTGTTAGTGTAACCGAGACTTGGAAAGCCTGAGTAGTGTTCATTTAGCATGCCTGCTGTTATTTTAATAGACTAAACATCTGTCACTTTTTAACCCATTTTAGTAAAATATGTTATGAAAGAGTAACAATCATAAATAAAAGCTAAAATATTTTTGACAAAATGTGACAATGAGTGTACAGTATTCTAATCTTTTGTGTTTAAAAAACCAATCATTACTGTTAATGTTTAGTTGAATATAATGTTATTCACTTATTGTCCTGCTGGGTTCATACGCTAGCATTGTTTAAAAATTTCACATGGATCTTCCATTAGAATAAATGTAATGTAACATTTTGAAGTGGTTTAACATTTGTTTAGCTGAAAAAGTCTTCTGCAGGTACAAAAAATGAAAAATAACGCAAGAACTCACGGAAACAATTTGAGACTGCCATATAAAACATAAACAATTAACTGGAGTACCATGTAAAATATAAAAAAAAAAGTTTTCTAATGTCTCCGTTAAAGTTAAACTATAGATATGATTCTGCTGGGTGTTTAACCACCATGCCCATCACTACTCTCTACTTATTATTGCTTGAAGCAGCCAATCAGTGGCAGGTCCTATTGAAACTAATGAGACCACTTTTATGCACGTACAAGGGGGCTTGAATGGCTCTCTGCAGCATTTGCCAAGTCAGTGTGTTATGCACACAAGTTTTCAGCAACCGATCGGGGCCCCTCACTCTCCGTGACTCTGTATGATGTCATATTCCGGCGCTCAGCTGTGAAGCGCGCACCGCGGCAGAGCGGGAAGACGGATGCCTCACGCTCCCACCACAGGACTTTGCCAACAAGGTAAGTAAGTAGGGAGAGGGGGTAGATGGGGATGAGAAGGGGCAGGGGGGGCAGAGGGGGGGAGGCAGTGAGAAGGGGCAGAGGGGGGCAGTGAGAAGGGGCAGAGGGGGGGGCAGTGAGAAGGGGCAGAGGGGAGGAGGCAGTGAGAAGGGGCAGAGGAGAGGGCAGAGGGGGGGCAGTGAGAAGGGGCAGAGGGGGGCAGTGAGAAGGAGCAGAGGGGGGAGGCAGTGAGAAGGGGCAGAGGGGAGGGAGGCAGTGAGAAGGAGCAGGGGGGAGGCAGTGAGAAGGGGCACAGGGGGGAGGCAGTGAGAGGGGCAGAGGGGGGGAGGCAGTGAGAAGGGGCAGAGGGGAAGAGGAGGCAGTGAGAAGGGGCAGAGGGGGGGAGGCAGTAAGAAGGGGCAGAGGCGGGGCAGTGAGAAGGGGCAGAGGGGATAGATAGTGAGAAAAGGGGAGAGGGGATAGTGAGAAAGGGGGAGGGGGTACATAATGAGAAAGGGGGGAAGGCAGTGAGAAGGGGAGAGGGGGTACATAGTGAGAAGGGGCAGATAATAAGCAGGGGAGGGGTAGATGGGGAGAGAAGGTAGTGTGAATGCGTACGAGAATGAATAAATTAATGTGTGGATGAATTGTGTGAATGCGTACGAGAATGAATGAATGAATTAATGTGTGGATGAATTGCTTGAATGATTTGTGAGACTGCATTAATGAATATGTGTAAATGGTTCATGTGAATGAGTGAGTAACTGTGTGTGTTTGTGTCTATCAGGGATGTTTATGTGATTTGGGGAAATGCAAAGATGGCACATGAAGGGTGGGCTGTTTGCTGACAAAGATGTCTTACACTGGGCTGTTAGGGGACAAAGTTGGTTCAGGCTGGGCTGTAATATGTGTGTAATTTGGGTGCTGTGCATAGAATCAGGTTCTATGTGGGCAATGTGGACACCAGGGCTGGCTTTGGGATGTGCCACCTGTGATCTGTGCCTGTAGTTTAGGGGCTTATCTATACCTTTAATGCTGAGTTTATATGTGAATTCCAATTGATTTATAGCTGCAAAGCTGGGTGTGTGTTATTCTGTTGATCTGTATCTGGTACGCTCTGTTTCCATACATTATTATTGTATACCTACAAATAGAGGGTTTGTATGTCTGATTCTGTTTATTTGATCTATACCTTCAACACTGGTTAACTTGTGATTTTCAATTGATCTGTACCTGCAAAGCTTGGTTTTTGTGTTGATTCTGTTGAGCTATACCTGATATGCTATGTTTCCATACATCATTTATGCATACCTGCAAATATAGGGTTTGTATGTGATCTATACATGCAATTGCTGTTTATATGTGTTGATCTATAGTTCACAGGGAGGAAGGAATGGCTTAGTGAATGAGGGACAAAGGGACTGGGAATGATTTCAGGGGAGAGGACCTCTCAAAGTCATGGTCAGGGTGAGAAGGGGGGAAGACTGCACTCTCACAGTCTTCCCTTAATCTGCAGTCAGTGTGGCATATTTTTTTTTTGGTGTGGTAGCGGAGGGAGTGTTTTTGTTACAGCAGATTAGCTGTTTTTTTCCTTCTATTTAATGTATATTATTGTTTCCATTGTTCCCAGTTATATATTACTGTACTTGTTTGCACTTGCTTTCTTTTTTTGGGGATGGGGGCACCAGAGGAGTAGTCCGCACAGGGCGCCAGAACACTTAAGGCAGGCTTTGCCTAGAGCACTAACATGCCTCTATTTATGTCATAAATTCCATATTTATGTATGTATGTATTCCTAAATATCTTGATATCCCCAATGTTTTATTGTATTTAATGTTGTCTCCACTCCTCCAAGTAATAAACAATAAATACTATCTTGCCGGATATGTCAGCCAGAGTCTCTGGGGACTCAACAGGATACATTATGGGGGAAATTTCTCAAAATAATTTGAAGGCATTAAAAATGTATTCTAGTTCCATTTTAATACATTTTGAACATCATGTAGACAAATATCTTTAGGAGAGCAAAATGTTTAGGTATGTTATCCAACATTAAGTAAAGATATTAAGTAAACAGTAAAGTAAAATTTTGTATTATTGGCCATATCTGACCATTGACAGTGTTGCAAGAATTGAAACTTCAACCTCCAGAATGTTCCCACAAAGGAGATGTAGTAGGCAAATTGGGCTCATATAGCAAGTTACATATCTTCTATGTGGTGAAACTCTAGATCTTGCAGTAAGTAAACTGTAAGTGCTCAAAACACTACCTGCCTTTTTCTACTGCCTGTGGAAGTCTTGTATATTTGAGAGTACCCTCAAGTGTTAAGGACAAATGCCTCACCTTTACTCTTAAACTCAAGGCTCTGTCTGTGAACAATTGAGGAGGGCAGGCACCTTTTAGCCCAGAAGGCAGGTAAAGTCATGTGGCCTTATGGAGCTCCTTGCCCTCACCCAGAGTAACATACGCATTGGTGCAGTTTTACACACACTCTCACACTTTCACAAACGTACACTTATATACTCCTGCTAATGCACACTTACACACTTAAGCTAACATTTACTACCTTTAACACACAGTCACATATAGGCATTCATGCTAACACACATACACTCAAGCTAACACCTACAGACACTTTAACATACACTATTCTCACACAGATACACATTCATGTTAAACACAAACTTACCCATACAAACTCTCACTCACATATACACACACACATACTCCTTACCTCCCTAACCTTCTCACTTTCTCATTTATCTCTTTGTGAGCCTTTTTTAGCTGCTTGAAGACTCTTTCTTTTATCCCTGGGCCAGCCCACCTCCGATATATAACAAAAAATGATCATGTGCAAATATAGTGTGAACACAATTATCAAATGTAACAAATGCAAATGCTTCCTTGGTAAACCACAGCCTCCCATTGAGTCACTTCTCCCAAATGCCAAAACCAAGAAAACAGAACTGAAAGGGGATGGCACAGGGACACCAAGGCAACTTTAAAAACAATAAATAATACACAATAGTGCAATAGTGGTGGGAGTGTCATGGTCTGGTCCTGCGTGAGTGCTACCGGCACTGGGGAGCTACAGTTCATTGAGGGAATGTCAACATGTACTGTCACATACTGAAGCAGAGCACGATCCCCTCCTTTCAGAGACTGGGCCGCAGGGCAGTATTCCAACATGATAACGACCCCAAACACAACTCCAAGACGACCACTGCCTTGCTAAAATAGCTGGGGGTAAGGTGATGGACCTGCCAAGCATGTCTCCAAACCTAAACCCTATTGAGCATCTGTGGGGCATCCTCAAATGGAAGGTGGGGGAGTGCAAGGTCTCTAACATCCACCAGCTCCGTGATGTCGTCAAGGAGGAGTGGAAGAGGACTCCAGTGGCAACCTGTGAAGCTCTGGTGAACTACATGCCCAAGAGGGTTAAGACAGTGCTGCAAAATAATGGTGGCCAAACAAAATATTGACACTTTGGGCCCAATTTGGACAGTTCCTCTTAGGGGTGTACTCACTTTTGTGGTCAAGGTTTAGACATTAATGGCTGAGTGTTGAGCTATTTTGATGGGGAAACCAAATTTACACTATTATGCAGACTGTACACTCACTACTTTACATTGTAGCAGAGTGTCATTTCTTCAGTGTTGTCACAAGATATAAAACAAAATTACAAAAATGTGAGGGGTGTACTCACTTTTGTGAGATACTGTATATATATATATATATATATATATATATATATATATATATATATATATATATACAAACCAAAGGGAGCGGCACTCAGAAATATTGTAAATATACACAGGCTTTTATTTGCCCGGGTGCTCCAAAAATAGCCAGATATACGTAACCAAAGAAAAATGGGCACTCACGGGTCTTTGTAGTAAAGTGCATTAAACACTAGTTTATGGCCATGATGACTGAAATAAACTAGTGTTTAATGTACTTTACTACAAAGACCCGTGAGTGCCCATTTTTCTTTGGTTACGTATATATATATATATATATATATATATATATATATATATATACATATGTGTGTGCATGTCTTCGGTTTGTTTTTGGCCCATTCATTTCGGGCAACACATTTAGTTTCCTGCCCATTCGGTTCAGCTGAAAATTCAGGGGCATTTTTCATTCACGAATGACATAGACTCTCACTCTCTCACACTCTTATTCCCGTAACTCACACTCTCTGTATCCCTACCTTTTATGCTGACCACTTCTCCATCTTCTCCTTCTACATCTTCTTCTTTATCTCAATCTTTTATCTTTTATATTCTCTCTTCTATTCTCTCTCTTCTCTCTATAATTTGTTATCTTCAATCTTCTATCTTTATCTGCATTGGAGGATCGCAAACGTCGCCATATTGCCCGTGCTCATGTGAGGGCAAAGTGAAAGTGGTTTTGGTTAACCCCCCCCGGATTGGAGGATCAGAAGAGGACATCATCGCAAGTGTCAGATTGATAAACAATAATATTGTTTTTAAATAAGCTAAAATCCAAAGACTTTCATCTAAGTGGAAATGACAATTCCAGCATGGAGAAATATTGTGTTGAAATTACATGTGATACAAAGTTTAATAATGCAGTGTTTCCTCTGATTTTGGTAATTTAGCAAGTAAACAGGGATCTTTAAAGGCATGCATTAAATGTGTACCTTATCATTCATTTTGAACTTGGCCTTGTCCTTACTTAACTGAAATATGATACTCAAGCAGTGAGATGGCTGATATGAAAGGCTAAAAAGTTCAATCTTTTTAAATGTGGATCTATTTCAACCCATCAGGATTCATTAAAACAGTGGTGACATAATCACTAATCTATAAATTGTAGTGTTACTTTACTTCTGTCTTAATAACAGTTAATATCTTTAATATTTTGCTTGTCTGGCTACCACACACACTATTTTCATTGAAAAGCCATGTACACATATTGTTGCATAATTTATATCATCATTGTCAACCATAATAAAATTGCACCTTTTTGGAGACCTACCCTATAAAGTGGGTGGGAGGGAATCTTATGATACATATTAATTCAATAGTAATGTGTGATAAAAAGCTATCTTTATAGCCATAGTTGACCAATGGGTATATACGTCCCTATACACTAGATTAAAAAACAGTATATATTTAAACCAAACTCCACTCAAAAAGTATTTTTTGGAGATGATGCTGCAAAATTGACAAATACAGATATTTTCTGTGAATACACTAGGTGGCTCTACAACATATTTTATGAGCAATAACACTAGAAACCACTTTAGTGTACATATAAAATACTTTCGAGAATGAGTTCATTTATAAAATCCCTTTGATACCTTTTTTCAATTTGTCACTTCAATTGGAGGTCAATCAGAGAAGAATTAATTACTCTTACTTTGATATCAAAATCAGTTTCAATGAAAAATATTTTTTTTTTTTAAATTGTAAAGCAGAAAAATTAATTTACTTGCGGCAAGGTGAAAACTATTTAACTATTTTAAGATAAATGGAAGCAATTTATCTGCAGAAGGGAAAGTTTTGTTTTCTTGTACTTTTTGACAGGGATCTAAAACATAAGCATATATAAAAACAAATGTGATGGTAATTATTCATTAAAAATGGTTAAATTGCCACAAACAGCCTTGTAGTTTTAGTACTGTAACTATGTGCCAGATTACATTTTCTGCCTTTCAAAAGAAAGTACAAGTTTATATAAAGGGATTGACATCTAACAGACACCTTACTTAGAAATATTTTTTGGTTTTTTTCTGGGAATTTCAGAAGGCTAAATATAAAAACAATATAAAGGTATAATCCATAAATATTCATGTATCGCTTTTCTGATTTTCAGTTTTAAGTGAGTCTTTCACATTCTTAAATGCTTCACATACTAAAAGATGTCCATGTTAAT
Organism: Spea hammondii; assembly: GCA_029215755.1. Taxonomy (NCBI): domain Eukaryota; kingdom Metazoa; phylum Chordata; class Amphibia; order Anura; family Pelobatidae; genus Spea; species Spea hammondii. The sequence continues at coordinate 70,885,012 of JARDYJ010000004.1, forward strand.
ATTGATTATTTGGGGTTTTTTACACCTTATAGGAGCAAATGCAATCCTAGTAGTTTACAAATAAAGATTCGTTAAAAAACAGAGGAAAACACACACATAAATAATGACACAAAAAGGTAAATGCTAGATTTTTTCAAACTCAAAAATCGATAATATGTTTTATACTTTTAGACGCTGAAAACACAAAGTATGGGTAGTTTCTCAATGTAATAATATGGGTAGTTTCTAAATGTAATAATATGGGTAGTTTCTCAATGTAATAATACACAGCAATGTAATAAACACAGCAAAATTATGACAGATCAATTTTTAATGCAAGCTTCTGATTATATATTCAACAAGAAAAAAATATGGTTTATTTCCTTTAATGAAATGTTAGAGGTGCAATTTTTGAGGAGCAGAAGTAAACCCAAGCATCAGTTGGGTTGGGTGTCAATATATAAAATTACATTTTAGCCTTACTTGCCTTTGCATAAAATTGCAAAAAAAAATTGCTTTCTCAGATCAGTCACTAAATTTTTCTTGTACCAACCCTGACTACTAGAAAAGGAGAAAAAAAGATTTGAAGACACTTGCTAAGTGGCCTGAAAAGGAAGAATACTTTCTGGTAACAGGATTGCCTCAAAAAAACTAGAGATGGGCTGGCCACACTACTCTTTACTCTTTGCTAGTGTGTGCCCCCCTCATAATTTCTGCTTAGCAAACAGTTGTGCTGTATAAAAGCTGCTATCTTGCATTTTCTTGTCAGTTACTTTTGGACTTCCCTTTGCATGATGAATGCCATGTCTCTTTGATTAAGTGACTGATGTAGCCATATTATAGAAACAAGTCCTTATAGATTCTTTTTATTTGCCACCACCAGCAATCCCCCTTTCAGTAGCGCTACTAAACAGTATCTGCAATGATGTTGAGTCAATTTCAAATGGTACTGGCTGTGACATCAGAGTCTTTTTGACAGAGAATGTTGTTTTATGGCCATGAACCATCCTATCCTGTGAATATTTCTGCTGCAGATTCCAATGTGCCATGTTAGAATGGGTTTTGTGGAGATTAAATTTAGATGATACCAAGAACAACGCACCAAGCTGATAGATATTCATGTTGTCATTCTAGCTGTTATTGACTACATTCTGCACTTTTTCCCACAGTTCTTCCTGTCGTTGGCTATGTTCTGCATTCTACAGACTTTTTTCCAGCAACAACATTGGAGGACTCAGACCTACATCAGCAAAGTTCACCTGAAGTGTGATGTCCTTAACAAGACCCTGCAGTCAGACAAATATATAAAATTGTCCTAACCTAAAAATAATCTGAACAAAAAGAGTTATGTTGCTTATAGCAGTTGCTGAATCAAATAAAACAGATAAATGCATATAAATAAACACACGTTCTATTTTTCATAAATATGAAACACACATGGGGTGGGCTGGCCCATGGGAAAATTGCCCTTAGGTCAGTTAAAAATTCTTCAAATAGGACTAATCCAACTTGGGCATCTCACTGAGAGGGTGGTAGATAAATGAATGAAATAAATAAATAGATTAATAAATACCTTCCCAGCAGAAGTTGTAGAGGTTAATTCATTCAAAGACTGAGGTGATTTATTCAAGAGCGTGAGGAGGTGTCTGAACAGTGGCTCCATGTCTATTGTATACACAGGCCAGTGAACTGCATGAAGAAGCATGAACAAAACAAAATACAGACATATAATCTCCCCTGCAGCAGGAGCAGGGCACAGAATGGCACTAAAAATAACACCATGTAGGATGAGAAGAAAAACACTTTAGGCAGCCACCATGGCAGTATGGCAGATGGTCAAGGTACTAAGAAAAGTGTTACTAATGAGGATATTGGGTAGGGAATCTTTGCGATGGTCACTAATGCACCTTCTTGTGGCAAGCTATATTGTAAATAATTGTTGGTCCATTTTTCATGCTTCTATGAAGATGCTAACTTCCCTCAGGAGCGCCAATCACATGATCTGGCTTCCCCTTCTTGTAGTTACCATTGTTGACGCCCCCCCTGAAGGTACTTTGGAGGAGGGAAGGGACTAAAGAGGGTCTGTCCGGACTGTGCTGTGATCTCTGATGCGATCAGCAATGCAGGGCTATGGAGCCATGCCTGCTGATCACAATGTGATTACTGTAAGGGAGATTAGAAGGTGGAAAAAATAGAAAAATTAAAAATTAAACAAACATATACACTATATCTATATTACATTGTTCTCAGAAAAATATTATTTTAAAAGTGTCCCAACATCCTTTTGTCTTAGCACTGCAAGTTCACTGCCCCTAAAGCCCAGTAGAATCAAAATAATACAATATAGCGCAATGCATAGGATGGATGTGACCCTCTAGAATATTACAAATATGCATGTGGTGTATTACTGTAATCAGGGACTGTTGCCAAGCATTATTGGATCATTGTGGTAGCTACTGTGTATTAAAAAAACTCAAAGCTATTTTTTTTACACATTACCACTTATAAACATATATGCTTTGCAAGATTCAATGGTTTCTAAGGAAAAGCTATACGAGAAAAAAGAATGTCAAAATTATGTGGCTAAATCAAACACGGAAAACAAGGATCTTGATTAAACCAATATATGGTAAAAAAAATCAACAAAGGTAATTAGGGTACTAAAAGTTTCATAATGAAGGGGTTTAATACTGATTTATTTATTGCATATTCATGTTTATTTTGCAATAAAAGAAAACAGCAGCAAATTTTCAAATGCAAATATGTGGCCTTGTCCACGTAACTGATCCCGATGATAAAGTATACATCTGGCCACGTAATATTGTTGTACTTCCTTTAGCAAAGATCGTAGATTACAAAAGACGGAAATAAGGAAACTAAATATTTGTTCTTGTTCTCTGCAAGTGTTGACTTTAATACCAGAATAATAAAAAAATTATGACAATGTTTGATTTTAATAACATAATTACTATTGTAGATGTTAATGCCATTAACATATTAGAGCTACTCTCAAATAATAAAAATAGAATTTTGCCCCAAATTCTGAAAAACATGTTTAAAGGATGGATTGTATATTTTTTCCCTTATTTTTTTATCATGGTATATTCAATTTGCTATCTTACATAAAGTCAGTGAGAAAAAAAAATATTTAAATATGACAAATTCAAGGCAAATTAATTTTAACTGTAGCATGCATACAATTCACTGAAATAGCCTTTTTTTCGTTGGTACATAAACTTTTCTTGTGCACCTGCTTTTGTGGGCCATAACTCCCATTACCCTTATCAGTCTGACTGTCACCAGTCAATTTGTAAAAGAAAAATTAAAATGTTTATGAAATGTGAGAGTTTTACACCATTGCAGGCCCCATGGAGAAATAAGGAAAATGAGGCTAGTGTCCGAGGATAAATATTAAATCTGATTATACAAACCATAGTTATACAACAGCTACTACACCCAGTCTGGAGTTTTGTTACATATGTAGATTTAGCATTTTTTAGATTTTGCAGGTCAATAGAGCACTTATGTCGGTTGCACTCTCTGTAGTTCTAGCATGAATTTAAGTTTATATGGCGGCATTTTCGGTTATATGTCCACAGAGGTGCAGACAAAGATAGAAGATTGAAGATAACAGATTGAAGATAGAAGAGAGAGGAGAAGAGAACACATACAAAATAGAAGAAATAGATGCAGAAGAATATGCTGAAGTGGTCGGCAGAAGTAGAAGTGGCCCGCAGATAAGGTAGGGAAACATTTAGAGAGCATGAGAGAGATTGAACAAGAATAAAAGCGTGAGTGAATCAATGAGAGTGTGAGTGAATGTCAGCACCATTTCTGAATTAAATATTCTTCAAATCGAATCGGCAGGGAACCAAATTTATTGCCCGAAAACAAATGGGCCAAAAAACAAATGGGCCTGAAAACATTTCTCTGAATCTTTTTTTGGCCCATTTGCACATGTATAGTAATTTTTGGATGTATGGAATAGCAGTGTATGCAAGCAACAATCTAATAACTGATAATTTAAGCATGTCCACTTGGCTACATTGTATTCAGTCTCTGCCGACGGTCTGAGCTGTTATATTGTATCTGACAGTAAAAAGCTAGCTGGGTGGCTTCTGTTGCCAGAGGGAAGACCAGGCTGTCAGAGTACAGACTTCTTTGTGCAAAAAACAGAGCTACAGAGCTGTTCAGAGTATTCACCTGGCATCCAGCTTGACCATTACCCACTTCACTACCTACGGTTTTTCACACACTACTGTAAATACTGGAGCTTTTTGCCATGATTCCCTTTACCCACATAAATCAGACAGAATTGGTTTTTTTTCTAGAGCACAAAAACAACACATTTTGCTTAGGATTTAGATGCCACAACTGATCAATAACCTATTTTACATTCAGTAACATTCCTTGATTACAGCAATACCATATCATATACATCCTTTATATAGTACCCTACATTGTTTTTTGGCTAAAGGGGTTTGGGGGAAGAGAATATTTTTGTTTTAAATTTCTACCTTTCTACCTAATGGTCGAAGTAACTGAATATTGAGACATGTTTTATGATTTTTGTTTTCTACACTGGTTCAAAATGGATAGAGATCATCCTCTCTTGGATTTTGTTTATGTATATCAAGAGTAGCATCATGTTGAACTTTAAAAAAAAGGCTCTACACTGTCCCCAAGTAAGACAAGGGAGTTTTTCACATTAAAACTAATACTGAGAGTTGAACATGTTTTAAAAATCCAGTATTCTCTAAAAAGTCTACAGATTAATCACTCAGTTCTTGGGAATTGTAGACATCTGTGGGTGTAAAGTATTTCTTAGGTATGCACACATGTATAGGCTGGCAGCACATGTTCTAAAATGTAAAAGACTGAAAATGACAGCAGTAAAAGGTTATTTTGGTCCTAGAAATGACAAATATTTCCAATTGCAACTTGAGCACTTAAATTAATACACTGTGTTACACAGAAAGTTAAACACAATTCCAGTCATTATACATATGCGTGGGAGCTTTTAATATAAAATAATTTCCTGATCTGAAATCATTGCTATCCAAAAAGAGAGACAATTGGAACTAAAATACTTATGCGTATCACATACAGTGCCAAATATGAAGACTACATATTCAAGTACCTTGTAACTAATTTATAATGCATTGTGAGAAGTTACTTATTTTAGATATGCAGGCTACAACCCATTCTATGATCTTCTGTTTGTTTTAGTTTTCACCTTGAAATCAGTGGAAGCTTTCAGTTTATGTCTTCTTAGACCCCTGGGTACACTGACACAATCTTGCACTATTGCTGTCTGATGGTTAGTATAGTGTGTGTAAGCAATGGTAAGTGTTTTTGGCCAAAAGCATCCCCTGCAAACCAAGGACTGTGTAAATGCATAGAAAGGAATTCTGGTGAAAAAAATTTGAATTTAGAAGTGGCACTAAGTTGCCATTTGCATTCCCTTTAAGGGATTGTTTAAAAAAATGAACAATCCTTATCAGCCATTTGTAGAAATTGTACAAAAATGGAAGGAAGAGGTAATTCACCAATTCTATCCCTCTGTCCACATCAGGAGACTTGACATGATTTACCAGTCTCATGGTCTGGAAGGTTAGAACTAACATGCTCATATTCGCTCTTCAATTAATATTATCTGAGACACGATTTATTTTTCCATTGTGTCATATTTGCTTTCTCATTACGTTAACAAAACATAAGCATGCATAAAACTTAAAAACACAAAAGGTTTTCTTTTGCAAACTTATAGTTTGTTAGGAGGTTGAGGAGGAGACAGAAGATGAGGATCTGTTTAAGTGACGATGATTTGATTGTAGCGATGATCATGTGGAGAAGTAAGTGATCTAGGTAAGACAAGCAAAATGTTTCTTGCCAGAATGTAGATTGAGCAATATTAAGAGAACAGACTGTATAATTCTCTCAAAAGTCAGAGACTGATTTGCAGCCTCAGAAATGTAAAACAAATGATTGCTGCCAAAAGGTAGTGATCATTGCATGGAGCAGGCACTATGACTACCATGCCATAAAAAGTGAATAAATTAAGGATAAAAATGTAAATAAATGTAAACAAATTTTGATCAAAAAGCAGGTTGCCAGCTATAGTTAAATCAGCTGGCTGGCACATTAGAAAAAACTGTTTGATCCCTGCTGTCATTATGGCAAATCCAACCACCCCACTACCTTCAAATAAAACCACAAATGGAAAAAAAAACATGATTAAAAATAAGAAATGTTGTTCTTTTAAATTGGCTGGTGAATCTCTGGACCCTCAACCAGACTGATGGGAGTTGTGGCCCACAAAAGCAGGTGTACAAGAAAAGCAAAAGACTGGCATACTTATAAAAATGTATCTTTTTTTATTTAACATTGTTTTTATTGGTTTTTTAAAACATTTTTATTATACAGAAAGGAAAAACAGTCAATGGTTAGGATGTCAAACATGAATAATATGCTTTTGTGTTTTACAGAAAGATAAAGAATATGGTTAGTATAGATATTTGTCAGTCAGGCATTAATATCAAACTTTAATTACAGGAAAATGTAATCTTCAGTTTAAGCTCATGTGGGTTATTATCAAAGTTAATACCACATTCAAAGTTATTCTCACTTCTTTATATACATTTTGAATTGGTGAAGTGAAATGAAGGAAATAACTTTTATAAAAGAATTCTAAAAAATAGAAAACAGAAAAGTGGAGGTGTGCATATGTATTCACCAACATTTCTATGAAGCCTCTTAATAAGATCTGGTGCAACCAATTACCTTCAGAAGTCACATAATTAGTTAAGTAAAGTCGACCTGTGTTCAAACTAAGTGTCACATGATCTGTCACATGATCTGTCACATGATCTCAGTATATATATACACACGTTCTGAAAGGCCTCGGAGTCTGCAACAGCACTGAGCAAGGGACATCACCAAGTAAGCTGCACCATGAAGACCAATGAGCTCTCCAAACAGGTCAGGGATAAAGTTGTGGAGTAGTACAAATCAGGTAAGGGTTATAAAAAAATATTAAAACCTTTGAATATCCCACATCCATTATTAAGAAATAGAAAGAATATGCCTACACAAAAAATCTGCCAAGAAAGGGCCATCCACCAAAACACATGGACCATGCAAGGAGGGCATTAATCAGAGAGGCAACAAAGAGACCAAATATAACTTTGAAGGAGCTGCAAAGCTCCCCAGCGGAGAATGGAGTATCTGTCCACATGACCGATTTAAGCCATACACTCCACAGAGCTGGGCTTGGTGGAAAGAGTGGACAGAAAAAAGCCATTGTTTCAGGAAAATAATAACACATTTGCTGTTCAGGACTTAAATGATCTTCTGCTAACATCCTGGTGCCAGATACCACAGCACACCCTCAGAGGTCTGGTGGAGTCCATGCCTCGACGGGTCAGGGCTATTTTGTTTGCTAAAAGGGGGACCTACACAATATTAGGCAAGTGGTCATAATGTTATGGCTGATCAGTGTGAGTTTTAAACTTGCATAAACAGATGTAATTTGCTGTAATAATGTTATCTCCTGAAGAGCATGAACAGAACCATGTTGGACAAATTTGGAAAACCTGCTTTCCAGCAAAAACATCCATCCTTTTCCATATATTTTAATTAGTCTTTACACTAGAGAGTACATATGTTAATTTATCTTAATTCATCAATGTTGGCAATAATTTACATACAGAGACTTTTTTTAGACTGAGAAAAGTTCCCTGTGTGTTAGATTGATAAAGACGATGAAAGTAACTCTAGGGTAGACTGCTAAAGATATTACAGATATAGGTTCAACACAGATAAATGTAAGGTTATGCACATGGGGAAGAAAAATCCAGGCTGGGAATATGTATTAAATGGGAAAACACTGGGGACGACTGACATGGAAAAGGACTTAGGAGTTTTAGTTAACAGTAAATTTACCTGTAGCGACCAGTGTCAGGCAGCTGCTGCTAAGGCAAATAAAATCATGGGGTGCATCAAAAGGGGCATAGATGCCCACGACAAGGAAATAATTCTACCCCTGTACAAGTCACTAGTCAGACCACACATGGAATACTGTGTACAGTACTGGGCACCAGTGTACAAGAAAGATATAGTGGAGCTGGAGAGGGTTCAAAGACGGGCAACCAGAGTAATAAGGGGAATGGGAGGACTACAGTACCCAGAAAGATTATCAGAATTGGGGTTATTTAGTTTGGAAAAAAGACGGCTTAGGGGGGACTTAATAACTATGTATAAATATATAAGGGGACAGTACAGAGATCACTCCCAGGACCTATTTATACCCAGGACTGTATCTATAACAAGGGGACATCCTCTACGGCTGGAGGAAAGAAGGTTTCTACACCAGCACAGACGGGGGTTCTTTACAGTAAGAGCGGTGAGATTATGGAACTCTCTGCCAGAGGAAGTGGTGATGGTAAACTCAATAAAAGAGTTCAAAAGGAGCCTGGACGTGTTTCTTGAAAGCAATAATATTACAAGTTATGGATATTAGATTAATAGGGACAGAACGTTGATCCAGGGATTTATTCTGATTGCCATATTTGGAGTCGGGAAGGAATTTTCCCCCTGGTATGGGGCAATTGGCATCTGCTTCATAAGGGTTTTTTGCCTTCCTCTGGATCAACACAGTAGGGACACAATATGTATATAGGTTGAACTTGATGGACTTTGGTCTTTTTTCAACCTTATGAACTATGTTACTATGTTACATTGTGGTTTTACTTTTCTTATTTACATAATGTGAATAAAGTTGAGCTGGAAAATTCAAAAGTTTTATTTGATTTAGCTTTTTATGTGGTTTCCAGTATCGTTCTTCAGTATCGTGGCGATGCACTTACTTGACAGTCAAACAGTCATATTAAAGGTATTTTTCTTTATGATTCTGTAGAACTCTTAAGACACTTTTAAAATAAGTAATGTTTTCCCACAAACTTTTGTCAATCGCTAAGCTTAAAATATCACAGTTAAACAAGAAAGATCTAGAACTCTGAATTATGCATTTTATATAGAATTACCACATATAAGATGTTTTGGAGAGAATAGACACAAAATAAAACAAATACTATCAAAACCTTAGACAAAGCTAGGGTAGGGAAGAAAAGAACATTAAGAATATTCATCACAGCGAAGTAAGATTTTATTCCAGCAATACACAAAAGTCTAAAAAAAACCAGGAATGATTTCTTCTGACCCTGGCACAAGTATTGTATCAAAAAATAAAAAAGACATTGCTAAATCAAATGCCTAAAATATCACAGAAAATTAGTCATGTACACTTTAGCAAATGCAGTAAATCAAATACACATTCATCTTGGCAGATAATGTAACTTAATCTGTATTTTTTATGTGTAAAAATAAAGAAAATACAATACACTACATTTAAAATTGTTTCTGTGATTAATTGTTCTTTGATGTCTAGAACACTTTTTTAACACCCAACCACTGCATCAGACCCGCACCAAAAAAAATCATTTTTGTAGGTTTCATAAAAAAAGCAGTTTGGTCTGTACCACATGTTAATGTGTGAGGCGAAATGGTTATAATTTTGTTTTCAAAAGTTAAGGAAATTCAGTTAATGCACTTGAAAGTGTTTCAGAGCAGGAAATGAATGTGGTTTTTATAGTTACACCAGTAAGTGGGCTCACCTCAAAGTAACAGAGGATTTAACGTGCAATATCAGATTATCTTTTTTAAAAGGGAATTCACACTTGAAATGTATTACCCCCTTCTATAAACGTCTGAGAGGAAGAAAAACAATAAAAAAAATCATATTCTAATGTGAAAACAGATAGAAAAAGACTCTAGAGCCATGGTTCATAAAAAGATGGGTCTTATAATGAAGAACAGATAAAATAGTAATGTAATACTTTGTGTGTTAAGGATTAAGCAAGATGTTACCAATGTGCAGTAGTAGTTGGCACTTCTACGATTTATGATTTAGATTCATCCAAATGCCTCATAGGCACCAGTGACATCCAAAAGCCTTGTCACTCTTTTATGGGCATTTTGCCTTTACATGCTTATGTGTTATGCAGCCTTCTACTATCCAAAATATGTAATTCTAGCTTATGTTTTTACAAGAGGAAGAAATATTTATTTCCATAAAACGGCCCTCTGGCAGTTATGTGCATTTTAATGCATATGATAGCTGAGTAGTTCCTTTACATTTTCGTGTGGTCACCCTTCGAATGTATGGATGGATTTTGCAATATCCCTGTTTTCATTTGTATCGTTCCTTGTCTCTCAGCTACTATGTCCAGCTCCATTGCAAATTGTAACAGCACATTCTCTATGTTAATGCTAGTTCTGCATGTATTGATCAAATATTATAGAGTCTAATGTATTAGCAATACTATTGTAAACATTTGGAAACTGATTTCACTATGAGTGATTTCCTGCCACTGATTTGGCTGTTTCTTTCTTCCTCTTAAGTTCTTTTACACAACCATCTAGATGGCACTATATTTCCATAATAAAATTTTGAGGTTCAACCCCACATAAATTAATAATTATTAAAATAAGAAGAATTATGTGTAAAAGATTCTAATACATTTTCTAACCTCAATTAAGAAATGGACCATATATAATTATTGGTATAGGCAGTAGTCAAAGATATGTAATCATTGTTCATAAATAAATGATTATTAAGATATATTAATATGTTTCAATGATAGGCTTCAAGGTTTCCTTGACCTTAAAATATAGAATGAAGGATTTGCTGAACAGGCATTCTATAGATAGGATAGTAACTTGCTAATGCATGGTATAGTTGTAACTGTAAAAGGGCATTACAATATGCGTACAGTGACCACCTAAAATAGGGTTTCGACGTGTAAAGATCTTAGTGAGCATGTTTACCCAATTAGGTGAAGACCAATAGACTGACATCATTATTCAACCTATATAAGTTAGGCCTTGGAGAAGCATGGGAGGAGAGGTAGAGGGGAGATGTACTTGCCATCCACGGACTCTTCACGTCCCAACACTCCCTCCCTCCATCCTCAGGATTGCATAGGACAGATGTCATGAACTAAATTCCTCTAGAAGGTTTTGTAAGACTTGTTTCGTATTATTTTTGTTATCTTCATTTTATATTCTTCTTCTATTTTTGTTCGTATTAAATGTTTTACCTTTGTTTGCATCTAAGTGACTCTGCCTATTTTTGACGCACATACATTTATGTGTTGATCCAATTATTTGAAGTTTGTATTGGCCCTATATGTTATTACATTATGTAATCAATTTTAAAGGTCATATGTAAAAAATACATTTTCAATTTTGGGGTACTAAACTGTTGTGTGATAAAAAAGGTTGTGAGCTCTAGTTTTTAAGAGTTTTAAGCAAACTTATTTTTAATGGAGACAATGGAGTTATGGATATAACAAGTACACACAAAATATGGAACACATTACTAGACTTGGGCACCAGGGGGCTCTTCGTGCTCGTCTTCGGCAAAAAAAAAATCTTCGTATTCCGCGAATATTCGCGCGTTCCTGTCATCTCTTCGGGCGAATATTCGTTTTTTCTTCGTTTTTTCCGGTTAAGGGGTTAATACGGGGTTAACGCGTACCGCAGCAGCTCTGGCGCCAGTAGTTTAAATGTGCGTATCAGCAACTCTATTGGTCGCCAGCAGGGGGCCTCCTGCTGGGGACCAATGAGCTCACTACCATATATATAGCTAATATATTCTCGGGCAGAATATTATGCTACTCAGTGTAAAACCAACAGAGGGCAGCATTCTGTCCGAAGATATATTAGCCATATGTGGCAGTGTGTTCATTTTCATTTATTAATTATTTAAATAAAATATATCCCCATGATCCGCTGGTCTCCCCACTGCAACAGTTAAATGTCCACACTCGCGGACATTAATTCTGTCGAACTTGCAAACTCTTTTTTTCTATTTATTTTGGGTTTTTTTGTATTAAACCATTATACGAAAGGATCATGGGAATATATTTTATTTGAATAAATGCAAATGAGCACACTGCCACATATGGCTAATATATGTTCGGACAGAATGCTGCCCTCTGTTGGTTTTACATTAAGTTGCATAATAACTTTGGATTTCTTTCAAGCATATGGAACAATGCTACTTAATGTAAAACCAACAGAGGGCAGCATTCTGTCCGAACATATATTAGCCATATGTCTTCGGACAGAATGCTGCCCTCTGTTGGTTTTACATTAAGTAGCATAATAAATAACTGGATTTCAAGCATATGGAACAATGCTACTTAATGTAAAACCTACAGAGGGCAGCATTCTGTCCGAACATATATTAGCCATATGTCTTCGGACAGAATGCTGCCCTCTGTTGGTTTTACATTAAGTAGCATAATAAATAACTGGATTTCAAGCATATGAATCAATGCTACTTAATGTAAAACCAACAGAGGGCAGCATTCTGTCCGAACATATATGGCTAATATAAGTTCGGACAGAATGCTGCCCTCTGTTGGTTTTACATTAAGTACCATTGTTCCATATGCTTGAAAGAAATCCAAAGTTATTATGCAACTTGATGTAAAACCAACAGAGGGCAGCATTCTGTCCAAACATATATTAGCCATCTGTGGCAGTGAGCTCATTTGCATTTATTCAAATAAACTCTTCGTGTTCGTTTTCATGTTCGCCCAAAGACGAATGCACAAGTCTACACATTACTATAATTACTAACACCGTTTAGTAAAATAAAAAAAATATAGTTATAAATAAATCAGTTTCATCCCTTAGACCAGTAAGGACCATAAGAAGCTGCTTTACTAGTGTACATAATGCCTAAGCATCATATAAAAAATGTGCATAATACTGTATAAACACACTACTAATGCACATACATTACAAATCCTTTACTCTTATTTTATGATGCAAGCTAAAGCATTTGTGCTGATTTTGTCAACTTCTTTCTGTCTGTGAGCTTGTAGTACTGTACAAGCTATAGTTGTCCTTTTGAGGGTCTAGTGTGACTATATAATGCTGACATACCCCACATGTGCTCAGGAGAATATTTTGTATGTGTTTTCTGTCCTATCTCAGGTAACCCAATGTGCACAATTGCGGACAAGCTTGAATGTACCACAAAAATCTACTTTTTCCAATATGTTATTTGTATATTGGTATATCATCACAGAGTGATCATGCAGCAGGGGGAGGTCAGGGCACATGAGTGGGGGTACTGAAGATACCTTGCTTGAAGTCCCTAACACTGCTAATGGCACCTGTGAAGTGATCACTGGTAAAAAAAAAGTGTTAATTCTGCACAGATGCACTGAACGTGCAGCCCATTAACAAAAGAACTTCTCTGCGAGAGTTTTTCCTCTACAAAGCGCAACATTAGAGGTTGTTGATTGCGCTGGAGAGAGGGAAAAGGTCCCATATGTATGCCCTACATAGCTAGCCATGGAGGCCCTCTTTGTCAGCTACATAAGACATACATAGTTGCATTCTATAGGTCTAAAAAATAAAAAAAATAAACATTTCTACCTGCATGCTGTGAGTAGATTATCTAATAATCTATCAAAATGGAATCTACATGTTGTTATTTTTTTTTAAGAAACTCAAAATGGGTTACATATTGGTGTGGCTGAAGATGAACATGCATTATGTCTTGAATGCATTTCATGTTGTTGTACACCCACATGTGTGGCAGAAATCTCCTTAATATGCACATTTACTTAACCACAAATGTATCCTTTCCTACTTATCTTTTCTGTGAATTGCAAAACAATATCCTTACCAACCAGCACAAAATTGATGTTCGTTTACTCTGCTTTGCACCATTTTTTAGAAATATATTTTCCACTGCAATATCAGTCGATCATTGCACAGTCAGCAGATGTCAAAGCTCACTTGTGCTGTGCCCCTCTACACAGTTTGCATCCTACTTTTCATATCTAAATGTAGTGTCACAGAGCATGCCAATGTTCGAGTGTGAAATTGGTATGCCCTTTTTTATACATGTGGATAACTTTTATGATAGACAGATAAACTGAAGGTGCTAGAGTGTTGATAATAAACCATTTGAACATATCTATTCATAAATAATTGCAGACAGTATTAGTGTCATTAACGTCAGCTTCCAAGATTCTACCTGTCCAACAAGAAAGCCCTATGGCCCACTAAGACCTATGAACCTCCTGAATTACATATGGTGGTGGAGAGGAAGAGGTGCAGTCTACTACTAATGTCAAGAACAAAGACAAACAACAGTAATTTTGGATTCTCTTTTCTTATCCCTTGGTTTTTAAATTGGTTTGTCCAGAATATCAAGGGAAAGATGTGGTTAGAAATCAATAAAGAAACTAAAATCTAAGTTGATTTAACTTCATTGTAATGAATCAGTTGGTAAATACCCAACAAGTAGCCATCTCTTATTTCTTCTTTTTTTTCAATTCTCAGTTTATTGAAGCATAAGTATACAAGGCATAGGTATAGTCTAACCCGGAGGGATGGAGAACTCGCCAGGTATCAACCAACTGATTAAGAAGAAGCCTACGCTTAACCTTCTTGAATTTGACAAACGGGATATGGGAAGTCCCAGCGGAACAGTCTAATCTGGGGTCGAAGACCATATTAAGGTCGCCTCCGAAAATTGTTATACCTTCCTGAAAATCCACCAATTTAGAGAGGAATTTAACCAAAAAGGGGACTTGCTCTTTGTTAGGAGCATACAAATTTTCAAAGAGAATTTGCGTGTCTGCAGGTCTCTGAAGTACTTTGTTAAAGATAGCCTGAAGCGTGGAGGCAATGTCGTGCGGTGGAATCAATTCAGGTACCCCTCGCACCCGGAGATTGTTCCGACGTCCACGATTGTCAAGATCTTCGAGCTTACAAGCAAGGAGTCAACACATAGTGGTCTGTTCGGACATTTGGGCATCTACAGTAGCGGTAATCAGAGTGTTATTTTCTACTGCGGCCATGTGGTCACCCAGCTGCTGCACGTCTGTTTTAATTTCGGAGAGAGTGTCACAAATCCCTTGTTTAGCTTTCTCAATTAAAGGGATCATCTCGTCCTTTGTAGGGAGAAGCCACAGAGCGTCCTGCAGAGCAGCATGATCCCGGAGAGAAGAGTCGAGACAGGGTTCTTTTTTTAGCACAGTCACCATGTGAACGGGCGGGAGACGACGCCATCTTGGGAAAGGAGTCCCAATAATCCTGATCCTGAGCGGCCTGAAAAAATGAGCGGACCGAGGTAGGTGCCTGCTTGACTTTGCTCCCAGATGGTTTAGGGGTCCCGGGAACCTTGTTATGTTTGCCCATATTGCGAAAAAAACACGTTGAAAGCAAAAGAACAGCCATCTTCCTTGGCAGCTAACCACGCCCCCTGCCATCTCTTATTTCTAGACTGACTTTAGAGGCACACGCCTCTTGAAGGCACAGGCCACTTTCCATCTGTATGCCACTTTCCATCTAAGTGCCATTTTTCTAGGTGGCACTAAATAAGAGTTTTCCAAAGGTGTTTGACAAGGAGATTATAAAGAGGAACTTGGAAGCACCCTTTCAATCAATACTCCACTGACCCTTCATTAACTGAGGGCCATATAGGTTTAGTGTGTTAGTTCCACTCCCTCCCTCTCCACTACTATTTAACTCTCTTCATCGTCTTTCTTCAAGCACATATACACAATCCTCTTGTTGCTCTCAGTTTCCTCTATTATCAACATTCTCAACAACTCCAGCCACTGGCACCACTACTAGTACTGCTCCTTCATTACTTTCTTCTCCCATTCTCTCCTCCAAGGCACTTTGAACTTTCACCAACTCTCTCTCCACCATCTCCCTCCACTTTCAGCAATCCCTCTGCTTCAACAAGTGCCATCCCACCATCTCTCACTAACCCATCTTCTACATTTGGTAGCTGGGGATATCTGCATCATTACTAATTAATTATTTAGCTATTCTACTTGCAATATTATAATTCATTTGTTTACAATTTGAACAGGAGTTTACCAAAGGAGTTCACCAAGAAGGGCAACAAGGAAGGACAAAGAGAAACCTGGAGGCTCCATTCAATCTATAATCCACTAAACCATCGTCAAGTGCTGCCCACTATTTATTGTTTTTGCTCCACCACCATTCCATTTCCATTACCCTCATTGAGAAGTAGGATAAATAGAGACTCGTATAGTATTTATGTGTATCAATTTGGCCACTAACCTCTCCCTATGTTGTACCACTACATGTATGGTGGGGAAAGAGCAGCCCCCTTTGATAAATTGATTAATATCAATATTTTATTATTTGATTTTTTTTTCTTTTTTGTTTGTGCATGTCACACTGCAACCCAATGAAACACCAAATATCCACAGGCATGATACGTAAAGAACTGTAAAAAAACAAAACAAATTAGTACACAACTTTCAATGAATTACTTTAAGCATTCTTAATAATTCACTAAAGCAGTGCTAATTTCTAACCTTATTTTAATTTGTTTTGTCAATAAAAAACACAATTAATTAAGAAGTGCTTGTTTTTTTGTTATTCAACTCCATGACCTTAACCCCTTAAGGACAATGGGCGGTCCCTAAACCCATTGAAAACAATGCATTTTGAGCCCGTACATGTACGGGCTTTGTCATTAAGGGGTTAAAGACAAAAACCTGACCCATCTGGTAGACCATTCAATAATTACCTGCCTTATCTTTAGTTTCTTTTTGGTATTGTTGGACTTTGCATTTTGCTTCTAATAAGCATTAGAGTTCTCCAGACAATGTCACATTCACCTTGATAAGGCTGCTTTAATAATACTAACAAGATAACTAAATAATGATTTATTTCTTTTACCTGTGTGACAAGTCATTGTTAAACTTTTTTCTTATGTCTTTTTATGTTGGACATTGTGTTAATTAACTTTTTAAAATTAATTATTTTATGTAGACATTATTTGCAATGATGCAATTCTTGCCTCCAGGTCTACAGTTCAAAATGAGATGAAAATAGGTTTTTATGAATGTTAACCTAAGCGAAAGAGAGAGAGAGGGCGCAGAGTGGTTTTCGCTTACCAAGCTGTCAGTACCTTGGCGCCCCTCTCTCTCTCCTCTGCAGCGAGTCTCCCTGTTCGGTCTCGGTGCCGGCATGTAATGCTGAGTGCCGGAAGATTACCTCATTTCCGACTCAGAATTACAAGCCGGCACCCGAACAGGGAGACTCGCCACAGGACTGCTGAAAGGTAAGTACGGGGGGGGTAAGGGTAGATAATAGGGAGGGAGGGAGAGGAAGGGTAGATAATGGGGGGGGCGGCAGGGACGGAGGGAGAGGAAGGGTAGATATGGGGGGGGGGCATTTTGCCTTGGGCCGGCCCTGAGGTCATGTATATCAAGGGTCATACAAGTCCATAACAAAATATGATTGGTTTTAGGAAGCACAAAGGAGCATGTGATTAAAAAGAAAAACAACACCACATACTGATAAACTACTCCTAGTAAATAGCAGAATTAATTGTAAGAAAACAAAGACCTCAGGGGATTGTTATTGATTCATCTAGAGTACATGAGTAGGCTTCTTAAAGGTGGAAATGCTGTTTTCATCTGCTGTGATTGTAAACTGATTTTCTGATGTGGCTGATCCAAAAAACAGCTTACTTTAAGTAATATATTAGTGGCTCTTTAATGTTTTGGGACAGATTTACTGCTAGAGGAGCTGGGAATTTTGTTAGGATACATGGCAATACGACTTATCAAATATCAACAGATATTAAATTAAAATCTGACTGCCTCTGCCAGAAAGTTTAACCCATTATTATTATTATCTTTTTATATATATTTTTTTGTATTTAAAAAAAAAATGGTTAGAGGTCCTCATAGGGACCACTTGAACATGTTATTAATGCTGGGTATGTGAGTGTCTGCCTGGGTATGCAAATGCGTCCGCCTAGGTATGTTTGTGCGTCTGCCTTAGTATGTATGTCTGGGTGTGTTTGTTTGGGTGTCTAGTTGTGTATGTTAGTGTGTGTGCATGTGTGTTAGTGTTCAGTGTTTGTGTGTGTAGTGCTGATTGTCTAATTGTGTTGGTGTGAATGTGTGTGTCTGGTTGTGTGAGTGCCCCTCTTGAGGTCAGGCTCTGGAATCGCCCCTGGCTCGCGCACCGCTATGGAACAGTGAGATAGAGGCCTTGAGCTCCCACCACAGGACCTCAGCAAGGTAAGTGATGGGGAGAAGGGGGGAGATATAAAGTGAGATATATAGTTTGGAAGGGGTATAATAAGCCATACTCCCAGGTATTTCATTTGGTTAGAACATCAGCAGTATGGGAATGTTCCATGGATCTGGGCAACATCCACACAAGAAAGAGATGTTAAAAATCTCAGATTTGTCCATGTTGACTTTAAAGTTGGAGAAATAGTCAAAGTCTTTTAATTCTTTCCCAAAGCTCAAAAGGGAGAATTGCTGGCCTAGACACCTTGAGGAGCAGTTCATACGCATATGAGGAAACTTTGAGTCAACGTACAAAAATTGCCCCAGGGCACCCCCAAGCTAGTCTGTGCCATCATTGCCTGCAAACAACTTGTCTGTGCCTTCTTTAACCTTTGCTTCTCCACCTCATACTCAGTAACACACACTCTATCTCACCCAACTTACACATAGATGCTAACAAACACCTACACATCTCTGCTCACACACACACAGGTATACATACATGCTCACCAGCACACACAAGTACACATGCATGCTCACACACACACACAAAAGTACAGTTCCATACTCAAACACACACACACAAGTACAGTTCCACGCTCACACACACAAGTACAGCTCCATGCTCACACACTCACACATGTACACATTTATACTCACACACAACTACACATCCATGCTCACATTCATCCATACATACATTTATACAAACACATATGTATACATCCCACCTCCCGCTCGCCGCCCCTGCTTACCTCTCACCACTCCTGCTTACCTCTCACCGCTCCTGCAGCTTCCACTCTGGCTGCTCACACACTGTGCAGGCAGCCCCGGTTTCATCATGGGGTCACGTTACGTCACGTGACCCCGATGCGCTCCTGTCTCCCTGTGCCATTTCTAAATAGTTTAGAAAGGGCCCTTCCGACCTGGATCGCTGCGGTCCAGTATCAAAGGGCCCTTTCTAAATAATTTTGAACCGGCATGTGGAGACAGGAAGAAGGGGTTTCAACGGTCGCAGCTGCGATGGGGCCTGTGCCTCTAGGGGGCTTGGTGCAACCCCTTCTTCCCCCTAGAGGCATGGGCTCCATCTCAGCTGCGATTGCTGTGACCCCTGTAGTTATGCCAGTGCAGATCATACATGTCAGAATTATTCCTAATAGCTTGAAGAAGTGGCTCTAAAGATAATTCAAAGAGTAGTAGAGAAAGGGGTACCCTTGCTGAGTGCCATTCCTAATTTTCAAAGGATCAGTGAGTGCACTATTAATTTGAATCCTTTTTTTACCTAAGCCTACCTTTTCAAGCACTGGAATCATAAATTCCCAACTGGCCCAATGAAAGGCTTTCTAATTTGCTGTAGAAAATACAGCTAGTCTTTGTCCACTCCTATGAGCATTTAAAGACATGACCAGTCTGGTCAAGGTGGATCAACCTTTGCTACCTGGATGCCTGTATTCTAGCAAATATTGTAAGATCAACATTTAGGAGGGAGATGGGGCTATAGCTCTGGCATTTAAGAGGGTCCTTCTCTTACTTTGGCAGCATAGTTCATGTAGCCATTAAGGAGGGTCTGTGAAGTGCAATGAAAACATTTTTGGAATGTATAATTATTGCTGCCTCCACTGTAGCACCTGGATCAGGCACCCTAGCACTACGCACTTTAGAACCACCCATATTGAGGCGTATTTGGCACTTGGGGCGGATACTGCATGTGGCATCCCTCCCCCCACAAAATGTTGGCAAGACTATTTATTTTACAAATTTGTAAACTTTATGTCAACTGGAAACAAACTAGAAATCTAAAAAAAAAAATAACTTGCGGCCTGTGCCACCACTGCCCCTAAAACGGCCTGTCTGTGCCACCGCTGTCCCTTTTACAGCCTGCCTGTGCCACCCCTGCCCCTAAAACAGCCTGAATATGACTATGATCCATTGATGACTATGTCCACTTTGATACTGAATTGTATGTTGTATCTATCCAGGGCCGGCCCAAGGCAAAATGCCGCCTGGGGCGAATTTTAAAATGCCGCCCCCCCCCTTATCTACCCTTTCTCTCCCTCCGTCCCTGCCGCCCCCCCCCATTATCTACCCTTCCTCTCCCCCCCCCCTTGTACTTACCTTTCAGAAGTCCTGCGGCGAGTCTCCCTGTTTGGTCTCGGTGCCGGCTTGTAATGCTGAGCGCCGGAAATCTTCCGCCACTCAGCATTTCAAGCCGGCACCGAGACCGAACAGGGAGGCTCGCCGCAGAGGAGAGAGAGAGGGGCGCCGAGCGGGTACTGACAGCTTGGTAAGCGAAAACCACTCGGCGCCCCTTTCTCTCTCTTTCGCTTTTAAAAAAAAAAAAAAAAAAAAAAGGGCTTGGGGCGGCAAAGTGCCGCCCCTTCAAAAGTGCCGCCTGGAGCGGTTGCCCCACTCGGCTCCATTGTCGGGCCGGCCCTGTATCTATCTTGCTCTCTTTATTATAATCACCAATATAGGAATGCCCGTTCTCCTTTGGTGTAAATTGTCTCAGTATTTACTCCTTTTGCAAATAATAAAATGTGACAAATAGTTTTAAAGGTATTTGCCCCAAATTTAATATGTTTCACTATTTTTACAACACTAACAACATACAGTTTTGCTGTAACTAAGTATGGGTTAAAAAAAGTATTGCATGGTAAAATAGGGTGGAACAATGTAATGATTTATATGTATGTCAAGTGTGGCTTCTGGCAAAGTTAGGGAGCAATTCAGATTGAAATAGACATTGTTAACCAATATGCCAATAAAAATGATTGGTTAAGATTGCAGTGCAAAATCTGTAGTTACAGTAAAACAAAATGGTTTGTTTACTAATGGGAAATTTGTGTATTAGCTCCTTGACTTCAATATACATTATGAAAAGCCAACCCCAGTAAACTTATTCTACAGGAAGAGGCCGGAGGGCCCTCTATAATGTGTAGTTAAATCAGCAAGATTTCTTTGAAGGCTACTTACACCTTCAATAATGCATATACAGGGGCAACTCAGCAATTCATGCAGGGAAATGAATAGTCAAGTGAGAGAGTTAAAATGTTGCTAAACTTTAGTAAATAAACCTCGCTAGAAACAAGTCTGTATACTACAATTATTCATTTTATTACTGTTATTATTTTACAGAAATGGATCAATAGTCTGCTTGGTGATAATTAATAAGAAAAAGTATACATATCATTATTATTATTATTTACACTTCAGTAAAATTACACAAAGTGTAGTATTTTAAAATAAGCAGCATAAATAAGAGCTATTTCGCCAGGTGGAAAATGGGAAGCTATGAAGTAAACACATAAGGAAGGTTCTCTTTCAGAGAGTTTGCTACCCTCAGGGCTGTGCTGCTCTGGCCAGAGATGCATGTTGCACATACTTTTCAAATTAAATTATTTCAGGCAGCTTTTGGCACTGTATATTGCGTTAGAGGATACATAAATCATACAAATTACCATCGCAAAAGAGAAACTGTAATTACTCGCAAACCCTGACATGTCAAAAGGTGTTTTAATTTGATAAGTTAATAAATACTTCACTGTTTGGGGCTGTAATTACTTCTTCAAAAGTGACACTAACCATCTTGATGTCATATGCCAAATGATTCTGCATTATTTAACTTGCTATCATTTATTAGTTCAGATTTCAATTAAATAGATATTACAGCACATGTAAATAGCTGTATTTTAAGTCCACAGCCCCTTTGATGTTTTACCCTAGTTTAACAGAAACATGATTTTCCTCACAAACTAATACTTTGAAAATATCTCTATAACTCGTGACACTTTGCCCAAGTAGAAAAAAAAAGTAGTAGGTGGTGTTAAGTATGGTGATCTGATATCCTTGTTTTCAGGGGACAGGCCCCTGACTTCTATCTGAATGAATCAGTTGGTTAATACCTAACAAGCAGCCATCCCTTATACACTATATGGACAAAACTATTGGAACACCTTACAGGGACTTTTATAACATTGCATTCTAAATTCATAGACATTGATATGTAGTCGGTCCCCCCTTTGCAGCTAAAACAACTTCCACTTTTCTGGGAAGCCTTTCCACACATTCATCCAGTAGTCTATTTGTGAGATTTAATGTTGTTGGACAAGAAGGCCTGGCTTGCAATCTCCATTCCAACTAATCCTAAAGGTGTTTAATGGGTTTGAGGTCAGAGCTTTGTGCGGGGCAATCAAGTTGAATAAGTTGAATTGTTATGTTATATAAACCACTAGTTATGCCCAGTTTGCCCTTTGTACAGCGCTGCAGAATATGATGGCGCTATATAAAATGAGTTTATTTTGACGTTAAAAGCCAAAAAGGTACCTACCACAGCCAGTGGCATTATATAAATCCTGACATATCATCCTCAAATCATATAAATGATCTCTGATATAGTTTCAAATGGGTTAGATAATGAGGGTACCCCACATAATCTGCAATACAGATTGTACATGTTTCTAGTGTTAAGTATAGAGCATCTGATAAGATATTTCATAGATTATGGGCAGTCAATTTTTGGACAGTTTTCTTTTTTGCAGAATAAATATGTTTTTAGATTTTAGCTGTAATGACACACAGTGGAGGGGGTCAGATGTTGTGATAAGGAGTCCAACCTGCAGTGGGGATACACAGTAGCAGGCATTCAGTATTAAAACAAAAACGTACAAGCCATACCTGTTGGAGCTATGAACAGGCCTGATTTGATGCTACAGGTGCTTAGGAAGATCAAGATGGCAGGCAGGCATGGCAAATAGAAATAAAGGACATGGATAAGCAAGCATGAAACAAAATGAAAGATTAAAATAACTATACAGGCTAGCTCTAGGACCTAACTCTAATGCAAACATGTAAAGGTTTAGTTTATGGCATGGCAATAAGTTGTCAGCTTGCTGGTACTTCACATTAGGCAAGTCCTAAAACTAATGCTAAACTAAAAAACAAAATACCAAAACTAAAACAAGGGAAACATAACCAAGGTGGGACAGGTTAAATACAAGGAACAGAGAAATATAAAAGCACTGGCAAATAGGGAACTAGGTGCATGCTACTAGGACAGCAAGGAAAACATAGCTCCTTACATTAGAACATTCAAATTACTAGAACATCTCCACACCCAGGTGTGTGTTTGTATGACCCAGAGCCTTTAGTAGAAGTCTAAAAAATATACAACAGTACAGAATGAGAGTAATAACGATGAGGCTAATGTCACGGTAACCCCCTGAGCCTGAGGACACATGGGGGTACGTTTGAGTTTGGGAGGGGGGCTATGACAGATTCATGGGGAGACTCATTGCCTGTCTGTCCAGTCCCCTCGACAACGGATCAAGTTGCTATTTGGAATATAACATCCTTAGAGCCTGAGCTCTCCATCGGTAGCCCAGGATTGATGCCACTCCCTTTGGATCATTCCAGAATAGTGACTATTGATGTTTAGGCATTACTGGCCATAGAATTGTATGGAGGCGTCTAGTAGTTAATGGGATTATACTCCTAATTATATTTGTGTGTATAAATATCTGTACTGTTCCCTAAAGTCTCGACTAGTGCTTGGATAATCACAAAGGGTTAATCCCTTGACCAATTGAGCTTTCAGCGGCAAGGAGAATTTCTATGGCGGAGCTACTCAGTCAGAGTACGGGTTTCCGTCACAGCCAGCTACAGCCAGAGTCGGAAGGCAGTAAGCAAGCAATACAGGAACTCATAAAAAAGTATGATCTAGACAATGAACTAGGATGGAGGGCCATGTTATATAACTAACTAATGTAGTCATAGATTAGCTGTAACATTTGTCCCCAAAAGTGTGGTACAAGCATTTTTCTGGTGGGGGAGGGGTATCATGTCAAACAGTATTATACTGAACAGTAACACAATTTAAGATGAGCTTTGTAAAGCTTTGTTTTGAAATTTCATTGGTAAATGTAATGTTTGTATAATAGTACATTTAATTTGATTATGTATGCCCAAACTAAAACAGTAACCACAAGAAACTAAATAAACCAGGCATGCATTACATCCTTTGAATGCCAAGTGTTTGAACTATGTCATTATTTTGAAGCTTTTCTTTTCTTAAGTTCTAAGTTAGCCAGGTGAAGTCAAGTGACAATATATATGAAAAGACACCGAAAGCAAAACCTACATGGACCACACTTGAGTAAGGCAGTAGACTAGGCAAAAGTGCATTATTGTTTACGGTAAACTAAGTTGTATAGCATTTTTTACACAAAATAGAATGTGAAGAAACATCTAATCAGCAATCAATAGATTCAACTTAGTAAGGCAGCTGATTTCTGTATCGATGTCAGATAAGATATTGTCATTTGAAATGCTGTTTAGTAAGCTGACATAGTCAAGTAACAATATAGTCACATGCATTTGTAAAAGGCCTCTTTACATCTGATTAAGAAATCTCTAAGCTCCTGGAAGTATTCATGTACTATAAATATGTTGGGCAAAGAAACAGATATGGTAAAGTATTTATTTTTGTCTCCCATAGATCTATATTATCGTTGCTTTCAATTAATTATTTTGGATTTCAATAAAGGACATTAACTTGGAATGCTGGCTCAGTGGCTCTTCATTTTTGGAATTTTCACGTTTATTGACATGTTCATAGTTTTAGAGTATACAAAAACAAAATCTTTCCACTTGACAAGATTGTATGATATGCCTTTCTCTCTTGTTGCTATTATTATTTGAAATATTATGTGCATACCTAACTCTGGGGTTAAAAAAGGCTCTCAATAATGTACCTGTTTTAATTAATCTTATCGAGAAACTACACCCAATCTTTATTAAACTGGAAATATTTAATTTCACAAAGTTGGGTGTGGGCACTCTATTATATTTACACATTAATAAATGAGTACATTTTGAAAGCATCTAACATGAAAATGATTTTGTTATATTTAGTTATAAGATAAAACATACAAAACAATAATTGCAATTACATGTTTTTTGTCCATTATGAACTAGCATTTGTCATAATTTCAATCCTTCTACAGGATATCATACATGAAAATCAGGGTAAACCTTCAACTCAACATACTGTAACAAGCAGGAAAAGGCATACTGTGATATTTCATCTGACATCATTCAGATTTTCATTGGCAAACCTCAGACTGGCCTGTTCATGTGCTTTCTTGAGCAAGAGGACCTTGCGGGCGCTGCAGGATTTCAGTCCTTCACGGCGTAGTGTGTTACCAATTGTTTTCTTGGCGACTATTGTCCCAGCTGCCTTGAGATCATTGACATGATCCTCCCTTGTAGTTCTGGACTGATTCCACACCGTTCTCATGATTATTGAAACTCCATGAGGTGAGATCTTGCCTGGAGCCCCAGACCAAAGGAGATTGACAGTTATTTTGTGTTTCTTCCATTTGTGGTTATAGCACCAACTGTTGTCACCTTCTCCCCAAGGTGTTTGGTGATGGTCTTGTAGCCCATTCCAGCCTTGTGTAGGTCTACAATCTTGTCCCTGGCATCCTTGGACAGCTCTTTGGTCTTGGCCATGGTGAGAGTTTGGGATCTGATTGATTGCTTCTGTGGACAGGTGTCTTTTATACAGGTAACACACTGAGATTGGGAGCACTGTAAGAGAGTGTTCCTAATCTCAGCTCATTACCTGTATAAAAGACACCTGGGAGACAGACATTTTGTTGATTAATAGGGGATCAAATACTTATTTCACTGAGTAAAATGCAAATCAATTTATAACTTATTTGAAATGCGTTCTTCTGGATTTTTGTTGTTATTCTATCTCTCACTGTTCAAATAAACCTAGCATTAAAATTATAGAATGATCATGTCTTTGTCAGTAGGCAAACATACAAAATCAGCAGGGGATCAAATACTTTTTACCTTCACTGTATCAGTGTGAAGACTTGCGTGTGGGTAACTGTGAAGCTGAGAGGAACAGGTAAGTCCCATATGCAGGTTCTTTCTCTTCGCTTCCACACACTTTATAGTGACATATGCTTGACATTTTATTGTGTTATTTCTGGGGTAAACATGAGTGTTGTAAGACTCCTTAACCCAACTTAATTGCCACCCATGTACAGCTTTAAAGAGCGAAATATTTGATTTTTGCTGACAGCTTAGCGTCTAGAATCTGGATTCAGTGATATTTCAGACTCCTTTATATTTTGTTTACTTGATACTCTCCTTATATAGGCTCTGTATATATTAATACTTAAGGTTATACATCTGACCCTACTCAGGACCTATCAACCAAAGCCTACTTTCTATCGCGAGGTATTCTGATCGGGGACACGGGGCATTCCCATTTCATTTGGTGAGGATTACCTTCTTGATCTCTCTCTTTGTCTTTCCTTTTTCCACCCTTTACCTTCTTCAGGTGCCCTTTTCTTCACCACTATTGGGATAGGGGGTTCCCTGCTGGCTAACTACATATGGATAAGTACATGAATCCTCTGGTCAAAACATACACAAGGCTAGGCAAAGGCTTATGGCGCCTTCTAAACCTACTGTGCTCCCTAGCTCTTCATCTTCAGTTGCGAATGACATGGTCTCTGCATCAGAAACTTCTTCAAAAGACCCACTAACAGCTCAAGATTTGAATAATATTATCTCTCCTTTGCTAGACTGTAAGATGGAAAAACTGTCTGCATCTATCGATAATGTCTCAGGGTCAGAGAATCACTTCACAGGAATTGAGAATTTCTGATATTGAAGACGGAAGCACTTCCTTGACATCCTGAGTTCAATTCCACAAGTTTTTGATTGCAAGTCTGCAGGAACGCATAAACGACCTTGAAAATCGCAACAGACTCAAGAGTGTAAGCAGGGCTCTCTCCACCTAATGTATCGGTTTGTCTTAGTCTGTCAATTCTCGTCTTGTCATATCCCTTGAATATATGTATTGTATTAAGCGCTGTGTAAATTGTTGGCGGTATATAAATAAAAGATATTAATAATAATAATAATAAAAATAATAACAGCCACAATAACCTGCAACTAGTGGGATTACCTGAAGAGGTTTAACCCATGCGCTGCAAAATTTGGCCAATGACTGGCTTCCTAAATCGTTAGGGCTTCCTCATGGGAAACTGATAATTGAGAGAGTACATTGGGTCGGCAAGAACCTAATTCCAGCAGTTCTCTTCCCAGAGTGGTGATCTTCAGAGTGCTAAATTTTACCAATTAAGTTAAGATCTTGGAGACATATAGGAAAGTTCTGTCTTTAAATTACAACAACCACAAACTTCTTTTGTCTGGCACTGCTGCCGAGAAGACAATACTCACACATCTGCACTGAGCTTTATAACAAACCTATGAAATTCGCTCTCCTCTACCAGCAAAACTTAGAATCCATTATGAGGGAAAAGCTTACTTCTTTGACACACCAGGAGCAGCTAAATAATTATTAGGCAGTAACATTGAAACTTCCCTCTCTCCAAGTGTGCTTTCTGATGTGCCCAGGACCTCCCCTTCTCGCTCTCTTCCTCACGCCTCTCCTTCTACCTTCCCTAGGCCTTGTGAGTTTGCAATACTTTTCCATATGGTTTTCCTTTATTTTTGATTGTTTTGTTTTGATTGGGGCAGAGTTGCAAGTGCCATGGTTTGGTTTAAAGTTAAGAATTGGAGGAAACGTAGTTTCATAATGATGACATTGTGTGCTTCTTATCTATACAATGGTTGGTTGGCTTTGTGGGGGGTTGGCTGGTTCTCCCCTGGCCACAAGTTCTAGCCTCTCTGTCTGCCTTGTGGGTGTCATTGTTACGCTGGACTATTAAGGAAGGTCATCCCCGCAGAAGTTCTTCTGCCTGAACTACTGCTACTGAGAGTGGAGTTCCCGGCAGCAGCAGTCCAGGACTTAGATGATCCCAACAGTGGACAACCTCCCACCAGCTGGAGATAGGTACTGAGTGGCAGCAGCAGCGGCAAGGCGCAGCACGAGACAGGAGCACAATGCGGGTAGTCAGCCGAGCCAGGGGTCTGATACACAGAGCGGATAGTCAGCCGAGCCAGGGGTCAGATACACAGAGCGGGTAGTCAGCCGAGCCAGGGGTCAGATACACAGAGCAGGTAGTCAGCTGAGCCAGGGGTCAGATACACAGAGCGGGTAGTCAGACGAGCCAGAGGTCAGATTCACAGAGCGGATATTCAGACGAGCCAGGAGTCAAAACCAGAAGTCACAGGCGAAGGTACAAAATCGTAGCGCAAAAGGGGTATCAGGCAAGCCAAAGGTCAAAACACGAAACTGGTAACACGAGCAGAAATCACTTTAAACTTGAAAGACCACAACAGGGTGTCTGTGAAAGGCACAGCCGGCTATTTAAAACTGGCGCCAATTCACAAGCCCCTCCCGGACCAGAACAAAGACCACGCCCCCCAGCCGTCAATCAATCCCCAGACGAGCCGCGAGCCCGGGAGGCGAACCGACGACCGGAGGACGGGTAAGTACTCAGGCTCCGGGAACTGAATCTCCCCCGACGCGTACCTCGGGCGGAGGTTTGTCCGCTGCCCGGGGAGATGTTCTCCCGGGAACCGCGGCCAACCCTCCGCCCACTACTAGTCCCTGTGCGGCGAGCGGAGGACCGGCCGCCTTCCCGAACGGCCGGCGTTCAAGAACACTCCCGGTGGCGTCCGGAGCCGCCGGGACAGTGACAGCGGGCTCCACGGCGGGACATCGGCTAAAAGTCCTGTTGTTTTGCCAATATTATTGCAATGCAACCCACAAGTAAGGCTAATTCTCTAACCTCCATTAATTTCTTGTCATGGAATGTGGAGGGCTTCAATTCACCTGTAAAACTACACTCCGATGATGTGACCCTACTAAAAACACACTAAAAGCCCCATGGCTCAATGCCTGTTATTCAGCTTTGTATACCAAAAAATACAGTGGCACTTCCATTATCCTTACAAACAGATTGCCTTTTGTCGTGGGGTCTGTGATCGAGGACCCAGGGGGGAGATATACCATCCTCAAAGTTAAACTAATAAATAAATTTTTTACTTTTGTAAATGTCTATGCTCCAAACTCTGATCAATACACATTTCTAGATAAACTGTACTAGACAGTCCACACGATTCCTCCTCTAGAATAGACTATCTGTTAATTCCTGATACGTTCCTACATAGACTTACCTACCAACACATCTTGCAGAGGGTTATGATGGCTTCTCGGCTGGTGGGCTCTCCCCTGGATGAATTTATTGCCTCTTTTTTGCCTATTTAATGCTTTCAAAACTACAGAGTAGTATTGCCTACAAGTACTTTGAGGTGTACATCCCATTAGTGGAACGGGATTCTGCTATGGAGGTTCTGGGTGAGTCCTGGCAATAAAGGGTTTCTACTGATCTGACCTGTTGTAACCATACTGATGTTGGTGTCTCTTCCTCTGCACCTTACAATTTGTATCAAAATGTATTTAAGTCTTTTATTGTATCAACACCTATAGCAACTCTTATCTTTATGTTGCTATATTTATCTTGGATTTGGTTTCCTGATGTAACTATGTGCAATCGCTATGTAAGTGTGGGCCTTTGTTTCCTCCTAATAATAAAGAAATTATAAAAAAAAAAAAACTAAAGGCTTCATATGCATTTACGTGAAATTTCTTTGCAGATGCATTTGTCCCTTTTCCTGACCCCGCTATTTTCTCTGCAGGAAATATTTTCAGCAGTGATATACTTATCGTCTGTCAGCTCCAGTGCTAATTGTACGAAAATCATGAGGAATAATGGAAAGCACTCCAACTGATTTCCATGGAAATACTTTCTTGTCAGGCCACAGAAGAGGCAAGTAGCTGCAGCACTGTTTTTAAGGAAAAAATAGTTAAATAATCCTAAAGTATTTTTACTATTTTACTTTAGTGAGACTGTCCAGGACATTCAGCAATAATCTTGATGGGTCAGATGTGTCAGGCCACCCTGACAAGATTTTTTACCTGAGTTGCCTTAAGCTGTTTTTAATGACTATCCATGCTGATATTTCTTGTTTTTTTTCTAGAAAAAAAAAAGTAAATAAACCTGTAAACATGGCTGGTTATTTAAAGTTCCTATTTAAACATACGGTATTTTAAGCAAAACCCAAGACTGATATTTAGCATCTATTAATTATTTATTCTCTTAGCTATTTATGTAATTAGGTGAATACATTAAAACCACACACTTTGTTCTTGTAAAGGGAAGCTAATGTTCTAATGAAGCAAGACAAACTTCAGAGGTGGACACAGGGCTTTGAAAGCTGGGCAGAGGTGTTTTGACCCAAAGTACTGTCAGTCTTCCAACCTTTTGGAATAACATAGATTTGCATACACATCTGTTTATGACAACTATGAACTAACCCCATAAACAGATTTATGGAGCATAATTGGAATCCAGTTCTTTTTATACATTTGTATTTGTGCCCTCCTGCTTAAAATGAAATACATAGGAGACAAAGCAAACACACTAGTGTTGCAGTAGCTAATACATTGAGGGCAATATAAATAAAAATCAAAAACACTGGTTGATGTGCCAGCCTCCAAGATTTGAGACAAGATCGCAGATATAATGGTCCAGATGGGAACTCTTGCTTATAAATTTCAGCGCAGGTCTGGGGTGGTCTACCAGTATACTGGGAGATTTCCCAATAGGCCATCTTGCCTGGGACTTGTCTTGAGACCAACCATCTAATTATCTGGCACGGTGCTGACTGGCATCAACCATTTGTGAATA
The DNA here is from genome assembly GCA_029215755.1 of Spea hammondii. Lineage (NCBI taxonomy): Eukaryota > Metazoa > Chordata > Amphibia > Anura > Pelobatidae > Spea > Spea hammondii. The sequence continues at coordinate 70,915,835 of JARDYJ010000004.1, forward strand.
ATATTGGACCAGCATGGAGAGGCAGGAATGCAGTGGGGTCACATTATGTGACCTAGCTGTGCAAGCACGAGAGATGCATACTGCGGACCCATGGCGTGCAGGCAGAGCACCTTTAAAGGGAGAGGGAAAAGAGTAAGCTGCGGGTGAGGTAAGGAGTTGCAAGAGCAAGAGTATACATGTATGTACTGTATGTATATAGAATGAGAATGTATGCATAAGTATGTTAACATGAATGTGTGAGTGTATGTCAGGATGAATGTGTATTTGTACTTGCCTAGGCGTTTGTGTGTGTCCAACTGGCTAGTCACAGTTGTGTCTTGGTGCAGCCCTTTCTCACTGCATGGTCCTGTCTGTACTAACCAGTCCATTTTGCATTAATCAAAGTCCATAGTTCCTAGTCCACCCTGTACTATCCAGACCTGTACCTTCCTGGGGTACAAACAGAGTCCTTCATATCCCCTACAGCTAGGCTCCTTCCTGACTTCATATCCCTGGGTGTGACACATATACACCATGCTACCTTCAAACACTTATGCACACATACACCGGCCCTTCAACATCATACTCTCATACATGCATACACAAATATCCACTCTATGCACATATTTAGTAAACATACATGCATGCATACATGCACTCTAACACCATACACTTACACATACACTGATCAGCCATTACATTATGACTGCTGACAACTGAATTGAATGACACTGAAAATCTTGTTATCATGGCACCTGTCAGTGGGTGGGACATATTAGGCAGCAAGTGACAAACAAGTCCGACCCATGGAGGCCCCACCTCACAAATTACAGGATTTAAAGGATCTGTTGCTAATGTCATGGAGCCACAGATGCCACAGCATACCTTTAGAGGTCTACTGGAATCCATGCATCAACGAATCAGGGCTCTTTTGGGGGCAAAAGTAGGACCTACACACTATTAGGCAGGTGGTCATAATGTTATGGTTGATCAGTGTATATACATACTAGACTTGGGCACCAGGGGGCTCTTCGTGTTCGTCTTCGTGCTCGTCTTCGGGGAAAAAAAAATCTTCGTATTCCGCGAATATTCGCCCGTTCCTGTCTTCTCTTCGGGCGAATATTCGCGGACATTCTTCGTGCTCGTTTAATCTTCGTTTTCCTCCTGGTTGCCTAGCAGGGGTTAATACGGGGTTAATAACACATCACAGCAGCAGCAGCTGCCGTGAAGGTACGTGTGTGCAGCTCTATTGGTCGTTTCGGCAGGGGGCTGGTCTGGCATCAACGAGTGAATTGCAGAACTGCAGAATGCACTTCATTCGTTGATGGCAGGCGAGCCCCCTGCCGAAACGACCAATAGAGTTGCACACACATACCGAGGTGTACTGTCCATAGATGTTTAATAAAAGAATAGGGAATATTTTACATTTTTAAATTGATTTTGGACCACTTTACATGCCTAACATTTGCTACCTATTTACAATGGCATACTTTGCAACAACCCAACTTACTTATTGGACAGGACTGGAAAATAGCAGGACTGTCCACCAAAATCTTGGGTGTGTTGGCAGGTATGCTGATGGAAAAATGTTGGACAAGAACTAAAAAATAGCTTAGGGTTAATGTACGGGTATGTTTAAGATTAGTAGCAGTGCACTGGTTTGGTTAAAGATGGATTATGTCTAAATAATAATAATTTAATTTTAATGTTTTTTTAAAAAAAAAAATAGGGGTTTATTTAAATGTATTTTAAAGTTAGATTTATTATTTAGTACTTGATTATATTTATTAAATGTTTATAGTAGCGTTACCTACCGAGCTATAACTACCTATGTGTATTTGCATTTTGCATACCTAGTTTAGCTAAATTAGATGGGACAGGACTGGAAAAAAGCAGGACTGTCCCTGAAAAAGTTGGGTCTGTTGGCAGGCATGTGGATGGAAAAATGTTATAGGGTGAAGTGTGAGTTATAGTGTTAATGTAATGCTATTAGTGAGTGAAGGCCAGGGCAAATAACAAGGAAAAGGTCCTTGTGTTTTGTGCATTGTAAGTGTGTGTGTATGTGTGTTATGTGTGATGTCACTGTGTGTTATATGTGTTATATGTGTTATTGTGTGTGTTATGTTTGGTTGGTTGTGTATCAGAAGGAAAATAATGAAATGGAAAAGGAAATGGGAAAGGCAAATGAGTGGGCAATTGGCGACCCACTCACCTGTTTCACCCCAGGGCAAAGCACCCAAACACTGTCAGTCTTAGACGTTTGGCAGCAGACTTCCAGAGCTCAGACACAAGGCCCTAGCGTAAGCTGGCCACTCCGGCGGAGGTAGCAGGCGTTGCCACACCGCAAACAGAGGCAGCCAGGGGGGAGAAACTGCCCTTACCATTAGGGACATTTTGGGCATGACTCTAGCCAGGAAGCGAACTGGCAGAGAAGAGATGCTGGCACCACCACCAGCAGCAGCATTGAAAAGGCGAATGAGTGGGCAATTGGCGACCCACTCACCTGTTTCACCCCAGGGCAAAGCACCCAAACACTGTCAGTCTTAGACGTTTGGCAGCAGACTTCCAGAGCTCAGACACAAGGCCCTAGCGTAAGCTGGCCACTCCGGCGGAGGTAGCAGGCGTTGCCACACCGCAGACAGAGGCAGCCAGGGGGGAGAAACTGCCCTTACAATTAGGGACATTTTGGGCATGACTCTAGCCAGGAAGCGAACTGGCAGAGAAGAGATGCTGGCACCACCACCACCACCACCACCAGCAGCATTGAAAAATTGGAAAGGCGAATGAGAGGGCAATTGGCGACCCGCTCACCTGTTTCACCCCAGGGCAAAGCACCCAAACACTGTCAGTCTTAGACGTTTGGCAGCAGACTTCCAGAGCTCAGACACAAGGCCCTAGCGTAAGCTGGCCACTCCGGCGGAGGTAGCAGGCGTTGCCACACCGCAGACAGAGGCAGCCAGGGGGGAGAAACTGCCCTTACAATTAGGGACATTTGAGGCATGACACTAGCCAGGAAGCGAACTGGCAGAGAAGAGATGCTGGCACCACCACCAGCAGCAGCATTGAAAAGGCGAATGAGTGGGCAATTGGCGACCCACTCACCTGTTTCACCCCAGGGCAAAGCACCCAAACACTGTCAGTCTTAGACGTTTGGCAGCAGACTTCCAGAGCTCAGACACAAGGCCCTAGCGTAAGCTGGCCACTCCGGCGGAGGTAGCAGGCGTTGCCACACCACAAACAGAGGCAGCCAGGGGGGAGAAACTGCCCTTACCATTAGGGACATTTTGGGCATGACTCTAGCCAGGAAGCGAACTGGCAGAGAAGAGATGCTGGCACCACCACCAGCAGCAGCATTGAAAAGGCGAATGAGTGGGCAATTGGCGACCCACTCACCTGTTTCACCCCAGGGCAAAGCACCCAAACACTGTCAGTCTTAGACGTTTGGCAGCAGACTTCCAGAGCTCAGACACAAGGCCCTAGCGTAAGCTGGCCACTCCGGCGGAGGTAGCAGGCGTTGCCACACCGCAGACAGAGGCAGCCAGGGGGGAGAAACTGCCCTTACAATTAGGGACATTTTGGGCATGACTCTAGCCAGGAAGCGAACTGGCAGAGAAGAGATGCTGGCACCACCACCACCACCACCACCACCAGCAGCATTGAAAAATTGGAAAGGCGAATGAGAGGGCAATTGGCGACCCGCTCACCTGTTTCACCCCAGGGCAAAGCACCCAAACACTGTCAGTCTTAGACGTTTGGCAGCAGACTTCCAGAGCTCAGACACAAGGCCCTAGCGTAAGCTGGCCACTCCGGCGGAGGTAGCAGGCGTTGCCACACCGCAGACAGAGGCAGCCAGGGGGGAGAAACTGCCCTTACAATTAGGGACATTTGAGGCATGACACTAGCCAGGAAGCGAACTGGCAGAGAAGAGATGCTGGCACCACCACCAGCAGCAGCATTGAAAAGGCGAATGAGTGGGCAATTGGCGACCCACTCACCTGTTTCACCCCAGGGCAAAGCACCCAAACACTGTCAGTCTTAGACGTTTGGCAGCAGACTTCCAGAGCTCAGACACAAGGCCCTAGCGTAAGCTGGCCACTCCGGCGGAGGTAGCAGGCGTTGCCACACCGCAAACAGAGGCAGCCAGGGGGGAGAAACTGCCCTTACCATTAGGGACATTTTGGGCATGACTCTAGCCAGGAAGCGAACTGGCAGAGAAGAGATGCTGGCACCACCACCAGCAGCAGCATTGAAAAGGCGAATGAGTGGGCAATTGGCGACCCACTCACCTGTTTCACCCCAGGGCAAAGCACCCAAACACTGTCAGTCTTAGACGTTTGGCAGCAGACTTCCAGAGCTCAGACACAAGGCCCTAGCGTAAGCTGGCCACTCCGGCGGAGGTAGCAGGCGTTGCCACACCGCAGACAGAGGCAGCCAGGGGGGAGAAACTGCCCTTACAATTAGGGACATTTTGGGCATGACTCTAGCCAGGAAGCGAACTGGCAGAGAAGAGATGCTGGCACCACCACCACCACCACCACCACCAGCAGCATTGAAAAATTGGAAAGGCGAATGAGAGGGCAATTGGCGACCCGCTCACCTGTTTCACCCCAGGGCAAAGCACCCAAACACTGTCAGTCTTAGACGTTTGGCAGCAGACTTCCAGAGCTCAGACACAAGGCCCTAGCGTAAGCTGGCCACTCCGGCGGAGGTAGCAGGCGTTGCCACACCGCAGACAGAGGCAGCCAGGGGGGAGAAACTGCCCTTACAATTAGGGACATTTGAGGCATGACACTAGCCAGGAAGCGAACTGGCAGAGAAGAGATGCTGGCACCACCACCAGCAGCAGCATTGAAAAGGCGAATGAGTGGGCAATTGGCGACCCACTCACCTGTTTCACCCCAGGGCAAAGCACCCAAACACTGTCAGTCTTAGACGTTTGGCAGCAGACTTCCAGAGCTCAGACACAAGGCCCTAGCGTAAGCTGGCCACTCCGGCGGAGGTAGCAGGCGTTGCCACACCGCAAACAGAGGCAGCCAGGGGGGAGAAACTGCCCTTACCATTAGGGACATTTTGGGCATGACTCTAGCCAGGAAGCGAACTGGCAGAGAAGAGATGCTGGCACCACCACCAGCAGCAGCATTGAAAAGGCGAATGAGTGGGCAATTGGCGACCCACTCACCTGTTTCACCCCAGGGCAAAGCACCCAAACACTGTCAGTCTTAGACGTTTGGCAGCAGACTTCCAGAGCTCAGACACAAGGCCCTAGCGTAAGCTGGCCACTCCGGCGGAGGTAGCAGGCGTTGCCACACCGCAGACAGAGGCAGCCAGGGGGGAGAAACTGCCCTTACAATTAGGGACATTTTGGGCATGACTCTAGCCAGGAAGCGAACTGGCAGAGAAGAGATGCTGGCACCACCACCACCACCACCACCACCAGCAGCATTGAAAAATTGGAAAGGCGAATGAGAGGGCAATTGGCGACCCCCTCACCTGTTTCACCCCAGGGCAAAGCACCCAAACACTGTCAGTCTTAGACGTTTGGCAGCAGACTTCCAGAGCTCAGACACAAGGCCCTAGCGTAAGCTGGCCACTCCGGCGGAGGTAGCAGGCGTTGCCACACCGCAGACAGAGGCAGCCAGGGGGGAGAAACTGCCCTTACAATTAGGGACATTTGAGGCATGACACTAGCCAGGAAGCGAACTGGCAGAGAAGAGATGCTGGCACCACCACCAGCAGCAGCATTGAAAAGGCGAATGAGTGGGCAATTGACGACCCGCTCACCTGTTTCACCCCAGGGCAAAGCATCCAAGCACTGTCAGTCCTTGGCGTTTGGGAGCAGACCTACAGAACTCAGACACAAGGCCCTAGCATAAGCTAGCTACACCGGCGGAGGTAGCAGGCGTTGCCACACCGCAGCAAGTGCAACCAGGGGGGAGAAACTACCCTTTCCATTAGGGACATCTGAGGCATGATTTCAGCCAGGAAGCGAACTGGCAAAAGATACTGGCACCACCACCAGCAGCAGCGTTGGAAACGGAAAAAGGTGAATGAGTGGGCAATTGACGACCCACTCACCTGTTTCACCCCAGGGCAAAGCATCCAAAGACTGTCAGTCCTAGGCGTTTGGGAGCGGACTTACAGAGCTCAGACACTAGGCCCTAGCGTAAATTGGCTACACCAGCGGAGGTAGCAGGCATTGCCACACCGCAGCAAGTGCAACCAGGGGGAGAAACTACCTTAAACATTAGAGAGAAAAAATTTAACTTTCCAAGCTAAGAGCTGGGTAACCCAATTTGGGCAGATTGAATTTAAGAAAGGCAATCTGCTCCATCAGATGAGGTGCCATGCGTGAGCGCTGTGGACTCAGTATGTTTCCAGTCATAGAAAACACGCGCTCACTTTGAACAGTGGTTGGCGGACATGATAGAAGCTGCTGCGCAACCCATGAGAGTGCAGGCCACACACTCTTCTTTTCATCCCAGTAGCTAAGAGGATCAACATTAGGAGCAGAAGGAACTTCACAGAGGTAAAGTTTGACCATTTCAGCAGCACTACTCTCCTTTCTGCTGCTAGCTCTGTCAGATGGTCCAACTATACTGCCAAGTGCCTCTTCCCAAAACGCAGCTGCTCCACTCAGCTGTGTTGTGCTGCTTGTGGCACTGCTGCTGATGCTGCTGCTAGGGGTAGCAGACCACATCATCTCTTCCTCCTCCTGCACCTCACCCTCCTCGGACAGCATTCCCATTTTACGCTGCCAGTCACGCACCTTGTTGACCAATTGCTCCCGGTAGCTACTGAGAACATTGAATTTCAAAGCTAGCTTTCCCTTAATTCTTGGATCACAAAGGCACGCTAGCATCATTTCGGGACTCTCTTCCATTCGCTTGCGAAGGTGTACTTTTAGCAGATCCTTCAGCTTCCTGACTATGGCTGCTACGTCAGGATGTAGAGTGCCACCTTGAACAGCCTCACGGTTTCCAAGGAACACATCCATCTTGCTGCCTAGATGGGAGAACACTGGGATTACCTGGGCCAGACTGGCAGTGTTTGAGCTTAAATTTTCTGTGGCATCCCTGAATGGTTTAAGGACTGCCACTAGCTGGGCGATCACTGTCCAATCCTCCCTATTCAATGGAGAGGTAATCCCAATATTGTGCTCTGAGGCAAGATTATGGATTGCCCTCTGCTGCTCCAAAATCCTCTCTAGCATGTCTAACGTGGAGTTCCACCGTGTACTGACATCCTGACGTAGGCAGTGTACGGGAAGACCTGACCTCTCTTGCTCTTCCCTCAAAAGTTGGCTAGCCTTAACACTATGGTGAAAGTGCCCAGCGATCTTTCTGCAGCGGGACAGAACTACTGCTGCCACATTAGTTCCTTCTGACATTGCTGCCTTCACTACAAGATGGATGATGTGGGCTGCACAGCGCACACCAACAATATGACCATCTCGCAGCGCTTTCACCATATTGGCACCTCCGTCAGTTACCACAAAACCAACTTCAACATTGGTGCCCGCCTCTGCTCCCACCCAAAGGCTAAACATTTTCCTAATCGCATGCAGAATATTTTGGGAAGTGTGCTTTTCATCCATCACTTCTGCATGGAGAAGGAATGATCGGTAGCCTGCTGCAGCAACTTCCTTAGACACACCGGGCTGCCACCAGTGTGCTGTCAAAGAAAGAAAGGCATGCTGGGCGCTAGGTGCACTCCACAAATCTGTAGTGAAATGAACACACTGACCAGCAGCCTTGGAAAGCTCCTCTTTCACTGCTGCAACACAGGACCGATACAGCGAGGGGACAATGTTCCTGCTGAAAGTGGAACGTGACGGAACTGTGTATTGTGGAGCCACAGCCGCCATCAATTGTTTGAAAGGCTCCCCTTCAATCATGGAGAAGGATGCCCCTCCAACAGCAATGAACTGACCAATAAGTCGCGTTACTTTATTGGCCTGCTGTTTGGGCATCGTTCTCTTGGAGTGGAATGCCCCAAATTCTTCCAGGGTGGGCTGGGCATGCAGTGCTCCAACCTGCCTTGGTCTCTGGCTGCCAGCACTAGTTGCTGCTGCTGCTGCTGCTGCTATTGGCTCAGAAGAAGAAGCTGTTGGGGTTTTTCCACGGCCACCAGCTATGCTGCCTGCACTAAGTTTTACCTCTGCATCTTTCCCCAATAGCACAGCGTTGTGTTGAGTGCTGAGGTGATGCTTCATGCTAGCACTGGTAAAATGGCCAGACACTTTCCCTCTGCTTATTAGCTTCCCACAATGTTTGCACTTTCCATAGCGCCCTTCTTCAACATTTTCAAAGTGCTCCCAAATTGGGGCGCGCATAGCCTTGGAGTGTGCCTTGGGTGCTGCTCTTACTGCTCGGGGTGGATGAACAGAGGCAGAACTAGTGGTGGTGGGACTGGTGGTAACAGTACTGGCCATAGTGGGACTGCTAATTGCTTTAGATTTGCTAGGTTTTGCTGCTGCTGCTGGTGGTGGTGATGGTGATGATCGTAGCGGAGAAGGTGGAGGCTCAGGGGAAAATTGTGCACTAGTCATTTGGACACTGCTCCCTGAGGAATCTGATTCCTGACCACTCATCTCCTCTACTTCCTCTGGCTCATAGTCTAGCTCTTCATTAGCCAGATCGAATGGAATTCCTGCTAGGCTGGAGCTAAGACTGATATCGTCGTGAGACTCGTGACTAGTAGTAGTGCGAGCAGGAAGAATAGACTCTGCACTTGGCCTCTCAGTCTCAGGCTCCTCTGCTACCTCGCTAGGTGGAGTTCCACTATGTGTAGCCCTCTCTCTAACTGTCTTTACAAAAATTTTGTAAGGACTTGGTGGCTTGCTAGAGGTACTAGGAGGACATGGCGTGGCGGTACCAGTGGGAACAGTAGGCGCAGCACTAGTGGTGGTAGAGGCGGGGGTGGTGGTGGTGGTGGTTTTCCCTACAAAGGAATGAGATCGCTTTGGTTTGGGACCCCTCTGAGTCTTGCTGCTAATTTGGCTCTGCTTGGTACCTTGCATGCTGCTGGTGGATGGGGAAGATGCTGCTTGGGGCAAAAGGCACTTCTTTTTAGTCACTGGGCTGGTACTACTTGTGCTACCCTTTAACTTTGAACGTGCTTCTGGTGCTTTAGGCTTTCCGTAAAAAACCATAGAGCTTGTGGGCCTAGCCGCACTACTACTGCCTGCTTTTGGTGCCTTTCCTTTACTTGATGATCCTTCAAGCAATGCTTCCCCAAATGATAAGCGAGAGCTTGGCCTACTTGGCCGACTAGACTGACGCAAAGGCTGCATCTTAGAGCTGGTGGTGGTGCTGGTGGTGGTGCTGGTGGTGGTGGTGGTGGTGGTAGATGGAGCTTGTCCCTCCTTAGTCCCAAAAGGAGGATCCATTTCAAATTTTGTGTTGTGTGTGTAGTGTAGTGTAGTGTAGTGTAGTGTAGTGTTTAAAAAACTATAAAAAAAAAAATAAAAAAATAAAAATAAAAAAAAGGAAAAACGAATTAAAGACAAAAAAATTAGAGGAAGTTCTCTTCAGTGCTACTGCTTAAAAAGTAAAACTATGCACTACTGCACTGTGCTGTGTGCAATCTGCCAAAATCCTAAAGTTATTGAAATTATTAACTCAAGATTAACTATTTAATAACTAGCAGTATTTTATTTTTAATTTGAATTTACACGGGCCTAAGAGCTTAGCCTACCACTATGCTAGCCTAAAGCTATATTTCCTTACTATAAGTCTACCTCTAGGCAGACTCTCTCAAACCCACTAAGCTAAAGTGAGGTTAAATCAGATTCAGTATATGATTTATTAATTAATATTAAGTTATATAATATTAATAGATTAGAACTAATTTACTTATATATTATGTATTATAGATAGAAGAATATAGATTATGAATTAGAATTTAGAATTAGAATTACTTATATTATAGATTATGAATTAGAATATTATTATTTATAATATATTATAGATTAAGATTAAAGAAGATTAGAATAATTTTAGTACTACAGCTAGTAGCTTGAAGCTTTGCTTAGTACAGCTCGTCACAGTCAATTTTTCTTGAAAAGAATTAGAAATAAAATAAAATGTCACAGCAAAACAGTTATCTTCACTGCTTGCTGCACTCACTAGCCCAACAAGTTCACTTCACTGATGGACTGAGGTGAGCAAAACACTAAGGGTACTTTTAATAAAATTGAAATAAAATGTAAAATAAATGAGAAAATCTTTGCAAAACAGTTAACGTCACTGCTTGCTGATCAAAAAAAAACACAGCACTTATGCGGCTGCACTCACTAGCCCAACAAGTTCACTTCACTGATGGACTGAGGTGAGCAAAACAAATGAAATAAAATGAAAGATTAATTAAGAAAAATTGACTTGGTCTCTTACTGTTGCTAAAACAAAGCACAAACTATAGAGCTGCAGCACCAGTACTAATAAGATTAGCTGAACTATACGCTAGTAGTAATTAATTAATATTATTACTTTTATTTATAGCTAATTTAATTAACTATTAAGATAAGAAAGAATTAGAGAATTATTGATATTACTGATTTTAGATTAGACACTAGTAGATGTTCTGAATGTCTACAGTACACTCTACACTAGTATACTATTACTAACTATAACTGACAAATATATATATAATTTTATAATGAATTCAATTATTAATTATATTAATTAATATTACTGATTTTAAATTAGACACTAGTAGATGAATGTCTACAGTACACTCTACACTAGTATACTATAGTATATATATATATATATGACTGACAAATATATATATATATATATAATATTATAATGAACTATTAAATTATAGATTCTATTAAATTGTAATTTATAAATTCTATTTAATTTATTTAAGCAGGACAGGCAATAGGCACTAGTGCCAGCCCAGGGCAAGGGCACCCCAGTGCCACTGAGGCACTGGGTGCACTGTCAACTCAACAGCACTTACACTAAAGTTGATGACAAATTAATTTTAAAAAAATTAAATTAATCAAATTATTATTATTAAATATATTAATTAAGTAGCACTGAAGTGAGGATGAAGTACACAGTGAGAAATGGCAGGCTAAGGCTTACCAGTCTCACACAGAACAGAACAATCTCTCTCTGTAACGCTCGGATGCAGCACAGCAGTGTTGCCAAAGCAGTCACAGCGAAAAATGAATGGATCTCTCAGGCAAGCTCTGGTCTTATAAAGGCGCCTTCAGAATTAAAAAAACAGCAGCACAGGCATTGGACGAGACCCTTAGCGTTACGTCACAAGAGTGAGCTGATTGGACAGACGAGGATCAGCTCACTCCTGTTTGAAATTTTGGCGGTTGCGCGGCAAAAACGAAGACGATCACGAAGAATCTTCGAATCTTCGTGATTGTGAGTCTTCGTCTTCGCCTACGGTTTGCCGGCACTGTATTCTGTTCTACGTTCCTTCGGAACGAACAAAAAAACGGCCTCTTCGTGCTCGTTTTCATGTTCGCCCGAAGACGAATGCACAAGTCTAATACATACACACATTCACTCTCTTTGATAATCATTGCAGCTGACACATGCCCCCTCCCTCAACCTCCCTCTTACATTGACATATTTTTTCAAGAGAGCAACTGTTTATAACCTACTGTGAAAGTAATGTATCCATTTTAAATATCATTGTTTTTAGTAATTTTTAAAATACATTTAAAACTTAAGATGTTTTTTTCACATTATATGAACTATACCCCTACCAATTATGATGTCATGGCCCACAGTGATATTATGAACTATCTATTTTATATGTATCTTATTTAAGACTAACGTGTATTTTAAAATGCAGGGTTTGTCCCTATTCTAAACAAAAAATATGTGCATTGTGCCCAAAAATGGCACCATGGAATATAGGGCTGGTATTCAATTATTTCCGGGGCTGGCCCTGATTCAGTGATGTAATATGTACACCCATCCTGATGTGCATGCATCCTTTTGTGTATGTTTGATTACGTGTATAATAACTGAAACAGAATAAACCGTATATAGGCCGCACCCTAAAAGTTTGGTGCTTTTTTAAAGAAAACGTTTTTTTCTTTAAAAAAGCACCAAAAAAACATGCTACCACTCTGTCTCCCCCCCCGAGATATGCTGCCACTGTCCTCCCTCCCCGAGATATGCTACCACTGTCCTCCTCCCCCCCCGAGATATGCTGCCACTGTCCTCCTCCCCCCCGAGATATGCTACCACTGTCCTCCTCCCCCCGAGATATGCTTCCACTGTCCTCCCCCCCGAGATATGCTGCCACTGTCCTCCTCCCTCCCCGAGATATGCTGCCACTGTCCTCCCTCCCCGAGATATGCTGCCACTGTCCTCCCCCCCGGAATATGCTGCCACTGTCCTCCCCCCCGGAATATGCTGCCACTGTTCACCTCTGCCCCCCCCCCCGACTTACCGGAGCAGACTCCCGGGTGCCTTGCGGGGCCGGCGGGGGACATCTACGCAATACGCGTATACAACTACCCGGGAGTCTGCTCCGGTAAGTCGGGGGGGGGGGGGCAGAGGTAAAACGCATCGTGCGGACGGTCCGCACGATGTGCTTAGACAACCTCCCGTGCCGGCACCCCCCCCGTGGGAAGTGCTGGCAGGGGAGGCTGTCTGAGCGTATCGGGGAGTAGGATGCAGGTCCCCTGCACCGCTGTGGGGGATCTGTATCCTAACCCCGCTGCCTGCCCGGCGCCCGGGACTGCATGTCCCGGGCGTCGGATGCTAGACCCCGAATATAGGCCGCACCCCCACTTTAAAGACTTAAAGTGGGGGAAAAAAGTGCGGCCTATATTCGAGCCAATACGGTATTTCATTATAAACCACCAGGATGTGTAAAGTTAAATATGAAACAGTATCAAAATACATCTACTCTAAAGAGCCACATGATGGCAGAAGATGTTTTCTCTGCTTCTGGGAACAATTACTTATTTTTATTTGCTATTAAATATAACAAGATAAGACGACTTTAAAATTCTGTTTTAGTGTAATTTGTTTTCATGGCATACCTGAAAGCTGCAATATATTTTCCAGCAGAGGAAACAGCTAGCCAAAACTAAAAAAAACAGATATATGTTCCTACCATTTATCATTAATAACTGCATCACATACATAATATATAGTTTAAGTGTGTCATACCCTCTTCCCTCTGCATAGTTGACCGTGTTTGAAATGGTTGTGTCAATTATTGTTTTGTGTTTACTTATTCCTTGCACATTCAATGTTTTTTTATCTCTTCATTGTACACTTGCCTTTTTACATAGTATGTATGTTTTCTGGTGAGTGGTCTCATTTAGTGATCATTTGCAGTAAATTCCAAGTAATGTTGATTTTGAATATCTACATTTACATTTTATATTTTTATAATTATGGTATTTAGCACATGGACACTTAACGATTATGAATAGGATGAAGGGTAGTCAGAGGTGTGGTCACCAGGCGTGGTTGTAGCTGCTGAAGTAGTCCCTACAGGGTAGGGACCTCCTTTGTGAAAATAGTCCTGGACAGAATTATGCAAAACCTCCAGAGTCATGTGGTTGAACCAGCTCAATCAGTTCACATACAATAAGCCTATTTATTATAAAGCAGAATATGTACATTGATCACTACCTTAACAATAACTTGAATATATTCCCAAAAAGACCTAAATGATCCCACCATCTGATTTAAAGGGCAACAATGTGAAATCTAATTCCATTGTGTTTTCTTTTTTATTGTGGAAAACTTGGCAATGATATGTATGTTTTTTCTGAAACCTTTTAGAGACATGGTCTGGTTTGGGAAATATTTCCTTTAATATCATGGTTTTAGTTTTAATATCAAGGTTAGTACTAGTAACACTGCTTTTGACAAAAATCGTAAAAATGTAAGAGAAGATTCTCTGGTAACCTTTGTTAATACAAAACCATCAATTCACTACATTGTAAATACATATAAAGAAAATGAAACTAATTTGGATTGCAGTGATCATAATCATTCACACTGCAAGAAGCATGTGTAATTAGAATATTTTGGGTATTCTGATTAATTTTTGTGTGCACACAAACTTATACCGTTTTATTTATATTTTTTAACAAAAAATAGGGGATGAGAACCATCCATTACACTAGCATCTGATCATATGAGCAACAGATTTTTTAGTTAAATAAAAAGGACCTACAGTGTCTTTTAACCTTTTTCCATATATGTTAGATTGTAATTCAGTTACACAACTGACAAAAATAGTCCTGAACACAGTATTTTCAAACAGTGTTCTGAGACTGCAGTGCGTTTAGACCACATTATCCATCCCAGAGCAGCTTTGACATGCATCTGCTACTTAATCTCAAAATAAGCCTCTTAGTTTTCTTGCATGGAAGTATGAGCCTATTTTGTTAACACTGGGCAGATTATACCTAATGTTCATTTAATGTTTTAGATTTCCTATGAAGAACCATGTAAAATTGCCCTATGCACTCTAACAGGATCACTATTATAAACCAGAATTCAATTCAGAGTGGATAGAACGGTATTTTTTGTGATAACAAGCCTTCGTCAAGAGTTTGTGGCAAATAAGACTCTAGTTTGTCGAAATTTGTGTTTTGGATGAAAGGACTTAAACAGATAAGTAATGCTATTTTTTAATGTCTCTCTCTGTGTCAGAAAGTGTAGTGTCACCGTGTTTCACTCTATTTACTTCTGTCCCGAATTCTCCACTGCTTTTTTCATTTTTTTCCATGGATTTTCGACTTGTGGCAACTTCATTCAGATTAACTGTCATAGAAATCCACATCTTCTGAAACAATTCAAAATGGAGATACTGTACTTGTAGTGGAGATATTTGTTGGAAATTACATATGGTGTTCTGTTGATGTAGTGTTGAGGGGACAGTTGGCAAATAAACACAGAATTTGATGGCAGATATGATCTTCCCATTTTTCCTACTGAAAAACTTTAAACTTTATTTGGTCTCATTTAGTCTCATCCTCAGGATAGTCTTATGAATATGAATCAGTCATGTTTGAATTCCCTCACGTTATCAACCTTTATTGCTTGTGCTGGAAAATCTTGTTATTTTGTGGATGGTGGAGTTATGCCATACATTTATGATGTGGTTAATTCAATGATATTGTCACTTTATCACAAAACTCATCTTTTTGTCTGGAAATTAAAACATTATCAACAATTGCAAACTTGCAAAATATATATATTTTGGTTATCTATTTATTGTTTGTTAAATATGGTAAATAATATGATAACCTTCTTGATACAAACTAAACATACCATAAAAACAAAACAAAAATGCTTTACTAGTATAATAGTGGAGGGCAAAATTTTATATGCAGAATGTCTGAATCAAAAACAAATAGAAGTGCTTTCAGAGGTTGAGCTTGAAAGACTTGTGCATTCAAATTCGGTCAAACTTGTTTTTTGTTTAAAGAATATAACTCTCCGTAAACGAAACTACCGAAAACGAATTAAAAGAACGACAACATTTTGTTAAATTTGATAATTTGTTTGCCTGCTATAGATGAATTATCTCTCCATCTCACACAGTTTCTGGGATGGTTGCCAGTAATTAGCAAACTCCACAGGAAACAATCAATGGTCAGTGTGGCGAATATTTTGGCTTGGGAGCGGAGGGAGTGATTGCATGCTAGGGAGCGTGGAGCAGTTTTTTTCCTATATTAAATGTATTAAACGTACATTATTTTTACCAGTGTTTAAAGTTATATATTATTGTACATGTTTGCAAAAAAAGAGATAAGGAGAAAGTGGGGTAGGGGATATTGGGGGAAAAAAAGAGGTATCTGATGGGGGAAAATGCTATCTCCCCAGATTTTTAGGGGTTCCTAAGCCCATGCCGGCAGACCAACATTCAAAGCTGCCGATCGGTCGCGAAGTTCAAAGCAGCCGTCATGTGGCTGTAAGACCACCACCGCCGGTCGCTTTAGTTAGGTAGCCGGCGGATGCAGTCTTACAGCCGCACGACAGCTGCTTTCAACTTGAGAAGCCGAGGAGTTAAGATTCTGTCTGTCCTGCCTAATTTATTTTCATAAAAAGGCCCACCAAAAGGTGGTTTTAAAAGTTCCAGCAAACCTCCAGGATTCCTAAGATACAGGTTATCTTAAAGGTGCAGTACCTACTACAATCTTGTGAGTGTGGCACAACTAGTAGGGGCTGTTTTAAACCTTTTAAATGTTATTGCACCATTTGTGGTTTTTATTCTTTTTACAGAGTACTTTTAAAGCTGTATCCCCAGAATTTGTTCTGTTTTTCCATATATCTGTTGTAAGGGGCTTTTTGAAGGAAGAGTCCTTGGGGAAGCTACCACATATGTGTTTTCCGATGAATGAATAGAAGGGTTAAAAAGCTAAGTACCCTGTTTTTATATTATCTATCATTCTTGTAGAACACAGTTACAATTTTATTAGATATTTACAGTGGCGTCGCTACAGGGGGGCAAAGGGGGGCAATTGCCCCCCCTAGGTTAATCCTTGCCCCCCCTGTTGCCCCCCTGCCCAAATTTGGAATAAAGTCGCAATGCGATTTTACGCGGGCCGCCCCTCCAGCCCTGCTACTTACCTGTGGGAGGGTCTTCTGTACTTTATAGAGGAAGCGGAACCTAGCAGAGTTCACGTGACATCACATGACTCTGATCCAGTCCTGCTTCCTCTGTGCAGTACCAGAGAACGCAGAGGGAGGCCGTGCCCTCTGCTGAAGTCTGTGAGCGGCATCGAGGAGCTGCAGTGTAGGTAAGGAGGGTGTTTGAATGATTATGCGTGATTAAGGGAATTAATCTGTGAATGAATGAGTATATGAATGAATGAGTGTGTGTGTGATAGCATGGATGTGTAAGTGCTGGAACCTAGGCATGATGGGACTGTGATTGCTGTTAGCAATCACACTCCTATCATGCCAAGTCAGCCAGTACATGCTGAAACCTAGCTAGCTGCCCCCCTTGTGTATTGATGCTGCCAGCAGTATGGGGTCTGCACATCACTTACAGCCACCCTGTACCAGCATGTACTGGCTGACTTGGCATGATAGGAGTGTGATTGCTAACAGCAATCACAGTACCATCATGTCTAGGTTTCAGCATTTACTGGTTGGATGTGTAAGTGCTGGAACCTAGGCATGATGGGACTTTGCTGTTAGCAATCACACTCCTATCATGCCAAGTCATATTGCTAGTTTTTTTTGTCCAATTATGGTGTGTTTCCTACTTTTATTAAAAATGTGAGTTTTTATTATTATTTATAAAGGTGGGGGGTCATTTTTGGTTTTGGCTAAGTGAACTGTGAATGTTTTGGTCCAAAATTTTCATTTTGGTGCATCCCTAGAATAAATAGAAGTATTTCATTTTTAATTATCCTGAATTTGTAGTCACAAATCTTTCTAGGCACAGAAATCAGTGAGATGAAAAGTAAAGGTTTTGTGTCATTTACTTTATTTTAATCTGCATATTTTATTAAAGGCCATATTTTCTCACAGTGAAAAATGAGTACGGCCCTCGCACGTATACAATTCTGATGAAGTGGCCCACTGCAGAGAAAACTTGGACACCCCTGTTATAAGGGAAGGAGAGGGGGTAGATATTGAGGAAGAGGGTAGTAGGGAAAGGGGAGGGAGAGAGGGTAGAAAGTGATAAGAGAAGTGGAGGGGGGTATATAGTAGACTTGGGCACCAGGGGGCTCTTCGTGTTCGTCTTCGTGCTCGTCTTCGGGGAAAAAAAAATCTTCGTATTCCGCGAATATTCGCCCGTTCCTGTCTTCTCTTCGGGCGAATATTCGCGGACATTCTTCGTGCTCGTTTAATCTTCGTTTTCCTCCTGGTTGCCTAGCAGGGGTTAATACGGGGTTAATAACACATCACAGCAGCAGCAGCTGCCGTGAAGGTACGTGTGTGCAGCTCTATTGGTCGTTTCGGCAGGGGGCTGGTCTGGCATCAACGAGTGAATTGCAGAACTGCAGAATGCACTTCATTCGTTGATGGCAGGCGAGCCCCCTGCCGAAACGACCAATAGAGTTGCACACACATACCGAGGTGTACTGTCCATAGATGTTTAATAAAAGAATAGGGAATATTTTACATTTTTAAATTGATTTTGGACCACTTTACATGCCTAACATTTGCTACCTATTTACAATGGCATACTTTGCAACAACCCAACTTACTTATTGGACAGGACTGGAAAATAGCAGGACTGTCCACCAAAATCTTGGGTGTGTTGGCAGGTATGCTGATGGAAAAATGTTGGACAAGAACTAAAAAATAGCTTAGGGTTAATGTACGGTTATGTTTAAGATTAGTAGCAGTGCACTGGTTTGGTTAAAGATGGATTATGTCTAAATAATAATAATTTAATTTTAATGTTTTTTTTAAAAAAAAAATAGGGGTTTATTTAAATGTATTTTAAAGTTAGATTTATTATTTAGTACTTGATTATATTTATTAAATGTTTATAGTAGCGTTACCTACCGAGCTATAACTACCTATGTGTATTTGCATTTTGCATACCTAGTTTAGCTAAATTAGATGGGACAGGACTGGAAAAAAGCAGGACTGTCCCTGAAAAAGTTGGGTCTGTTGGCAGGTATGTGGATGGAAAAATGTTATAGGGTGAAGTGTGAGTTATAGTGTTAATGTAATGCTATTAGTGAGTGAAGGCCAGGGCAAATAACAAGGAAAAGGTCCTTGTGTTTTGTGCATTGTAAGTGTGTGTGTATGTGTGTTATGTGTGATGTCACTGTGTGTTATATGTGTTATATGTGTTATTGTGTGTGTTATGTTTGGTTGGTTGTGTATCAGAAGGAAAATAATGAAATGGAAAAGGAAATGGGAAAGGCAAATGAGTGGGCAATTGGCGACCCACTCACCTGTTTCACCCCAGGGCAAAGCACCCAAACACTGTCAGTCTTAGACGTTTGGCAGCAGACTTCCAGAGCTCAGACACAAGGCCCTAGCGTAAGCTGGCCACTCCGGCGGAGGTAGCAGGCGTTGCCACACCGCAAACAGAGGCAGCCAGGGGGGAGAAACTGCCCTTACCATTAGGGACATTTTGGGCATGACTCTAGCCAGGAAGCGAACTGGCAGAGAAGAGATGCTGGCACCACCACCAGCAGCAGCATTGAAAAGGCGAATGAGTGGGCAATTGGCGACCCACTCACCTGTTTCACCCCAGGGCAAAGCACCCAAACACTGTCAGTCTTAGACGTTTGGCAGCAGACTTCCAGAGCTCAGACACAAGGCCCTAGCGTAAGCTGGCCACTCCGGCGGAGGTAGCAGGCGTTGCCACACCGCAGACAGAGGCAGCCAGGGGGGAGAAACTGCCCTTACAATTAGGGACATTTTGGGCATGACTCTAGCCAGGAAGCGAACTGGCAGAGAAGAGATGCTGGCACCACCACCACCACCACCACCACCAGCAGCATTGAAAAATTGGAAAGGCGAATGAGAGGGCAATTGGCGACCCGCTCACCTGTTTCACCCCAGGGCAAAGCACCCAAACACTGTCAGTCTTAGACGTTTGGCAGCAGACTTCCAGAGCTCAGACACAAGGCCCTAGCGTAAGCTGGCCACTCCGGCGGAGGTAGCAGGCGTTGCCACACCGCAGACAGAGGCAGCCAGGGGGGAGAAACTGCCCTTACAATTAGGGACATTTGAGGCATGACACTAGCCAGGAAGCGAACTGGCAGAGAAGAGATGCTGGCACCACCACCAGCAGCAGCATTGAAAAGGCGAATGAGTGGGCAATTGACGACCCGCTCACCTGTTTCACCCCAGGGCAAAGCATCCAAGCACTGTCAGTCCTTGGCGTTTGGGAGCAGACCTACAGAACTCAGACACAAGGCCCTAGCATAAGCTAGCTACACCGGCGGAGGTAGCAGGCGTTGCCACACCGCAGCAAGTGCAACCAGGGGGGAGAAACTACCCTTTCCATTAGGGACATCTGAGGCATGATTTCAGCCAGGAAGCGAACTGGCAAAAGATACTGGCACCACCACCAGCAGCAGCGTTGGAAACGGAAAAAGGTGAATGAGTGGGCAATTGACGACCCACTCACCTGTTTCACCCCAGGGCAAAGCATCCAAAGACTGTCAGTCCTAGGCGTTTGGGAGCGGACTTACAGAGCTCAGACACTAGGCCCTAGCGTAAATTGGCTACACCAGCGGAGGTAGCAGGCATTGCCACACCGCAGCAAGTGCAACCAGGGGGAGAAACTACCTTAAACATTAGAGAGAAAAAATTTAACTTTCCAAGCTAAGAGCTGGGTAACCCAATTTGGGCAGATTGAATTTAAGAAAGGCAATCTGCTCCATCAGATGAGGTGCCATGCGTGAGCGCTGTGGACTCAGTATGTTTCCAGTCATAGAAAACACGCGCTCACTTTGAACAGTGGTTGGCGGACATGATAGAAGCTGCTGCGCAACCCATGAGAGTGCAGGCCACACACTCTTCTTTTCATCCCAGTAGCTAAGAGGATCAACATTAGGAGCAGAAGGAACTTCACAGAGGTAAAGTTTGACCATTTCAGCAGCACTACTCTCCTTTCTGCTGCTAGCTCTGTCAGATGGTCCAACTATACTGCCAAGTGCCTCTTCCCAAAACGCAGCTGCTCCACTCAGCTGTGTTGTGCTGCTTGTGGCACTGCTGCTGATGCTGCTGCTAGGGGTAGCAGACCACATCATCTCTTCCTCCTCCTGCACCTCACCCTCCTCGGACAGCATTCCCATTTTACGCTGCCAGTCACGCACCTTGTTGACCAATTGCTCCCGGTAGCTACTGAGAACATTGAATTTCAAAGCTAGCTTTCCCTTAATTCTTGGATCACAAAGGCACGCTAGCATCATTTCGGGACTCTCTTCCATTCGCTTGCGAAGGTGTACTTTTAGCAGATCCTTCAGCTTCCTGACTATGGCTGCTACGTCAGGATGTAGAGTGCCACCTTGAACAGCCTCACGGTTTCCAAGGAACACATCCATCTTGCTGCCTAGATGGGAGAACACTGGGATTACCTGGGCCAGACTGGCAGTGTTTGAGCTTAAATTTTCTGTGGCATCCCTGAATGGTTTAAGGACTGCCACTAGCTGGGCGATCACTGTCCAATCCTCCCTATTCAATGGAGAGGTAATCCCAATATTGTGCTCTGAGGCAAGATTATGGATTGCCCTCTGCTGCTCCAAAATCCTCTCTAGCATGTCTAACGTGGAGTTCCACCGTGTACTGACATCCTGACGTAGGCAGTGTACGGGAAGACCTGACCTCTCTTGCTCTTCCCTCAAAAGTTGGCTAGCCTTAACACTATGGTGAAAGTGCCCAGCGATCTTTCTGCAGCGGGACAGAACTACTGCTGCCACATTAGTTCCTTCTGACATTGCTGCCTTCACTACAAGATGGATGATGTGGGCTGCACAGCGCACACCAACAATATGACCATCTCGCAGCGCTTTCACCATATTGGCACCTCCGTCAGTTACCACAAAACCAACTTCAACATTGGTGCCCGCCTCTGCTCCCACCCAAAGGCTAAACATTTTCCTAATCGCATGCAGAATATTTTGGGAAGTGTGCTTTTCATCCATCACTTCTGCATGGAGAAGGAATGATCGGTAGCCTGCTGCAGCAACTTCCTTAGACACACCGGGCTGCCACCAGTGTGCTGTCAAAGAAAGAAAGGCATGCTGGGCGCTAGGTGCACTCCACAAATCTGTAGTGAAATGAACACACTGACCAGCAGCCTTGGAAAGCTCCTCTTTCACTGCTGCAACACAGGACCGATACAGCGAGGGGACAATGTTCCTGCTGAAAGTGGAACGTGACGGAACTGTGTATTGTGGAGCCACAGCCGCCATCAATTGTTTGAAAGGCTCCCCTTCAATCATGGAGAAGGATGCCCCTCCAACAGCAATGAACTGACCAATAAGTCGCGTTACTTTATTGGCCTGCTGTTTGGGCATCGTTCTCTTGGAGTGGAATGCCCCAAATTCTTCCAGGGTGGGCTGGGCATGCAGTGCTCCAACCTGCCTTGGTCTCTGGCTGCCAGCACTAGTTGCTGCTGCTGCTGCTGCTGCTATTGGCTCAGAAGAAGAAGCTGTTGGGGTTTTTCCACGGCCACCAGCTATGCTGCCTGCACTAAGTTTTACCTCTGCATCTTTCCCCAATAGCACAGCGTTGTGTTGAGTGCTGAGGTGATGCTTCATGCTAGCACTGGTAAAATGGCCAGACACTTTCCCTCTGCTTATTAGCTTCCCACAATGTTTGCACTTTCCATAGCGCCCTTCTTCAACATTTTCAAAGTGCTCCCAAATTGGGGCGCGCATAGCCTTGGAGTGTGCCTTGGGTGCTGCTCTTACTGCTCGGGGTGGATGAACAGAGGCAGAACTAGTGGTGGTGGGACTGGTGGTAACAGTACTGGCCATAGTGGGACTGCTAATTGCTTTAGATTTGCTAGGTTTTGCTGCTGCTGCTGGTGGTGGTGATGGTGATGATCGTAGCGGAGAAGGTGGAGGCTCAGGGGAAAATTGTGCACTAGTCATTTGGACACTGCTCCCTGAGGAATCTGATTCCTGACCACTCATCTCCTCTACTTCCTCTGGCTCATAGTCTAGCTCTTCATTAGCCAGATCGAATGGAATTCCTGCTAGGCTGGAGCTAAGACTGATATCGTCGTGAGACTCGTGACTAGTAGTAGTGCGAGCAGGAAGAATAGACTCTGCACTTGGCCTCTCAGTCTCAGGCTCCTCTGCTACCTCGCTAGGTGGAGTTCCACTATGTGTAGCCCTCTCTCTAACTGTCTTTACAAAAATTTTGTAAGGACTTGGTGGCTTGCTAGAGGTACTAGGAGGACATGGCGTGGCGGTACCAGTGGGAACAGTAGGCGCAGCACTAGTGGTGGTAGAGGCGGGGGTGGTGGTGGTGGTGGTTTTCCCTACAAAGGAATGAGATCGCTTTGGTTTGGGACCCCTCTGAGTCTTGCTGCTAATTTGGCTCTGCTTGGTACCTTGCATGCTGCTGGTGGATGGGGAAGATGCTGCTTGGGGCAAAAGGCACTTCTTTTTAGTCACTGGGCTGGTACTACTTGTGCTACCCTTTAACTTTGAACGTGCTTCTGGTGCTTTAGGCTTTCCGTAAAAAACCATAGAGCTTGTGGGCCTAGCCGCACTACTACTGCCTGCTTTTGGTGCCTTTCCTTTACTTGATGATCCTTCAAGCAATGCTTCCCCAAATGATAAGCGAGAGCTTGGCCTACTTGGCCGACTAGACTGACGCAAAGGCTGCATCTTAGAGCTGGTGGTGGTGCTGGTGGTGGTGCTGGTGGTGGTGGTGGTGGTGGTAGATGGAGCTTGTCCCTCCTTAGTCCCAAAAGGAGGATCCATTTCAAATTTTGTGTTGTGTGTGTAGTGTAGTGTAGTGTAGTGTAGTGTAGTGTTTAAAAAACTATAAAAAAAAAAATAAAAAAATAAAAATAAAAAAAAGGAAAAACGAATTAAAGACAAAAAAATTAGAGGAAGTTCTCTTCAGTGCTACTGCTTAAAAAGTAAAACTATGCACTACTGCACTGTGCTGTGTGCAATCTGCCAAAATCCTAAAGTTATTGAAATTATTAACTCAAGATTAACTATTTAATAACTAGCAGTATTTTATTTTTAATTTGAATTTACACGGGCCTAAGAGCTTAGCCTACCACTATGCTAGCCTAAAGCTATATTTCCTTACTATAAGTCTACCTCTAGGCAGACGCTCTCAAACCCACTAAGCTAAAGTGAGGTTAAATCAGATTCAGTATATGATTTATTAATTAATATTAAATTATATAATATTAATAGATTAGAACTAATTTACTTATATATTATGTATTATAGATAGAAGAATATAGATTATGAATTAGAATTTAGAATTAGAATTACTTATATTATAGATTATGAATTAGAATATTATTATTTATAATATATTATAGATTAAGATTAAAGAAGATTAGAATTATTTTAGTACTACAGCTAGTAGCTTGAAGCTTTGCTTAGTACAGCTCGTCACAGTCAATTTTTCTTGAAAAGAATTAGAAATAAAATAAAATGTCACAGCAAAACAGTTATCTTCACTGCTTGCTGCACTCACTAGCCCAACAAGTTCACTTCACTGATGGACTGAGGTGAGCAAAACACTAAGGGTACTTTTAATAAAATTGAAATAAAATGTAAAATAAATGAGAAAATCTTTGCAAAACAGTTAACGTCACTGCTTGCTGATCAAAAAAAAACACAGCACTTATGCGGCTGCACTCACTAGCCCAACAAGTTCACTTCACTGATGGACTGAGGTGAGCAAAACAAATGAAATAAAATGAAAGATTAATTAAGAAAAATTGACTTGGTCTCTTACTGTTGCTAAAACAAAGCACAAACTATAGAGCTGCAGCACCAGTACTAATAAGATTAGCTGAACTATACGCTAGTAGTAATTAATTAATATTATTACTTTTATTTATAGCTAATTTAATTAACTATTAAGATAAGAAAGAATTAGAGAATTATTGATATTACTGATTTTAGATTAGACACTAGTAGATGTTCTGAATGTCTACAGTACACTCTACACTAGTATACTATTACTAACTATAACTGACAAATATATATATAATTTTATAATGAATTCAATTATTAATTATATTAATTAATATTACTGATTTTAAATTAGACACTAGTAGATGAATGTCTACAGTACACTCTACACTAGTATACTATAGTATATATATATATATATATGACTGACAAATATATATATATATATATAATATTATAATGAACTATTAAATTATAGATTCTATTAAATTGTAATTTATAAATTCTATTTAATTTATTTAAGCAGGACAGGCAATAGGCACTAGTGCCAGCCCAGGGCAAGGGCACCCCAGTGCCACTGAGGCACTGGGTGCACTGTCAACTCAACAGCACTTACACTAAAGTTGATGACAAATTAATTTTAAAAAAATTAAATTAATCAAATTATTATTATTAAATATATTAATTAAGTAGCACTGAAGTGAGGATGAAGTACACAGTGAGAAATGGCAGGCTAAGGCTTACCAGTCTCACACAGAACAGAACAATCTCTCTCTGTAACGCTCGGATGCAGCACAGCAGTGTTGCCAAAGCAGTCACAGCGAAAAATGAATGGATCTCTCAGGCAAGCTCTGGTCTTATAAAGGCGCCTTCAGAATTAAAAAAACAGCAGCACAGGCATTGGACGAGACCCTTAGCGTTACGTCACAAGAGTGAGCTGATTGGACAGACGAGGATCAGCTCACTCCTGTTTGAAATTTTGGCGGTTGCGCGGCAAAAACGAAGACGATCACGAAGAATCTTCGAATCTTCGTGATTGTGAGTCTTCGTCTTCGCCTACGGTTTGCCGGCACTGTATTCTGTTCTACGTTCCTTCGGAACGAACAAAAAACCGGCCTCTTCGTGCTCGTTTTCATGTTCGCCCGAAGACGAATGCACAAGTCTAGTATATAGTGAGGAAGAGGGTAGTAAGAATATTTAAATAAGTAAAGAGTGTGAATTAATGTGTGGATGCATTGTGTGAATGAGGGAGAGCATGAGTTAATATGTGGATGAATTGTATGAATGAGGGAGAGCATGAGTTAATATGTGGGTGAATTGTCTGAATGAGGGAGAGCATGAGTTAATATGTAGATGAATTGTCTGAATGAGGGAGAGCATGAGTTAATGTGTGGATGAATTGTCTGAATGAAAGTGTGAATTAGAGAGTGACTGTAAAATTGTTTGTATATATAACTAGCAGGATGTTTGAACCTTGGGGACCAAGATGGCACAGGCGGCTGTATATGGAACAAAGATGGCACAGGCCGGGCTGTTTGGGGACAAAGTTGACTTGTGCTGTGCTATATGGGGACAATGATGGCAAATCTTATGTGTGTTATCTGGGTGCTGGCCAGGTTCTATGTGGGCAGTGTGGACGCCAGGGCTGGCTTTGGGGTGTGCAACCTGTGATCTGTGCTTGTAATTTAGGGGGTTTTAAATATACCTTTTAATGACGTGTTTTTATGTGAATTCCAATTGATCTTTACCTGCAAAGCAGGGTTTTTGCGTTATTCTGTAGATCCATATCTATATATTTCCATACATTATTTATGTATACCTGCAAATACAGTGTTTGTATGTCTTATTCAGTTGATTAATACCTGCAATGCTGTTTCCATGTATTTATTTGATCTATACCTGCAATGCTACATTTCATATATTATTATTGTATACCTGCAAATACAGGATTTGTATGTCTGATTCTGCTTATTTGATATATACCTTCAGTGCTGAGATCACAAGTGAATTTCAGTTGATCTATACATGCAAAGCTTGGTTTGTGTGTTAATGTGTTGATCTATACCTGCTATCGGCAACTGGGGCTAATATTAATATATATGGGCAGCAGGGGCATCAATACACAAGGGGCAAAAACACTAAAGGGGGTATAAACGAAAATGCAGTGTGAAAAATCCATCCTGATGTAGACGTCTGTGACGTAGATTGCGTCCTGCTGTTTGTGTGTTTTTGGTTATCAGTGTAGCAGATCCTGTCCTCGGGTGTGTGTATAGGTGTTGGTGTGGCAGAGCCTGTCCTGATGTGTGTGCGTGTCTGTGTGGCAGAGCCTGTCCTGGTGTGTGTGTGTGTGTTTGGTTGTCGGTGTGGCAGAGCCTGTCCTGGTGTGTGTGTCTGGGTGTCGGTGTGACAGAGCCTGTGTTGGTGTGTGTGTTTGGTCATCTGTTTCCTGGCAGTAGGAATTATTTAATTTATATTTATCCAGAGATAAAATGCCCTCGTGAAGTTGTAGTGACTTCAGGGGATAAAACGTACAAGGCCCTGAAATCATTTAGTGAAAAAGTTATTTATTGTGTTATAATATTTATTTCAAGGATTAGTCGCACTCAAGCGTGGTTTCAGGCTTCCCATGTTGAATTATCAAGTATTATTTTAGCACAATAACAAAAGTATAATTCAATAGCACATTACTTTTGGAAATTATGAATGCCCCCCCAATTTGACTGTGGTATCTTGTGTGCCCCCCCTATATATTGTTTCTAGAGTCGCAACTGGATATTTATATGTATAATGTTTTGTATTTCTTTGAATAAGTCTTAAGAGATGTGTGAAATCCGGTTGAGAGTACAATATCTAGAACCTGGGAATAACCCAAATCATGTACGTGCAGCACTAGAGCAGTATGTGTAAGTATTTGGCCCTATTAGCCACTGACATTACCATGTCATGGCCTTTAAGCTTCGTACAGATTCTGCAACTTTCGAGAATTTAAATATTATATCTTTCTTGACCTTCTGAATCATTACACGTACATATAAACATGATATTTTAATACCACCTACACATATTTAGTGAGGAATATACCCACGTTTCTCTGGTAATAATGTTGGCTGACTTTCTTGGGGAAATTTTCATGTTACAAAGTGATTTCATTTTATGCCTTTATATTTCAGTCTTAATATTAATGGATGGAGGGAAAAAAAGATGCTTTGTTAAAATTTCTAAGAAAACATCAAAAATTAGCAGGCAGTCATGAGCAATTCATATTTGAAGAAGATTGGTTATCTATGCTTTCTAAAGTTGAGGTAAGGAAATAAATAAACCAAATGTACATTAAGTGAAGATGGACTGATAATATGAAACCATGAAATGACTGACACAACACTCAGTGAGATAAATGAGATAACATATGATGATCTGTGCAAAATCAGTATGTGGTGTTTCAATAATCTATGCGTAGGGTAATTTATCTAAAAATGTACATCTTTTCTGTTTTTGCTGTACATGTTCTTATAGTTGAATACCTTTTCTATAATTTATCTGTATATATATATATAATCATATTTAACCATCAGGTCTTCAAGACAATGATTCAAATACAGAACACTGAAATCACACATCATTCAATTCATGTAGTTCATTAACAACTGATACAATGAAAATGGATAAATCTTTAATTTAATATTTAATGATATATAGTAACAAAATTACAACATTAGTTGCATTTCATCAGTTATTTATTGAAGGGACAGTCTACTGTCCCAAGCAGTGATGCTGAGAGAGAGAGAGAGAGAGAGAGAGAGAGAAGGAAACTGCAAGGGACCCCATGTTCCATTAATCTTGATAATAATTAAAACACAGTATGTGGTAAATTGCAATTGTATCTAGTAGCATATGTATAGGGTGGAATTGCATAAACCAGAGAAATCCAACTGCATACAGCTGTTCTGAGATTTATGGATGTTCAATTGTCTGGTCACATGGAAGTCTATGCCGTTTTCAAAGCTATGAATGAGTTAGCTAGCATACACATCTTAGCAAATTTATATCTATATAATAATAGGTTGTAAATCAAAAAGTTACAAACATTTGAACCTTACTTGCATGTCTTCACCTTAAAATACGGTGTTTTTGACCCCGGCATGCTTAATGGACTACACCATTTGCCTCTGGGCCCTGTTGTGAATTACCAACTACTATCCCTGCTTGCTTACTGGACTACGCTATTTCCCTCTGGCTCCTATTGTGAATTACTGGCTATTGACCCCGGCTTGTGTGTAGACTATGTGACTTGTATCTTGTCCCAACTCCTGCTCTGTGGCTTTACCACCCGAATCTTGACCCGCAAAAAAATAAACTTTAAATTTCTAAAGTGATTATCAATTGTATCACCAACAATATAAAGTATATCATAAAACAGTGTATCATAGAGAAATTTGAATAATACTTATATTTTCCTCTCAGTTGTCAAATTGGATCTCCATCCGACATATCAACATGTGAAAAAGAAAAACAAAAAATAAAAGATCATAGTTCTTCCCGTAAATTAAATATATATATAACAAGTGCTGTCCCTATCACACTCACATAGATTTGAGCAATATAGTTTGCTCTGACTTTTTCAAATATCTGATAGGGGATTTCAGCTCCGTTTCCACCTGTTGAGTTGTTCTAAGAGATTCCCTCCAGACCTCTTTCCCAAAACGATTTGTCCGTCCACACGGTAACGTCACGGAGCGAAGGGTACGAGATGAAGAGGCAGAAGGTAAAGTATATAGGCGTTTTTTTTTATGTTTAAAATAAAGTGCGGTATGCTCACATTTAGGCTTTATCTATTTATCTCTATGAGAGAGACTCAGATACTCGATAGATAAAGCCTAAATGTGAGCGTACCGCACTTTATTTTAAACATCATTCTTCTTATTCGTCTTCATCTTCTATTTTCGCTCTTCTATCTTCAATTCCTTTTATCTTCTTTGTTCATCCACATGTCCGCAGACATAACCCAGCAACTTCCACCAAAATGGTGGAGCTGCAGTGATGTCTTCCCCGATTCTCCAAATGAGGTGCTGATGAGATAAATGAGGTGATATCCTTTTTAGGGCTGTTTTTGTTTATGAGTTATCATTAAAAAAAACATCAAAATCAATTTAGACAAAACCTTTAGGTTGTGGACAACACAAAACAATAAATCATTAAAACTATTGGTGAAAAAATTAGGCATTTCAGATGATAGCAGCAGATTCTTTTTTTGCTCTAGAAGAATAGGTAAGGTCTACTCTGGCAGTAGGAGTGGGCCTTGCTCCAGTGGAAAAAGATACGGCCATCGATAATGATGTTAATGACAACAATGATCTGGATTTAGATTATGAGCCAGAGTATGAGGAGGCGTCAAGCTACACATCTTCCAATAATTTCTCTTTTAGATGTGTTGCTTCTTCCACTCTGCAGCACTGGCATCACTACCACCACCATCATCATAACCATCATTAATACTGGAAAAAACAAAAACACTAGTATTACTGCTACCTCCCCTGGTGGGCAATGCTGAAAGTGTAGCATCAGAAGGGCAGCAGGATCACACATCAGCTCACATTTTGGCAGCTCTTAGGAAGATGGTTGTGCAGTGGACTGCACAGCAGAAACAATAGGAGTGGTGATGACTGGTGGGGCAGCAAACATTCTAAAAGCAGTTAGAGATGGGGATTTGTGGGTTTGTGTTACGTTTGAGATGTAAGACACCTGATAGTAATGACAGCTATTCCAGCTGATGGGCAGTGTAGGCTTTCAAACAAAGATTGCCCAGACTTTCACCACAAAGTGAAGGCAAGCCAACAGCTGAGGAAACAACAGGCGAGCACAGATCTAACCCACTACCCTCTAAGTCAGAATGTAATCAACATCTGTAACTTAACCTTGGACATGATGGAGCAGATCTTAGAGCAGCAGAGGACTCTTCACCCCATGTCCTCTGAGTAGAACTTTGAAGTGTCCAGCATATTGGGAAGAGGGGAATGGGCATTAATGGGTTAGGTGGTGGTCATGAAACCATTCAAGGATGTGACTGAGAAGCTAAGCCAGAGCACGGCCACTTTGGGCCAAATCATCACTCTACTTACCTACCTTATACAAAAAAATGCATGACTTCCTGGAACAAAATGAGGTCTTTCAGGGTGACAGATTATACATGGAGGTTGAAAAATTGATCAGAAAGCTGACAGGTCACATGCAAGCCATTATGGACACCACAGAGTACATGCTGGCAATCTTCTATGAACCCAATATGACCCAAGGGTTAAGGGCAAGTTGGTCTTTAAAAATAATTTTAAAACTTGGAGGGACATGCTTGTCTGTAGGATTCAGCAGAAAAGAGGCATGGCAGTAGCATCGCCCACATGTCCAATTCCCAACCATTTTCATTCACGCAAGGCAGCACTAGAGCTAGTGTAGCATTAGCCATTTGGGCACAGGCCTTTGATGATCTGGTGACTACCCAGACCAGCGCTTCTGAAATGGTCAAAGACTACCATGAAGAACTACCATTACCTCCTAATACAGACCCTCTAAGTTATTGAGACCAGAAAGCTGTTATCTGGCCAGGCCCACAGCCCAAAGTCAATCTGCCCAAACTGGGTTACCCAGCACCAATATTTAACATGAGTGAGGTTCTAGTGCTGCTCTATTTCCTAACTCTGAGGGATCAGTTCTTTTTTTTTCTCAAATATTAGTCCATGTGAAAGTGCATGGCCAGGCCCAGTGCCCTACTGCAGCTGCTCCTCTGTCTCCTTCCTTATCCTGGGTATCCTGGTTATTTTGTTCTAATATTGTGGAAAATGTATTCTTGTACCATATGGCTGGATGTGTGTATCTGTCAGCACCTACACCAGGCCTACTGCTAATGCTGTCTTTGGATCTTCCTTATTGTGAGGGATCAATTCAAAATGGTTCAAGTTTTGGAGAAATTGAGTTCCATTGCATGCTGCTCGATGTGTGTATCCATTGGTGCAGTGCTGCTGGTGGTGGTGGTCCTGCAGTGCAAAATCCAGTCTGGATCACTTCCTAAACCTTGAGATGGTGCTGCTGTAAGTAAAAGGAGAGTCTAGAAGTTACCAGGGACTACCCCTTTTGGGAATGCCTCCGACTGTCATTTTGGAAATAAAAAACGTAATTCATTGCCGAAAAAGAACATGGAAAAAACACAAAACAATTTTGTCCAAATCAATTTTGCTTGCCATGCACAAGTGTAATATATATATACACTTAAGCCATTGATCAACAACTTCCATTATAATGCAATGAACATTGTATTCATGGTACATTGTTTTTATTAACCCAGAGGATGAATGTATTATACAAATTGCTTCTTAGTCTTGTCTGTTTCAATTCATTTGGTAATAATCTAAGTAATATGACCGCAATTCCTGTTTTAATAAGGTGATTTAATGGAAAAACCTTTGTCTTCTGCCTAAAGCATTAATTCAAGGTAATTACTAAGAAGAGACTCTTTTGAAAGTAGCACACAGCTTTCAACTGTTACAACACAAGGTACTGCGATGAGTGTATATCAGGTTTCCTAAGCGCCCTAAATTGCAATTGTCTTGTTACACAATTCTCTGACTGTGCTCAGAAAAAACTTGTTTATTCTTAAATAATTGACTTAAATGATACAGTCAGCAATAATGCACACAGTATATCTATTTATATTCATTAAACTGAAGTCATTTGCATATAATTGTTCAACACTGTGTAAAGCGAAACAAATACCACATAATGTTTTAAAAAAAATAACCAAACTCTTTGCCTTGTTATGTAGTACCTGCAGTGTGGAGACATTAATATCCACACAAATGTAACTTTCTTAATGGGTGATTTTTCGAAATGTTAATGGAGAAGACTAGGACCTGTTTTTTTTTAGTTTGGTTGTTTTTTTTCCATTACTGAATTTACTTGCCATCTGTAAGTGAAACAAATCACAAAACAGATTATACACTTAGGTCAACAATTAAATATGTTTTCTGGTATACACAAGAATCATTTAAAAAACAGACAAACCAGCAGAGAACCTGAAATAAATATGTGTTGAAATTATGGAAATAGGTAAGAAATGGGGTAACAGACAAGATTGACCTGACATAAAACAGATCTCATGTGCCAGAAGTGTAATTATATAACAGTGTCAAAACCCACTCTATCCAAATTGTCATTGCACACATATCATTAATACTCAAACACAGCACACTAATGCAGTCATCAATGAGTCCAAAACACACATAAAAAATGATCATATGCTACTTATACCGTTAAGCTGTGTGTCTAACAATGTAAGCAGTCATTAGGAATGACATTGTATTACGTCACTGTGTGTAAGCACTAAAAAATGATTAGAGAATGTCGACCTTAATATGATCTGGAGAGATTTGTACAAAGATACACTTTTACAAGACTAGATTGTAAGCTCGCAAGAGCAGGGCCCTCTTCTCCTTTGCACCAGTTTGTTATTGTATGTGTTATTGTATGTGTTTATAAATTGTTCTAATGAATGTAACAGCACTGCGGAATCGGCCGGCGCATTATAAATAAATGTAATGTAATGTACAACAACTGAAGCAAATTATTTAAACTAGGCAAACTATCTAGCAAAATGTGATTTAGGGGCCTTACAATTTCTGTTTAACATAGCATAAAAAGGAGTAGATAATCAATGTAGATAACAGGTCAATAAAATGAAAGTTCAAAAAATAGAAGAACCATATTGATAGGGAAAATAGTTGTTTACAAAATTAAAATAAGGACATAAAAGACAATTAGGCAATGTAATAATTCTATTGAATGTATATTAGTGAATGATGATGATGTGCTTACTGCAGGTCAAAGAGAAGAGTTTTAAAAAGTAAAATGCATGAAAACCAAACTCATTGATGTTAAAGCCAAGTAATCAGAGTTAATGATTGTTAGGTTGTCCAAAATACAAATTGACAGCCAAGATTCATGTTTTGAGAGCTTATTGAAAGAACATGATCTATATAATAACTAGACTTAGACTGGCACAGAGTGAAAAGGCCTGGTGGGTTCCTCTGCCTAATTTTTAGTCTGAGAAGATGCATAATCATTTAACTTGTGGACTGGTGTACTCTTTAAACTCTGATAATGACAGAGGTTAATACTTGGATAATATTTATTTAAGATGAAGAGAAGGAGTTGGGATGGAGATATTAAGAGGTACCAATAATCACTATAGAGTAAAGTGATCCTTGTGTAATGGTTGACAGCTGAAGAATGGGGGGGCATTTGAAACAACGCTCTCTACAGCATAAAGAAGAGAATCATAACATGTGTTATAGTATGAACTATTTTCTATAATACAAGTCTACACAAAGCATAACTGTAAGTGCTTGCTGTTAATTAATGTGTTAGCAAGACATCGTGGAAAATACCAGCCACGACTTGCACAACAGACCAATCTTCAGGTGTTGTAATTCTCTTATAACATAAATCATCATTCATGTACAAGTCTTTTAAGTGCATGTACCTGAATTGAACTCCAAAGAAACAAAAACAAAATCTAGAATGTTTCTAATGTATCACTGATGGAATCAACCATACATCTTTTACTAACACTAATAATATGTTTGCTGTCAAATTATTACACACATCAACTGAAGCATTCCTGTACTTAGCAAGAGCAAAAAAAATGAAAACCTTTATTTTTAATAATTCATTTCAACATGTTTTTTTTATGAATCAGCAGTATAACATCCTCAAATCATGAGGAAATTAAAATAGCATCACATGATTTAAAGCAATTACAATACCCTTTAGTAGAATAGTAGAAGATTCTAGAGCACATTACATTTACTTATAGAACACCAACATATTCTGTTGAGCTTCTGTTGAAAATTAACAATAGCATTAAAGAAGATAAGAAAATCTAGAATTGACAATAACATACAATCTATTAAAATGCATCGTGCCTTAGTTTACAAGAAGAAAATATCGATTATAGCATTAAGAGACAAATGAATACAATAATTAAAAAAATATATAATCATCATTAATACAAGATATTTTTGTTCTGCTTGCAAAGACAATGGAGATAAAGTAAAGAGAATTCCAGGAAAGAAAGATTTCAGGTTAAGGTGTTTGCCAATACTTTCAATAGTGCCCATTAATCTGTATTGAAAGGTACTATCTTATTAACAAAATTTTCTTTAAACTGATATGAGGCTTTACATTTTAAACACCACTCATGTAATATTGTATAGTTAAAATTTAGCGTGTAGAGAAAGAACATGTAATTCTCTGGTAAGATAAAAATATTCATCACCTTAACTATGTAGCCTTTTTACATATTTTCTTTTATTATTTTTATTTTTTAAATAAATCCTTAACCATCGTTACAGAATCAAATTAAATGGGAATTAAGTCCCAAGTAGACTAGACTGAAATATACTGCAAATCAAAATTAAATTAATTAATTGAAAACCACTTGAAGCAGCTAATTAGTGTCAGGAATGGACTCTCATTCTGGACTCCCCAAAGCACCCATCAAGACATAGAGCAAATGCATATGAGGGGTTTCTGCAGTATCCACCAGTGCACTTGCAAAGGGGGACACCCAAAAAAATGGGAACACTCAGCTATTTTTTACATATCACAATGGATCTTGTGTTATGTGATCAAATGCAAATATAACTTTCAAAGAAGTTTATCAAAATAGCCACTGGAGTTGGAACAGTAAAAATCAATTCCAGCATCAGATTTTATAAAGAATATCAACGTAGGTCTATATTCTATGGTCCATTCCATCCTCACTATTATATAATTCTTGGAAACTTACCAAATACTTGCTAAATGGACAGTTCTTTGTAAAATTAAAGTTTATTTTCTAAGAGGTTTTTTTATTTACTCTACTTTTTACTCATACTTAATATTTATATTGTACCTGTCGGGATAAAACACTTTTGTGTAGATAGTCTACAGCCCTAGGTAATTTGCAGTCCATTTCTCTACATGTTAAATACTTAGAGATGTTTCAGCATATGCCATAGCGCAAGTTCAAGCATGAAAGGTTCAATTAAATATTTTATTGCTTAATATAAAACAAAATGTACTCTTTTAATAGTTCATATGCATAAAGCCAGGTGCTACATAAATTAACCAGTTTAATGAAGGCTTAATTTAGCGTTTTACTGCTGTGAGTATAAACCTAATAAAAATAACACTAAGTATTTCAAATATAAAATGTAAAGTTTGTTACAGACTGTCTTTATCTATATAGAAAATATATACTAAATTGTTTGAGGTCATTTGTAACAGCATGCCTTGTATATGAAATGGAAGTCTAGTCTAGGAATAAACTCAACCGAGTGAAAGCAGGGAGTGTGCCTTAATATGCTTCTTGCACATGCTCAGTAAAAACCAATGGAAAAAGCAGCAGCCAAATACATGTATGCTCAGCACAAAAAATATACCAAATCGGAAAGCACACAACCTTAAAAGCATATTCAGGATTGGTTAATAGATGGTTAACAATTTATTTAAAAAATAAAAATAATAAATGAAAACATATAATAAGACTACCGGTACATAGATAATGGAATAACCAAAAATAAGTACACAAAACAAAGCAAGAATTCAGCATATACCCAACGAATGTAGGAGGCAGAGGGGGATCATGAAAAAAGGATGTACTTTTTCAAGGAAAAACAACGATTTGCTAAAATTAAGAAATAATGTCCCCAAAATACATGTATGGTAATTATACAAGAAAACATGCTTATTAATACAAAATACAAATTAGTAAAGTCCAAATGAGGTTGGATACCTTTTGATTCCTGCAAGGGCTTCTCTTCAGATTGGGGTTTGCAGAGGGCTTGGGATGTTTCAGGAAAGCTTTTCGATTCTGGAGAGGGCCTCTCTTCAGATGGTGGTTTCCAGAGGGCTTGAGACATTCCTTTTAGACTTTTGACCTTCTAATTTAATTTCCTTTTGTTGCGGTAGCTTTTCTTCTTTTACATATACCCTCCTGTTTATTGTGTTGAGTCCCTTTATGTATTTAAATGTTTCTATCATATCCCCTTGTGTCATCTTTCTTTCAAACGATCCTTTAACTTTTAATTGTACAATTCATTGTACGCCTTCTCTGAACTCTCTCCAAAGTATCTATATCCTTCTGGAGATATAGTATCCAGTGAGGTGTCACCAGTGCTCTGCACAACAGCATGAGCACTTCCCTTTTCCTACTGCTAATACCTCTCCCTATACAAGCAAGCATTATGCTAGCATTTTCTGCTGTTCTATTGCATTGTCTACCTACCTTGACAACATTTGAAATAATTACCCCTAAAAATATTATATACTTTGCTCTTGGGTTCTTATGCCCTAGGTTTATTATTTTGCACTTATCCACATTAATTGTCAGTTGCCACAGCCCTGACCATTTAAAAAAAATCATTTTCTATTTGGCTTATCCCTCCAGGAACACCAACCCTGTTGCAAATATTTTTTGTCATCAGCAAAAAGACATACATTACCATCGAGACCTTTTGCAATATCACTAATAAAAATATTAAAGAGTATGGGAGCTGAACATTTTATTTCTTAACTTACAAAATGTGATTTCTATGATTGATCCTGCAACTTTCCTAACTTGTAAAACTGAAACCTAGCTCACTTTATGTATCATGCTAAACTGCACAACTAAGTAGCAATGCATTATTTGTGAGAACTTAACCATAGTACTGTAACTAATCATTTTCCATGGGCAGAACTTTTTCCTGAATAAGTGGTTTTGTTTTGTCAGTAATATATGTATAAAGCTAACACAGCAAGCTGTTATCACATGTAGAACTTAGATGTCCGTGACTGTACATAAGCAACAGCATATTTTTGTTATGAAACAGATACATGCTGAAAAAATTTAAACTGCTGAATCCACATTTTTTTCAACCACGCCCATCATAGTATTGCATATTTGCTGAAAATGCAAAACAATATATATATTTGCCTCTATTTCAAATACCAGTTTAACACAGTAATTTTACTATACACAGCTGGAATTACATGCATCATATATATTAATGTGCGTACAAGTTAAATTGAATGTTTTTTTAATAGTCTCTATCCTGGCATTAGTTGTGAAGTTGGGCTGGGAATTTTAATGGCATAAAGTTGGTAAGGAAAATAATATAACTGTATAACTGAAAATAATCAGTGGCATCTTGAGCAATTATTTAGGGGGCATATAGCGGGACAGGTACAAAGGTAGGGGGCAATTAAAAATGCTATATATATACATACATACATACATGCATACACACACACAAATATTTGCAAAACACTTAAACACATAAATAAAAACCTCTGTGAAATATGCAACTAAGTCTATTTGCTTTAGCCAAATTTAACTATAAAATATGTACATGTGGAGCCAGCACCCAGATTGCACTCACACAATGTGCTGCAGCACCCAGATTGCACCACAGAGGTTTCCTCACAGAGTCTCAGGTCTCTTCTAAGTCAGTGCTCCTCTCAGTCTTGCTCATGTACATCCTTTATTCATTCTACACCCGTTAGGCCCACAACAGAAACAGTGGCGGATAGACTGTCAAAATACACACATATTATATTTTACATTTTTAAATGCCTGCCCATACACATATACAAATGCACATTCACAGTTACCCTTACGCATAAACATCCTGGCTTACACTTGCCCTTGCATTTACACACTTGGTTGCCCTTAGACATACTTGCGCTAAAATAAAAATTTTCAAAATCCACACTTTCTCTTGGCCCTTTCTCTTAATCTCACCCCTATATCATTATCTCTCATCTTTCTCATTATTTATTCCCTTTCTGCCGATCTCTTATATTTCTCGTTACCTATTTCATCTCTCCCTTATCTTTGATCTACCCTTTTCTATTTCTCCCTTTCTCTTCATCTCTCCCCTTTCTCTTTATCTGTTCCTCTTTTGTATTTCTCTTTGTTCTCTTTTTCCCCTTCCTTTCATTATCTCTCCTGTTTGTCTTTATCTTATCTCTCCCCTTTCTCTTGATCTATCCCTATCTGTTTGGTCTCTCCCTTTCTTGTTATCACTCCTTATTTTTCTTTATCTCTCCCTTTTCTCTCTCTCCCATTTCTCTTCATCTCGCCACTTTCTCTTTTTATCTCACCTTTCTCTTTGATGCCCCCTTCTTATTATCTCTCCTCCCATTTCCCTTTATCTGCTTTATCTATCCCTAAATGGTGTGTTTCTCTCTCCTTTTTCTCTTTACCTCCCCTACTTTCTACCTCCTTTTTTTAAGTACTGTGGTGTGAGTATATGGTCTGTACATGCAGATCTCTGTGTCACTGTTCCACTTTGGTGTGCTTGGCTCTAGTGCTGAGTGTCGGGATATGATGTCATATGTCATCAATTAGCATTAATAGCCAGCACGCTTCATGAGAGAGCAGAGAGACAAGTGCCTGTATAAACAAACCTTGGGCTCCTTTTATTTTCATCCCTGCTTCTTCAAATGGTACGGGCAGGCAGTAGTGGAAGCCATGATCCCCTCTGCTCACCCCTGAAATGCTACCGAGGATTGTCGCGGAAGCCTCCGTGCCATGGGCTCCTGGAGGCATCTGACGGCCAGCCTCCTTCCTACATACTATGGGCCCTGGCCTTGGAAATGGTTGGCCTGTTTTTGGGGAGGTGGGTACAGGAGGTCTATTGCGACTACTTCTAACCCCTGGTACAGGGTGCCATGTTTCTCCGAGTACCAGAGACTCTGAAGACTGTGATGCTCGGATGCAGTTCTGCGGCACCTGTATTTTGGGGGGGGGGGGTTATGTGTGGTGTTACTGTATACTGGTGTTGCAGCAGTATGAAATCATAACTAGGTGAGAGAGTAAAACATACACATCAGAGATTGGGAACAAGGACGCATATCAAAGAAGTGGTTCTTTGTGAGCACTTACAGAGATGAATCAAGTTTGTCTGTATTCTTATCACTGCAACCTTAATGCGATAATATATAGTATCTAACCAGACTCTTCTCTCCACGTGCATGCACAGAAAACGATCCCATTTACATCAAGCATCCAATCAGTAGTTTGAAATGTCAGGTGTTGCTCTACAGCTTTTCCAATTTTTCTGTTTGTTTTAGTAAATACACACGAAAGTACATTATAGGCATTCTTAAAAACATTTTTTGTTGTGAGGGCTTCCTAGGACCCTAGACAGTCCCATAAAATGTTTCTTTAAAAATGGTGTGGTAAACACATTTAATTGCTTCTTAATGAAAATGTTTTAAAATGATTGAGGGATATATATATATATATATATATATATATATATATATATATATATATATATACACACACACAATAACTGAATAAGAAATACCAGTACTTCCTGACTTTTAGAGTAAAACTAAATATTTTCCTGGAAAATTGATACCCTCCACTGTCATGACACTAAAAATAAATTCAGATTCCATGCCAGCAAACTATTGATAAATATAATTTCTCATATTTTCGCTCCAGTGATTTGAGAGGAGGGAAGGTAATGGTCTTTTATTATGAACTTCCTTCACCACTCAGACTAGCAATTAGCCGTCAGCCATGCTTCACGACCCCTGGCTGCTTACTTGTGGGCTTTGATCTGAACTTTGTTCACTGACACACATCTAATAACCAAGAATGGCACTAACTTACCTCTCAGGATTCTGATTTATCCTCCAAACTATATCCTAGGCCAAACAGAAGTGTAATTACCTATTACTTCAAATCCCTACTTGACCTTAGTTTGTGACCTCTGCTTTTAATTTACACTGAAGAGTTGCTTAGCTCATTACAATATGTTGTACAGCAGGTGGATACAGATAATGAACACAGGTTGTTGTGGAAGGTGGTAATGCGACATGGATAAAAAAATAACCATGCAAAAATCTCCTAAAGACTGTAAGGGGTCAATAAGTTCAAACATTCCTCTTACTATAGTCTATTAAGAACTTCCTATGCCTTTAGGGGCTGTTGTAAAACTCACTCATACCTAAAACCTTTCATTAAAACTGTAGAAGAATATGTCCCAATTTAATTAATCGCAGCAAGCAAAATGTCAGGTATAAATTATATAACTAGGGGACCCCTAAGTGTGCTTATTTGCCATAGTTGTTTTATTTTTAACCAAATTTTTTGTATATATTACTTAAAAGTAGTAATGTACACCAATGATTCATATAACATAATAATAAAATAAATATTTTCACATTAAATCCATTTCTTACAGTCCAGTGGAACACAACAACAGTTGGATTGGCACTGTTATGACTGTATATATGACTGCCTTCTGATTGCGCCCCTAGGACTTTGTCTACTTTGTTTTCTTTTTTAACCTGATGTAGGCAGATATATTACTGTTACCAATTATGACAGTATGAAAATCAAATCAATTACTTTGTGTAAGATAGTGTTGCCACTGTGAAAAAACAGTGTAGAAATTGGAGCAGTTTCAGACTGACATTTAAACCACTAAAGAACAAAATTGGAACAATCACTAGTGTAAGATCTATAAATACATTTGTGGAAACTACAGTAAGATCCTGGGTAAAATACCCAATTTTCTAGTGTATTATTCAAAGTTGTCATGGACACCTCATCTACCTCTTCTTCTGTCCCCCAGAAAGCAAGAATTAAAATTAAAAATAAATCCTCCAAGTCCCACATGTGTATTCATACCCCCTTTTGTACTGGTTAATGTACCCATGTGTATTGCCCCAGCCACCTACCCCCTTTGTGTATTGATTTATGTGATGTCCCCAGCCATCCCCCTCCCTTGTGTATTGATGCCCCCTTTTGTACTGGTTAATGTACCGACGTGTATTGCCCCCAGACCCCCCTCTGTGTATTGATTTATGTGATGCCCCAACCACCCTGTTGTGTACTTATACCCCCTAGCCACCCCATTTTTGATTTGTTGTCCCAAGGCACCCCCCTTTTAATATGGGTCCCCTTCCACCCATCACACGCTATTTATTTTTTTTAATACTTACTGTTTTGCTGGCTTTCCTGCAGACTGCTCTACTCCTCCTTGAGCGGCACGTCGTGTCTTCAAAGGGACGAAGAGCCTCACTGAGACACAGGGCGGCACGATTTTTAAGTGGCTGTAATGGCATCATGGGCCGGCCCACCGTGGGCGCTACAGGGTTTTGCCCCACATTAAAGATGGCCCCAGTGGTAGGAGGCGGCCGTTTAGTTTAGATTCAGGGCGGCCCATGGGGTAATTGCCCCCCTACCCCTCGGCCCAGCAAATCACTGACTATAATGGCAGCCCCCAGGTCTGCAACTAAAAGGACATTTATGGGAACAAAGTGAGATAATACCAGCACCATACTTAATGCACAAGGGAAAAATATATTTCCATGGGACTTCCTCTTTAAGGCACCCATTGTGACATTCTGGTGCTGAAAAAACAAAGTTTTTTTCTTGGCCCAGGGTCTGGCCAAGAAAAAAATATAACTACTTAATTGTTCTGTTAAGAATTAATACTGGAATTTCGAAACAATAAAGATCCAAACAATCCTCAGAATGGTAATACATTAATGAGTTCTTGCGCATTCATTCTTAATTATTTTGTTTGAACCATTTGAACCATTTTTCTTTAGTGCAAACTGGGCCTACCACAATGCCAAGAGCATCAAGTTATGGTTTCTATATTTTTTATAAATTATATATAAATCGCTTTTATAGAAATCCCCGTTATGAAATATGCATTACCATTGATGTATTATTATTAATAATAATATTATTATTATTATTATTATTAATATTAAAATTATTATTATTAAATTGTTGCCTAGTCAACTAACCAAACATAAAAAAAAACATTCATAGGTTCCATGCTTCTTAACCTTACATAGGAGTGAATATGTTATTCAAATCTTAGCATTTCACTGTATTTATTGTAATACTATTATTTTTAATTAGTATCAATTTAAAAAAACCATTGTCAGTAACCTTTTTTCTGTATTGACATATATTGAGATATTGTAGATTCACAATCATGATGTTTGATTGCCTTTGTCCTCTATATTATGTAGAAAAAGGTTACTCTTTCCATAAAATTATCCATTTATTAGGCTAATTTGCATTTCAGCTATTTAGTAGCTAAACAATAAAGCATCTTTAAAGGCTTTCTCATATTTTTCAGTGACAAGGCACTGACAGAATCAAAGAGGGCTTAGGCAAACATACAAATGTGTCATCTAATAGCCCATCAGACAGCCCTTGTCACAAAGATAAACCTTTTATCTCTCCCTT
Organism: Spea hammondii; assembly: GCA_029215755.1. Taxonomy (NCBI): domain Eukaryota; kingdom Metazoa; phylum Chordata; class Amphibia; order Anura; family Pelobatidae; genus Spea; species Spea hammondii. The sequence goes on from JARDYJ010000004.1 coordinate 70,958,452, forward strand.
CCAGATTATAATCAGAGAATCAAGTTTGCATGTTGCTAATGTCACTGCAGTAACAATCTAAAGGAGATTCTTTATGTCCTGGGAAATAAATTAATTCTGGTCCAAATTAAACATTTCAATGCCTTGTTTTATCTCTCTTTCTGTTCACATTAGCATAATGGTCTTTAATTGGATTTTATTTTCTGATTAAAGACAAAAAGGTGAATCTGGTCTGTAGGGATTAGTTCTAAGATCTACTCCTTCATGAGGGAATTGCACTGAATGACAGAAAGTGATGATCTCTAGAAATATGATTACTGGCAGCTACCCATCAGCAAACAGGAATGTTCTAATAGTTATGACTGTGAATTTGTAGCCATACCATGCTCACATTACAGGCTAACAATGGAACATGTTGTCATTATTATTTTAAATAAATTGCCATGTATATATATATATATATATATATATATATAAAAACCAAGCACTCAAAGGTTTACCTGATGCTAGCTTTGTTCTTCATACAAACAACACTATGGAGCACTATGATGACTTTAAAAAGTGATGATTTCAAGTTTTACTGCAAATATGCAGACATCAACGTTTCAGGAATAAAACGTTTGATGGCTTTATTTTAGCATTTTGTGCCAAGGCAAAGTAATACTCCCTTTTTCTGGTAGTGGGGCACCAGTGGTGACCGCGGTGACATTGCTAGTTGTTTCAGTATAGAATAGTTTACAAACAGTGTTTGCTTTTGATCCCACCAATGCACCAGAACACCTTAGTAGTGACTTAAATTGCACCTCAAATTGGTAGGTGGGGTGAATATTTTACCAGGGTGCTTGCTAGTGTTGCTGCTGCTACTAATGCGTGCAGCTGGCTGTATGCCTGACTCCAGGCAAAAAGGCTTCAGTGTAATCGGGACTGATTTATGAGCAGTCATCTGACTTCTTTTTTATACATGCCTGCCACCGCCTCTACTCAACCCACAAAAACTGGAGTCATTCCGTCTTACAGACATGTGCATCATTTGCAACCAATATTTTCTGATTTATTATTTGCGTCCAATATTAAGAAGGTTTGCTGGTAGGGTAAATGTCCAACTGTCTTAAACCCAATTCAGGAACAGTATTTCAAGAACTAAACCACACTGCAGGCAGTGCACAGTCCCCTACCCTGACTAATTTGTCAGCAATATTAATGTTTATTTTGTATTGCCCAAAAATAAAAGATTTTACTGGTAGTAAAAGTGTATTACTAAGGAACATCCTAATAGAAATGTGGGAAAATATAGAAAAATAATTGGCTCCTAAATTATTTTTTACATTGAAACAGCTCAATAAATCAATAAAATGAACTATAGTTGTACAGCTTCTACAATCTCCACACCATTAAATTTACTGCACTACTTGACATTTGCAGTATGGCAGACAGATGAACTTTATTCACAGCTAATCCTAACTCTGGCTGTTATTGACAAGTTGAAATGGCGTCAGCACACTTGTATGTCTATGCTTACCCCTTCCCCTTGCAAAAGTAAAAGGAAAGAAACTCCACAGGTTGTTGAACCCATCAACCACACCTATAACCATCAATGAGACTCCCCAATATTTTGGCTGCTTTTCCTATCAGTCATTTATATGTACCCTCCTACACACAATCCCTTACTACTTTACCTCATGGGAGAGTAGAAGAAAGGGTTGTAACGGTGCTAAAACTGGTTGTAATGGCCCCAAAATGTGGCAAAAGAAAGGTGAATCTTAACAACATTTTAGATATTTTGCCATTTGTTTTTGTTTATTTCATCAGGGGCACTCCTCATTATTGGAGATTCTTATGAATGCGTACTAATGCATTTCATTACAAAACAAAGATTATGTAAATCTGAATGCACAAGTCTAATATTAACAAAGCAATGGCTACCAATGATGGACCACAGAAACAAATCATTTAATGGCAGATGAGAATCATTTGGCTCATCTAGTCCTGATGTAAAGATTCAAACCTTAATCAGTCCTTGGTCTCATTTTAGGTCAGCATAACTGTATGCCTGTCCGAGTCATTGTTAAATGTTCTCACTGAATTAGCCTTTACCGTTTTTGCTGGAAGGGTGATCCACTTATCTACCATCCTCACACCAGAGGCAGACCAAGAACCTTTACACATAATACTCTAGCTGATTCTGTTATCCATTAACAACTGACAAACGAGAGAACTCTCCTGTAACATCTTGAGGGAAGCAAAATGGGGAAGTAGATGGAGAGAGGCCTCATTTTCTGAACATAAAATGCTTACCTATACCCCAGCCTTTTGCAGGTAAAGTAGGTTAAGTGATATTTAAGTGTAGCCTTCACATTGTGGAGTCCTCTTACTCACATAAATAGCACTTCTTGTGAATAGATCCCAGAGAACAAATGACCCTACTTGCATCTTTAGGATTTTATTTTAATTATAAATTCTCCTTTAGGAATTATGTTAAATCATGAAATGATTTAATCTAAGACCGTTCTTATTCTTAGATTTCTAAAATTATAATACCTTACAAACTAGATAAATCACGAAAAGGAATCACCTATTGAATGTAGCTGAAGTGTAATTGTATGCCTTCAATTGTAAATGTATGCTTGACTCATGTATATTTTTGCTATTTTGTATTGGAGAGTTTCTGATTTTTTTATGGTTTTGTTTTAGTGTTGTCACACTGATAAATACATATCCACATAAAAGGCAAATCAGAAAAGAAAATATTCTCCATGCCTAAAATAATCACAGTTGCAGGGATTAACAAGCATAACAAAGGAGGAAAGATAAGGAAATTGAAGACATAAACAGTTGGTGGTTTTTGATCCTTTAAAAGCTGTCTGCTACTGCCACATAAAAAATACAATATGGAGAAAACATTGTTCCTTTCTGGATGTTTCATAAACCTGTAAATTATGCTGAACATTACATGATTAAACCTTGTGAACTGACAAAATAAATTCAAAACCAAGAAAATTTAGAAGTTAAGTTAATCATATAGTCATATACAATGTTAAACTATTTAAAGATTATATACTTGTAAGAATAGGGCCCAGATGTATTTCTGTTCATGTTATTGTTAATTTTGTATGTTATTTAGACATGTCAAACTCAGGGAAGAATGATTCAGATGCATATATCAGTTCGATTTTACCTCTTTTTTCAGGCAAAAAATTACATTCCCTGCCCATTCGGTCTGGATGAAAATGGGGGGGGAGAGGGGCATTTTTTATCCTGGAACAAAATTTGTTGCCCGGGGCTTACATTCATTTTCATTCTCTGACACTCTCATTCTCTCACACTCGCTAACTATTCCCTTACCCAATCTGCTGACCACTTCCGCTTCCACATTTTCCTGTTCTTTATTTTCTTTATTCTGTCTTCTGCTGTTCCTTAGCAGGTCTAAAAATTAGGAAAATACAACCTCAGGTGAATAACACATGACATGTTACACAGTGTCATGTGTTATTCAACAAAAATAAAGCCAAAATAGAGAAAAACCTTTACTGCCTTCATAGGAATTACGATGCTAAGTAACAGACAACTGCTGCTAATCAAATGCCTTTTGTGACCATCTCTATAAAAGCCAAAGTTTTAGCAGTTTGCTGATCTGGAGCATTCAGGTGTCTGTTAACACAATGCCAAGGAGAAACAACATCAGCAATTATCTTAGAGAAGCAATTGTTGCTGCTCATCAATCTGGGAAAGGATATGGGGCCATTTACAAATAATTTAAAGTCCATCATTCTACAAAGCTAAATATTATTTAAAAGTAGAAAACATTCAAGACAGTTGCCAATCTTCCCAGTGGACGTTTAAGCAAAGTCACCCCAAGGTCAGACTGTGCAATGCTCAGAGAAATTGCAATAAAATCCAAGAGTTATATCTCACACTCTGCAGGCCTCAGTTAGCATGTAAAATGTTAATGTTCATAACAGTACAATTAGAAAAAGACTGAACAAGTATGATTTGTTTGGAAAGGTTGCCAGGAGAAAGCCTCGTCTCTCTAAAAAAATATAGCAGCACGGCTTAGGTTTGCAAATTTCCATCTGAAAAACCCACAAGACCTCTGGACCAATGTTCTTTGGCCAGACGAGACCAAAGTACTGATGGGTGGCAAAAACACCCCACACCAACTGTCAATCATTGTGGTGGAGAGGTAATGGTTTGGGCATGTTTCTTTGGCCAGACGAGACCAGACGAGACCAAAGTACTGATGGGTGGCAAAAACACCCCACACCAACTGTCAATCATTGTGGTGGAGAGGTAATGGTTTGGGCATGTTTTCAAGTGACAGGACCTGGAAACCTTGCAGTCATTGAGTCGACCATGAACTCCTCTGTTTCAATGAAACAGTAACAGTTCTAGAAAGTTCCAGGGAGATATTATCATTTAAACTTTACTATCTTCATAAAATAAAGTGCCCAGATTGTGTTGCTGCATGTCCCACATTTTCCCCTCTATGTCCTAGTTAACATAGGTTCAGTGATATAAAGGGATGTTGGTAATGCCAAACACGTTATGTAACGAACAAGCCTTTCTTAAAATCCTATAATATCTCCCTTGCCAAAAACATCCTTTAAGTTTTGGTCCACTTTAAGGATACACAGATTATTTTGAATAATGATGATTTTTTTCAAATTCAAAGTTATAAACATCAAATTCTTTTTTGTTAATATTCATCTCCATTTTCTCCATATTGTTGACGAGTCTCTTACTTAAAAGTGTAGTTATAACTCTATATTTGCCTTTAGTATATGCCCTAATAATGGCCTTTAGTGCATAGCGCCTCTGTATAAATCTGTATCTAAGATCCACTGCTTGTTGTTCAAAGTCTAGTATTGAGGCTAAAGTCTAGGTGGGCAATTCCTCCTGAGATGCAAAAATTCTCCCAGTGGAAGATTATTCGCTACCTTTCTCGGATGGCAGTTTGAATAATGTAATAATGTGTTACTGGCTGATGATTTTTTAAAGCCCTTTGTGGATATTATTGCAAATAGCGCTGGACAAATTAAGGTCCAAAAACTAAATGTTTTTATAATCATAACTAATTAAGATCATTGTTGTTTAAAAATTCCAGGTACAGTAAACACTCCCAATCCAGATTAGCAACCGGTCATCTATATATATAGATATATATAGATACCCGAAGGGATTCAGATTTCTGAAAATGTGAGACTGATCCCACCAACCCAAACACAAATTGGTATAGGTGGGACAAAACATGTGCCCTTAGTGGTCCCACAGTTTTAAAAGAAAAAAATTGCCCTTAAAAAGAAAAAAAATTTGAGTGAGTAAAAACCAAATAGATAACATTAAAATATTAAGATCCCCCAAATAACCGCTAAAAAAATTTAAGAAAAATTTGATTGCCATCTTCTATGAGAAATGGAGGAATAAAGTGACAACATGTACATGGTGACTCAAATGTTGTTAGGTTGCCAGAACAATTTAGTAAGTTGCCTTAAAGGGTGTTTCAGATTGTGTATGTAGCCTTTAAGTGACTCAAGGGGTTGAAGATGGTAGTCATTTGGCCGTCCGCGGTCATTCAGTAAGCGCGGTCGTGGCTTGCGGTCACTATGGGGAGGAGTGGAAGTGAGACAGCTAGTTAGGAAGACCTTATGGGAGCGCCACAGCATGCTTGCGTGGCACCCCTATTGTAATTATGCTCCTGCCCACGCGCATAACAAATGCTGCTATGTTATGTTTTGCATATGAAAAAATGTTTACAATTAAAATCTACTATTCTATTTATTTAATCTTACTATCTTTTTGAATTATTTGATCCTAAAGCTGAATTGGGGGAAAACTGTAAGATATCCGAAATTAGCTAGTCTAGTAAAGTGTTGCATGCAAAAACATAACACAAGTGCAGAGGTAAAAGAGGTGGGGTATAAGTAGGCGTGATAAAAGGGAAGGAGCTTGTGGGGGTGGAGCCAGTGGCGGCAAAATTATGCTTTGCCCAGGGTGGCAAAAATTCTTGCACCAGCCCTGAACAACAGATATTTATTTTTAAACTGTATTTGTTGCCTGTTTCTTTTTTAAAGTTATTTTTTATGTTTACCTTCCTTTTTTATAACCCTTTTAGTTATTGAGACAAGGTTAATCTTTTCAAAATTCAGTTCCATTAAAATGGAAAAGTTCGCCAACCATTAATCTATACAATCAAATCTCAAGAACAATTATTTAAAATAATGATACATGCATTTAAACTTCCAAATTGCAAAATAAATAGCAACCACAAGAGAGTATAAATACTTAACAGATCTTAACAACTACATTTAAAAAAAAAAATGGTAACATCTTGATTTTTCTGCTATTTCTTAACAACATATTGGTTGATTCTGTTAATGTGAAACTAGCATGCAAAAAATATAAAGTAAAATGTGGTTTTTAATAAAGGCAAACACATTCTGATGATGTAGGGTAGACACTTTTGAACAGAGAGAAATGTGCATTCTTTAAAATTGTCATCCTTGCCCTATATTTACCTTCTTGGTTACATGAAAGTTCTCTGACTCTGCATTCCTGTCATGCATAACTTTCAGAGATCCCCATTGCAGTTAACAGCAGCATGGGTTGATCAAGGTGAATGACATTTAGACACAATTATCATCCATGACAATGAAGGATATTTCATTACCATTTTTTCCCCTAAAGACACTTGGAATGTGCAATTACTTCTTCAGTGACCTCTGATCTTTGAACATGACTTAAGCCTATATTTTATTTCACCAATCATTTTATATGTATTTGTACTACGCACTTCAATAAAAATAATCCTGATGTGGTTATTATAATTGAATAATGCAACAAAATAATCTTTATGTGGTCATTTTAATTATCATTAGTGTACATCAATACTCAATTTGAGTAATTTCTTTCCACAGCTAATATGGTACAATTCTGTATCTCTTGAACTTAGACTCATGTTCTTTCCTTGTAAGACTGGCTGGCAAAAGTCCCCCGGCTGCAAAAGCAAGGGGCAGATCACCAGTATGATACTGCTGCTTTGGCTGGTTACAAGGTAGACTCCCAAATACCCCAACCAATCCATTTACACTGTTGAAGATTGTGCCATGGAACGCCTGCATATGACATTATATCATGGCACTCCACAGTAAGGACAGCAGCTGTGGACCTAATTGATTGTGTTTACGTTTTTTTTTATAGATTTATGCACTGGGTGTGAAAAAAGTTTGGATTTTAGACAGCTCATCGAAACAAGCGCAGGTTTAAATGATTATTCCTCTCTAGTTGTTATCTTCCTTTGGTGGAAGCTGATTTTTGTTGTTAGATATTGATAGGTTATGCTACTTCTGTCACCTTTGTGACAATGTCAATTTAAAATCAATGTACAATGAAATGTTAAATAAACCAGAACAGATACCTAATTGTTCTACAATTCTTTTATTTTGCCGGACTATAAAAGTGTTTTAAGCTTCTTCATTGCCTTACTATATTAATTATGTCAATGACAAGCATTTACCGTGAGAAGTAATGCCTAGTAAACCAATGAGTGGTTGAATGCACTGTTGACAGTAAGCCTTTACTACTTTGTTACTCCAGAGTGATATTCGTACATGTCACATTTCTTTCTTGTAGTCCCAAAACATCCTTCACTCCTCAGTGACCCTTCACATATTTTTAACCTTTGGTGAAAGCCTACATATCCTGCAACATTCAACCATCAGAATTGCTTAATCGTATATACCTTACATCTTCCTTATACAGTTTTATAGTCTAGCTAAACAAATTGATGCCATTTACTTAATCTGCATTTCAGTAATGTAAGATCTGTGATGAAATTCCAAGTGCAGTTGTTAGTTTATGTAAAATTATATAACCAAAGCAAAGATTATGCACCAAATAGAAACTAATGACAAAAATGTATATGTACCATTAACATCCACGAATTCAGAATTTACTGACTGTCTTTCAACTAACCACTTTTAGAAGGATATGTTTCCAAAGAAAGTGTTAAAAGCTGCCTTCCCAACAAATCCTTAAATGTCAAGATGCTATTTATTCTTTGAAGTGGCTCCTGAATCCCCTCTTAATAAAACAGTACTTATATGTAAAAGTGATTTCAAATTCTGCTGTTAATTCCATGAACAGGAATTTAATTTCATCAATGTTCTTATATTTATTGTATTTCTAGTGATTAAACAAACTGTGAAAAAAATATTTATTTAACCATCTGGGCCAGGATAATCATAGGATCAATGTAAGCTTGCGTGCAGGGCCCTGTCCATTTCTCTCAGTCTGTCAACTCTAATCTTGTCATATACCCTGAATACATATATAACTAAAAGATAATAATAATAATAATAATAATAATAATAACAAACTTTGATTACTATTGTGGAAAGGAAAATATTTTGAAAGCTTAATGAAGAAAGAGATCAACAGACTGTTATGTTAAATACATAACTTCCATGTTTTAAAATGTGTAACTGCATGGGGAATTCACTGGAGTGTTAGGTAGAGAGCTTCATATTTTATTAAACATGAACTGAAAATTAAAATGTTCTGCTGTCTATTGTGTATTATTATGTATATTATGTTGGAGAATAGTCCTTCAAAGAGATTCAAATGCAAACATTGGAGCCAAGATTAAAAACCTAAGTATTTCAGGTGTCTGCACTTAAAAGCCTTTGTTTATGTTAAAGCTTAGGTCAACTTAGCAGGTATGTTTAAATGAAAACATTACCTTTTCCTGACCTGATAGATTTGAAGGTGAAAATTCAGTCACTAGAAACAGGAATCCTAATTGTCATGGATGAAATCCTAAACTATAATGTCATTTGTTTTTCACTCATATAAATGTCTTCCTAGCAAGTTGCAGCAATAAAATCAAATTAACCTAACCAATCTTACGGTTACAGCAGTCCAGTTATTAAAACAGATAATTTTGTCTAGTAAATCCACTTCTACGTTTTGTGTATATTTATACACAAATATATATTTCTCTCTTAATTACTCTTTCTATCAATAAAATAAATAAAATAAATAAGTAATATATATAAATGTAATATAAATATAATATAAATGTGCCTATCTGTACTTAGGTATAGCATTAGGTATAGGTATAGCATTTTCTGTGCAATGAAAAAAAGCACATTTCTGTATATAACTAAACGTATGAGCAATTCATTATAATATACCTAAAGAAGAGACCTAAGTAGTCTTAAATGCTTGCTATCTAATGCTATTCAATTTGCCAATAAAGATGTAATTCTTACCAAATGTACTGTTTACATATAAGCATAGAAAAAGGAAATATCGCTAGGAAGATTGGGTTATGTTTAAGTGGCAGAAAGAAAAAGAAGATTTGAGGGTGTAAGACAAATATACTTTTGCCACATGTGGAGTTGTGTATATAACCAGTGAGCAGGTAGTTCATTGTTTATGAGAAATAGAAAATAACCAATATTTCAAGAAATGTAGAGACAAATATCATAAACAGTCATGGGTCTGGGTGCCTTTTATTTTGTTCTATGATTTATTTCTATGATTAATAATATTAATAAAAGATTAACATTCTTAGCTCTGTCATTGGCTATGGCTAAAATAATCGTGTCCATCATATGTGATTAAACAGGGAAAAATAACTTTGTAAATGCAATGGCAACACGTGGCAAAGTAGTGTTATCTGTTTCCTGTGCATCACATTGAATTGGCAAGTTCCCTAGTTTCCTAGAATATGCACCTCATGCAAAAGCTTCTTGGTCTTTTAGAGATGATCTGTATAGTTTATATGTATATACTTTTTAGAATTGTCAAATTAATGTGTCAATTATTCAAATTATACATTGTTTTTTTCAATAGGTATAATTCTTTTTAAGCTTTTTGGGTTAAAGCCAAGATGTTTGATGAATGATGGCAGTGCCAGAACATCTAGTTGATTTTCTTTCCTGGATTACTTTCCCTTTCTCTACATCACATCCTTGTCATAAATACTGGAATCTCCAATAAGAGAGAGAGAAATATCTTTAAAAAGGGTAAGGGATTTTGACCTCCAGAAGTTTCCTGATTGCTGAGAGAAAGTGCCAACAGGTGGAGGAAACAGCCCCATCTGCTGAGGGGTAAACAGAATGTTTTTATGAGCGCCAAGATTAAACTCAATGCCAAAAGTACTAAGGGCATTTCGGAACTTGAAATCAAATAAAAAGCCAAAGGAAAGCATGGTCACAGAATAGAAAGTCAATAAAAATAAAAATAACCGCACCCAAAGGATCACTAAAATTGACCAGAGCTCCAAGCAACTTACTGCAAAAGACTTAAAAGAAAACAAAAAATATCACCTCCCCAATGGTGGGTGCATTCAAGCTGTAACAATTGTCTTTCAATGGGCTGCACACCAACAGTGTTTTCAGTTGGCAACTGCTCACCCGTAGATCCAAGATCCCGTAAATGGTGCCAAAGACCCACTGCGCCTTCACCAAGTGCCCTTAATTTAAATAAATAAATATTCACGCATAAGGTGGGACAATATTTATGCATTCAAGCTGTACCCATGTAGAAGTGAATGTTATAAATGAAATACAAATGTTTGTAACCTTAAAATTTGCTTGCTGATTATTAAAACTATCTTCAAAAAAATACCTAATAAAAGGATAAAAGTATTAGATTTTATTTATTTTAAAACAGTGTGTTTTTTTCAACTTATAGTGTAATTACATTTTTTTCTTTTATCTAGTTGGCTTTAATAATGCTTAATTTAACTAATGATGATTTATGAACCTTCAACAGCTGTTTTTACCCTCAAAGGCATGTATGAGGGATCACCCTTTATGACATTGTAATAAAGTTATTACATTAATTGAAACAAAGTCTTGAGTTCCTTTCCACACCTTGGACAATAGGTGTGGAAAAACAAGAATTGTGTAATAACAATTATAGAAAAAATAGCAGTACTGTTTCATGCCAGATGTATAAATTACTTTCAGAAATAGTGCTGTTAGGCATTTTTTTCCTTTTTAATTTTAAAACACAAAAAATTTAAATTTTGCAATCTTTTGCCCAATTGAACAATTTTAGCAGACAGATAGTAACACAGAGAAACCAGTCCTATGTTATGTAAATATGACAGACTCCCTACCCCCAGCCATCTTCCTTGGTTACCTCTTTCTGCTTTACATGGGGAACCTGAGCCTCCTCTATATGGGAGTTGGGGTACATAACATTGGCAGTTCCTCCACCTGACTGGGCATCCAGGACATAGACAGGTTTTCCAGGCAGGAATATAATAAATGACTACAGGCCCAACACCCTCCCAAACCACCTGCAGACCCACCCTCAGGCTTCGCCCTAATGTCTGATGGGTGCCAGTTGGTACATAGACATTTTTGGGCCCTTTAAGGTAAGCCACACATTTAAATCAACTATTAGTGCAATCCACAGGAAAGTCCATGTAACTCTTTATTGTTGTCTGTGATAGAAAGGATACCCTATCAGCATGATAGGGGAGATGAAACTCCACCCCCCTCAGAAGCATTCAGCTGCCTTGGCCCAATGAAAGCTCCAAGATCTGTCAGTCATTTCCCGTGTCTGGATCCTGCTCACTCAGCTCTCTCTCTCTCAGGGTGCAACTAGCAGCACACACTCGATTCGCACTGGATCATGGATTAGAGGGATGCTGTTACTGAACCTCACTGCTGCAGCATGTCCTACTTACTCTGTGTCCCACACTGTTCTGGAGATTTCTAGCTCAGGGTTCTCCCCAAAGGCTTAATTGGTCACATGACCACCCAGCCAGTGACTGCCATCAGGTGCCAAAGTTTAAAAGTCCCAGAGGTGCTAATCTCATATGCTCAAATAAAGCAAAGAGGCATACAGATATAGCCAAGCCTGAGAACTTGTGGACTCTGGCTACCTGGAGCCTACCATTGATGGACACGGCCAGGACTGCCAGTTGATGTTGGTGAGCATTCATGTTGACGTCACGGGAAACACACCCATTTAAACGGAAAATGGGCATGGAGTGGGGCTACCTGGAGAATTCGGGTGTCAGCTTGGAGAACCGGCACTTCTCCCGGAATCTCTTTGCAAAAGAAGAATCCGGGATTAAAACAGAAAACATAAACTTAATTCTGAGAAGTATAAATGAACTCCTTAACCCCTTAAGGACCAGGCTGTGTTTTACCTTTTGTACCATTGGGACCGAGGCTGTTTTAACACTTTTGCGGTGTTCGTGTTTAGATGTAATTTTCTCTTTACTCATTTAGTGAACCCACACAAATGATATGTTGTTTTTTTCAGGACAAGAAGGGCTTTCTTCAGATACCATTGTTTTAATCATATTATCTAATTTCCCATAAAAAAAATAATAAAATATCATGAAAAATGTAAAAAAAACCCCACATTTTCTGACTTTTACCCCAAAAATCTTTTACTCATCCAAAAAAGCTAATGAAAAAACCTACTAAATATATTCTACTATTTGTCCTGAGTTTAGAAATACCCAATGTTTTTATGTTTTTTTTCTTTTTTCTGCACGTTATGGAGCATTAAGTACAAGTAGCGTTTTGCTATTTCAAAACCATTTTTTCCAAATCTGGTAATTCTTCCCCCCATGTGCCATTTCGGGTATCTTTGAAGCCGGCCAATGTAATTTACCCCATCAAATCATATATTTTTGAAAACTAGACACCCCAAGGTATTTCAAATGCTAGAATTTTAACTCTTTCCTTGCACTAATTCTACCACCAGTCTTTGTCAAACTTTGTGGCAGTAATTTATTTTGTGGTTTTTATCGCTAAAATTGCTCTTCAGGTATGGATTTACAGCTCCTGGTATACATCACTTTCAAACAACACCCCAATATGTGTTCAGCAACATCTCCCGAGTACAGTCATACCCCCCATGCATGCCACATTTAGGAAATGCACATTTTTTAACTTGGAACTTTTACATCTGGTCATTCTGCCCCCATGTCCTAATAGGACCATCTTTGAAGCCGGCTAATTCAATTTACCCCATCAAACCATATATTTTTTAAAAACCAACGCTTTTAAAACAGGCGTCCGCCGCCATACAATGTATGGCGGATGTTGACGCCCCCGGGGAGGGGCCAGAGATGGCCCATCATGCCGATCTCGGTGTTGCTGAATGCCTCGACATCGAGGCATTACAGCAACACCGTTTAAGTCGTTGATCACTTTCTAAGCTTGTTTAAGTCTGATGACGTGTCAGGCATGTCATAGGTCGTTAAGTGACCGTTTTGCATGACGTGCCTGGCCCGGCAATGGACGTTAAGGGGTTAAAAAATAGGTTAGGCATACTAGGAACTAGTAAATGCTGCATGCTTTGCCTGACCTATTTCCCACACATCATACATTTACTGAAAGGCAATAGAGATCCATAAGTACTAAACCATGTTTCACCATAAACACCTATAGAAAAATGAAATACATTTAAAGATAATTATAGTGTGTTGCATTAAACTATTCAATTATTATTATTGTTACTGATTGTTTTATATAGCACCATCAGATTCCCCTTTGCTGTGCAAGGGGTAGACAGGACTTATCAATTAGTATATAATAGAACAATATGACATACAGGTGAGGAAGGTCCTCAAATGAGCTTAGAATCATTACAATACATATATATGAATATAAATATCGATAATACTATCAATAAATAATAATATAGCACCTAAAAAATATGTCTACTTCCTTGAGCTATCTTTACAAAACTGTAAAATATTGTAGTACAATGTTTAAAATGTATATCTGTGGGAAGGTCACCTGAGACCGTTTGGTTTAGGATCAGCCCTGGTTCGATGATTATGTTTCACCACTGTCTCACCAGGATATTTAGTTAATATAATACTTTAGATGTCCTGTTTTACTCAATTATTTTAAAACCTAATACAATATTAATACAATATTATCCTCGCATAATCAAAAGCAAGTGATAAGTATCATACAGAGCTCTCTAATAACATCTTAACTAATGATATAAAATAATTATCATGATCCACTGTTATGTGATAATCCATTGCACATACAGTGGGGCAAAAAAGTATTTAGTCAGCCACCAATTGTGCAAGTTCTCCCACTTACAAAGATGAGAGAGGCCTGTAATTTTCACCATAGGTACACTTCAACTATGAGAGACAGAATGGGGGGAAAGAATACAGGAAATCACATTGTAGGATTTCTAATGAATTCATTGGCAAATTCCTCGGTAAAATAAGTATTTGGTCACCTACAAACAAGCAAGATATCTGGCTCTCACAGACCTGTAACATCATCTTTAAGAGTCTCCTCTGTCCTCCACTCGTTACCTGTATTAATGGCACCTGTTTGAACTTGTTATCAGTATAAAAGACACCTGTCCACAACCTCAAACAGTCACACTCCAAACCCCACTATGGCTAAGACCAAAGAGCTGTCGAAGGACACCAGAAACAAAATTGTAGACCTGCACCAGTATTTGAAGACTGAATCTGCAATAGGCAAGCAGCTTGGTGTGAAGAAATCAACTGTGGGAGCAATTATTCGAAAAAGGAAGATATACAGGACCACTGATAATCTCCCTCGATCTGGGGCTTCAAGCAAGATCTATCCCCGTGGTGTCAAAATGATCACAAGAACGGTGAGCAAAAATCCCAGAACCACACGGGGGACCTAATGAATGATCTGCAGAGAGCTGGGACCAAAGTAACAAAGGCTACCATCAGTAACACACTACGCCGCCAGGGACTCAAATCATGCAGTGCCAGACGTGTCCCCCTGCTTAAGCCAGTACATGTCCGGGCATGTAAAGGAAAGAATGAATGGGGCCATGTATCGTGAGATTTTGAGTGAAAACCTCCTTCCATCAGCAAGGGCATTGAAGATGAAACGTGGCTGGGTCTTTCAGCATGACAATGATCCCAAACACACCGCCCGGGCAACGAAGGAGTGGCTTCGTAAGAAGCATTTCAAGGTCCTGGAGTGGCCTAGCCAGTCTCCAGATCTCAACCCCATAGAAAACCTTTGGAGGGAGTTGAAAGTCCGTGTTGCCCAGTGACAGCCCCAAAACATCACTGCTCTAGAGGAGATCTGCATGGAGGAATGGTCCAAAATACCAGCAACAGTGTGTGAAAACCTTGTGAAGACTTGTGAAAACATTTGACCTCTGTCTTTGCCAACAAAGGGTATATCACAAAGTATTGATATGAACTTTTGTTATTGACCAAATATTTATTTTCCACCATAATTTGCAAATAAATTCTTTAAAAATCAGACAATGTGATTTATGGACTTTGTTATCTCATTCTGTCTCTCATAATTACAGGCCTCTCTCATCTTTGTAAGTGGGAGAACTTGCACAAATGGTGGCTGACTAAATACTTTTTTGCCCCACTGTATTTGTGTGAATGCTAACAAAAAAAAAAATCCTGTATGCAAACAACTCATATCTCATAACAAATATCTAGTAACTACTTTGAGGATTACTTCCTAAAAACAAACAAAAAAAGAAAAAAACAATGTCTGGTTTAATATAATATTACTGTATTCTAGTAAAAGTGTTGGCATAGATGTCGCTCGTACAGACCTTTAACTCTTGGAGCGGGGAGAACAATGGTCTCCCCAGGCCAAGTTCCGTGGGAGGGGCCCTGCCAGCGACAAGTAGAGTAGTTCTTATGGCCCTTTAACTCCTGATGGCGAACCTACGGATTTCCGCTTCCATAGGTTCCCCATCAGGAGTTAAAGACCTTCAACTCTTGTAAAGGGGAGACAGGCCAAGTTCCCCGTCAGGAGTTAAAGGGATGTGCAAGTGACTCTATTGCCAGAGGAGGCCCCTGCAGGCGACCAATAGACGGTGTAACTTGGCCTGGGGAGACTCCCCGTTCCAAGAGTTAAAGGCCCATACAAGTGAGTCTATTGGTCGCTCGTACAGACCTTTAACCCTTGGAGTGGGGAGACCAGTGGTCTTTCCCGGCCAAGTTGCGGCACCGGGATTTTAAAAGTCTGTACGAGCAACTCTATTGGTCGCCAGCAGGGGGCTCGTCTGCCATCAACCAATGAAGTACAGGTGTACTGTACGTTTACCCCGTATTAACCCCTTCTACAAAAAAAGGCCAAAAATGAAGAAAAAAAATGAACACAAAGAATGTACATGCATATTCGCCAGAACCGAACACAGGAAAGGGCGAATATTCGTGGAATATGGAGATATTTTTCCCCACGAAGACGAACACGAAGAGTGGCCGGTGCCCAAGTCTAGTAATTATTCAGTTATTATTCGGTGACTATCCGCTAACCTAGCTTCAGTCATATGTATCAGGCCAATCACAATATGTGTTCATTGCTGACAGCACCTCTTTCTTCTCTCAGTCACATGTGATGTACCCCAAGGCTCAATACTCGTCCCCCTGTTATTCATATTATTATGAAATGATCCCCCCAAAGTCTGCAAAGTCTCAGCTGCACACATGTATGCAGATGACACCATAATTTTTACAAGCAAATTAAATCTACCACAGTTTAAGGCTTTACTCCAAGACCAGTTCACAGAACTAGAAACGTGGACCATGTATAACATACTTTTTCTAAACGTTGACAAGACTATCTCAATGCTCTTGGGAACAGTACCTACATTTTGTAATTTACGAAATTATCAACTTTATATCAAGACAAAATCAACCACAGCCAGTTCTTGCAAATATCTAGGTTTGTGGCTAGATACCGATTCTTTGTGGCTCTATCCTTTTGGCCTCCACATTGAAAATCTTTATCCCAAACTAGGTGCCCTGTAAATAAGCAAATGCTGCATAAGCCTCACAGTAAGGAAACATAGTAAAATACATGCTAAAGCCAGTTATTGAATATGGGGATGTAGTTCCGCAAACCCACCTTCATAAAGTTACTACGTTTTAAGTCATTCAACCGCTTTGTTTTACAATTTAATTATATGACCCAGTCTAAAATCCCTTCTCTGTCAACATACCTCAATACAGAATACACCTGTAATTGTGGTTGATTATATTTCACTTGTTTTATTACCTGTTTCAGTTCTATGATAAATTTGTACTTTAATATTATTTTGTACTTTTAGAAGAGAGAAATCTCAATGTATCTTTCTTGGTAACATACTTTATAAATAAATTACTTCCTGGATAAAATGTATATATCTGGATACCATTTCATAGTATACCATCAAGTTTGCTTTTATAAGTTAAGTTTATAAGCTAAAACAGTTACATATTTTGTTTATTAGGTTTTGTGATTTTGCTACAAACACAATGTATAGTAACTGCAAGAGTCTGGCATCCTGTATTTATGAATTCTGTCTGAATTAAACACTTATAGCTTTGAATTGAAAGGCACAGGATCTAGACTAGCAGGGATACTTAAAATGAACTGTCTTATTAAATTACACATTTCCGCAACTCAGTTTAAAATAACACAAGCCTGCCAAGATTTTGCCTTTAGGTCTTTCTGAAAATCTTTTCATTTATAAACATCTTGGATTGTTTTTTTCCTGCAATTAAGAATTCCTCACTAATGTATTCTAACTTTTTTACCTTAAGGAAGAAATGTAATTTTTGCTGCATACAATTTACGGATACAGTTCTAATACCCTAGAAGTGTAGAAAAGTATATGCAAATCTTATTATGATCTTACATCATAAAGAATTTTTATTTGTTTTGGTAGTATAAATTTAAACATCTAATAATGGTAAATTGGGAGCCTTTGAGTGTGATCCTAAAATTACATTTCTTTAGAACAGTGATTCCCAACTCGTCTAAGCTCAGGACCCACATTTGTCCTTGGTCATTAAGTCTCGACCCAAAAATATTTTTATTTCTGAAACATAATTTATTCCACAAAACAATCTGCAGAGTTTTCCACAATGTATATATGCACTGTTCAAAACATGAAACAAACAAAAAACAGGGCTTCTCCACAAAATGAATAGTGCAGTAACCACAGTGCAAATGAAAATCAAAGTGCTATTGAGCTAATAACCCAATAAAATAAAACATCATCGAAACATATAAGAACTAATATATAAATTTCAATATATAAACTTGAATATATAAACGGAAAAAAAACAACCCAAATTCCACGTGTAGAGGTGAGAAAAAAGTAAAAATATATAATAACAATAAATACTCCCCAAGAAAGCAGCTTCCAATAACACTCTTCCTCAGGATGTTTAGCGACACAATATAACAACCATGGAGCGCATATACATGGGGAGAGAAAAAACAACAATAATAGTGTAGTATGAACAATAAATACTCCCCAAGAAAGCAGCTTGGTATATAAACTTGGTATAATATGCTAATGATGAACAGTAAATACATAAACTTTATGTATCATACCAATGAGCCATCTCTCCCTCCAAACAGCCTGCCAGTGCCATCTTTGTCTCCAAACAGCCTGTCAGTGTCATCTGTACCCCCTTTTTTCTCATTGTCATCCTTGCCCCAGCCCCTCAGTGTCATCTCTGCCTCCATTCTCTCACTTCCATCTGTGCCCCAGCCTCTCACCGCTATCTGTGTCCCCGTTCTATCACTGTCATCTGTGCCCCACTTTACCCCATGTGCGCTACTGCCGCAGCTACCTCTGCCTTCCAGGATCTGCTCCTGCACACACTGTGTGATGCGTGCAGGAGGAAACTGCCTGTTATATATGGCGGCACAGAATCATGTCTAAAAACAGCCACAGTCCTGATGCCCATAACCCACTTGACTGCAGGTGGTCGTGACCCAGCAGTTAAGAACCAGGGCTTTAGAATATATTTTCTCCTATGCATGCAATATGTTAACAAATGGGATTTAATTAGCTCTACCTGGTACAACATATAACTATCATAGCTAATACATTGAGAAATTGGTTAAATTGAAAGCTAGGTAATTGATACCAAGAAGTAACAATTAAATGAAGTGTGGTATGAGAATGGTATGTATATAGATGAGTTTTAGACAATTTGCCCCAATACAATAGTCAAGCAGTCTCTCTTAATCCATGTACTATAAACAGGATACCCAAGCAAAAAAACATTGGGCAAAACACTAAGAATAAAAAGATGAGAATTTCTTTATTGCAGCTCCCCTTTTCTGCGTGCAGTTGTCTCCTTCCTTATTTGACCCCTTTGACATGTAATATGTCTGCAGCTTGAGTGTCCAGGGTAAATTTAAGTTTTATTTCAGTAATGAAAAATAGAAAAGACATTTTAATTTTTATGTTCATGTCTGTTTGTCTACAATGTCATCATTCCATTAATGTGCTAGGTATGTATTGTGTGCCTTAATAAATAAGTTCGGAATTTACAATAATTTACTAAATATAAAGCCTGAGGCAGACCAGATAAACCTATAAAATTACACAATGATGATATATTACAGATTTTTTTTTCTTTTTAGGAAAAAAGGTGCACTGAGAGTTAAACTTGAGGAGCATATATTCCTCTCCTCATTTTGTTTTTTAGAGTTAAATGGGTGAGGTATATAAAGCCTGCCCTCTTACTTATCATAGATATTCGGTTTGGAAGACCAACCATTTTGTCTTTATGTAAGTTAGTTACTTACCTCGCAGGGGTGCTATAACCTGGCAGGTGAACTTGTGTGCTTTGGTCAAAAAACATGCACAATGAGAAAAGGGCTGCTGCCACGAAAAGTTTGCACAATATGGTGATATGTAAATAAAGTTTGGTGGTACAAGTGCATAGTACAGTTTGATCAGTATTGTGCATCACTGAATCAGCTTTGATTATATATTTCTACTGCACCCAAGGAAACATTAGACATGTGCAAATAGGTTAAAAACTATTCTAATTTTTCGGTTTGTTTTTGTCCCATTCATTTTCCCTGCCCATTTGGCGCCCACATTCACTCTCATTTACTTTCTCTCACTCACATTCTTATTCTCGTTTACACTCTCTCTCACGCTCTCTAAATGTTTCTATACCTTCTTTGCAGACCATCTCCACTTCTGCCTACCACTTACTCATATTCTTTCGCATTTTCTTCATCTTCTATATTCTGTCGTCAATACTTAATCCTCTTTCTTCATCCACATGTCCGAAGACATAACCCAGCAACTTCCACCAAAATTCCTCCTAGATCCTACAATTGGAGGAGAGGATGTCACTGCAAGCACCGCCATATTACGCTTAGGTGAACTAAGGGGCATATGGCGGTTCTCATGGTGATGTCATCTCCCTGATCCTCGAATCGGAGGAGAGGACGTCACAGCAAGCGTCATCATTTCGTCCTGAGGTGAGTTATTGTTTAGATTTCTATTTTCTAAACCATTAAATTCATTACAGATCACAAAAATCATTGTTATTTGTTTAATAATCCTATGTTTAAAAACATTGTACTGCATCCTATTTTTATCTGATGAAACCCCAGGAGCCTTGTAAGAAGTAGAAACTTACTAAAAAAAATAAAGCAAGGAACCTCTTTTACATCAATGTCAGTAAATGTAAGTTTTAAATAATTTAAGAACAATGCACCATATTCTTTTGCTTGCTACTCTGTTGTAAAAGAAATACATTTGCAGGCACATGTTTGACACCAAATCTTTCATTCCTCTTGCCCACTTTTGTTGTATTCCAGGAGACACTACTGTCAATACGTCAATTACCAGTGGCCATTGAACCTTTGCCTGTGACCTAATATATCCCTTGTTTTGTCTCTGTTGACAATATTATACGGCTCCAGCCAAACTGGCCACTAGCTACTGACCTCTCTGTAGAGAGCATTATTATAGTAATTGAAAGACTGAATGCAGTACAGACTAGACCAATTACACCTGTCCAAGTTTAATTCAGCTAAGAGCTTAAATTACTTTGATGCTACATAGAGGGGAAAGAATTTCAGGTGAACAACACATTTTTCTTTATTCATATTATGCCTATAGACAGACATCTATAATTATGCTTGTCAGTAGCACATAATAAGCCTAATAAGTTACCTAATACCACCTCACTCTTCATTTAACTGTTCCACAGTAAAATAAACTTTAACATAATTCACATGCACCCATGAAGACACAAAAATATTTGCCAAAATATATACAATTCCCCTTATATTTGTCATACAATATTAGATTCAAATACTTATAGTTCTATTGTAATTTATCAACTCACTTGCTGCATATTTGTCAAACACAATTCCTCCAACTGAATGTTAATGTAATACTTGGGATGCAAATTGAAATGCGTGTCTCTGTTAAAATCACTTCTCCTAATGCCCCCCACCTTCTAGTTACCTAAACCAGCAATAACATATAATAATAAGTCATGATAAGTAGTAGACTTGTGCATTCGTATTCGGGCGAACATGAAAACGAACACGAAGGGTGCGTTTTTGTTGTTCAGCCCAAATACCGAACATACGAACATGGCGGTGGTAAAACATATATACGAAGACACACAACACGAAGAATCTTCGTGTTCGTCTTCTTTTACTAATCTCCCTGGCCCCTTCCCCATTTAGCCTTATTTTATCTACGCAGCATCGCAGGGGTTAACGGGAGCAGAAATCCATAGGTTCGCCGTCAGGGGTTAAAGGGCCATGCAAGCGTCTCTATTGGTCGCCTGCAGGAGCCTCCTTAGGCATCAACCAATTGGCATTGGTTGATGCCAGAGGAGGCCCCTGTAGGCGACCAAAAGACTCACTCGCGTGGCCCTTTAACTCCTGATGGCACAACTTAGCCTGGGGAGACCATGGCCTCCCCGCTCCAAGAGTTAAAGGTCTGTACAAGCGACTCTATTGGTCGTTCATACCGACCTTTAACTCTTGGAGCGGGGAGACTAGTGGTCTCCCCACTCTAAGAGTTAAAGGTCCGTACAAGTGACTCTATTGGTCGTTCGTACCGACCTTTAACTCTTGGAGTGAGGAGACCAGTGGTCTCTCCCGGCCACGTTGGGGCACCAGGATTTTAATAGTCTGTACGAGCGACTCTATTGGTCACCAGCAGGGGGCTCGTCTGCCATCAACCAATGAAGTACAGGTGCACTTCATTGGTTGATGGCAGGGGAGGCCCCTGCCGGTGACCAATAGAGTTGCTCGTACGGACATTTAAAATCCTGGCGCCAAAGCTGCTGCATAGTGCGCACCGCGTTAATCCCGTATTAACCCCTTCTACAAAAAACTTCAAAAATTAAAAAAAACGAACACGAAGAATTACACGAATATTCGTGGAATACGAAGATTTTTCCCCCACGAAGAAGAACACAAAGAGTTGGCCATGTCTAGTAAGTAGCATGTTATAAATAGCATA
The DNA here is from genome assembly GCA_029215755.1 of Spea hammondii. Taxonomy (NCBI): domain Eukaryota; kingdom Metazoa; phylum Chordata; class Amphibia; order Anura; family Pelobatidae; genus Spea; species Spea hammondii. The sequence continues at coordinate 70,980,691 of JARDYJ010000004.1, forward strand.
TTCAATGTATTTGCACCTATTAACTATAAATATAAGTAATGCAGGTAAATATAGGTCTAAGCAATATAACCTGCATTACAAATATTTAGAGATATTAGGTACTAGCTTATTTTATTGTTTCGTTTTTTACTAATTTGTCTACGGGCAATGAATTTTGTTTTCTGAACTTTCGTTTTGGATGAGATTCAGGGGTTTTTTTTATTCAGGGGCCAAAAATACATCTCTCTTTCTGTCCCCTAGTCCTGTCTGTGCCCCTGAACCCTCCCCTGGCCTGTAATTGCCCCCACCCCACCTGCTCACTTACCTTCTCCAGCCATTTTCTTATCTCCACTGATTTCTTTGCAGATGCAGAGACCATGCTGACCAACAGAGAGCGTTGTGGGGAGTCAGTATGTGAGACAATCTCCTGCTGCATAGAAAAAAACAAACAAACAAACAAAAAACAAGAGGGGATACGAGGCTTGCTTCCCTGTAGAGGTAATTATTTAATTAATTATTAATTATGCTCCTATTGAGAGTTTTACTTTTATTTAATGTAACAAAGTTTTATTTACTGTAAGGAAGACTTACTTTAATAAGAGGGTGGTGAATATGTGGAACAGCCTCGCAGTAGACATTACTTGAAGTCCACAGAACTCCTGAGATCTTTCTCTCTAATATAAAGTGGTGTTTTGGTTAAGATTTTCAAAGATTCTGTGTGTTTGTAATAAAAGTGGTTCTTGTTTTACTGCACGAATGGTGGTCTGAATGAAGGTACTAACTGGTGATTCCTCAGCCCTCAAACAGGGGTACGCCACCTTGGGTACGGTGACCGTGTAACAGGCGCCGGCCAACTCTTCGTGGGGGGGAAAAAACTTTGTATTCATGAATATTCACCCGTTCCTGTGTTCGGTTCGGGCAAATATTCATGTAAATTCTTCGTGTTCGTTTTTTTTCTTCGTTTTTTGTTGTTGTTTGTAGAAGGGGTTAATACGGGGTTAACGCAGTACACACTACGCAGCAGCTTAGGTACCAAGATTTTAAATGTCCGTACGAGCAACTCTATTGGTCACCTGCAGGGGCCTCCCCTGTCATCAACCAATGAAGTGCACCTGTCCAATAGAGACGTTCGCACTGCCCTTTAACTCCTGACGGCGAACCTACGGATTTCCGCTCCCGTTAACCCCTGCGATACTGCATAGATAACGTAGGCTAGATGGCTAAGGGACCACGGAACACATTCTTCGTGTTGCGTGTCTTCGTATACGTTTTGCCGCCCCCATGTTCGTATGTTCGGTATTCGGGCTGAACAACGTTTTCATGTTTGCCTGAATACGAATGCACAAGTCTACTAGTAGGTACTGTCCACATACATTAAGTATGCCATTCATTACGTGACACTTACCATCTTAATATATCGTATCCTCTAATGCTTTTATTTTTCCAGCCTGTTTAAAGTTCCTTTATGATTCTTACAGCAATTTTATTATGTTTGTACACATACTTTCTTCTTTAACACTATATTAAACATCCTATCGTTGGTGGTATATAAGGGCAACAGTAAGTTAGAAGTGCATTGTGCATCTCCCTAAAGAAGCATCCGTGAAAGGCGTAGGATCGTTTTGGGCATTTGGACTTCCTGTAGTACGCTATTTACTGTTACCAACGGCAGCTATCATCATCTTGGCTGCACACTCCCATCCTCTGAGGAACTAAGAGCTACCTGACCAAATCTGCTGTGCTCATTTGTTCATTGCTAACCAAAATGTTAACCTTGTGGATACTTCCATTGCATAGAGGAATAAATAATATTTTATACATCATGCACTATTGGTCTTGTTTTTTTTATAGATGTGCTATTTAGGGAACGTACATGAGGAACTGGGTATGATGCATAGCCAGAGACAGGATGGAAATGAACAAGTAAAACAATGTCTAGGGAATATAATGACAAAATAGGCGGGGAGATAATACACAGGTAAATAGAGTCAAGAAGTTGATGGGGTCTCCAGAATTGTACACAATACTCTAGGTCAGGGGTTCTCAAACTGCGGCCCTCCAGCTGCTGCAGGACTACATCTCCCATAATGCTCCTTCAGCTAAGGGGCTGGCTGAGGAGTATGGGAGATGTAGTCCTGCAGCAGCTGGAGGGCCGCAGTTTGAGAACCCCTGCTCTAGGTGAGCCCTGACCAGAGATCTGTAAAGTGGCATATAACTTCTCTCTTCCTTCTACTAAAGCCTCAACATTCTGTTTGCTTTTTCAAATGCTCCATTGAATTGTCTGGTTATCTTTTACATCCCAAGTGCATTATTTTACATTTATCAACAATTAACGGCAGTTACCAAACCCTTGAACATTCTTCTAATTTACTTAAATCATTCTGTAACATTACTAATAAAAAATACAGGTCCCAATACTGATCCCTGAGGTACCCCACTAGTAACAAGTCTTTCCCCTGAATATACATTATGAATTACTATCTTTAGCCTTTAATCACAAGTCTTCTATGGGGGATAGTGTTGAATGCCTTCCTTAAATTTAGATGTTTCAACAGCTCGGCCTATTATCTTAGTTACCCAGTCAAAAAACCACCTCCTGTGGTGAACCCAAAATGCTTCTGATTAGCTTAAAATTTTTTTCTTAAAATGTTTAGTGTTAAGTGCCCATTACGTGAGAAATTCAGTGTAATATTGTAATTATATATCAAAAGATTATATCTATGACATGAATATGAAGGTACATCTCCACATTTTTTGCTCATAATTCAAATGTAACCAAATTTACAGTTATCATGCTTAGTTAAAAATTGTGTTCAGTAGAAAAATATGTTTGGGAGCAAAAATAAATAGTAAATATGGGTTTTAACCATATAACATGATAAATGGCTTTGTGTGTCCTAGAATGTTTGGTTTGAACTGTGTGAAAATTCAAATAAGATTCTCCCTTAAGTAAAGCTATAGTTTTACCAACATTCTGAATTATTAAAAGTCAGCTAGAATACAGCTGTGTGAAGCAGAAGTGTTATAGTTTCCCAAGAATATGCACCCGTACTTGTCATGCACTATGTAATGTCACTATTACTAGTTTAAAGCACTTTCTCATAAACAACAAGACAACATTAAATATCTTGCCTGGAGGCATCAGGTCTATATAATGATAAAGATGCATAACGCCATTAAACACCTGATATATATCAAAGATCGCCTCCTAAGCTTAGCCAGTGTTGCTGAACTGCCTGTATATAGACGCACTTCAGGGCAAATAGCAGAATCTATTTAGCAGCTTTTTCATTAGCTTTTATAGATAAGTAAAATATTTTTAAATACAAGTAAGAAAAAGTACTTTTTTAAACTTTTCATTTATGGTAAATTAGATGCTATGATGAAAATAATGATATCTAAAGAAAGCCCTTCTTGCCCTGAGAAAATAATGTATAACTTGTGTGGGTGCACTAAATGAAAGAGAAGAAAACTACAGCTAAAAACGAGCACCCAGAGATGTTAAAACAGCCATTGTCACAAAGGGTACAAAAAATAAAATCAGCCATTGTCACAAAGGGGTTAATTATGTGTTTTACCGTATAACACAAATCTTTTATTTATGTAGCTCCAACAAGGGGTATGATAAGACTAGAATTGACAGAGTGATACATTAGGTGGAGAGGGCCCTGCTTGCAATGATGTCTTCATAGCAGTTGCCATATTTTAACGCATTGTTTTTGATAATATAAAGTAAATCACTTGGATTTTTGAATAAGTTGAGCCTCTTTCCTAGGCGTCTGTCCCAAAACTAAAGAGGAATAGTAAACATAGAGAATAGTGAAGTAAACACTAAACAGCCATCCCTAAAGCCTATTTCCACAGAGCAACTGGCAGTGCAACAGCTTATAAGCAGTAGACTTGTGCATTCGTCTTCGGGCGAACATGAAAACGAACACGAAGAGAGCGTTTTCGTGTTCGTTCCGAAGACACGCCGAAGAGAAGACAGCGGCGGTAAAACGTAGGCGAAGACGAAGACACACACCACGAAGATCTTCGTGATCGTCTTCGTCTTCGTCTACCATTCTTCCCCCCCTTCTAACTTACCTTGTCTTCGCGGCATCGCGGCAGTTCCCAGAAGTGGAAATCCGCAAGTTTGCCGTCACGGGTTACAGGGCAGTGCGAATGAGCCTATTGGTCGCCTACAGGGACCTCCTCTGGTATCAACCAATTGGACCCTGCAGGTGACCAATAGGCTCATCCCACTGGTCTCCCTCCCTGTTCAATTACTAATTGAACAGGGAGGGAGACCAGTGGCATCTGCAGGGTAAGTTGCAGCATTGGGGTTTTAAAACCTCAATGCTGCAACTTACCCGGCACATCCCACTGGTCTCCCTCCCTGTTCAATTAGTTAGTCTGTGCCGGGTTAAATGTCCGTACGAGCGACCAATAAAGTCGCTCGTACGGACATTTAACTAATTGAACAGGGAGGGAGACCAGTGGGATGTGCTGGGTAAGTTTTAAAAGTCTGCACGAGCGACTCTGTTGGTCGCTCGTACAGACTTTTAAAACCCCAATGCTGCAACTTACCCGGCACATCCCACTGGTCTCCCTCCCTGTTCAATTAGTTAAATGTCCGTACGAGCGACTTTATTGGTCGCTCGTACGGACATTTAACTAATTGAACAGGGAGGGAGACCAGTGGGATGTGCCGGGTAAGTTACGGCACCAGGAGTTTAACAGTCTGTACGAGCGACCCTATTGGTCGCCAGCAGGGGGCTCGTCTGCCATCAACCAATAGCAGACGAGCCCCCTGCTGACGACCAATAGAGTTGCTCATACGTACATTTAAACTCCTGGCGCCAGAGCTGCGTTAACCCCGTATTAACCCCTTAACCGGGGAAACGAAGAATAACCGAACATGAAGAATGTCCACGAATATTCGCCCGAAGAGAAGACAGGAACAGGCGAATATTTGCGGAATACGAAGATTTTTTTCCCCCCGAAGACGAGCACGAAGACGAACGCGAAGAGCCCCCTGGTGCCCAAGTCTAATAAGCAGCCATTATTTGGGGAGGCTTGCCACTTAGCAACAGCTAGTGGGAGAATAGCATACATGCACACTTAGTGTAGAACTGAGAAGAGAAACACGCAAGCTTACTAAACAGAGGTTTCCTGAATTTTTCTCTGGAAGCGGAACTTCAGCCCTAAGTTGAACAGGACCTGGAGGATGTGCCCTTGGCTTAGCTGTATTATTAAACTCAGAAAAGGATTTCTTAGCCTTGTGACGAGTCTTAACCTCGGCTAAAAAATCATTAAGCCCACCAAGTCCCCGAGTTTGTACTGAGTATTGCAGAGTGAGTGGTACAAAATGTATGAGGTCACAACGGAATTGCCAAAAATAAAGAGAGGATTGGGTATTATCTTGGGCGGAAAAGTGCCTCCTGTCTCAGACTCCATGTGAGACCTCGGTAGTAGGTCATGATCTTTGACCAGGGGAACTGTGATGCTAGCCTAATGCTAGTCTAAGAAAGTCTTATACCTCCAAATTAGAGTTCAGTGCTCATATAACTTGGTGGATCTTTTCTGGGGGACTAATTCCAAGCAGGCTAATTCTGCCCTTCTTATCCCAGAAGGAATATGACTCCCAGTAAACCCACTTGGCACATTTAGCACTAACTCTGTGAGTTAGCAGGGGAGGAACTGAACTACAAAAGTGGACCTGGGCACATGGGATCTGAGGCATTTATTTTTGGAGCCTGAGGGACAGGGAAAGAAGAGAAATAACATGAGATATACTTGATAAGGAAACCCCTTTTGTTCTTTTTGTGTGCCACAGTACCTTGCTCCTTTGAACAAGAGGGAAATATTTTGTGAGTCTCTGGTACAAAAAGCAGTCAGTGGCAGCCACAGAACATCTGTCCTCCTTTGTCAGTGCCAAATAAAAATCTACCAGAAGTGTGTACGCATAAGCTAGGTGCGTGATGTGGGCACATGCCTTAAACACCCACCTACAACTAGACTTGTGCATTCATCTTCGGGCGAACATGTAAACGAGCACGAAGAGGCCGTTTTTTTGTTCGTGCCGAAGACGCGCCGAAGAGAATACAGTGCCGGCAAAACGTAGGAGATCTTCGTGATCGTCTTCGTTTTTGCCGCGCAGCCGCCAAAATTTCAAATGGGAGTGAGCTGATCCTCGTCTCTCCAATCAGCTCACTCTTGTGACGTCACACTAAGGGTCTCATCCAATGCCTGTGCTGCTGTTTTTTGAATTCTGAAAACGCCTTTATAAGACCAGAGCTTGCCTGAGAGATCCATTCATTTTTCGCTGTGACTGCTTTGGACACACTGCTGTGCTGCATCCGAGCGTTACAGAGAGATTGTTCTGTTCTGTGTGAGACTGGTAAGCCTCAGCCTGCCATTTCTCACAGTGTACTTCATCCTCACTTCAGTTCTACTGAATTAATATTTAATAATAATAATTTATTTGATTAATGATTAAATTGATTAATTTAATTTTTTTAATTTAATTTGTCATCAACTGTGTAGTGCTGTTGAGTTGACAGTGCACTCAGTTTGCGGTGTGGCAACGGTGTGGCAACGCTTGCTACCTCCGCCGGTGTAGCCAGCTTACGCTAGGGCCTTGTGTCTGAGCTCTGGAAGTCCGCTGCCAAACGTCTAGGACTGACAGTTGTTTGGATGCTTTGCCCTGGGGTGAAACAAGTGAGTGGGTCGCCAATTGCCCACTCATTCACCTTTTCCATTTTTCAATGCTGCTGGTGGTGGTGGTGGTGCCAGTGTCTCTTTTCTGCCAGTTCGCTTCCTGGCTAGAGTCATGCCCAAAATGTCCCTAATGGTAAGGGTAGTTTCTCACCCCTGGCTGCGTCTGTTTGCGGTGTGGCAACGCCTGCAACCTCCGCCGGAGTAGCCAGCTTATGCTAGGGCCTAGTGCCTGAGCTCTGGAAGTCCGCTCCCAAACGCCAAGGACTGACAGTGTTTAGATGCTTTGATCTGGGGGGAAACAGGTGAGTGGGTCGCCAATTGCCCTCTCATTCGCCTTTTCCATTTCCTTTTCCATTTCCATTTCATTTTTTTCCGTCTGATACACAACCTACCAAACATAACACACACAATAACACATATAACACAGTGACATAACACATAACACACATAACACATATAACACAGTGACATAACACATAACACACATAACACATATAACACAGTGACATAACACATAACACACATAACACAGACATGTACAATTCACAAATCACAAGGACCTTTCCTCCTGTTATTTGCCCTGGCCTTCACTTCTACACTCACTAGCATTAACGCTATAACTCACACTTCACACTATAACATTTTTCCATCCACATAGCTGCCAACAGACCCAACTTTTTCAGGGACAGTCCTGCTTTTTTCCTGTCCCATCAAATTTAGCTAAACTAGGTATGCTAGTGCACATAGGTATAGCTGGGTAGGGTAGTAAATAATAATAAATATAACTTTAAAATAAAATTCAATAAACCCATTAAAATTAAAATTAAATTATTATTCAGTCATAATACAACCAAAACAGTGCACTGCTAATAATCTTAAAAATAACCATACATTAACCCTAAGCTATTTTTTAGTTCTTGTCCAACATTTTTCCATTCGCATACCTGCCAAAACACCCAACATTTTTGTGGACAGTCCTGCTTTTTTCCAGTCCTGTCCAGTAAAAGTTGGGTTGTTGCAAAGTATGCCATTATAAATAGGTAGCAAATGTTAGGCATGTATTACAAGTGGTCCAAAATCAATTTAAAAATGTAAAATAATCCCTATTCTTTTATTAAACATCTATGGATGTGTGACTGTGTATGATAAAAACAAAGGAGGCCAAGTTCCTTGGAGCATTTGTTTAGGTCATTTTGTGTACAGTACACCTCGGTACGTGTGTGCAACTCTATTGGTCGTTTCGGCAGGGGGCCCGCCTGCCATCAACGAATGAGGTGCATTCTGCAGTTCTGCAATTCATTTGTTGATGTTGAGAGAGTCGCACACACGTACCTTCACGGCGTGAACGCATCTGCTACGTGTTCTTAACCCCATATTAACCCCTGCTACGCACCCGGGAGGAAACGAAGATTAAACGAGCACGAAGAATGGCCACGAATATTCGCCCGAAAAGAAGACAGGAGCGGGCGAATATTCGCGGAATACGAAGGGGTTTTTTTCTCCGAAGACGAGTACGAAGACGAACACGTAGAGCCCCCTGGTGCCCAAGTCTACCTACAACCCACCTCATTCACCATAAAAATAGGTTCTTTAGAACACAGCTATTTTACTTCAATAACTCTCACATTACACAAAGATGACTAAAAGAAACCTGCTAAATTGTTTAGACCAACTGGAGCCCCAGTCTAGATAATATAGCTTGGTACTTAAAGGGTGTGGTATTTTGTTCGGTTTTCAAAGCAATTCTGGCTGTATATGCATTGCAAAGTAGTGCTAAATTAGCAATAATTTCTGAACATTTTGCCCCATGTGCTGAAACTTCTTCAGGAACAAGTATTCTATCTATTTAAACAGTTTAAATTCACCTATGCCAAAGTTCACAAAATAGAAGTGGCAACTATCAGGAACTGGCAAAGAGTATGAGCATTTAGTTTTGTACACTGTTTTCTTCATGCACTGTGTGCATTCACTATTGCTGTTATATAGTAGGATGCCAAGTATTTATGCCTCAAGCAATGTGACACTTCACAGTATGTTTATTCATAACTTTTCGTGGAGCCAAGCATTAATATTACAGATTGATGTATTTATTTATTTTAGCAGTTCTGCATGAAGTTGAGAAGTTGAAAAAAATGCATATTTAATTTGGGGATTTGTGACAATTAGCACTCAAACTCCTAATTAGCAAGTGGTAACAAATAGGTAGATATATCCACTTTAGTGACACATCTGACAAATCGATGCACTCAGAAAATACCTGAAAGAATCACGTATTAACCGTGACCATTATAAGTCTTGGCAAGCCCAGTGATACTCGTAATGGGGCTTGTAAAAAGACATGTTCTCACAAGCTTTGCAAAACCTGAGCATTTGGATTCTAAATGGAAATTAACGCATCTGTAAAATAATATAAAATCTGCTAAAAATATGTCCATGTTTAGCTATTTTGCAATTCTGGTTATATAAATGACACACCCATGCAGTTATCACAAGAAAATTACATTAAAATATACTTGTGGAGAAAAACTGTTAATAACAAAAAAGATATAAAATGCTATATAGGTAAAGTCACCTGAAAAAAGATAAATTTAAAAAAAGCATTTTTTTTTTTTGCTAGTGGGAGGGAAGGAAAAAGAAAGCTAAAACTTGATGTGAAAAAAGCAAAGCATGAATGCAGCGGTTGTGAAAAGTTGTTCATAACTCGGAATCCTAAATATAAAGTTACAAGAGGCAAACTGTCACCTTCTAAATTAGTTTATTTACATAGAAATACCGTATTTGCTCGATTATAAGACGAGGTTTTTTTCAGAGCAAATGCTCTGAAAAATACCCCTCGTCTTCTAATCGGGGTCGTCTTCTAATCAGACCTCAAATAGAGTCTGATTAGGAGACTAAGATCCAGATCCCCCGCACCGCTGCAGGGGACCTGGATCCTCCTGTCTCACCCCCCCCCCCATCATACACACACTTACCGGTGCTTCCTGCTGTATTGCCGGGGCAGCGGGTTGACGTCTACGCGATCCGCGTAGACAACGTCCGCTGCAGCCGGAAGGAGGTGTGGCTAGCAGCGGGGGTTGTCTGCGTCCGTCGCGCAAACCTTCCCCGACTGTCAGAGATCAGAGTTCCCCGCACCGGTGCGGGGAACTCTGATCTCTGACAGCCGGGGAAAGTATACGCGACGGACGGATACAAACCCCCGCTGCCAACTCCACCTCCTTCCGGCTGCAGCAGAAGGCGACGTCAACCCGCTGCCCCGGCTGGAAGCACCGGTAAGAGAGGGCTGAGAGGGGAGGGGAGGGGAGAGTGTGTGTGTGTGTGTGTGTGTGTTAGTTAAATGGGGGTATAGGGTGTGTGTGTGTGTGTGTGTGTGTGTGTGTGTGTGTTAAATGGGGGCATAGGGCATTTCTGGAGTGGCGTTAAGGGGGCATTTAATAGAGCACTCTGCCTCCTGAAATGCCTTATACACCTATATGCCACTCTGCCCCATAATATGCATTTTAACCCCCTAAATGCCAGAGTGGCATATAGGGGTATAAGGCATTTCTGGAGGCAGAGTGCTCTATACAATGCCTTTTAACTCCCTTAATGCCACTCTGCCTCCTGAAATGCCTTATACCTCCCTATATGCCACTCTGCCCCATAATATGCATTTTAACCCCCTAAATGCCAGAATGGGATATAGGGGTATAAGGCATTTCTGGAGGCAGAGTGGCATATAGGGGTATAAGGCATTTCTGGAGGCAGAGTGGCACATAGGGGGTCAAAAGGCATACCATGGGGCACAGTGGCATATAGAGGGTTAAAAGGCATATCATGGGCCACAGTGCCATATTGGAGTGGCAAGCCTGGGGGCAGATGTGCGTAACTGGGGGACAGGTTGGAAAATACAAGAAATAAAAACAAAAAAAATTTTTCTCAATCATAGCTTTTATTAAAAAAAATAGTTTACATGAATTAACATTTACTGGTAAAACTTTTTTCCTTTAGGGTCGTCTTATATTCAGGCTTTTTCTTTTTTTCCTAAGTTAATATTCAGATTTTGGGGGGGTCGTCTTATAATCAGGGTCGTCTTATAATCGAGCAAATACGGTATATAAAAGTGAGTTATTCTGTCCTTGATAACTGGAAATATGAGGCAAAACTAGCTTATATAATCGATTTCCTGTCCTGAAGTTCTCTCCTTACCATCCATTACAAACCAATGAACATCAATCAGTTGTACAGAAATGGAAATAGGTTTGTTTGGTGAGCATTTTTCATAGAGTAAATATGCAAAAATGCATTTTTTTATTTATATCAAATACTTTTAGGAAAATGAATCTCCTCCCTGGCTAATTTTTCGTGAAATTTCTTTGAACAGAGGCACTAGCAGGACTTAATTTTTGTTAGTAGTTTACTTATTTTACCTACGGGAAGTGTATATCAACACAACAGTGTAACATTAAATAATATATGAATAAAAAAAATTTATATATATAAACTTGTGATTTTTGTATCCTGCCCCATAAGCCCAAGACAGTCACCAAATACAAAAGTCAATTAATAATAAAATGAGACATTATATCCAAAAACATCACTTAATTTAATTAAAATATAACGTGTAGTACTTCTACAATAATGTATGTTCCATATTTTACTGAACCATATCAATATTTACTGAATTCCAAGGTAAAACTCAATAACGTGTGAGTTAACAACAAAACATTGTGTTTTCTCACTATAACTCCTATAGTTTTCTTTTGTTATTATTGATAAACTACTATAATGCAGAAATGTTCTCATACAGATATTGCTTGATTATGTTGGTTCGTTAAACAACTAGTGCCAAATTAATGTATTTTAAAACAAATAAAATATAATGATATAGTAATATCTAAAATATTTCATACTTATTAAAGTATTATTTCTACAGTGTGTATATGTAAACAGAAATGTAAATGTTACTTTTGTTAGCATTTTTATAGTAAGCAAAATGGTAGCAATCCTATGGCAACTGTACCAATCAAAAGAGATTAAAACATCACAGCAAATTTATTGTAAATTAAGTTAATTAAAGCTATATAGCTATAAGCTACAAGGAATTAAACAATTGTAGTTATAAATGTGACTAGGACATTAAACCAACTTCAAAATGAAACGGGGAAAATTCTCCAATTATTCATATAGAAATGTGGAATAGGTCAGAATAGCAGATAGGCAAAGATCTTTTATCCAAAGACACAGAAAATGCAGTTTGGGAAGAGAAAAAAAATGTGGGTACTGGCTCATTAAGGAGTCTCTGTGCTTTCTGAGAAGCCTACATGGAGTTGGTAGATTACAAAGTTTCTGGCATAAAATAGCTGTCTATGGCGGCATTTATCCAACTTTTTGTGCCAGCTCAATACTAGAAAACAAAACTGATAGGTGCCTGTGACAAGAGGCAAGCTGCAGGAGTAGCAGGCTGTAGATTTGTGCACAAGGCCCAAAATCAATTTGGACTATTTTTTTTTCTTTCATTTTCTGTCCTTTCAGTCCTGTCTATGCGCTCTGTCCTTATCCCCCTAGTCCTCTCTCTACCAGTTCCTGTTACGGTTATAACAGATGAGGAAACCAGTATGCAGGGATTGCAACAATAGTCACAGGTCATATTCATTAAGTTCAATAGAATGGTCAGGCAAGCCGGGTAAGGAATGGAGAAGGCAACGTAGTAAAAAACAGGCAAATATCATCAACAAACTTCAATTGGATGGTCAGGCAAGCCGGGTCAGGAATGGAGAGATCAACGTAGTCACAGGCAAATATCAGCAACAGAAGGATTGTCGATCAACTGCTGCAAGAGTAGTGAGCCCAGCCAATACAACAACCAAGCACTGAATGAGAGTCAGTCTGTGGGAGATGGCCATTGCAAGAGGGTTGGGATCTACTTAGGGTCCATTTCCACCTTGGTAGGGGACAGAATAAAACCCAAAAACTCCACCGATTGGGTTTCAAAAACACATTTCTCGGGTTTAGCGTATAATATATTGTCCTGTAGTCGCATCAGCACCTTAGAAACATGTTCTCTGGGCGTCGACAATGAAGTGGAGTAGATTAAAATATCATCCAGATAGATCACGACAAATTCATCCAACATACCTCTAAAAATGTTGTTCATGAAGTGTTGGAAGGTGGCAGGGGCATTGCACAGACCGTATGGCATTACTAAGTATTAGAAGTGCCCATATCTGGATCTGAATGCTGTTTTCCACTCATGCCCATCCTTAATTCTAACCAGGTTGTATGCTCCTCTCAAATCAATTTTCGTAAAAACAGAAGCAGAGCGAACACGTTCCATCTATTCTGGTATTAAAGGCAAGGGGTAACGGAAGGACACAAACCACCATCTTTTTTGGGAACGAAAAATATACCAGCTCCAGCAGGTGAGGTAGAAGGCTGTATAAACCCCTTGGCTAGGTTTTCATCTATGTATTCCTTGAAAGTAGTGAGTTCTGGTTCGGACATAGGATAAATATGACCAAAAGGGATGGGTGCACCTGGGAATAAGTCTATGGGACAGTTGTACTCTCTATGTGGGGGAACTTGACTTGCTCCTTTCTTTTCAAATACATCGGAGAATTGACTATAGTGAGGCGGTATCTTGCTTACTGTAAGAGAGCTGTAATCATGAGCAACATTAATGAACTGAGATGAACTGAGGTGTTGAGAACATTTATTAGCAGAGAACCGAACAGTACCCGTCTCCCAATTCACAACAGAATTGCGAGTTCTTAACCAGAAGAGGCCTAGTATGACATGGAAGACAGGAGAAGGGACCACATCAAAAATAATGTCCTCAGTCCTAACTTCAATTGACCTTTATTATATATGCTGGCAAAAGTGCATGAAATCAATTAAAACTATATTAAATGCATACATGAGGAATATCACATTGAAAAAGTGTTTTAAAAATAACCATTGCAATGCTTTACACTGCTTAATATGCCAGATACTGATTTAAATTATCTTTAGACTCCTCTGCATTTTTGTGTTTGTTTTAACTTTTGATGGTGCATGGAATTATTTTAGTCCAGTCTACAAATTTCTAGATCTATTTTTTCCCATCTAGAAAATCTGACTAAAAAGTATCAGTTTCAAACTGGAAAAAAATTGAATACCATTGATTTGCATTGGTGAGGTTGCTTCAATTAAAAATAATGTACATGAGCAGCTGAGCCAAAATAAACCTCAGCAAGGCCGTTTAACCCATTTAATGCTGATACATGTTATGTACCATAAGATATGAAACACATTACTCCTGCGCTAATTACACATTACTAAGCGTGCTTACTTAAAAGGCTCATTGTGATCAAATGCACCACTACCAGTTTACACATACATATCACCCCTAATTAACAAAATGCCCTGTCAGTCACAAATTATTCTGTTCAAATAAATAAGTGGTTTGACCATTCTCACGGCACATGTTTCTAAAGGTTTCCCTACCTTCTCTGCCGACCACTTTTGCTTCTTCTTCATTATCTTCTATCTTCTCCCTTCTCTTTTCTCTTCCCTCTTCTATCTTCCATTTGCTATCTTCGTCCACATCTCCGTGGACATAACCCAAAGGGAACTTTCGCCAAAATGGTGGCGCTTGCGGTGACATCCTCTACATAATCATCCAGGGGAAAGAAAATCAACGAAAGTACCATCATTTTGTCCTTACTTGAACTTGGGGCAATATGGCAGCGCTTGCAGTGGGATATGATTTTAATTTCAACAAAAATTAGCATATTTTTGGCAGTAAGGCCAAAGAAGGCGTCTAATGTGGTTATTCCTTGTGTTGACCAGGAATAAAAGAAAATGTTGCCCTACCCTGTGGAAAATTTAAATTCCCCAACCAGTGAAGAAAAATATGGTAATATTAATTTATCATACATTAAAAATAACAAAGATGATGATAGGAACATAAGTTTACTAAAAGTAAGCTTGTAGATAAGTCTGTGTTTGTTAACATAAATGCTGCTTAAATTGTAAAAGTATTTTGTGATTTTCATTATATTGTGCAGTTGTAGTTTTTGCACGATATAATGTTTTCAGGCAGCTGCACATTAGCCATTTGCATGTGTTCTAGCTCTGTTATCTTAGCTCAAGCTACTAGACAAACAACTTGACTACTTATTATACTGCCAGTGGTAAACAATAAAATGGCCCAGCCTTAACCACCCAGTCAGACATGCTGACTAATGAAAGACTATTGAGGAATCAACTTCATTAGCATTGCCATAAAGAATCAGCCAGGCGTTTGAGCAGGGAAAGTCATCCAAAATATCAGATGACTGACAACATCGGCAGCCTCCGAAGTCTGCAGATAAAGGATGTTTAGTGGAACAAATTGAATAGTATACAGCACTGTATTTACTGCTTCATATGTTTTTCATGGGGCTTCACCTTTAAAGACAACAAAGTTTAAATTATCTGTATTTTATGTTGGCTACACAATGAAAAGTGTATGTTTTGATTTATGGTTTTTAAAGCAGAAAAGGGGTTTGTTGTCATTTATAAAACATTGTGGAAGGTGGTAGTATATGTATAGTATATGTACTGATAGATTATGTAGATTAGTACACTTAAGGAAATTACAAGAAAAGATAACACATTTTAACAGGCTTTCTTACTTGGACTAATTCTTTTTAATATTTAATTATTTTGTGTTTGTAGCAGCTTAATATATTCATTGAGAAGCCACTCCTTTCAGGCAGAAGTGCAGCAGCTGTTGTGATCGTATAAAAAGACTGAGATATCCTAGTTCAAACACGAGTTTTTTTTCCATTTTCTGTTTATAAGTCATCTATCAAGACTAGTAGTTTTTGGCACATCTTGAACACAAAATAATTGCATGGCAGTTGAGAAGCTCACACTTCTTGTCACTTTACCAAAAAGCCTTCCTAATGTTGTAATATCATTGATAGCTTCCTGAGATAAAACAGAAGTGTCTACTGGCTATATAATTTTAACTAGCAGTTAACAAAGAGAACACAACTTTCATTAAACATACAACATTTCTGTCAATTTAAATGGATGATGATATTGATAAGAAGATCTAAATTCTACTTAGGTTTCCCAGCAGTGCATTTGTAAAGATAATACCTTTCACACTATAAATTGGCTATGAAAAAATGCTTTATTTTAAACATAGTTAAGATTAAATTCATAGATAGCTCATCCCATTGTACTCTAATGGTTACTTTTATTACGTTAATGTATTTTCTACAAGCAATACTTTTGAATTACTGTTTATGGTCATAAACTAAGATGGGGACGTCAACAGTTTCTGATTATTTGGGTGTTAGATATTAATAGCTCATATTTCACTGGATACATTTTTTGAATTTGTTGTTATAGATAGGTGAATGTTCCCTAATGCTAATGATATTATTATTGTTATGTCATTACAAATAATATACTATTTCATAAAGGTGAAAGAGGACATTGTTGTAATAATATGTGTAAAAATTATATAAAATGTTTATTTTCTAGAACCTCATCAGATATTTATTACAGGTGCAGTGCAAGCAAAAAGACTATATGAATCATAAAGTAAATTGTCAAGCTCTAATGTCTGTTGTTAGAGATTGTGCTGTCTATTCAGTCACCTGTGTTCAAAGACATGGAGAAGAATTGTCACAGAAGGATTGTTAGTATTCTTTTATATAATGCCATCATATTCTGAAGTTGGACAGAAGCAAAGACGAGTTGGACCTTTGTTGAAATGATACACAAGTGATGGTTTGTTTTATCATGTTAGCAATAAAAAGAAAAAGATAATACCTTTAATTATATACATGAATTTGCCAATAAATGTATCATCTATATAAAATGTGTTTCTATAATATATATATATATATATATATATATATATATATATTATATATATATATATATATATATATATATATACACACACACTCACTGGCCATTTTATCAGTGGCGTCTCCAGCTTTCATATTTAGAGGGGGCACATGGGGGGCCAGGGACCAAAGTAGGGGGGCCAATTATAAAACGGTACATATACACTATATATATATATATATATATATATATATATATATATATATATATATATATATATATATATATATATATATATATATATACACACACACGTTAGACGTGCATTTTTAACTACATAATATGCACTTATCTCTTTGAAGTTAGCCCCTGCTGCCGATATATAGAAATATTACACCCTGCTTCTGATATATATTAATATTAACCCCTGCTGGGGATATATGTTGATATTAGCCCCTGCTGGGGATATATGTTGATATTAGCCCCTGCTGCGGATATATACTTATATTATACCCTGCTGCTGATATACAAAAAAATTATACCCTGCTGCTGATATATATATAAATATTTGACCCTGCTACCAGTATATATTAATATTAGCCCCTACTGCCAATATATATTATTAGTCACTGCAGCCAATATATATAATTAGCCCCTGCAGCCAATATATATTAATATTAACCCCTGCTGCCGATATGAATATAAATACTAGACCCTGCTGCCAATATATGTTAATATTAGCTCCTGCTGCCAATATATGTTAATATTAGCTCCTGCTGCCAATATATATTAGCCCCTGCTGCCAATATATATATTAATATTAGCCCCTGCTGCTGGTATATATTAATATTGGACCCTGCTGCCGATATATATTAATATTAGACCCTGCTGCCGATATATATAGTATTGGTCCCTGCTTCCTATATATATTAATATTATCCCCTGCAGCCAATATATATATATTAATATTAGACCCTGTTGCCAATATATAAATATTAGCCCCTGCTGCCAAAACATATATAAATATTTGCCCCTGCTGCCAATATATTTTATAGTGAAAAAATATCCAAGCATTTCCTTGGGCCCCGCTCAACGCTTCCTTGCATGCAATCACTCCCTCCGCTACCACAACAAAAAAAAGAAATATTTCCCACACTGACTGCAGATCAGGGAAAGACCGTGAGAGTCAGTCCTGCACCGTGACATTGAGAGGTCCTCTCCCCTGTAATCATCCCCAGAGTCCCTTTATCCCCTCATTCACTAAACCATACCGCTCTTTTACTTACACCCTGTAGTTCAGGTATAGATCAAATAAACAACACATGGAAACAGCACATGCAACTAAATGAGATATAAAAAAAACAACTTGTATTTGCAGGTATACATAAATAATGTATGGAAACATAGCATTGCAGTTATAAACCAACAGAACACACAAACCCAGCATTGCAGGTATAGATCAACTGGAAATCACATGTACACTCAGCACTGAAGGTATAGATCAAATAAACAACACATGGAAACAGCACTCCAGGTATTGATCAACTGAATAAGACATACAAATCCTATATTTGCAGGTAAACATAAATAATGTATGGAAATATAGCCGATACAGATGAACAGAATGACACAAAACCCAGCTTTGCAGGTATATATCAATTGGAAATTACATATAAACTCTGCATTAAAGGTATAGATAAAACACCCTAAATTACAGGCATAGATCACTGGTCACACACCCCAAAGCCAGCCCTGGTGTCCACACTGCCCACATAAAACCCGACCAGCACCCAAATTACATATTGTGTCAACTTTGTCCCCAAACAGCTGAACGTACGCCAAGTTTGTCCCATAAACACCTCTCCCTCCTAATCTATCCTATCTACCCCCTCTCCCTCCCAATCTATCCTATCTACCCCCTCTTCCTCCCTATCTACCACCTCTGCCTCCCTATATACCTACTCTCCCTCCCAATCTATCCTATGTACCCCCTCTCCCTCCCAATCTATCCCATCTACCCCCTCTCCCTCCCAATCTATCCCATCTACCCCCTCTCCCTCCCAATCTATCCCATCTACCCCCTCTCCCTCCCAATCTATCCCATCTACCCCCTCTCCCTCCCTATCTATCTCATCTACCCCATCTCCCTCCCAATCTATCCCATCTACCCCCATCTCCCTCCCTATCTATCATATCTATCCCATCTACCCCCTCTCCCTCCCAATCTATCCTATCTATCCCCTCTCCCTCCCAATCTATACCTATCTACCTCTTCTGACTCTCTAACCCCCTCCTAACTTTCTACCCCCCTTTGAAGTTCACTTACCTTGGGCTTGTCCAGCGGTGAGATCACGAGGTCTCTGTATCCCTGGTTCTGCAGTGTGCGCGGCTTCACTGCCGGGCGCCGGATATGACGACATATACCGGCGCCCGGCTTGAAATGCCGGCACTGCGACCAAGGCAGAGGCCTCGCGGTCGCGGAGAAGAGTGAGAGGCGCCGAACGGTTGCTGAGAACTTAATCCTCAGCAACCGCTCGGCGCCTCTCTTTCTCTCCTCCGGGTCTATTAAAAAAAAAAGCCGGCGTTTCAATTGGGGGGGCACACCGGGGGGCACAGCATGATGTTGGGGGGGCCATGGCCCCCTCTGGCCCCCCCCTGCCGACGCCACTGCATTTTATTAGGTACACATTGCTAGTACCGGGTTGGACCCCCTTTTGAGATCTGGTGACTGTGGTAGCCATTGGAGTACAGTGAACTCATTGTCATGTTCAAGAAACCAGTTTGAGATGATGTGAACTTTGTTGCTTGGAAGCTGCCAACAGAAGATGGGGTCATAAAGGGATGCACATGGTCAGCAACAATACTCAGGTAGGCTATTGTGTTTAAATGTTGCTCATTTGGTACTAAGGCGCCCAAAGTGTGCCAAGAAATTTCCCCCACAACACCTGGCTGAACAGTTGATACAAGACAGTATGGATCCATGCATTCATGTTGTTTACGCCAAAGTCTGACCCTGCCATATGAATATCGCAGCTGGAATCAACACTCATCATACCAGGCAACGTTTTTCCAGTCTTCCATTGTCCAATTTTCGTGAGCCTGTGCGAATTGTAGCCTCAGTTTCCTGTTCTTAGCTGACAAGAGTGGCACTCAGTGTGGTCTTCTCATCTGCTTCAAGGTTCAACGTGTTGTGCGTTCAGAGATGGTATTATGCATACCTTGGTTGTAACAAGTGGTTATTTAAGTTATTGTTGCCTTTCTGTCATCTTGAACCGGTCTGCCCATTCTCCCCTGACCTCTGACAACAAGGCATTTTTTTCCACACAACTGCCGCTCACTGGATATTTTCTCTTTTTTGGACCATTCTCTGTAAACTCTAGAGATGGTTGTGCATGAAAATCCCAGTAGATCAGCAGTTTCTGAAATACTCAGACCAGCCTGTCTGACACCAACAACCACGCCACGTTCAAAGTCACTTAACTCCCCTTTCTTCCCCATTCTGATGCTCTGTTTGAAATTCAGCAAGTTGTCTTGACCACATGCGTAAATGCATTGAGTTGCTGCCATGTGATTGGCTGATTAGCTTTTTGTGTTAACAGGCAATTGAGCAGGTGTACCTAATAAAGTGGCCAGTTCGTGTATATATATTGAGTTAATTTAGTACAAATAAAGTTAAGAATCCTTCCGTGTAAAGAAAGCCTATAATCTCTCAGCAATTATTTGCACTAGATTTTATCACGTTTGTAACAAGACAGTATAAACAAGCAATGACCTTTCATGGTTTCCTGCTTATTCAGGGAAATAACAAGTTTATATTATAGGGCATTTACCGTTAGGAAATATTTGTTTAACATTAGGTTAGTCATTTTTAAAGAAAATTTAAATATAGAGATTGAATATTTCTTTCATAGAATTTCTTTAATCACTTCACACCTTCTATTAGCAAGTCGTCAAAAACTTGAAAGATGATTGATCGATTTTAGGCTGAACAAGTTTTAGATAAAGCAATTAGAATTTGATCAGTCTCAGAGAATTTTTATTCTCATGCTATATACGTTTTTAGTAGGTATTGTTTTAGAAAACAGAATTAACCTCTACAGACCTATGACAAAAGTCGAGTATGTACTGATTAGCTTAGTGTAGACTTTTACATCTGTCCATTAAACTTCCATTAATCTCTTCAATTCCTGTCTTCTAGTGTTCTCTTAGCTTTCTTGAACTGTTTGCTTGGAGCCCACGGAGTGTCAGCTTCCCCACTATTCACCCTTGAACAAGCCCTGTGGGCTTTTGGCAGTAGGTTTCTAAACGTACCTGATCTACCACCCAGCGGCAGACTAGGTCTTGCACTATACATCTGCCTGTAAGAGCCACTAAGCTATCCCCAGTCTTTCCCTGCCTGCCTGCCTACATTATTTTAGTTATGAGTAGGTCCATTATTCCAATAATAGCAAAATGTGACATGTACATTTAGTGAAAGCTTGCTAGGACTTTGTAAGTAAACCATAAATATTTAAATATAACAAAGAGTAACATCATGGCATGCAAAGCTTGGATTATTCTTGGAAAATGATTAATTATCCAGTGCTGGGGTAACAAAAATGCAATAGCTGTCTATTTATAACAGATTCTTGACCTGCATCAGTGTCATAAGTAACATCTCCACTCTTTACTTAAGGTTTCACCTGAATTCAGCCACGAAGCGGAAGGCCACGTAAGGTCACTGAGAGGGAGTGCTGAGGCACATGATGTATAAAAGTAACCAACACTCTGCTGATTCCATAGCTGAAGAGTTCCAAACTTCCACTGGAATTAATATTAGCACAAAATATTATGCAGCAGAAGCTTCATGAAATGGGTTTCCATAGTGGAGCAGCTGCATGCAAGCCTCATATCACTAAGTACAATGCCAAGTGTCGGATCAAGTGTTGAAAAGCATGTCACCGCTGTAATTTGGAGCAGTGGAAACATGTTCTGTGGGAAAAGGAAATAGAACTTTGAGGGAAAAAGATATATTAAAAACATTGGCTGAGCAGGAAAAGAGGAGGAGTCGCCTCCCCTGGCCGATATTTTATCGGCACAGCTGGTAATCAATGCTTTGAAGTCGGTGGTGGCATAAGTAAAATACCACCAATGCAAAAGCCAGTATTTTTTGTGTGCAGTGGGGACTCTTTGGAGAGTCGTCTCTTCCTCTCACACGGTTGACAATAGTTACAAGATGGGCTTAAACAAGCTGTGATTAGAATTTTTGGCAGGATTCCGAGAACATGTGGTAAAGGTTCAATGGGGGTACTCCAATAAATGTAATAGGTGCTGCTTAATAAGTATTTGCACATACAGCCTCCCCAGAAAGAGACACAGACAGGGTTATATACATAAAAAAAGATAAAAGACTATAGTTAACCAATGCAATGCCAGAGATTTCTATACTGAAAAATCCCACCTCAGATCACTTTAAAACTAAATGTATTAAAAATATCTTTAAAAATCTTAACCAAAACACTAAAACTTATAACAGAGAGGAAAATAAACTTTTCAGTGGTTGTGTGTACACCAAGCTACTTCTGCTGGGAGACTTTTCCACATATCCACCACCCCCTCTGTAAAGTAAATCTTCCTTACATTAAGAAATTATTACATTAAATAAAAGTACAAATCTCAGAGGTTCTGTGGTGCTCAAGCTTCTTCTGCTGGGAGACTGTTGCACATATCCACCACCCCCTTACATTAAGTAGAACTTTATTATAAATAATTAATATGCAAATTATAATTTACAATTTCAGTTCCGGTAAGAAAAGCTGTACATTAATGTATCTCTACTCCCTTCTCCTCACTCCTTCCTCTCACCTCTCCTGTCAGCATGGTCTCTGCATCTGCAGAGAGTACAGAGAGAAAACAGGGGAGACCAGAAGATGATTGGAAAAGGTAAGTGAGCAGGGAGGGCAGATACAAGGCAGGGGGAGAGTACAAAGGACCCAGACAAAACTGAGGGACAGAGAGAGAGAGAGGCATTTTTTATTATCTGGAAAGGAATGAGACAAAAACCAAAATAAAAAATTAGTTGTCTACGTACATGTGTGTAATCTCATCAGTTCTATACTGGGTGCGTGAAAGGCAGAAATGAAATATGGTCAATCTAGCCCTCACAAGTAGTAGTCGCCACGATGCCCCCGTTGTACCTGTGCCCCCAAAAGATATGTGGAACAGCCTTATTAGACCAATAAGTGATTAAGTTTTGAGTCTTGCCAATAGTAAAAGTGGGCAAACTAAATACACTGAATAGTTCTTGTCTGCCATTAAGTTCTGTGTTTTTAGACATGTTTCTACTTTGTGGAAGTACTGGAAAAATAGATAGAAACATAAAGCATACCAAATGTACCTAATGAAGTTTATTCTTTAGTGCCACAAAACTAGTTCTAATCGAAATAAGTACATTTAAATATAACCTAGAAAACAAAACTATTAGATCACAGTGGTACATATAACAAAATATTCAAAATTCTATATTTTTACTTCAGCACTGTTTGTTCTTCTTTTAGTGACAAACACATTAAATGTAAAGTTAACTGGTGATACGCAAAATCCATAAATCATACAAATTTACATGTGAGAAAATGTGTTTTTGTAACAGTTTGTTTAATGAATTCTGCCAAAGGGAAACCTGCTGCTTTTTTGGTTTGCATGTAACAAATTGTCAATAGCTAATATTTTGGGCCACATATGCACAAATCTGTTTATTTATTTGGTGAACAAAGCCTCCATGGTTTACTTTCAAAAATGGTTTTGGTCATTATATTATAGGACCATCTGGCTTAGTACTCCTCCACTGAGCTAAAGGTTGCCAGCCCTCTCCTCTGCTATATATTCAAATCTAATGTTATGGCAATGTTGCCATAATGTTTAACATACTTAATTATTTATGTATATCAATATTTCTTTTTATTCTGCTGTTAATTGTTATGTATTATTAAATTCAGCCAAATTCCTTGGAGTTTTAATGACAGCAAAATGGACATCAATCAGAAAACAAATTGAAAAGATATAAAACAATAATTAATTAAAAGAACCTGGTGCATCATGGTATGTTTTATTGGCGAGGGTACATATAGGTATAAGGGAAATGAAGTGCACACCTTGCAATAAATACTGCTCTTTATATCCTAGCTGAGCAGCATGCACATGCAGGCGACTCAGAAATACAAACCAGCAGCAGTCACCCGTGATAGCTGCAGAAGAAGAGGATTTCCTGCCGTGTACCAGCAGCATAGCAGGGCAAGGTAATAAAAGTCCTGCTGTGCACCACTAAATAGCAGGAACTTAGAGACCATGCTCCCAAGGTACCTTCTGCTAGTACTCCGGAGTTGCGGGGACCTGGGGACAGCCATAGCCGGATGCATGTTAGAATCTTAATAATTATTTTATTAGTTCAATAAACTTTGTAACAGAAATAATCTGGAAAATCAATGTAATAAGCATTTTTCTAAGGAAAAAGAAATATGATTTATATGAGAAAACCATACAATTATTTGCTTTAAAAGACCTTCACTGAACCAGAATGTTTAACCTTATCATTCAAGACCAATTCAGAAAGATATATAGCCTGCAGGAAAAGTGGAGGAGAGCTCCATAGGCATGAATCATTTTCATAAATGAGTGCAGAAAAGGGTCAGGCCAGGGGACATGGAAGGTTACATGTGTTAGTGAGATAAGACCCCATTTATTCTCTTCTTAATGTCAGTTCTTACAGGGTGTTGCCTTCAGCTTCCATAAAACACTCTGTTAGCCAAACACTTCAGGTAGCTTTAACAAAATGTTCCACTACCTCTACTGAAGTTTATGCTATTAATCTTCTACTTAACTATGCAAATTATGTGTTCTACAATGATTGAAATACTTTAAGCCAAAACTTGGGGCAAATGAACGCAGAAAAAATCTACTCAATTCTTTACACAGGATCAATTAGATAAATGTATCATTCCAGCACATTATTATGTATAGAAAAAGTATGGAAACCTTAAAATACAAGGGACTGTGAATATGCTGTGATAAGCACCAATTTTACAGTCTTTTATTATAATTTAAGATTTATTCAATGACACAATGATGCATGAGAAAGGTGAACCAGCAAAACAGAGCTTCACAATGGAATTATTTATAAGCAAGGCTACTGATAAGATAAAAGCAGAGCAATATTTTTCATACATAAAAATGACACAATTAGACAGGAAATCTCTATACACCCTTACCTTACCATAGTTCTCTCGGCTCAGTGAGAAGTTCCCTTACATCCACACCTGACCATAAGTAAAATCTTCAATTTCTCAATCTCTACTTGACCTTTCCTACCTGAACCATGCCAGTCAACCCCCCATCTCTCTACTGCCTCTTGCCCCTAAGGTTCCTGAAAGGCTTGTATATACCCAGCTGACAAACGCTTTACTCGAACCTCCATTCTCAGCACTCTAATGGGAACACTTGCTAAGATAACCAATAAATTACTCTGCTAAATCCAAGGGTAACCACTCTTTGTTATTCCTTCTGGAGATTCCTGCTGCTTTTGCTACTGTGGGCCACCTCTTATCTTTGTCATTTTTGGTCTCTGTGACACATTTTTCCAGGTTCTCATCCTACCTCTCTGATCACATTTTCAGGGTCTCCTTTTCCTTCCCCTCCACTTTCTCTCTCATCTAACATACCCCAAGGCTTAGCTGTAGGTTCCCTTTTGTTCTCACTTTACATTGCCTCTATAGATACCTTTTGGCTTAGAGTATGATATATATCAGGGGTGTCCAAGTTTTTTCTGCAGTGGGCCACTTCATCAGAATTGTATAGGTGCGAGGGCCGCACTCATTTTTCACTGCGTGAAAATATGGCCTTTAATAAAATATGCAGATTAAAATAAAGTAAAATGACACAAAACATTTACTTTTCCTCTCACTGATTTCTGGGCCTAGAAAGTTTTGTGACTACAAATTTAGGATTCTGGATAAGTTAAAATAAAATAGTTCTATTTATCCTAGGGATACACCGAAATTCTGGACCAAAACCGAAAATTCAGGGTTCACTTAGCCAAAACTGAAAAGTAAGTTACACACCAAAATTGTAGAAAAAAAATTATATATTATGATTGTTAACAGCAATCTCAGGCATACCCAGATTCCAGCATGTACTGGTTGGCTGGGCATTGTACCAGTAATTTTTGTCCAATTTTAGTGTGTAACCAAACTTTTTTATTAAAAGTAACACACCACAATTGGACAAAAAAAATCAACAATATGACTTGGCATGATAGGAGTGGGATTGCTAACAGCAAACACACTCTTTTCATACCCAAGCAACCAGTAAATGCTGGAACCTAGGCATGATGGGACTGTGATTGCTGTTAACAATCACACTCCTATCATGCCAAGTCAGCCAGTACATGCTGGTACAGGGTGGCTGTAAGTGCAGACCCCATACTGCTGGCAGCTTCAATACACAAGGGGGGCAGCTAGCCAGGTTTCAGCATTTACTGGCTAACTTGGCATGATAGGAGTGTGATTGCTAACAGCAATCACAGTCCCATCATGCCTAGGTTCCAGCACTTACACACCCATGCTATCACACACACACTCATTCATTCATATACTCATTCATTCACACATTCATTCCCTCACAGGCATACTCATTCAAACAACCTCCCCCACCTCCTTACCTGGTCTACAGCTCTCGATGCCGATCACAGACTTCACCAGGGGGCGCGGCCTCCCTCGTTCTCCCCACAGAGGAGGCAGGACTGGAGCAGAGAATAGACCCTCCCACAAGTAAGCGGCAGGGCTTGTGATCCTGGCTGCCGATCTCACGCGGGCCGCACCTCGAGGTCACGCGGGCCGCATTTGGCCCGCGGGCCGCATGTTGGACGCCCCTGATATATATGTTAATGACACTTAGATACTACTTTTCTACCCCATACAATAGCTCCTCATTCACCCCTTGCATTCAATCTGTCTCCAGAAACTGCCACTACAGTAAATGTTTACTTATGTTTTCCCATTTCTAACACAAGATACAACAAAGCTTTTATGAACTTATTATTTCCCACATTGACTACTGCAGTTCAGTCTTAGCTGATCTCTTTCCCCTTAAAATCCATTATGAATTTGGCTTCCAAAGGTATAGAGATAGGTGGTTTGGCAAGAAGAAAATGAGAAAACCAGAAGTACCTCTCCTATCAGTCAATCTCATCACTGGCTGCCTGCATACTTTAGGATTCAATTTAAAATTCTGACTCTTACCTACAATCTCTTCATAGCAGTTCATCTACCTACATCCATTTGCTCATTCCCAAATACACCTTGTGATGATTTTCATCTGTCCTCTGCTTGAATCTCTACTTCCCATGCTCATACACTGGGCTTCTCAGCGGCTGGCCCTATCCTTTGGAATGCCCTACCCTAGTTTATCGGATTCTTCCCTTGTCTCCATTCATTCAGAAAATCCCTTAAGACTGACTATATGGAGAAATAAAGTGCATGAATATTTTAATTTCTACATAAGTGTAAGAACTAATTATATTAAGCAGCTAAACCTTAATTTTACAAAATCTAGATATGGTTTAAGAAGTAACTGGTTAAGAATACAGAAAAACACATGTAAAATGTTATTTGTATGTCAAAATAGTTTCTATTAAATTACTTACTGCTATGTATTGTTTTATTAAATTACTCACTGCTTCATCGGAATTCAGACATACCTGACACTATTTCATATTTGTAGCTATGTGGTCCGGTGACATATGCTACATACTTTAGGAAATACTTTAATTGGCTAATGTTAAACTAAGTTTCAACAATAAAACAAACAATTTATCTTTTCCTATATACTATACTATTTTCTTTCAGTATTGATATATCAGCATTGTGCACACTTCATCAGGATGTCTTATAATTTTATTTTCATTTATCTCATTAAATTTAATGAAAGGTATATTGCATTATTGTGTTCAATCAGATATTTATATGTAGAATAAGCTAAAAGACTATTTTATTCATGACAAAAAATAAAAATCTGGATTATGCTTATGACTCTTTACAAACTAGGAAAAAAGCCACGTGGTAACTGATACATGTCCTTTGTAATCTCAGATCATTCATGCGTCCACTTTGTTCTTCTGCTGTAGATGATTTGGTTAATCCTTTGTCATCCCATTGAACTAGATAATTACAATAATGTCAGAAATGCAGTTGAAGCCTTTTGAAATAGCTATGTTCCTTCTTTTCCGAGTGCTTGTTAATATGTTTCCTTAAAAAATATGCGTTATATGTTCACAATATGAACCCATTTATTCCTTTTAAAGGTCACTTTGTCATACAGGCCAACAAGTTTGATATCAGAATTCCTAATTCAAAAAAATTGTATTAACATTTTTCAAGAATGTTAAAGCTACACATAATACATCTATTGACTAAATACATTTTTTACTTACCATTATTTATAATTCCTTTATGTAAATACTATATAAATCACATTAAATGTATACACACAACTTCACAAAAGCATAAATGTATGTAGTACTAAATGTAATATGCCTAAAACAGTGAGGGAATGTTAACATGCAAGGGATGGGCATAATGTTATCCTGAAAATAAGATAAAACCAAGGACTAAATAAGGTTTGAGATTTCATAGCAGGGAAAATGGACAGGCTTGATGGGCCAACTGGTTTTTATTTGAAGTTCAATTCTGTTTCTATTTTTTAATTATGAATCCAGCTCAAATAAATGGGAAGAAACTGCTGAGTGCTCTACAATAAAACTACTAATAAAGACAGCTGTGATCAGGAACAAAAGACCCTCAAAGGGGGTATTGATGTCACATATGAATGAAGAATTCATAGTATCACAGGGATCTAATCTAACAGAGGATCATTCCATTGTTTTAAAATGTCACCTGACATCTGTTAGTGCTATGCGAATAAAAAATATACATATACCATTGGCTATTCGTATCATCATTGTAGTCCTGGATGAATATATTGCAGCCATTTCAGGTGAAAGATAAAACATAAAACTTTTTCTAAACACATAAAAATCTGAAACAATATTAAATGTATATATTTACTTTTTCAATTTCAATTTATTGTATCATATGCCTTGAGATTTTTGAAAAGAATGAGTAAAAATGGCATTATATGAATACATGCTAATAATCAAAATATTATATATATATATATATATATATATATATAATTTCTTGTCCAAATGACATATATATATATATATATATATATATATATATATATACATATACAGTATCTCACAACAGTGAGTATACCCCTCACATTTTTGTAAATATTTTAGTATTTTATTATATATTTTCATGTGACAACACTGAAGAAATGACACTCTACTACAATGTAAAATGTACAGCCTGTATAACAGTAAATTTGCTGTCCCCTCAAAATAACACACAGCCATTAATGTTTAATCATTGGCAACAAGAGTGAGTACACCCCTAAGTGGAAATGTCTAAATTGGGCTCATTTAGCCATTTCCCCTCCCCGGTGTCATGTGACTCGTTAGTGTTATAAGGTCTCGGGTGTGAATGGGGAGCAGGTGTGTTAAATTTGGTGTTTTCGCTCTCACACTCTCTCATACTGGTCACTGGAAGTTCAACATGGCACCTCATGTCAAAGAATTCCCTCGGGATCTGAAAAAACGAATTGTTGCTCTACATAAAGATGGCCTAGGCTATAAGAAGATTGTCAAGACCCTGAAACTGAGCTGCAGCACGGTGGGCAAGACCATACAGCAGTTTCAGAGGACAGGTTCCACTCAGAACAGGCCTTGCCATGGTCGACCAAAGAAGTTCAGTGCACATGCTCAGCGTCATATCCAGAGGTTGTCTTTGGGCAATAGAAGTATGAGTGCTGCCAGCATTGCTGCAGAAGTCGAAGGGGTGGGGGGTCAGCCTGGTGCTCAGACTATATGCCGCATACTGCATCAAATTGGTCTGCATGGCTATCGTCCCAGAAGGAAGCCTCTTCTAAAGATGATGCACAAGAAAGCCCACAAACAGTTTGCTGAAGACAAGCATACTAAGGAAATGGATTACTGGAACCATGTCCTGTGGTCCGATGAGACCAAGATAAACTTAGTTGCTTCAGATGGTGTCAAGCGTGCGTGGCAGCAACCAGGTGAGGAGTATAAAGACAAGTGTGTCTTGCCTACAGTCAAGCATTGTGGTGGGAGTGTCATGGTCTGAGCCTGCATGAGTGCTGTCGGCACTGGGGAGCTACAGTTCATTGAGGGAACCATGAATGCCAACATGTACTGTGACATACTGAAGGAGAGCATGATCCCCTCTCTTTAGAGACTGGGCCACAGGGCAGTATTCCAACATGATAACAACCCCAAACACACCTCCAAGATGACCACTGCCTTGCTAAAGAAGGGTAAAGGTGATGGACTGGCCAAGCATGTATTCAGACCTAAACCCTTTTGAGTATCTATGGGGCATCCTCCAACGAAAGGTGGGGGAGCGCAAGGTCTCTAACATCCACCAGCTCCGTGATGTCGTCATGGAGGAGTGGAAGAGGACTCCAGTGGCAACCTGTTAAGCTCCATGCCCAAGAGGGTTAAGGCAGTGCTGGAAAATAATGGTGGCCACACAAAATATTGACGCTATGGGCCCAATTTGGGGTGTACTCACTTTTGTTGCCAAGGTTTACCATTATAATGGCTGTGTGTTGAGTTATTTTTAAGGGAATAGCAAATTTACACTGTTATCCAGGCTGTACACTCACTACTTTACATTGTAGCAGAGTGACATTTCTTCAGAGTGACATTTCTTCAGTGACATCTTCTCCAGTAACAAACTAGCCACAAAGTAAACGGAGGTTAGTTGTACTTAACTTCCCTACCTTAATTCCATGCTATGTTCAACCAATAATACTAACAATCATTGCATTATATGATATAGGCAAATGTATTTAAAAATGTGTTTTTGGCAGGAATCCATAAGATGCAAAAAAGTTTAACTGTAATGCTGTTACTAATGGTTTGAACAGGGCCGGCCCTACAATGGAGCCGACTGGGGCAATTGCCCCAGGCGGCACTTCAGAAGGGGCGGCACTTTGCCGCCCCAAGCGGTTTTTTTTTGAAGCGGAGGAGAGAGAGAGGGGCACCGAGTGGTTTTCGCTTACCCGCTCGGCGCCCCTCTCTCTCTCCTCTGCGGCGAGTTTCCCTGTTCGGTCTCTGTGCCGGCTTGTAATGCAGAGCGCCGGAAGTGACGTGAATTTCCGGCGCTCAGCATTACAAGCCGGCACCGTGGCAGCACAGGGAGACTCGCCGCAGGACTGTTTAAGGGTAAGTACCGGTGGGGGGGGTAGATAATGCCGCCCCCCCCGGCGTCGGCGGGGGGCGGCATTTTAAACTTCGCCCCAGGCGGCGTTAAGTCTTCGGCTGGCCCTGGGTTTGAATATACTTTAAAAATTATGCATGCAAATAATATTTCCTAGAAAAGCTTCTATTATTTCTTTCACTAGAACTGTAAAATCCTGGCCAGGAAATTATGAGTTTATTCTTCCAATGTTACCACTTTTTGAGAAATGCTAGTTTTAATTAGGCTGTTTTGTGTCATACATGCAATGGCAGAATTGTCAGCTAGTTTTCATATAAGAGCTGTTGTTGAAAGTTCATTCAATGTAAATACCTTCCATTTTTTTCAGGAAACAATGTAAGTTTCTGTCTTTTTTATTCCCCCTGTACTTACTGTCCCACCCATTTACCTTTATTCCCATTTCCTCCCACATGAAAATCGCCATTTACCCATCTCTATTTGCTATAACCTGTCCTCTTCTATGTGCATCAATGACTTTCACAACATGCTTTGGATCAGACATTTCATTAAATACCCATACCTGCTAATGACATTTACAAGCCTCATCATGGACATTGTCATCCCTGTATAAACTGGCATGGATTTGTCACCAACTCTGGAAAGCAAGAGGAAATGCAAGAGGAATGGAATACAGAGGGAATGTATCATATTTTTAGGTATATTTGTGTATTATTTTTTTGTGGTTACTGCAAGCCCTTATGGTAAAATTTGAGATGGAGGCTACCAAGCCCATGTCCCTCTGCCTGCTTCCTGTGCCCATGTGTGTATGATTTCTTTGGCAACCCCTTTGTGACGGGACAACCTGTTCCCTGACTCCGCAGTTAAATCAGCGCTTGACAAGTCTAGCGCTGGCAAAAATAAACAGGACCGCAATCCAATGAAGCCGCGCTGACATTATGGCTAGCCGGAGCTTAGCTACACAGTATCATAGCAGCGCACCCCAAGCATCAGACAGCACTAAAGTTGAGCTGACAACAGGAAGTTTATTGACAAAACACACAGCCTTATATACAAAACTCTATCAGATAAGGAGCATATTAACCAAACAATACCCTGCCCAGACAGCCCGGTGCTTTCATACAGTTCTATGGCCAGCAATGCCCACCCGACAAAGTGTCACTATTTCAGAGAGATCCTGAGGGAGTGGCGTCAATCACGGGGTTCCAATGTAGAGCTCAGTGTCCGAGGATGTTCCATAGCTGTGGCTGGGTAAACCCCGGTCCTAACGATTGGTAATAAAACCAGGGTTCCCAAATGAGCTCAGAGGGTTGCCCACTACGAGCAACATGGTGGGACAACGGATGTCCGTACCGACACAGTTCCAATTGTCAGCAGGTATTGCCGTGGTTCCTAGCTGCTATACAGTTCCACAAATTTGCAGCTAGGTCCCGGTCAGGCGAAGAGCGCGGAAAATGTTGATTCAGTGGGTTGTTAACAGCAGGGTGGGATTATACTCGTAGCGGAAACGAAGAAACGGGGAAATAACTCCACACCAGTCCAGCCCTAGTTTTGTGACACCCTTGTTATGACTAAGTCTAAATAAAACATTTAGATGAAATAAATTGATGTTATGTACTGAAGTACAGTTTTACCTGAAAAAGCATATTTTTCCTTATTGCTTACATTTACCAATTACTTATCTATAATGTATTTTAATATTTAATATATACAGTTTTACTGATATGCTTTTAGGTAAATCATATTTTATTGTTTTCAAAGACATAGAAACATCAAACAAATAAGTTTGGGAGAGATAAAACAAACGGTGACTATAACAGAAAATAAAATGAATTAGACCAGAATAGGTACAAAAAATAAATAAATAAAAAATGCTGGAGCACAGACACCGCTCTGTACTGCCAGAATAAACCAAGAATGAGCATGGTGTAAAGCATTGTGGTTAATATGTAAAGGACTCAAGCTCCAACAAAGAGTGAGAGGATATATATATATATAAAAAAAAAATATATACACACATACATATATACACATACACACATATATATATATATACATACATACACATATATACACATTAAAAGGGGGGGAGGCCTCACAAACACAGAGACACAGAGAACAGAGAGGGTAAGGAGATGGGAAGAGGAGGAAGGAGGGGAAAGAGGGCAGAGGGAGAGAGGGAAAGCCTAAAAAGAAAGAGAAAAAGAAAAAAAAGGGGGGGGTCAAACTGGAAAAGAGGAGAGGACCTAGTGGAAGGAATGGCAATGTCCAAGTAGGTCAGGGCCAAGGCGAGTCAAAGGTGTTACAGCCGAAGGAGGTCCGACAAGACCGCAGAGGACTGGAAGGTAATCCAGCATGTCCAAGTCCCCGTGTAAGCCTCCATCCTGTCGTAGGACAGGTGGAGCAACTCCTCCATTACTCGTATTTCCTCTACCCAGGACACCCATTGGCATAGGGAGGGAGGCTCAGGGCGTTTCCAGCACAGGGGGATCAGGCAACGCGCCGCATTGAGAAGATGCCGTATAACTGAGCGTTTCATGGTACCCAAGGACCTCTCGGAGTGAAGAAGGAGACCCAGAGTCGGGGAAGGCGCTATTGATTCGTCCACAACCTCCCCCAGACAGCGAAAAACACCCGCCCAGTAGGACTTCAAGCGGCCGCATTCCCACCAAATATGCAGGTAGGTACCAGGTTCGAGGCCGCACCTCCAGCAGGACGGATCACTTCCCGGCAAAAACCTGCTAACAGCCACAGGGGTACGATACCACAGGGTCAAGAGCTTGTATGCAGTCTCCTGGACCCTGGAAGCAATGGAGCATTTGTGCGTCAAGACACAAATCTTCTCCTACTGATATGCTTTTAGTGTCGTGGAAATAATCATTTGTTTGGTATGTTCAGTGAGTGTGATTCCCATCATATTTTAATTTCCTTCTACAGTAACTTTTTACAGATATGAATGTCTGCAAAGTTACACCGCATCATTATTTATTATTATTATTTATTGTGTTATATAGCGCCATCAAATTCTGTAATGCTATACAATGGGTAGACATAACAAGTAGAATGTAACATAACAAATTGACTTACAGAGACAACAGGTGAGGAGGAGTTTACAATCTAGAGGATCTGCATTTCCTTAGAACATTTAAATGAATGCATTTAAATAATTAGTTTACATACAATGTGATCAATACAGCATAGTTCAATTAAAACAAATCAGTTCAAAAAGCAGCTATTTATGGCAGCAAAGAATTTCCACATGTAATTTTCATTTTAAAATCTAAATTCTGCTAGGACTCTAAACTGTAAAATAGTAGTTAGTAAATTCTACTTCTACCCAAGGGGTGGGGTATAGGCAGGAAAAGGTGGAGCATGGGTGGGGCTGATATGCTCCTCCCATTCCAAGGGACATGACATCATCAGAATGATATGAAACATGGGCAGAATAACATTTTGGCATGCTCGTTAGGTGGCTACCTAGTAGAGATTATAGGAAATAAAAGACAGCCTTTAAAAGGTGTAATAGGTTCAAGGAATTTTGCCATAGTATGATGTAAGTGTGTTGTTTTTTTAATCAGTTATTTGTATAACTATTGAAGGAACATACTTTATAACTAAACCAAAAGCAACCATGTACAAACCAAATCTGCTTGGTGTAAGCATATCTGAAATGCAACCACAACTATTGTAGTAAACTGCAAAAAAAAATAAATGGGTATAAATTGTATGGTATGCAATATTTTTTTAATAATTCCCATACTTAACACTTAAAATGATACAACCATGGAAATTATTTTTAAAATGTTATATTGTTATGTTATATTATTATTATATTGTACATATCTGGAATGAAAATAGAGCTACCAGTTAATTTAATAGTATTATCTGTAGTAACAGTATTCTAGTATAATGGTAGAAGAAAGTATGATGTGCTGCATATGTTCAGTGTTTTGCATGCTAGTTGGTGATCTTTTAGAGAGGGGTTTGAGCTGTGATGCAATGTGTCTCATGTGACGTCTAGGTGCATGCTGCGGCTCCTCTCTGATTTTCAGTCAACTCACGGGACCTGGTTTTTAAATGAAGTTGGAGAGTAATTGAAAAAGTAGGGTGACCCCATTTTTTATTTATACAAGTTTTATTATTGGATTGCTTTTTATCTCTCCTGGTCTTGATCTGAGGCAAGGTGAAATTTGCAAGTTAAAATATAGTGTACAAGTTGCACTTAAAACTTAAGTGTAATAAGTCCCTGAGCTGCTGTTGTTTTTCAGCACTTTGCTCAGCTGATGAACTCGTTTTGGATGTCAGCTGGCATGCACTCATTTTAATGGATATTCTCAACTGTAAAATGTAAACATTGAACATGTTTTCTTTAAGAAATGCAAGCTCTCCAACTTTTATGTGTTACAATAGAGAATGTTGTACAATAAGCATATAATAGTCAAAAAAACTAAACTGAAATCTCTTTCCCAATATAAAACAGCTTTCAAACTTCCTGTTTTATAGAACTGGCATTAAAGTACACTGAGTTTCTATAAAGCCCCCTCCTGACATTTCCAGACTTATTAACCAGTTTTCACAGTGACTTCAATCAACCTCTTTAATCCTCCAAGGAAAGAGCATTTTTAATTCAACGATGGTCTGATAAGCTTGAAGCCAAAAAATGATTTACACGTAGATGAATTGTGCTTACAAGATGGAACTCTGAGCATTAAACGTAGATCTGAATTTCCTATCTGTCATTTTCTTTGCCACGTTCATTTTTTCTTTGCCATTACCCTTGCTGATTAGGATCTTTCAGCGCTATTGGGCCCCTGCTTCCACAGTTTTTAATCTGCCTTTAATCCCATAGATTTTAAATATTCCCGGTACCGAGAGACTGGAGGCAATTAACTGCCCTTCTGATGCTCTTCTTATCAGTTGCCTCCTTCTATCTCTCAGAAGCAGCCTCAAGACACTTCTAGGCTGACAAATACTACCATCATTTCCAGTAAAGCAGCTACTGCTAATGTAGTCTTTCAGTCCAGCCGTGTGCAATTTGATTCAGAATTTCTAGTAACTCAAAAACCCTACAGATATGCTTACTGTTCTGATTTGATTTAACTGGACATAAACTATGGTCTGTTGCCTCTCTAGCAAATATGAATCTTTATACGCTGTCCTCAAACCCAATACAAAATAGAAGAAATGTTGTGTTTGTATAATAAACAATATACAGTGAGAAAAAAAAAATTGTGGCTAGAATATTTAAATGCATTTTGACGAATGTTCAAACTCTATCATTTATTTTTGAGTCAAAAATAATACATACACATAGCAATTTTATTCAAATTGGCTACACTTACACTATACAAATCATTATATACAGCATTATGTTATAATAACATTGTTATAATAATAGTAAGTAAGTTATGTTAATACTTTGTTGTTTATTTTTCTTGAAGTTAGGAACATAGCATTTGATGACATATAAAAAACATTTAGCTGATCAGCTGATTTAGTTTGCCCATTTTCCTGATGTAAAAACTCAGACTTTAGTCAGTCCTTGGTCTCGTCTTAGATTCAAGATCGCTTTATGCCTTTCCCATCATATTTCCTCTTTCTCTCTCCTTTCCTTCAAGATATGCATGCTGATATCCCTTAGACCAGGGGCGTCCAACATGCGGCCCGCGGGCCAAATGCGGCCCGCGTGACCTCGAGGTGCGGCCCGCGTGAGATCGGCAGCCAGGATCACAAGCCCTGCCGCTTACTTGTGGGAGGGTCTATTCTCTGCTCCAGTCCTGCCTCCTCTGTGGGGAGAACGAGGGAGGCCGCGCCCCCTGGTGAAGTCTGTGATCGGCATCGAGAGCTGTAGACCAGGTAAGCAGGTGGGGGAGGTTGTTTGAATGAGTATGCCTGTGAGGGAATGAATGTGTGAATGAATGAGTATATGAATGAATGAGTGTGTGTGTGATAGCATGGGTGTGTAAGTGCTGGAACCTAGGCATGATGGGACTGTGATTGCTGTTAGCAATCACACTCCTATCATGCCAAGTTAGCCAGTAAATGCTGAAACCTGGCTAGCTGCCCCCCTTGTGTATTGAAGCTGCCAGCAGTATGGGGTCTGCACTTACAGCCACCCTGTACCAGCATGTACTGGCTGACTTGGCATGATAGGAGTGTGATTGTTAACAGCAATCACAGTCCCATCATGCCTAGGTTCCAGCATTTACTGGTTGCTTGGGTATGAAAAGAGTGTGTTTGCTGTTAGCAATCCCACTCCTATCATGCCAAGTCATATTGTTGATTTTTTTTGTCCAATTGTGGTGTGTTACTTTTAATAAAAAAGTTTGGTTACACACTAAAATTGGACAAAAATTACTGGTACAATGCCCAGCCAACCAGTACATGCTGGAATCTGGGTATGCCTGAGATTGCTGTTAACAAATCACTCCTGAAAGAACACATGCCTTGTTGCCCCTGTGAAAGTTTTGCCTTGGTCCCATGGAGCCACTGGGATTCATGTAAGCGCCATCTCTGTTTAAAGTGCAGATAGAGGCTTTTTTTGAAATGTACACTACACTACTCATAAGAACATATAAATAATTTGACAGTAGATAAGAACCATTAAGCCCATCTAGTTTGCCTATTTTTCCGATCTAAAGACTCAGTCCTTAATCAGTCCTTCACCTTCTCCTAGATTCAAGATAGCCATATGCCTACCCAAAGCATGTTCTAATTCTCAACCCCCTAGTATTAGCCTAAAAATGTCTGCTAGAAGTCTGTTCAACTATCTGCTACCCTCATATGCCAATTGTTTGAGACTAACCTATGCCTCGACTGTATATGGGTTGCGAAGGTCATCAGAACCTATTTTGTCATTGCCAAGGGAGTGATAACTGTCTCCCCTCTATTTTGATGATCGCATAACATCATATAATGGTACCAAGAGGGCAAAACCCTTAAAAATTTTAAATTATTTCTCATAAACTGTAAGTTAAACTTTTCACACTTTTTCTCACTTTTATTTGATAAATCTTCTACTCATCTAACATATAGATTTAGTTGTACATACATGCACAATACACACAAAGCTGATGTAGGGTTGCAGTCCAGACAGCATACCATCATGAAAGATTATTTATCCTGCATGCACATCATTATTCTTGTTTTGCTACTGTTGGTATGGTAGCAAGGAGCTGTATTAGGTAATCTGTCCCATGATATGATCCGTGTCTTTCGGCCAGGCCCAACCATGGGTCCTTGCTTGGTCACGGCACACCTTGCATTGTCTCGCGGCACACTGGTGGAAGAGATCTGCTTTAGGCAGCAAACTGATTTTTAAATAACTACTTTTAGCTAGTGTGACAAGCAACAGATCAGTCAGCAACATTTTTTTCTCCG
Source organism: Spea hammondii (assembly GCA_029215755.1). Taxonomy (NCBI): domain Eukaryota; kingdom Metazoa; phylum Chordata; class Amphibia; order Anura; family Pelobatidae; genus Spea; species Spea hammondii. Next base: position 71,018,892 of record JARDYJ010000004.1, read on the forward strand.
TAACCTAGCCTAAATATAGCGTAATCCATAATTATGCATAGCGTGTCCATTATGACAGGAGGTCTTGTATCATAATCATGCAAGTCTTCCGACGTGGGGGCTCAGTAGAGGTTCCTGTGGATTCCCATGCAGTGGGAACTATTGTGTGTTTGAAACTGTTTTTTTGAAAAATATTTTTTCCATGTGATGTATCAAGCTCTTGTGAAGGGTTTAAATCCCACAATTTTCATGATGATGTGGTTCATCACAGGGGAGGTAAACATATAGCCGTATTTGAAAAGTTCGGTTGCATAAGGGACACAAGTTTCAGTGGCTCAGTAGTGTCCTTATTATTGATTGTATTATAGTTCTTTGCATTAAACCCAGAGATTTTTGTCTGGAGACCACCACCTACAGAAAATGTTTACGGGTAGGTATGGAGATTGTAGATGCAGACAGCAAGGCAACTGAAAATAATGAAATATTGAATACACTACTTCATAGTCAAATTTAATCCAGAGACAAACCAAAATACTGTTTTGGATTCTGCAAGGATTTATTCCTTTTTGTTTTAGAAAAATTGTCAATCTATTTGATGGGAGCTTTTTTTCTGCCCTCTGCACCAGTAAAAACTCAATTAAAACATATGACCTCTGCATGAACATAAAGAAGAAATGTGTAACAATATACAATATACATAGTGGTATCATATTAGTAAACGTGATATAATAATTGTGTTACATGTATACCAAGGTACTTAAACAGCATTTAAATGCAACAATGGTTAGACACCTTGCAGCATATGTGCACTTTCAGCATCTGTTATTGTCATCTGTTTAAAAAGATGATAGATATTTTGTTGGAGTAACACAAGAAACCTTATTGCTATAGCCCAGGGAGCATTGCTTTGCTATGACTTACAGCTTCGCTTGAGCATGTTAAGGGTTCTCACAGCTCTTTTCAAAGCTGCCAATGCTAGCCTGGGAATTATGGTAATGTCCCACTTCTGAGCCCTCGGCAGGATTTGCAACAGAGAAATCACATCAGCCAATGCTGATTAACAATTCCATTCCATCCAGAGATTTATATAAAAAAACTATCTTACATTTTGCTTTTTAATAAGAATGATCACTATCTTAAATTGAGTCCCAGTAAATTTTAATAAAGGCCCAAGGTTGAGTGGCATTTTGCATGCTGATTTAGCTGTGATTGCCTGCTTTTGATGAGCACCGGGCTGGCATATATAGGTTTCCACAGAGCTGGTTTAAAGACCAAAATTGAGGAAAAGGATAACAAATTCCGATAAAAAATGAAAACTTTCTGTTTTATTTTTCCAGTTTCTGTTTATTGAACTTTGCATTTAAGAACATGACTGTCAGGAGTCCACACTTTGTAATGGGGACAAAGACCATTATATTTTTTTAGCTAGTGGGAACAATTTCTTTATTCATTTGTAACTAACATAGTTATTGTAGTTTAATACCCCTTATAATATTTACATTATGTTATTCTGCTAACCATATTCTGCTCCCCAATATTTATGCCTTATGCTTTTTCAATAGTATCTGCTGGGTATGTGCCGAATTCTTGCTTTGTTTTGTGTATTAATTGGTCATTATTATTCTATCTGTAACCCTGGAATCTGAATGTGTATGCCTTTTATGATTTTTAGACTGTGTGATACAGTACATACATATTTGCAAAGTTCTGACCAAACCTTAGGCTGTTTTTTATTTTTTGTAACCGAGGCTGTTTTATTTTTTTGCGGTGCTCGTGTTTAACTGTCAGGACTCGGGTGATCAGGTCAGGTAGGAGCCCATGCGCAGGGGATACTTGGGGTTCAGTATGTAACCCACGGTGCATGATTATGCAAACAAAGACACCACAAACAGAAATCCAGGTAATGCAGTGTATTTCATGTATATAACAGGACCAGCAAATAAGGGTAATATAGTCTAAGCAAGTAACCGGACGTATGGCAAAATAAAATACAGGTAATAAGTCTTTTGGCAGGGAGCCCACTTGGAAGGGCGTGACAGACAGAGAGCTCGCTTGGAAGGGCACGACAGACAGAGAGCCCACTTGGAAGGGCACAACAGACAGAGAGCCCGCTTGGAAGGGCACAACAGACAGAGAGCCCGCTTGGGAGGGTACAAAAGGCACACAGCCCGCTTGGAAGGGTACAAAAGGCACGACAGCCCGCTTGGAAGGGTACAAAAGGCACGACAGCCCGCTTGGAAGGGTACAAAAGGCACGACAGCCCGCTTGGAAGGGCACGAAAGGCACACAGCCCGCTTGGAAGGGCACGAAAGGCACACAGCCCGCTTGGGAGGGTACAAAAGGCACACAGCCCGCTTGGAAGGGTACAAAAGGCACGACAGCCCGCTTGGAAGGGTACAAAAGGCACGACAGCCCGCTTGGAAGGGTACAAAAGGCACGACAGCCCGCTTGGAAGGGTACAAAAGGCACGACAGCCCGCTTGGAAGGGTACAAAAGGCACGACAGCCCGCTTGGAAGGGTACGAAAGGCACGACAGCCCGCTTGGAAGGGCACGAAAGGCACACAACCCGCTTGGAAGGGCACGAAAGGCACACAGCCCGCTTGGAAGGGCACGAAAGGCACACAGCCCGCTTGGAAGGGCACGAAAGGCACACAGCCCGCTTGGAAGGGCACGAAAGGCACACAGCCCGCTTGGAAGGGCACGAAAGGCACACAGCCCACTTGGAAGGACACAAAGCAGGGAGTCCACTTGGAAGGACACAAAGCAGGGAGTCCACAAAGCAGGGAGTCCACTTGGAAGGACACAAAGCAGGGAGTCCACTTGGAAGGACACAAAGCAGGGAACCAGGAACAGTACAGGTGCAGAGCCACGGCAGGAAGGTCCATAGACTTCAATACAAAGGCCCTCACTGAAGGGCAGGGCAGGTTCATAAAGGCAGGGCAATCCAGGTAACAAGGCCCAGCTGGATGTAGACTAGGGCTCAACCCAGGTAACAAGGCACACCTGAGTTCTGAGTGCTCCAGAGGGTGGAGAGTGGCCACTAGTGGTTGCAGATGTAAACACCACAGGTATAAAAAAAAAAACATGGTTCAGGCAGCGAAAAATTGGTTCCTGACAGTACCCCCTCCCCAAGGAGCGGCCTCCGGGTGCTCCTGGGACTGTAGAGAGGCAGTATCAAAACCTGTGGTAAGAATTCTTAGCCCTAGCACGTAGAGCTTTTTCAAATACGTGCAGGTCCTCCTTTCTTACTACAGTTCTGTTAGAGGCAATGACGCAGTCTGAGGAAAGGTCATCTGCAGTGCAGTTGTAAGACATAGTGGTATTGGATGCTGGATGCATAGACATGATGGCACTGTTCCATACTCTCTCTTTCTTGGCTGTCCATGCATCAGGGGTCACGAAGCTGCCCTGTACCCAGGGCACCACTGAGGGCAGTTCATTATGGGAAGCATTGATGGAAGGCCCCTTCTTACCCAGAGATGGAATAGGGTCATGCATCTTTGTTACCAGTCCAGAGGTGATACAAGGGGCTATGGTAGTCTCTGGTATATCACACTTTGCTGAGGTAGCAGTGATAGGAGTTGCAATCACGGCTGAACAGAAAGCAATAGGAAGTTCATCCATATGGGAGCAACCCACACTGCCACAGACTGTAGGATCACAGACGCTGCATTCCATCACAGAACAATCATCAGGCTTCAGCTGGACATCCACCGGAGTTTGAGAAGCACCATGAATCACCAGGGTTGGTATATACTCCATGGGTTCACTATCCTGGGGAATAAAGCTACTTCCCCTTTTAGGAGAGCTCTGTGGTTGTGACGTAGACTGTTCAATCGGTACAGAGGGTTTAGGAGGTTTCAGAGGACATTGGATGATCCAGTGTCCCTTTTTGCCACAGTAAAAGCAAGATTCCTCATCACGCCTTTGTTGTAATTCGGTTGTGGTAAGGGGTTCACGTTTCCTAGATTTCCTAGGAGATTCCTTTTTAATACTGGTAACAGGCTTGTTGGATTTCTCAGGTGATGTAGCAGGTGTAGGTGAATGGTCTTCATGAGAGTGATTGGAGTTGGAGTCCCAGATTTGCATTAATGATTTGCACAGTTCAAGCAAGCATTCTCCTATCACTTTGATGACTGAAAGTAACCCCGCTGACTCCTTGTAATGGCCTTTGTATTCTGTCAGGACTCGGGTGATCAGGTCAGGTAGGAGCCCATGCGCAGGGGATACTTGGGGTTCAGTATGTAACCCACGGTGCATGATTATGCAAACAAAGACACCACAAACAGAAATCCAGGTAATGCAGTGTATTTCATGTATATAACAGGACCAGCAAATAAGGGTAATATAGTCTAAGCAAGTAACCGGACGTATGGCAAAATAAAATACAGGTAATAAGTCTTTTGGCAGGGAGCCCGCTTGGAAGGGCGCGACAGAGAGAGAGCCCGCTTGGAAGGGCACGACAGACAGAGAGCCCGCTTGGAAGGGCACGACAGACAGAGAGCCCGCTTGGAAGGGCACGAAAGGCACACAGCCCGCTTGGGAGGGTACAAAAGGCACACAGCCCGCTTGGAAGGGTACAAAAGGCACGACAGCCCGCTTGGAAGGGTACAAAAGGCACGACAGCCCGCTTGGAAGGGTACAAAAGGCACACAGCCCGCTTGGAAGGGTACAAAAGGCACACAGCCCGCTTGGAAGGGTACAAAAGGCACACAGCCCGCTTGGAAGGGTACAAAAGGCACACAGCCCGCTTGGAAGGGTACAAAAGGCACACAGCCCGCTTGGAAGGGTACAAAAGGCACGACAGCCCGCTTGGAAGGACACAAAGCAGGGAGTCCACTTGGAAGGACACAAAGCAGGGAGTCCACTTGGAAGGACACAAAGCAGGGAGTCCACTTGGAAGGACACAAAGCAGGGAGTCCACTTGGAAGGACACAAAGCAGGGAGTCCACTTGGAAGGACACAAAGCAGGGAATCCACTTGGAAGGACACAAAGCAGGGAACCAGGAACAGTACAGGTGCAGAGCCACAGCAGGAAGGTCCATAGACTTCAATACAAAGGCCCTGACTGAAGGGCAGGGCAGGTTCATAAAGGCAGGGTAATCCAGATAACAAGGCCCAGCTGGATGTATGGACTAGGGCTCAACCCAGGTAACAAGGCACACCTGAGTTCTGAGTGCTCCAGAGGGCGGAGGGTGGCCACTAGTGGTCGCAGATGTAAACGCCACAGGTATAAAAAAGCCATGGTTCAGGCAGTGAAAAATTGGGTCCTGACATTAACTGTAATTTCTTCTCTCTGGTTTAGCACACCTGCACAAGTTTTATTTATTTTTTTAGAATAAGGAGGGATTCTTCATGTATCATAACATTACATTTCTTATATAAAAAAATTAGAACACTTTATCTCACTTATTTTTGAAAAATCTTTTATTTATCTACCAAAGCTAATAAAACACCCCTGAAAAATAGATTCTATTTGTGCTGAGTTCAGAAATACCCATTTTTATGTTTTTCTTTTGCTTTGTTTGCAAGTTATAGGGCTATAAGTATAAGTAGTGTTTCGCTAATTCAAAAGCATTTTTTCCAAATCCGGTAATCATTTCCCCATGTCCTATTAGGGACACCTTTAGAGTTGGCCAATTTACCCCCAACAAACCATATATATTTGAAAACTAACCAACACAAAGCATTTCAAATGCTGGTATTTTAACACTTCCCATGTTCTACTACCAGCCTTTGTCAAACATTGTGTTAGTAATTTATTTTGTGGGTTTTTTTGTCACACAAATTGTAGTTCAGGTATAAATTTACAGCTCCTGGTATATGTCACTTTAAACCAACACCCCAATCTTTCTTCAGCAACATCTCCTGAGTACAGTGATAACACTCATGCATGGGTTTGTCAGGTTATTTGGGGGCTAAAAGGCCACATTTGGTAAATGCGTAATTCAGTTTTTTAACTATTTGGGACATCTTTGAAGCCCTTGTCAAACATTGTGTTAGTAATTTTTTTTTTTTTTCACGCAAATTGTACTTCAGGTATAAATTTACAGCTCCTTGCATATGTCACTGTCAAACAACACCCCAATATGTGTTCAGCAACATCTCCCGAGTACAGGGCTGGGTTTGTTTGTTTTTTTGGGTGGTAAAACACCACATTTGGGAATTCCATATCTTTCAACTTTGACATCTGGTCCTTCTGTCCCCATATTTTTATTTTTTTCTATTTTTATTTTTTACTAATCCCATTGTGATTGAAAAGCTGGGCTCCATTGACTTGCATAGATATTGCCTTTATGAAAAAAAATAGTACTTTTTCCGGGTTTATCACCTTTTTTGGACATCCTAATATATTAATTAGCTGTATCACCATCAGCATAGAACTTAGTGGGGTGAACAAAGTACCATATCAAATCCGACCAAGCTTGATTCACAGATTTGCTTGATTCACAGATATTGTATGTATATTATTGTATTGTACTTCTATACTAACACATAAAGTTATGTGTGTTGCTTGTGAGAAAGCAAAATATGTATTGTTAGGCAGCATAACTCACATACTTTCATTTCACAACTTTGTTTATAATAGCCTAGAGAATTACTGCATTGCATATATCTACACTGTACCACAGAAATAGTTACACAAACCATTCACATAAGCAGGCTCAGACTGGCCAGCGGGCAAACCAAGCAAATATAATCACAGATGCAGGCAGCAGGGCAACTGAAAATGATAAAACATTGTATCCATTATTTCATAGTGTGAAGAACTTGAATGCAGGGACAAACCAAAATGTTTTGGATTACGGAAAGACTTATTTTTTTTTATTGACAATGGATATCATGGGAGCTTTTTGCTGCCCTCTGTACCAACCCCCCAAAAATATGAAAGGATTCTTTCAATGATCCACTTGTGCAACAAAATAAATATTAAACATTTGAACTGAAACACAACATGCCTTTGCCCACCTTTGTGCGGGAAATCTCCTTGCACATGATATACTTACCGCCAGTCAGCTCCAGCAGTACAGTAGCACTGCGAATGCTGTGGGTGTAGGTTTATCAAGACCCACATGCCATTGAATGGCTGATTTTAGCCTCTGTACATAGTTACACATCTTTATTGTCCTAACTGTAAAAAACCCTTTCCATTTGTTCTGAAAAAAACCTTGTCTTATAAATCGAGCAAATACGGTAACACTGTTCTTCCCAATGAATTCCTGAATATTATCCCTTAATAGCCCTTCAAATACTTTCCCAGCCACAGAACAGGTCAATAATTTCCAGGCAAAGAGGGTTTGAACCCTTTTTGAATATAGGAACCACATCTGCCTTCCTCCAATCCTCTGGTACAATTCCTAAAAGAAAATAATCCTGAAGATTAGAAACAGAGGTTCACTTATTTCCAGACTCAGCTCCTTAAATACTCGTGGGTGAATAACTTCAGGCCCCGGAGCTTTGTTGACATTAATTTTCTTTATTTGCTGCAGCACCTTGTCCTGAGTCATCCAATCACAATATGTCTGCAAATTTTTTGCAGTAGTCATTTGCATATCCATTGCCATAGGTTCCTCATTAATATATACTGAGGAAAAACAGTTATTTAAAGTTTCTGCTTTTCCCTGGTCTTTGTTAACTAACACTCCCATCTCTGTCTTTAGTGTACCTACACTTTCCTTTTTTGTTTTTTTTTTTAGAATTTATGTACTTACATAATTTTTGGGGTTGGTTTTGCTCTCTTTGGCTATCCCTCTCTCATTTTCTAGGTTAGCCAATCTAATCACTTTTTTGAATGCATTATTGGCTTCCTTATATCTTATATATGATACCCCTGATTTGTCTGCTTTAAAAGCCCTTTTCTTATTTTTAATTTCTTGGTTTACTTCCCCACTAAGCCACATTGGTTTCAATCTGTGTCTTTTATATTTATTACCCAATGGTACATACTGAGAAGTGTACCTTTCTGATATTTGTTTGAAGATACTCAATTTTTCCTCAGTGTTTCCAAAGAGTTTATGCCAGTCAATATGTTGTAAAGCTGCCCTTATCTTGAAATTAGCCTTTTTAAAATTATATGTTTTAGTATTCCCCATGTGCAATTTATTTTTTGAGTTTATTTCAAAAGATACCACATTGTGATCATTATTACCCAAGTGCTAGGGAACTTGAATGTTTGACAGTAGATCAACATTGTTTGTTACAAAAGATCCAGACAAAAATCCTTTCTAGTTGGTGCTTGTACCAGTTGTGACATGAAGGTGTCATTTAACAGGTTCAAAAACCTGAATCCCCTTGCAGAATTGCTAGACCCTCTATCCCAAATCATGTCTGGGTAATTCAAATCTCCAATAATTAACGTGTTACCCAGATGTGCAGCTTTCTCAATTTGCTCTAAAAGCTGTTCTTCCTCATCAGTATTAACATTAGGTGGTTTATAACCTATCCCAACCAGTAGTTGATTTCCTTTTTTTGACCCAAGCTGATATCTACACATAAAGCTTCCACATTTTCTTTGTCACATTCAAGTTGCTTAAAATTAGACTTTAGCTCATTGTTAACATACAAGCATACTCTGCCACCCTTCCTGCTTTTTCTATCCTTCCTAAATAACATGTAACCATTTAAGTTAACTGCCCAGTCATGCATCTCATCCCACCATGTTTCTGTTATGCCTACTATGTCATATTGCTTAGTGTATGCTATTGCCTCTAGTTCCCCCCATTTTGTTATTTAGACCCCTTGCATTAGTAAGCATACATTTAATATTATCATGAGTCTCTTGTATTTTATGTGAATTTTTATTATAACATACCTCCTCTGTTCTGATCTTGCCCCTCCCTCCATCCCCACCCCCCTTGTGCGGATCTAAACCCCCTCTCATTTCTGTGCTATCTACCTTTTCTAGATTTCTGTGTCCCTCCCCCCCTTCAACTAGTTTAAAATCCCCTCAAACACTCTTCTGTTTAGGTGCAATCCAGCACGGCTATAAAAATTGTACCCAAGCGCAAAATTAGCCCAGTGATCTAAAAAGCCAAACCCTCCTTCCTACACCATGACTTTAGCCACACTTAAACCTGCCTAATCTCCTGCTGCCTTTCTACTTTTGCACACGGAACAGGTAATATTTCTGAGAATACTACCTTGGAGGTCATTTTCTTCAGTTTACCTCCTAATTCCCTGAAATCATTCTTTAGGACCTTCCATTTTCCACTTACTTTGTCATTGGTACCAATATGGACCATGACAGTCGGGTCTTCCCCAGCCCCTCCCAATTATCCATCCACTCTGTCAGCAACATGCCGGACCTGAGCGTCCGGTTGAGCCGATCAGAGCAGCAGATTACCCTATCTACTCTCTTAATTATAGAGTACTCTACCACCACAACCTGTCTAGCCTTTCTTACACTCTCAACCCCACCCGTACTAGAGGGGCTGTTCCCTCGGCTGTAAGAAGGAACAGCTTCCTCCAGTACAGCTACTCCTGAGGTGATGCACCTAACATCTTTACACACGCGGGCAAATCTGCACAAGGTCAAGGCTAGTTAAACCTTTCCTCTTCTCTTCCCCTCTGCTACCACGTTTTACTGTCACCCAGCCATGTGCCTGTTCCCCAGCTGTCTTATCTCCTCCCTCTCCACTACCTGCCCCCACTACACTGCTCAGTGAGCAGTAGACTCCTTTCAAGATTGTCAATCTGTCTCAAAGTTGCAATTGGCTTCTCCAGAGAAGCCACTTGCTCACACCTGCTACAGAGGTATGGACCCTGGACGGATTCATCCAGGCATGCATACATGGAGCAAGACCATCAATCTTGCTAACTCCCATAACCACACACAGAATTAGTGTTATAAGAAAAAATAGTAATAACAAGAAATCTGAAAAATATACAGTTAAAACACCTGTCAAAAATACAGTTAAAAGTACAAAACTAAAAGTTAAACAAAAAAACTCCTGTTTTCTTTTTTAACTCCTACTTAAAATAGAAACAACTCAAGTGTAGCAGCTAATTCTCTCTAAAGGGACAGTTTGAAGTCCCACACAGCCCCAGTAAAGGAGAATGCATAATGAAGTACTCCGTAAACATACATCTCCTGTACGCAAAAAAGGGACAAATACATATGTTGGAGATTCTGCAAAATCCCCCACACACACACACCCTGCATGTACATGGAGAACACCTGGAAATTTTAAAACTAAAAAAATTCTAAAGAAAAGCATTTTAAATATAGAGCGATAAGATATTTCCTGTTGAGAAAAAATACATATACACAATGTTTATTTATATCTTGTACAGGCGCAATAAGCATTCTGAAAGCTGCCAAACATATTTTTACACCTAGGAAAAAGAGGAGGAGGAAAAGACATTCAAAATTAAAATTCAAAAACACATTTGTATCTGCAGCTAAAAGGGAGGTCATGTGCACAAAAGCTATTTTAAAACCAGTACCAACTAAACATAGCATGTTTTCTTCTTTAATGTGCCCTAAATATATGATCCTGGGGTCTTTATAAAACTAAATGTATTCACGTACTGTACAAAGCTTGACATTTTAGAAAAAAAAAAAAAGATTATACACAGAGACAAATTTACCTGACTTCTTGTAATGAATGCATTTGTGGCATAAGGAACTTCAAGCAGCTATATATATATATATATATATATATATATATATATATATATATATATATATATTTAGTACATAAGCCTCTGGTGACAAAGGAATGATAAACTGTAAATACGTAATGTTTAATATAATATAAATATAACCTCAAATATAACCTTAGCATCACATTTAACCATTTGAGTGCTATGGCCCAGGATACATTTGCTGGTAACAACTTTATAAATACCTGATACTTTGCTCAGGGAAAGCTACATTTTGTCATCAGGACAAGTTAAGCTCTAATCTAATGGTAAAAATACCATGTATTTGTTTTTTTATTATTAACTGAAATGAATTTCATCACTTTAATAGGTGGAGTGGCACATGCACATTACAATGTATTGATCCTTGTAAATTAGCAGGGATCAAACAGTTGTTCCTTTATGCTGACATTTTTTTTACAATTGTTCCCATGGTAGCAAGCAGATATTAGGATGCCTGCTACATACCACTAAAGACAAGGATTGGGTTTTTCTTTTCTCTATTTTTAACATCTAGGCCTACTTCTCCATATGTGTCACCTACTCTCTTAACAGAAAAATCAGAATAAAGTAGCACCCACTGGGTTATAACAAATAATGATACAAGTGTTTGCTCTCAGAGTTCCATCTACTTTGTCAAATATGACACATTTAACAACTAAACACAACCTTAGGAGGATCATATTAGCCAATGAAATGGTCAAATAAACAGGAACAGTGCACTGACTGCAGAGGTGAAATTTTGTATCATAAATGCTAATGGCTGCCCAGAAATAATTTTTAAATAATGTCCGTTTGTCCTATAAAAAGATGGGGATGCCAGTTATAACGTGCAGTGGTGTGTAAAAAATAAAAATAGGCAAAAAATATTTTTCTGGTTGTAAGAACAGAAAAAAGTTTCTGTGTTTTTATGTGATTATACCTTCAGAAAAAATAGGAGAAATAACAGATCTGCCTAAGATTTTTTTCAGCTAAAATTGCAAGACTAGATTATTCTTTGTCTAAGGCATCAAGCGGCAAAAAATGTTTTACGCATTATTTTGATTTGATATTCCTTAGGCTTCTTTTTCTGCATTGTTCTTATAAATGTGCTGATAGAGCAGCATGATAAATAGCCCTATTATCTGCCATAAATTTAAGTACATTTTGTTTCCAATGATATACCATGTCTTACACTTTATCTATAGTTTTAGTACAACCTTCCACCTAATTATGTTCAGTTTAATATTGCAAATAGGCACCATCTTTGTTCTGAATGTGTAAATATACTGGTAAGAGATAAGTAATCTAACTCATTTAAATTCCTTGCAAATACTGCAATTTTCAATTCCCCTTTTTGTGGCAATGCAAAGCACATTATTTATTACATTTGTTGAACAATTTGCACAATTTCTCTGTTAACTTTGTTTGTTGTGGGAGCTAGAAAACTACTCTATAGAGTGTTTCACAGATAACTATGGGAATGTATTGTTTAATTAAATATCAATACGTTTGTAATCTATTTTATGTAGCTGATAAGCCTTTTTTGTACCATTAGAATAGCAATGTTGACTGCAAAATCCAGTTAATTTTATCTGAAATCTGTTTTCAATGTAGCGTCAGAATAGGGCTTGTTAAACGTGACTAATGTGCAAACTATAGCATCACAGATCCCTAAACCTAGCAGCTCCAATTGTGCATTTTTCCAGAACAAAACACAATCATTATGCAATTTTTTGAATAAAAGTCTAAAGAAAATTCACCTGCGAAAGTGACTAAAAGAGTCTATAACTTGTGTACAAAATGTAATCATTATGGATTTTTTGGATAAAAGTCTAAAGAAAATTAACCTTCGAAAGCGAGTAAAACAGTATTTAACTTGTGATTTTTTATAAAAAAAATGCAATTGTTTACTAATTTAGTTTTAGGTTTATGGAAGTGAGGGATTCTTTTACCCCAGGGACCTTGAAATCAGCAAAATGCAGCAAATCTAGCATAACTAATTAATGCCTTGTCCTTACAGAGGCTGTGTGCCCCACAATCATCCCCTTCCAGCATTTCCCAATCATCTTCGTACCCCTCCCTTAGCATGCCCCTTTTATATTCATGTAAACATATTTCCCCAACAACTCTCTTCTTTTGTACTCTGAGTCTGGCAGTCTGCCACTAAGTTTGCGGTGCAGTCTTGCTCTGCGTGTCTGTATCTGGTGCGGCGCTGACCAGCAGACGCGCAGTAGAAGTTTAAATAGGCGATCTGGGCCTTAGTCGGCTCAGATTTCTTATCCAGGTATGCTAATGACGCATATGTTCAGCCCACTGCTGGATATGACATGCTGCACGTTACATTTTTATGCTCATGTAGTATGCAGATGGGCATACCCAGCCAGTGGCCACACAAAGCAGCACCCAGCTAGAGCACCAGTATGTGAACATAGTTTGGGGCGTAGCCCTTGACAGGTGTATCGTCTAATGAGGGCTTAAAGAAAACAAATAAAGACTTCCCCAACCAAACCCCAATAATGTTGTAAAAATGTTGTCCAATCCAGCCCCGCCGCTGTGACAAAACGGAGCAATACCAAACAAACCACCAAACCTTAGGGAGGGAAGAACAAAAACAAGTCTGTAAAGCTAAGTTAATGCAGTCCCTAAAATGTCTGCCCTATATATATCACCCAATCACCAACCTCACACCTAAAGCCCCTATCCTAGCTCTGTCAAGGCCCCTTCTACTAAGCTGCACTGCTCCATTGGCTACAATCCATTTTGAATCTTAAAGTGTCATAGAACCACAGACCTTGTCTTTTTTCTAGTAATTATTCTAAATGTTGTAACATAATTTCATATATATGAAAAAGTCCATATTTCACAAGATGTGTATCCTATGCAGCATTAATGATATCAAGTTAACTTTACTAATATACACATCAAAACGAAATGACATATGCCATCAACAATAACTTCATTTGATTAATAAACATGGGTTCACTTTTAAATTATGTCATATTCATAGGAAAAAATATGTTACCTATTTAAGTACTTAGTATTTGTGGAGTCTGTTCAAGGACTCTTTCTACTTTTTCTTAGATATGCTCAGCAATATTTCAAATACTTTGAATGATCAAGTGAGATAACATCAACTTTTTCTAAAAATGCTCATGTATGCATGAAATGTAAAATAGAATTGAGAGTTTAAAATAGAGACATAAGGATATAAATAATATTTTTTTCCAGTGATTTCCTTGTCCAGTACATGTGTAATAGGAACTGGTTTTCGAGCAACCTTGTCTATATTTTCATTTACAGCTACACACCAGGAACCCCTATAACAATATATGATATGTAATATATTTATATCTAATGCCCAAGTGAGCAATATGGTAAATTGTGCTCGCTCTGTCAAAGGAATCTAGAAAAAATTTCAGCTGGTTTGTCACTGCCAATAACTTTGAGACAAAAAAGGTATATTTTTTTCAGAGATGAGTTGCTAGCATCAAGCCAATCTTTTGTGTCTGAAATATAGGGGAGATCTACAGACTTATACACTGAATCCAGAATTCAACAAGCAATACACATAATTTAGGCAATTTGCTTATTTTGTATGTACCTCAGGTGACTGCAGTACTGTAAATTGTGAAATGTTCCACTGCTAATAATAATATAGCTATCAGACAGGTAATTACGTGAAATGTGTAAAATTTACTGCAATGACTCATTTCACAGATAGACATTTTAAGCAGAGTTTTTTTACATATTACATTGGGGATTAAAGTACAATTTGAAAATGTTTTGCTTAATTGCAACACCTTTACTTTTCATTAGCTTCTGTTTTTTCAGATGACAAGATTGGTAATTTTACCAATTAATCATGTGCCTGCAGGTTATTTTTACTTTTATCAATGACCTGGCATTTTTAGGTTTGACTATCCGTCTAATGTTCCCTTTCCCTTCAATGAACTTTTGTTTCAGCTTCATGGAACAACTTCACAACTCTCAACAGGTTACAACCCGCCTATGCAACTTAGTATTGTGCATTCTGAATAAGCCTGTGCTAGCAGGATATTTGTTATGTATACATCAGTCTGACAATAACAATGCATGACAATACAAGGAAACATATTCACAAATTGATATACTGTATTTGCTCAATTATAAAATGACAGATTATAAAACGACCCCCCCAAATTTGAATATTAATTTAGAAAAAAAAAAAGAAAAAGCCTGAAAATAAGGACTACACTATAAGAAAAAAGTTTTCATATTTAATAATAAACTATGATTGAGAAAAATGTATTTTTGTTTTTATTTCCTTTTAGTTGCCAATCTGTCCCCCAGTTATGTACATCTGCCCCCCAGATATGCCACTTCCCCCCTATATGCCACTCTGCCCCCCTCATATGCCTTATACCCCTATATACCACTCTCCCCCTCATATGCCTTATACCCCCCTTTTTACCACTCTGTCCCCCATGTTCCAGACTCCCTGGTGTCAAGCAGACAACCTTCGCTGCTACCCGGGACTTCCACTGGTGCTTCTAAGACTGAGCAACAGAAGGTCAAATCACGATGCTCCATCACAGAAGCCCCAGCAAAGTGTCGAGTAGCAGCAGAGGTTCCGGCTGCCAGAGAGGAGGATCCAGGTCTCCTGCAGCGCTGCCGGGGATCCTCCTCTCTGGCAGCTGGGGGACGGCTGCGCGATGCATGCTGACAATCTCCGCTGCTGCCGGCCGGTACTTCCACCGAGGCTTCTATGATGGACCACTGGAAGGTCATATTGACACCGGCGCTCTGTCATAGAAGCCCCGGCAGAAGTGCTGGCAGCAGCCGAGGTTGAGGATCCAGGTCCCCTGCAGCGCTGGATCTTAGTCTTATAGTCAGACTCCATTTACTCTGAAAAAAGCCTTATCTTATAATAGAGCAAATACTGTATATTCCTGTATTGCAATAAATTTTACATTTGTAAATTCACAAGTAGTAAATGTGAGTTGTTGATTCTTTCTAGGAAGCTACTCAGACACTCTATTGTTAAGCCTACACTCAATTACAATCTTCAAATTTACCAAGAACCCTCATCTTGCAGACCACTACTATAAACAACAAAACAATTGAGTATTTTAAGGAATATTTTTCTGTCCGTCTTTGTTGAAACATGGCATTGTTATGTATACCACATATTTAAAACTACTGCAGAAACTGTTGGCACTTTATGAGCTATACATAGTTCCCAAGCCAACCGTTTTATGTCAGCATACAACTTGGATCACTAGATCCCATATCACGAGATTTAGTTGTAGCTTTTAGAGACATAGTCACAGATCTAATGATTAGATAACAGGGTGACAGATAAGCATAACTTGTGGCACGGTACGAGATAACTGTGTTGTATTATATGTGTCTCTAATACTGTAGTTGTTTTAAGGCAACACTGCTCTCCATTGAGGGGTGACAAGTAAGAAGTTAACTAGTCTGCCAAATTCTGGGTTTGATAAATAAATCATATTGTGCCTATGTCTCTAGCCTTGCTATCCAATAGTTGCAATTATGGCAAATTATATAGTTATAAGCTTTGTGGCTCTCCTGGAAATGACCATAGGTTGCAGATTATAAAACAAATCTTTAGTGACTTTCAATTGGATGTTGCTTTTGGTATCAACAGTATTTCTTGTAATCTGAGACCTTGAAAAATACAAAGCCTATGCTAACGTTTTGTTTAAACCATAATCATTTAATTTTACCATGACTAAAAATTGAATAATTTATAGGAAATCTGTGTGAAAAATACATGTGATGTTACATAACTGTTAACCTTTGAATATATGAATGCTTGAGGCTATGTTGCATTGTTGTTGAATTTTGTACAAGCTGTCCTTTTAGCTGCTTTACCTACATAACATGAAGAAATCTTCTCTATTGCATAATTTCAGCATTGCTTTGGTAGTTATGACTTCCTTCATTAATACATGGAATATTATCCCAAGTCTGTGGAACCAGGGCCATTTTTAAAATAGGTAAAAATGGGCAACTGCTCAGGCCCTAAGCTTACCTTATGAGCACACAGAAGCTATCCTTTAGCCCCCTTAATACCTGCTATAATCAGGGATAGATCTGTATACCTATTGGCACATACCTGTCCTAACATTTGCTCCCTGAAGTCATGTTCACCCCCGGTATTGGAGAGCATTGGGACATTATGTCATACGCTGGTATCCAGCATCAGGTGGCACACAGACCATAGAGGAAGCAATAGTGGAGAGGTCTGTGCTGGTATCTGCATTGACTTTAACCTCACACTCAAGTGTCTGCACTCTGTATGTTTAAGGCCTCCCGCCTTTGCCCTCCCATCCATTGTACTTCTTACTCCTCTACATTATACCAATTTTATTTTGTCACTGAAAAGAAGGTTCACATTCTTCTTCTTTCCTCTTGTACAACCACATGTGCCCTTGACCCGATCCCTTCTCACCTTACCCAGTCTCTTTCATCTACTCTTGTACCTACTCTAGCTCATATCTTCAACCTCTCCTCTTCTACTGGATCTGCCCTATCCTCCAAGCATGCTACTATAACTCCCATCATGAAAAAGCCCTCACATTTGTGCTTGCAATAAAATCTCTTCTACAAATAAAGAGTGTTTATTGTTTAGGCATAACAGTAGAATCTGCTGTCAATAGTTCTAGAAGGCTCTCTTTCAATATATATATATATATATATATATATATATATATATATATATATACACAATGTCAAAAAATAGAGTATTGCAGAGTATGCGGTGATACCTTTTTTATTGTACTAACATAATATTAAAAAGACAAGCTTTCGAGAGTTATCCTCCCTTCATCAGGTCTGAAGCAATACTAATCAACATGATAGAGGTTACAACTTAAAACAAGTGATGGTATAAGAGGGGGGGGTTGAGTGGGGTGTCGTAAATAATAGGTCTGGAGGTGAGAAATGCAGAGAGGTAGAGAGATAACCCAGGGACAGAACAAATAAACTTAGGGAACCAATAACCACAGTAAAACATCAAAGATAACAGCAATTAGACATTGGATGACTAGATGAAGTTCATATGAAGTTCTGGTAGTATGTAAGGAAACCGAATCCACATTAAGTCCCTCTTTCACCCTTTTACATTATATATATATATATATATATATATATACACACACGTCCTAAAAATACTTAATGGTTTCCTATCCAAAGATGTGCAGAAAACTGCGGAGCAACATGTACCTGTTTCAGCTAGAAATATCATATCCTAAATTACGAATGAGTTGTCTTTATTTAAAGTTTATGGAACCAGCCATTAAAACATATTATAAGCAATTTCAGTTTTAACATGAGCCATTTTGAGCAGTGAATAACAGTCTAGCTGTGGAATAAGTGTTCTAGTAAGAAAACCTTGTAAGAAAAGTGTCAACTTTTACTCAACATTGCAATGGTCAGAAACAAATTCTGTATCTACCAAGTGGTTCATAAAACAGAATTTGCCAGCTGTACATATCTAACTAAGGCTTCAAATGCCCTAGGTGGTAGGCTTACATTTGTCTATCAACGTACTCACAATTGACCCAAGGTGTGCCTCTATACATTTCAAGTAAATGTGTAATACCAATTCCTCAACATTATTATAGTAGGAGAGAGTGAAAAAATAACAATCACATTACAGATGACAATATCCATTTTGACAATAAGATTAGCACGTGTTAAAGTATACTGGTACAGAAGGAGAAGAGGGCTCTGCTCTTGCCTACTTACAACCTATTAACAGTCATATGCCCTAAATGCGTGTGCTATAAACAACAATGCACTTATCTTCTCCACTGCCCTAGGTCGGTCCCCCAGTTGGCCTCTCCTCGTCAGAGTCTACACTGCCTTAAAAGGTGCCTTTTAGATACAGAGTACCTGAAAATTAGGTCATATGCCTGCACTCCATGTCTTAATCTAATTCAAACTATGGGCTGTGCTGAGTCGGCACATCCTCCACAGTGTAACTAGGCCACTTGAGGAGATCAAAGATCACCTCTGTAACCTGCTGGCCCCTAGACCTAAATACATCATTGGCTATAAATGTAGCCTTTCATTTGTTCTTAACTTGTTTGTTTTATGTCTTGCAGAAACTCATTCAGAACACCTTGAGGAGTACTATCAATAACTTGCATAACATAATTTAATTTTAACAAGGAAAAAATATAGAACATTTCAAACTAAGTTTGGAGGTTGTAAGTGTTTGCTGACCAGGCGAGATGTAACATTGCTGAATGTCATTGTAATCATTTTATAGGATAGGATCTGCTGGGTCTTTTTTTTTTTAAAGACCAGAGTAGTAGTTCTAAAAAGATGTCATAATAATAAACGTTTTTTTGAAATACATCAAGAAAAAGGCATTTTGCCATGTCATTTCAAAGATAATTGTCGAATGCAGGGAAAAGTGTCATCAACTGAATCACATTCTCGTTTGTTCAGCTTTTTTTAGGGTCAGAGAGACAAACGCCAGTTAGGAAAGAACAAGGTTGATCTTGTCAGAACAGGCATTATTAAATAGCTCTAAATAAGCTAAATATAAATAACTGTCCTCGCAAAAACCCATATAAGTAAGATCTTAGTAAACTCAAAATATTAAACAAGAAATACAATGTATGCTTACAAACTGGATGTAAAGGTAACAAACATGTATTATAACATACTTTCAGTACTATAATGGCAAGTGAGTAGAGGGGCAAACTGATGCGCCCCCTGCAACCCCTTGTTCCTGTATCCTCGTATCCATTCAAAATAGTTTAGAAAGTAGCCTTCCGATCTGGAGCAGATCGGAAGGGGTCTGGAGCTCCGATCTGGAGCAAAGGGGCCCTTTCTAAACTATTTTGAATAGGAACGGGGAGACAGGAGCGTGTGGGGGTCACGTTACATCACATGAACTCGCGGTAAAACTGAGGCTGCTCGCAGCCAGAAAGAAAACTGCAGGAGCGGTGACAGGTAACCAGGGGCCAGAGGTTGATTATATATACACATGTATGAATGTGAGCATGGTTGTGTAATTGTGTTTGTGTGTGAGCATGGATGTCTAACTGTATGTGTGTGTGAGCATGGAGGTGTAATTGTGTGAGCATGGATGTGTAAATGTGTGTGTGAGCATGGGTGTTTAATTGTGTGTCTGTGTAAGCTTGGATATGTAAGTGTGTTTGTCTGTGTAAGCATGGATGTGCAATTGTGTGTGTAAGCATGGATGTCTAATTGTGTGAGCATGGATGTGTAATTGTGTGTGAGCATGTATGCGTAACTGGGGTAAGATGGAGTGTGTGTTAGAATGAATGTGTATGTGTGTGTGTGTTAGTGAGTATGAGTAAGTGTGTGTAATTTGTGTAAGTGTGTTTACATATTTGTGCCAGAGTGTATGTTGGAAGGGGGCAAGGAGCAAAGAAGGCACAGACAAGTTATTTGGGGCAATGATGGCACAGACCAGCTGTTGGGGTCCTTTGAGCAATTTTCGCACAAGGTCCCTGTGGTTTTTAGTTATGCACGCAGAGGGAAATTAATCTTCGGTCTCATATTTGTAACGTTAGAATTATTTTCATGCATACAACAAAGTTAATGTGGATGCCATTATTTTAAGTGTTCTCTCACAGAATGAGCAAACATCCTTAAGATCTACTAAACCCTCCAATATATGTCAAGAAAGGAAGTATATATGACTGCACAGCTTATAGTTGACAAAAATAGTATGTGCCAAAAAATATCGATAATCCCTAAAGGTTTCACCATGTATAGTAATTGATGTCATTCTGTGATGTTATTCATCCTATATAATACAGGACACATGCTGGTCACCCTAGCATTACTATGCTTATAAATGATGTGTTTTGCACAAACATACCATATGAGACAGCTTATATGTTGTTTTGTCTTTTTGTTTTTGAGAACGCAATAGTGTGTAATATCCTTGTAGTGATGATCTCTGTGTCCCTGTGCTTTCCCTTATGAACATTGGTTTCAATATGTGAGTATATGTGGATGCATCCCCCAAAGTAATGTGTTGCTGAGGCTGATGCCCTAATGGTCTCGGGGTATGAAGCATTTTGCCTTTAAACAGGCATGATGGAAAAAGGTCATCTGTCCACCTGATCTTTCGTCCTGAGGATGGTCACTCTAACGTTTAGATACTGTGCTTACTATTATTAATAATTTTCTTTGGTATCTTCTGTATTTGTCCATTGGTCTGGTTACCCATGTGGAAAAGCCACATTGTTTCATTTTCCTTTTATTATACAAAATGACACAGCTATTTATCCACTATTTTTTGTTTGGTGCTTATGAGACTTCCATCCTGTGGTCGTGGTGGCTGTAAAATCATCCAACTTCAATGCTTTCTCTTAAAACGCACAAATGCCATAAAATGGTGGAATGGTCAGGTGTCTGAATACTTTTGTCCATATAGTGTGTGTATATACAGTTGTGTAAAAAAGAAAGTACACCTCTTTGAATTCTATGTTTCTTAGCAGGTCTAAAAATTAGGTAAATTTAACCTCAGATTCAGAACACATGGCATATTACAATTCATCATGATTTATTCAACAAAAATAAAGCCAAAATGGAGAACCCATGTGTTAAAAACTTGTAAACCCACCTTTAACAGCAATAACTTAAAGTAATTGCTTTCTGTGTTCATTGAGGTTTGCGGGCATTTGTTTATGCACATCTCTATTAAGGTCCTGCCACAGCATTTCATTTGAGTTGAGGTCTGGACTTTGACAGGGCCACTGCAACACCTTGATTCTTTTCTTTCTCAGGCATTCTATTGTAGATTCGCTGGTGTGCTTAGCTTCATTGTCCTGTTTCATGACCCAGTTTAAGCCAAGCTTTAGCTGTCAGACAGATGGCCTCACATTTGACACTAGAATACTTTGGTATATAGAGGAGTTTATGGTTGACTTAATGGCTGCAAGGTTCCCAGGTCCTGTAAATGCAAAACAAGCCCCAAATCATCACCCCTCCACCACCAGTGTTCCCTCTAAGCTGTGCGCTTGTGCGCACGCACATAGCTTTAAGAGGGAGCACACACGAACAAAAATTGTGCGCACAACCAGTAGCGTACCGAACGGGGGGGGAGGGGCGTTCCGCTACTGGTTGTGTGCACGGCACCCCTCCAGGGACGGACAGCAATGTCCGCAGCTAGAGGTGCAGGCTCGGTTAGAGGGAGATCAAAGATCTCCCTCTAACATCTTAAAAAAAAAAAATCAAGGGAGCGGGAGGTCTGTTAATGCAGGCCTCCGATCCTGCTCCCTTGCGATGCGCGCAGCAACTGATGCTGTGTGTCGGGATTTGATGTCATATTCCGGCGCACAGAACGGAAGCCACGCCCACTGCCTCCACTGCACTGGAAGGAGAGGACACAGTGATGGGTGTTATGCTGTAGTTTAAACTGAATGTTTGTGAATGAGTGTGTGTGTGTGTGTGATAGCATGAATGTGTAAGTGTGTGGGGGGGAACGCATGGCATAGGGAGGCTGTAATCATATTCCTATCATGCTCAGGTTCCATCATGTACTGGCTGCCTAAGCATGATAGGAGTGAGATTATATATATATTTTTATTTTTTTTGTTCAATTTTGGTGTGTTAACCACAACTTTATTAAAAGTAAGTAACACACCAAAATTGGACAGAAGAATTCGATAACAATATTAATAAATATATATTATATATATATATATATATATATATATAATTGCTAACAGCAATCCCACTCTTATCATGCCCAAGCAACCAGTACATGCTAGAACCTGGACATGATAGGAGTGTGATTGCTGTTTATCAAATATATATATATTGTTATTGATTTTTTTGTTTAATTTTGATGTGTTACTTTTAATAAAAGGTGTGTGGGGGGGTCATTTTCAGGTCCAGAATTTTCATTTTGGTCCACTAAAGTGGTAGGCCTACACCACATCAATGTTTGGCTTAGTATATAGTGATTGGGGTTATGCTGCATTATTGTCAATGTCTGGCTCAATGTACAGTGATAGGTGTTGTGTTGTACCACGGTCAATGTGTGCCTCTGTATATAGTGATAGGTGTTATGCTGTACCACCGTCAGTGCGTGCCTCAGTATATAGTGATAGATGTTCTGCTGTACCACTGTCAGTGTTTGCCTCAGTATATAATGATAGCAGTTATGCTGTACCACCCTCAATGTTTGCCTTAGTATATAATGATAGCAGTTATGCTGTACCACTGTCAATGTTTGCCTCAGTATATAATGATAGCAGTTATGCTGTAACACGGTCAATGTCTGCTTCAGTATATAGTGATAGGTGTTATGTTGTACCACCGTCAATGTCTGCCTTAGTAAATAATGATAAGTTATGCTGTACCCCTGTCAATGTTTGCCTAACGGTAGAAGCTATGCAGTTTTAAAGAGTGTGTGTGTGGGGGTCCCACGTACAGGATCCGCCCCAGGTGCCAAATACTCTAGGTACGCCCCTGCGCACAACAGTTTTTCCCAATTTTTTTTTATCCTTTATGCGGCCTGGAGCCTCCGCTCGTGATTCGCTCATAATTTACATATGCAGTGAGATTTTCACCTTTAAAAAACATTACAGTAAGTAATACTGTTGTGTAACTAATACTACATTATCACACTATAATGTAGTGTTATTAACCATGAGCGAGCTGTACCAAAAATATAGAATAACAATTTAAATTTAACATTTGCAGAAGCATATTGTGCGCACAAAATTTTTGCTCTGGGAAAATTTTTGCACAAGAGAAATTTTCTGCGCACACCACCTAAGAAAAATTAGAGGGAACATTGTTCACCACCATGGCCTTATAACTCTTCCAAGATTGATGGGCAGGAACAATTGGTGGTGATCTCACCATCACACTGATGATCAATTAATCAAGGGCATTTGATTATCGGCACCTGTATGCTACTCAGCATCGTAATGCCTAAGAAAGCAGTAAGGGTGTACTTAGGTTTTCATACGTGGCTTCTCCATTTTGGCTTTATGTTTGTTGAATAAGTCTTGTGTCGTTAAACACTGTGTGTATGTATGTATATATATATATATATATATATATATATATATATATATATACATACACACACACAGTATATCCACATATACATATATTTTCCACATGTTAAGCAGCTAATAATTATTTTGAAATCCCTCACTGAATATTTAATGGTTGATTATAGGTCATAGCCACAAGTTTTATGAGTCTTGTTATAATACTTTATAACTATAGTTTTCGGTTGCCTTAGTTTACATTTTGTTTTCATATTATCTTCTTAACATTATATGATTTTAATATATTTGTTTAATATGCAATTTTTAATAATGTCCCATTGTTTCTTGTTTATTTTTAATGCAATACATTTTTGCACTGCATTTTAGTCAATCTTCTTTTAATTTATTGATATATTTGGTGTGAGATTAATTTTACAACTGGATTAGGGAACAATAATTCATTAATGTGAAGTCAGTTTTGAACAATGAGAATACTTATTCCTAATATAGCACATACTTTTAAGGTATTTTATTTAGCTCATGACATCAGAAGTTTACATGACAAATCATGGATTAAAAATACACTGCTATCATAATATTTACTATGGCACCAGCCATCTTGATTTCCTGTTCTTAAAACATGATTATTTTTACTCATTATGTTATTACTCCTCTGTCCCGAAAGGGGAATAGCCCTACTTAAATGTATTTGGAAATTTGCATAGAAGTCATACAGGGGGATCAATGTTTATCACACCGTAGAGCAGACTGTAAACCCAGAACTTTCAGAATCAATTGAAAGCTTTAGAAGCCTTTTTCAATGTGATATTTAATTCATATGTCTGTGTTTGGAGAAAGAGAATGCACTTATGAATAACCTGTTAGTTCATTTCTTTTGATCATTAAATAGTTAACATGTTGATACAAATCGATTTTTGTAAATACTAATCTAAGAAGGTGCTGTATCAGGGTTTATGTATTTTATGCTGTGCTAGTAAAGATTAAGTGGGATTAAATATACCTAAAGAGATGCTTACACAAGACAAAAACCTGCATCAGTTCTTAGCTAATACAATCACTCTTAAAATAACCACTATTGTGTAAGGCTTAAGACGCATTTACTAAAGATTTTGTAAAGAAGTGAGCTTATTTGGTATTCCTATAAGATGCAACAAATAGTAACAATATTTAAGTTATCTTTGATGACAAAAAGTTGTGGATTGCAGCGTATATAGGTCAGCGGGAAAGATCAGTAAATGTATTGTTTGATTGACATTTTTGTTAAGCTTTAAACTTAATGTCCTAATATTAACTGGCAACTAAAAAGTGAATTGTTGTGTGTGTGTATACTGCTATATATAAGATCCATTTTCTTGCCAATGCCAAATAATGGAGTTTTGACTTTGTACTGCACTGTTTGTATTTCCCAAATGAATATGAAATCTTTGTGTGATAAGTGATTATTAAACAGTGACATAGCTATATGTAGTCTCAAGTGGGGGGCAGTTTATTACTTCCTGCAGCCTGTGTTGCTGTTGTCTGGTGCAGGTGCATGTTCAGTGTTATATGGCAACATTTTGTTTTAAAGTGTTGCTCACTATGGTGCTATTGGTATATGATGGCCTACTTGTTACTGTCACCAATAACATTCATATGATGAACCTGGAAAAAGTGATCTGTGACATGACATCTCAGATTTCTTGTTCACCACAACCACTGAACTAGATTCATCACAAGGAGACAGAATGAGCGGGGGGGGGGGCATTTCCATAAACAAGATCAGGCCGTGCAACAAAAAGTCATTCAAATCCCCCCTGTGGCAATGCGTCTCCCTAAGCCACACTCTTTAATGACCATATTTCTTCCTGGCTAAGCCCCTCCCTGGTGATTACATCCCCACATATCTAATTTTTCAATATTCATAGTAATAAAATAGATAACTTTAAAATAGTGTAAAAAAGAATTTGTGGTTTTCACACAACATCACAAAAATATAGTTCTTACAAATATATATTACATAATATAGGCAGCACTGGAAAAATTATGCATTATTGCACAAGTAATCTTAAAGCTATAAATATAGTAACTCAATCTGAAAAATATAAAAGTAAATATATACCACATTTGCTCAATTATTAGACAACCCTGATTATAAGACGACCCCCCAAAATGTGAATATTAATTTAGGAAAAAAAGAAAAAGCCTGAATATAAGACTACCCTATAAGAAAAAAAAAGTTTTACTAGTAAATATTAATTCACATGAAAACTATTTGTTCACATTTAATAAAAACTATGATTGATTGATTTGTTTGTTTTTATTTCCATTTACTTGCCACTCTGCCCCAGTTGTGCACATCTACCCCCAGATATGCCTTATATAGCACTTTGCCCTTTCAGAAATGCCTTACACTCCCCTATATGCCACTCTGCCTTCCTGATATGTCACTCTGCCCCCCAGAAATGTCTTATGTCCCCTATATGCCACTCTGCCCCCTTAATAAGCCACTCTGCCCCCAGATATGGCTTGTAACCCCCTATTTCTACTCTGCCTCCCAGATATGCATTTTAACCACCTACTTGCCACCCCCAAGGCATGCCTATATGGCTGCGGGGGATCTGGATCTTAGTCTTATAATCAGACCTCTATTTGAGGTCTGATTAGAAGACGACCTTGAATATAAGACAAGGGATATTTTTCAGAGAATTTGTCTAATAATCGAGCAAATATGGTATATACTATCACTGTAAACAAGACAACTAAGATTAGGAAATACAAAGGCCCATTGAAAGCATGCTAAGGTTTTGATACAAAATATGTCTTCTCAAATAGAAATGTTTCTAACAAATATGAATTCACCAACTTTTATCTTGAAGGTCTCCTCAAATAGAAGTGTTGCGTTGCGTTGCTAATATTCTGACCTACAACAACTTCCTGCAATTGTGCTCAAAAGTTTGCATACCCTGCAGAAATTGTCAAATGTTCGCATTTATTTTGAAAATATGATTGATCATGCAAAAAACTGTATTTTATTTAAGGCTAGTAATCATATGAAGCCACTTATTATCACAGTTTTTGGCTCCTTTTTAAATCATAATAACAGATATCACCCAAATAGCCCTGATCAAATATTTATATACCCTTGAATTTTTGGCCGTGTTAGAGACACACTGTCATGCCCCTCTCACCCTTACCTGCTCTCCCCAGCTGTACTCCAGTGTTCCAGAACTTTGGTTCCTGTATGTCATTGGACTCCAAATTCCTGTTCTTCTCTGCTCACCATGCTACAGACCCTCTTTTGGATTCTCAGTTATTTGACCTTTGGCTCTCCTATTGGACTACCCCACTTGTCCTTATTCCTGATCCTAGCTTGGACTACCTTTTTGGACTTATTGGACTGTTCCTTACATTGTTTTGGACTATCCTCTGCTCTTATGCTCCAAACTCAATCCTGGCACATAAAAGGTGACACATACAGGTTAAAATAGCAATTAAAGGTTAATTTCCAGTATCTGTGGCTTTTAAATTGCAATGTGTGTCTGTGTATAAATAGTCAGTGAGTTTGTTAGCTCTCACATGGATGCACTGAGCAGGCTAGAGACTGAGCCATGGGGAGCAGAAAAGAACTGTTAACACCTGCATAACAAGGTAATGGAACTTTATAAATATGGAAAGATATGAAAAAAAATGCCAGTCAGTACTACTCAATCACTTATTAAGAAGTGGAAAATTCAGGTATCTCTTGATGCCAAGCCAAGGTCAGGTAGACCAAGATTTCAGCCAGAACTGGCAGAATAATTGTTCGGGATACAAAGTAAAACGGTACTTGAACAAAATGAGCTGCATGGTTGATTTGCCAGAAAGAAGCCTTTACTGCGCCAATGCCATTGGTTACAATATGTCCGACAACACAGTGACACGCCTCACAGCTTCTGGCACACTATAATTTTGAGTTACAAGACCAAAATAGAGCTTTATATTAACAACCATAACCGCTGTTTGGAGAGGGGTCAACAAGGTCTTTAGCGAAAAGAATACCATCCTTACTGTGAAGCAAGGTAGTAGCTCACTGATGTTTTCCGGGGGGCAGGGTGAGCTCTAAAGGCTCATGAATGCAGAATGTTATTAGAAAATACTGGCAGACAATTTGCATTCTTCCGCACAAAAGCTGTGCATGGGACACTCATTGACTTTCCAGCACGACAATGACCATAAGCACAAGGCCAAGTTAACCCTCCAGTGGTCACAGCAGAAAAAGGTGAAGTTTCTGGAGTGGCCATCACAGTCTCCTGACTTTCATATCATTGAGCTACTATGGGGAGATCTCAAACATGCGGTTCATGCAAGACGACCAAACACTTTGCATGACTTGGAGGCGTTTTACTATGAGGAATGGGCAGCTATACCACCTGAAAGAATTTGGTGCCTCATAGATAACTATTACAAAAGACTGTCATTGATGCTAAAGGGGCCAATACACAATATTAAGAACTAAGGGTATGCAGAACAGGGGTCATTTTATTTTTTTATTTGTTGCCATGTTTTGTTTTATGATTGTGTCATTCTGTTATAACCTACAGTTGAATATGTTTTTTGCTACTCACTCATGTTTTCTTTAAAAATGGTACCTATATTACCAATTCTCCAAGGGTATACAAACTTTTGAGCACAATTGTACGTGTGCATGCTGCAAAAAAGCGCACACACATACAATTGAAGCATCCCTGAGTACCAGAGACTCGTTGAAGCTCATTTAATCAGCCACAGCAGGAGCATTTAATAAAAGTAATCCACGGGACCGGTGTAATAGTGTTTGGATGGGTCCCTGGCCCGGGGGAGCTACATTTATAGGAAAAAAAATCAGATCTGCACAGGGGTGGATGGCAGGGGCATACCTAGAGTATTTGGAACCCAGGTGGATCCTTTATGTGGCACATCCACACCCTTAAGTAAGTTTAAATAACATTTACTAAACACATAACCCTGCTTGCTATAATAACAACCCCCCCAAAAAAAATCACAGGTCCAAAGTGACCACCAGTCTATTCTTCAAAGGTAAATTGATTCATATCCCCTGCTTTTGAGCCTCTATTTTTGCAGATGGATAAATTACTTCATCATAGATTTATTCATGTTCACTGTATATGGAACCAGACATTGACGGGTTTAAAGTATACCTCCTATCACTATATACTGTGCCAGACATTGACAATGGTACAGCATAACTTCCATTATTATACCCTGAGCCATAGACAAGTGGTACAGCTTAACTTCTATTGCTATATACTAAGTCAGACATTGACAGTGGTACAGCATAGCTCCCATCACTATATATTGAGCCATATATTGACAGTGGTACACTATAATTCCCATCACTTTATACTAAGCCCAACACACTCTCACTAAGTGATGCTTTCCCACACTCTTCCTACCTTTCTCACCTTCATATCTACTTTCCTGCAGCTCCACTTCTTCTTCCTCTTCTTTTTCCTCCTCTTATTCCTCCTCCTGCTCTCCACCTCTTCCAGTGGGTGGTCGCTGCTTCAGTGCTGAGTGCCAGGATATGACATCATATTTCAGGTCTGTATGAACATCTCTCCCGCTCTTTTGATTTTGAGCCAGTATTTAGCGCATTCACATTTACGTAAGTGACACATGCTACATAAAAGTCTATGGAAGGAGAGACGACAAAATAAAGTCTACTCTATCAAGTATTTTATTATACAATGAAGTGTCAAGGCAATTAACAGTGTCAATACGCTCAGTCTGTTCAAAAAGGATATAGGTATTTGCTTTATTTTGATGAGGGTTAATTTGTTTAAATACTCCATGCCCAAAAATTATTCATCTTCATATCCCTTCATATGAAGGAAAATATGCCGAGCCGTAACACTATCATTTAATTAATCAACTAACGTAATGGTGATTACACAAATTATTAAAATTGAAACTCAAATATGAATAAAAAGTAAAAATATTGTCACCTGAATAAAATTTTGGGTTACAACTGACTACATAATTAACTTTAATTTGAGATTTAGAAAAAACTAGTTTTGAATGCAGGTCATTTAGTATAAAAATGTTTAATACAACATTTGGTTCATCTACTATATAAAGAAGTGTGCAAAACCTTTTTTTTTAATTCAGCAATTTCGTAGACATTTGCAAATAGGCTAAAAACAATTCAAACTAATTTTGCGATTTGTTTTTGGCCCAAAGATTTCGTTCCCTGTCCATTTTCACTCACTTTTCTGCTTTTGATGGTCAATATTTAGTCGTCATTTTTTTCCACAATGATTCATATCCATGTGTTAGTGCTAATTTTGTCACAATTGCACTGCATTGTACAGGCAATATCTGTTCCTCTGTAATGGTAATGGAGATAGTACCCAGTGGCGTCTCCAGCTTTCATATTTGGGGGGGCCAGGGACCAAAGTAGGGGGGCCAATTATAAAACGGTACATATACACTATATATATATATATATATATATATATATATATATATACGTTAGACGTGCATTTTGAATTACATAATATGTACTTATCCCTTTGAAGTAAAGACTGTGATTGAAATATGATTTCAACATAACTGGCAGTTTCTTTAATATTAGCCCCTGCTGCCGATATATAGAAATATTACACCCTGCTTCCAATATATATTAATATTAAGCCCTGCTGCGGATATATATTGATATTAGCCCCTGCTGCGGATATATACTTATATTATACCCTGCTGCCGATAAATATTAATATTAGCTCTTGATGCCAATATATATATAAATATTAGCTCCTGATGCCAATATATATATAAATATTAGCCCCTGCTGCCGATATATATTAATATTAGACCCTGTTGCTGATATATATTAATATTAGCCCCTGCTGCCGATATATATTAATATTTGACCCTGCTGCCAATATATAAATAAATATTAGCCCCTGCTGCCAAAACATATATAAATATTTGCCCCTGCTGCCAAAAATATATATATATATATATATTAGACCCTGTTGCCAATATATTTTTAAAAAAAATTGGACCCTACCCAAGCATTTCCTTGGGCCCCGCTCAACTCTCCCTTGCATGCAATCACTCCCTCCGCTACCACACCAAAAAATATATATTTGCCACACTGACTGCAGATCAGGGGAAGACAGTGAGAGTCAATCCTTCTGACTGCACCGTGACATTGAAAGGACCTGTGCCCTGTAATCATCCCCAGAGTCCCTGTGCCCCCTCATTCACTAAACCATACCGCTCTTTTACTTACACCCTGTAGTTCAGGTATAGATCAAATAAACAACACATGGAAACAGCACATGCAACTGAATAAGACAAAACAACCTTGTATTTGCAGGTATACATAAATAATGTATGGAAACATAGCATTGCAGGTATAAACCAACAGAACACACAAACCCAGCATTGCAGGTATAGATCAACTGGAAATCACATGTAAACTCAGCACTGAAGGTATAGATGAAATAAACAACACATGGAAACAGCACTCCAGGTATTGATCAACTGAATAAGACATACAAATCCTATATTTGCAGGTAAACATAAATAATGTATGGAAACATAGCAGATACAGATCAACAGAATAACACAAAACCCAGCTTTGCAGGTATATATCAATTGGAAATTACATATAAACTCTGCATTAAAGGTATAGATAAACCCCCCTTAATTACAGGCATAGATCACAGGTCGCGCACCCCAAAGCCAACCCTGGCGTCCACATTGCCCACATAGAACCTGACCAGCACCCAAATTACACATACATAGGACGTGCCATCTTTGTCGCCAAACAGCCCAGCATGAGTCAACATTGTCCCCAAACAGCTGAGTGTATGCCATCTTTGTCCCATAAACACGCTACCTGTGCCATCTTTGTCCCCAGTGCTTAAACACCCTGCTTATACCATCTATGCTTTTTTTGACAAATCAATAATACACCTATGATTCACAAACACTTTTACAGTCACTCACTAATTCACTTTCATTCACACAATCATTTATTCTTTCACACAAATTATTTACACGTATTCATTAATGCATCCACACATTAATCCATTCATTCTCTCTCTCATTCTGACTCTTTATTACAATGTTCTTGCCCCCCTCTCCCCCCCTATCTACCCTATCTATCCCCTCTCCCTCCCTATCTACCCCCTCTCCCCTCCCTATCTACCCTATCTATAATTTCTCCCTCCCTATCTACCCCTTCTCCCTCCCTATCTACCCTATCTATCCCCTCTCCCTCCCTATCTACCCCCTCTCCCTCCCTATCTATCCTATCGACCCTATCTACCCCTTCTCACTCCCTATCTACCTTTTCCCACTCCCTATCTACCTTTTCCCACTCCCTATCTACATCTTCTCAATCCCTATCTACCTCTTCTCACTCCCTATCTACCCCCTCCTTACTTTCTACCCTCTCCCCCCTTTGAAGTTTACTTACCTTGTAGAAGTCCAGCGGTGGGATCGTGAGGCCTCCGTCTCCCTTTTCTGCCTCGGTGTGCGCGGCTTCACTATTGATCGCCAGAATATGATGTCATATTCTGGCGCTCAGCTTGAAATGCAGGCACCGCGACCAAGACAGAGGCCTCGCGGAGAAGAGTGAGAGGCGCCGAATGGTTGCTGAAACTTATTCCTTAGCGACCACTCGGCGTCTCTCTCTCTCCTCTGCGTCTATTACAAAAAATAAAACAGAGTTTCAATTGGGGGGGCACACGGGGGGGGGCACAGAATGATGTAGGGGGGTCATGGCCCCCTCTGCCCCCCTGCCGACGCCACTGAAAATTTTGTGCGCACAATATCCGCGCCGCATAAAGTTTGAAAAAAATTATAATTTTTTTCTTTTTTGGGGGAAAAACTGTTGTGCGTACAATTTTTGGACGTGTGCTCTCTCTTAAAAAGCTATGTGCGCGCGCACAAGCGCACAGCTTAGAGGAAACACTGCTGATAGTACCCATGTGTTGAATGCTTGCTAGTGAATATACATAGAAACTCTGTAGAATTGTCAGGTCCATGTTTAACAGCTGACATCACCCCTGTTTGCCAGACGTTGCAGTTTGCCAGACCTTGGAGCAGTGACCTATTCTGTAGTTTGGGAGCAACATGTAGCAACACCCGCTTACTAGAGCATACAGCATAGAACTGCCACCTGGGTGGTATTATTCAGACACACCTATGCAGGCAAAATCAAGGCTGGAATGTTGTTTCAAATAAGCTGCCAAATCTAATTCCACAAACCTTAAAAAAATTTATATTGTGCCTGTCTTGTAGTCCTTATAAAAACAAATATCAGGCTTAAACTATTTAGATCCTCACAGGACCAAGAATTTCAAAATTCGCTCCAACCATTAAGCTGTATTGATAGGTGTGTTTAAAAATCACACTGAGGACCCTCTCATGAGGAAGACTTGATTAAGGTAAAAAAGAGCTAGAATTAACCATGATTCCTTTTGTAGCTCTTTGGATAGCTATTCTCTTGACACAGTCTAAGAGAGCTAATCATTCCACAAGACTAAAATAGATCTCAAGGATGCATATTTGATGGTACCAATATCTTACCTACATCAGAAATTCCTTTGATTACTATGGAAAGGAGTATAGTATACGTTCACCTTCCTGCCTTTGTCCTAGCATCAGCTCTGTGGTTTTTCACAAAACTAATGAAACATATGATTCCTCTTTTGAGAAGCAGAGGGATAAGAATAATAATTTATTTGGACGACATACTCACATTGTATCAAAGCGAACATTTGAACCGATTACATACCAAATGGACAATATAAATCTTCACTGACTTGGGCTTCTGCATAAATTAGAAAGAAACAATTGTGGCTGCTCATACTCAACTGGAAATTCTGGCATTTTGCTGAAGATGAACAGTGTTTCAGCTTTTCAATATGTAAATCATCTGGCCAGAACAAAATTAAAACCATAAGCAGATTTGGCAAAAGATTTCTGGCATTTAAGCTTGGATCGAAGCATTACCATTGAGGCAGAATACATACCTGGGCTCTCAAACACGAATTGGAATACCAGACAACTGAAATATTTCAGCAATTGGAAACTCTGCAAAACAGTTTTCAATCAAGTGTTTTCAATATGGGGACCATTCCATATGGAAGCCAGACCCTGAAGCCTTAGCAGTGGGTGCTTTTCTCCAAGATTGGTCTCAAAGAGTAAACTACTCAGAAAGTAATGTTGGTTATCATAACTCTGTTTTGGCAAACTCAACCATAGTATGCCCCTATTCTGGAATGTATGGTCTAGCTGGTGCATGGTACAAAATCTGGGTTCTCTTTGTAACAGTGGAAAGGCTTGAAAAAACATCAATTGTACCTTTCTGGTATTTCTGAAAGTCAGGTTTTGAAAGGAATTCAAATTAAGAAACTTTCAATGCCTTAATATCTACGAACATGGGATGTGGATAAGGTTGTTCATTTTCTTTCATCATGGCCGATTAATGAGTCATTATCTCTAAAACAATTATCTGCAAAGCTTATTATGCTTTTATGTCTTATCTCATGTAAACGTGTTTTAGATGTCCATGCGCTTGATTTTCAAAATAAATCTTTTGATCCTACCAGTGTCACATTTTGCATTTCTAGTAAAATGAAAACTTCTTATCCTAGTTTTCGTAACCATCCTAACTTATGTGTTGTTAAATGGTTGTAACATTATTTAGATTGGTCTAGAGTATTTACATTTAGAGAGTTTTATTTTAAACCTGTTTCACATGCTTCAACATCCTTGATTAATTGATATGTCTGCTTTAATCTTGCATAAAATGAAGCCTCATGTGATAAACTTGAGTAATTTTGCTAACATATTAATGCAAAATAATGATTTTATTAAAGAAAGGAGGTCAATATTATCCCTCCCTAAGAATTTTTTCTCTAATCCTTCCTCTTTCTATTTTTCTATATATATATTTTCTAATAGGTTAAGAATTTCTCGAATCTCTTTGAGGCAAGAGGTTAATTGTCATTACTTTCTCCGGATCATGTTTTCCAGTTTCTGCGTTCCTTTGATTTACGCATTCAGTTGTACATAATTTTGATCATTAAACCAGACAACGAAAGAGGATTTATGCACATTTGGGGTGCTTTATACTAGTTATAATATTATTTGTTCCCTTGGGATTCTATAACTGTCAAGACTATTAAGTTGCTATATAGTAGTTTTTCTTTTGATGCTATTGGGAGACGTTACCGCATATTATCCCCTTTAATAAAATCATTATTTTGTGTTGGTATGTTAGCAAAATCTCCCAATTTAAATACTATGCAGCCCACAAGGTTTTACATTACAGTATATATCTTGAAATACCACCAGCAGAATCCATAGCATAATATGGGAAGTGAAAATAGTTAATAAAGACAATTTTAAATTGAAAATAACATTAACATAGCCTGAAGCAGATATATTGATACAGAAGGAGAAGTGGGCGCTATGCTTGTATTTATTGTTTGAAAAATATAATACATAAATATATATATATATATATTTCAAACAATACTCATTTACACGTTGTAGCCTACATGGTTTAACACCAAAAAATGTACACATATAGCTTGCAATTGATATTTAAATAGTTCCAATTATTCATTCATATATTGTGACCCAGATCCATTAACTGATATAAGAAATATGTTTTATCTCAATTTTTCATTGCAGACTAATTTTCTTAACTGTGATTTGCTTTGATCAGGATCATATGCCTCTTTTGGGTCTGTCATCTTTATAGTTAAAATTAGATTTCATTTTACAAACATCTACTTCGATACAACAGAATATATTGTGCTTTATTTCTAATTTCATCAATAACAGCATACAGTTTAATTTATTACTGAAACTTTACATTTACATGACTTTGCATTTCTGTTTCTAATCAATTAACTTACATCAATACTTTTTGACTTTTTATTAACTATTATTAAGGTTATTATCCTGATATGTTTATTGTTTCCTGAGGCTAAATAAGATTCTTTCGTATGTGTTTATATTTCAGTTATGTAAATATTACCAAATGTACAGTTGTTCCCAAAAGTTTGCATACCCTCACAGAAATTGTGAAATGTTGGCATTGATTTAAAAAATATGACTGATCATGCAAAAAACTGTCTTTTATTTAAAGCTAGTTATCATATGTAGCCATTTATTATAAAGGATATGCAGACTTTTGAACAGGGTAATTTCATTTTTCTTTGTTGTCATGTTTTGTTTTATGGTTGTGCCATTCTGTTATAAGCTACAGTCCCATAAGAAATAGAAGAAATGTGTTTTGCCCGATCACTTATGTTTTCTTTAAAAATGGTACATATACTACTAATTCTCTGAGGGCATGCAAACGTTTGATCACAACTGTATGTAATAATAAAGTCTAGATAAAACAATTGTTGTCAATGTTTTGCTAGTTATGTTACCTTACGTTAGTTACTTTTATAAACAATTAAGAGTGAAATATCATGCTTAGTGAATATATCCCTTTCTAGGTATGATGTTTAGGTATCATCTAAAAGTTTTGGTATTTCTAGGTATCATTTTTGCTCCCCATATTAAGCTTTGGCCCAGAATTACTCTTCAGAAATATAGCTAATTGAGACAAACATTTTTAAATGAGTTATTTTGAGGTGTTGGATTCCCTTCATATTTTCTGGTTTACAGTACAAGGATGTTAAGATGTTATCACACACTGAAATGATAAAGAAGTAATCCTACCCCTAAATCAACTGGTAACAACACAATGAAGAATGACATACAGAGAATATAAGGGGAAAAGTATGAAAGAGCTTGATGAAAGGAGAGAAGAATTAAAATCATGTTACAGTTTTAACCCTTGTTGCATTGCAGTTAATAGAGAAGTTACATAAAAATTAAGTATATTTAAGTATTAAATACAATTATGTATACAGTAATGTAGTTTAGCATTGACAAGAGGTACAACTGTTCAATTGCGTGTTATGTTAACACAAATAGCTAATCAGCCAATCAGATGACAGCAACTCAATGCATTTAGGCATGTAGAGTTAGTCAAGACAACTTACTGAAGTTAAAACTGAGCATCAGAATGGGGAAGAAAGGGGATTTAAGTGACTTTGAACGTGACATGGTTGTTGGTGCCAGACGGGCTGGTCTGAGTATTTCAGAAACAGCAGATCTACTGGGATTTTCACGCACAACCATCTCTAGGGTTTACAGAGAATTGTCCGAAAAAGAGAAAATATCCAGTGAGCGGCAGTTGTGTCTACGAAAATGCCTTGTTGATGTCAGAGGTCAGGGGAGATTGGGCAGACTGGTTTGAGATGACAGAAAAGCAACAGTAACTCAAATAACCACTCGCTACAACCAAGGTATGCAGAATATCATCTCTGAACACACAACACGTCAAACCTTGAATCAGATAGGCCACACCGGGTGCCACTCCTGTCAGCTAAGAGCAGGAAACTGAGGCTACAATTCGCACAGGCTTACCAAAATTGGACAATGGAAGGCTGGAAGAACGTTGCCAGGTCTGATGAGTCTCGATTCCAGCTGCGACATTCAGATGGCAGGGTCAGAATTTGGCGTAAACAACATGAAAGCATTGATTCATCCTGCCTTGTATCAATGGTTCAGGCTGGTGGAGGTGGTGTAGGGGTAAATTTTCTTGGCACATTTTGGGCCCCTTAGTACCAACCTGAGTATTATTGCTGACCAAGTCCATCCCTTTATGATCACAGTGTACCCATCTTCTTATGGCTACTTCCAGCAGGATAATGTACCATGTCACAAAGCTCACATCATCTCAAACTGGTTTCTTGAACATGACAATGAGTTCACTGAACTCCAATGACCTCCATAGTGATCAGATCTCAATCCAATAGAGCACCGGGAGATTCGCATCATGGATGTGCAGCCGACAAATCTGCAGCAACTGCGTAATGCCATCATGTCCACACCTTGTAGAAAGTATGCCATCAAGAATAAAGGCAGTTCTGAAGGCAAAAAGGAGCCCAACCAGGTACTAGCAAGGTGTACCTAATAAAGTGGCCAGTGAATGTATATTCACAAAAAAGTGCCATGATGACCATTAGGACATATATGTATGTCCAGCATTTTTTGCCACCTGCCAGTAGGTTTAAAAAGGAGAGAAGAAACCCAGAAGTTTCCTAATTGCTCCCTGTGCTGGGTGATCACGCTCATTGCGTGTGATCAGAGGCCTCTTTCCAAAATTGAAAAAAGGAAAAAATATTTCAAACAAGATTAAACAGAAACTAGAAAAATGAAATGTATAAATAAAACAAATAAAGAGCCTAGTGATGCCTGTGAGTTTACTGGCATACTGGAGTTAGGTGCAAAAAGTGACCCAATATCCTTCAGCACCATCCCTACAAATAAACATTTTAAAAGATCCCTTTCCTCTACCTCAGAAACCACTTAGGCCATTAGATTTTTAAAAAAATGACAATATAGGGCAGTAAGAAAGGGGTGGATGGCCTTTTTGAACACAAAAAAATATGTATGTGGGTATTCCAGGGAATGTTGCCTAAACAATTACCAATTATGTAAAATATGGCAAACTAATATGTAAGAACATATACTAAAATAGAACAACAAAAATATTTGTTCTATTTTTTTGTATATGTTTTTACATATTATTACTGATTATGGTTTAGATATTACTAAAAAATATTTCAAAAGAAAGCCCTAAAAATATAAACCTTTAACACCCTGTCACGTGTTGAAGTAAAGTGAAAAACAGAGAAATCAAGTAAAATATAAAGTAAAAACTAAAGTAAAAATACTTCCCTATTTTAAACTGCCGCAGCCCAACAAAACACTCCTCTCAGTGTTCAGAAAACGTACAGAAACAGCCCTACAATGAATTTGTGCGGGGAAATCAATTATAGGGAAATCATGGTTTAACAAACATATGGTAAAAACGACAAAAAGTGGTTACGTTGCTAGCTGTGGCATACTTATTTAGTAAAAAAATATTAAACCTGAATATGAATCATTAAGGGTTTTTTTATTAGGGCCATGATTGATGCTATGGTACATCTCTCATCCAGATAGTTGAAGAATTAATTGACGATAGGTGTAAGTGAACCATGGGTAGGTCCTATACACTTTATACAAAGATCCTTTAATGGTTTGTATAAGTGTTTCTCAGATCCATGTTAAGCAATATCTCATTAGATTGTTCTGGCATTTCTCTTTTGGTGACTCAGTCATCCAAGAAAACAAAGATCTTTCTTCTGCTTTTTGTAGCCTGTCTTATGGTCTTTTAGTTGCTGTACTATATATTTTGTCATCACCCCTCCAATTACTAACTGTATTCCCAAGTTTGATTCCCTAAAACTTTTCCAAGATTCCTCCAAGGAGTTAATAGATCATGCTTTGCATAGTATGTTCAGAGCAAGGCCTGTATATAATTGTTAAAGTTAGGTCTTATACTCGAGTGCAGGAAAGTGTACCAGGAATGTTCATTGTTGTATTTTATTAGTATGTGTAAGCACTTACAGTCCACATAGCCCTTAGGGCGTTGACAAGAACTGATAAAACGTAATTAACATAATTACAGCAACTCCGGGTTAAGTATAGTAATGAAGATGCAAAGTTTACCCTGATAAGAACTGATCATGTTTAGTTTGGGGTTATATGTCTTATTCAGACCCCTTTGGATTTACCAATGCACAGTACATTCTGTGTGTATGCCTGGTAGGCTGGGAATGTGGGATTCCCTTTTGGTATAATGTGGGGATTAACAAGCCTTGTTGTTCTGACCTGGTCATGTGATGCTCCAGGGTCTTTCTACTGTTTGTTTTCCATTCCCTTATCATAGTTAAGAATGATACCAGAAGTGTTCACTGTCAACAGTTATTATTTGGCAAAGGTCAGTTTTGTGTCACCGAGGAGGCAACACAAAATACATTTGTTTACAAGTTCACACTAAACTTTTAGAAAATTAGAACCTTCTTCTATAATATATTTATTGTGAGCAAGCAGGGGACATTAAGTGTCCTTTTTAAGGGGTGTCTTTTTTAAGTTAAACTTTAATTATAAGCTCGCTCTTAAAAAAAAGACCTAGGTCCATAAAGTTCAATCCTTCTCTCTATCCTTCATGATATTGATGAAAAAAAAACGAATGAAGCTAATTTTTTTTGCCACTTCTTGACTCCTAAAGGCAATCAGATTTCTCCTTGGATCTAAAAGCTCTGACATACTAAAGCTATATTATGTCATTTATAGCCCTGTATGTTCTAAATTTCACAAAAATATATATCCCGACCCTTTTTGAAGGATTACATTGTATTTGATAGCACCACCTCTTTTGGCAGTGAATTAAATTCAATATAGACCTTCTTAAAACATATCATGCATGCCATCTGGTCAATTCCAGCAAAATGGCCTTGGAGGTCAATAACATTTGGCATTTTGTTTTCCATACATATTGCTTGTGATTATACACCATTTCTTCTAAAAGACAGATGCTTTTTAAATCTTATCTGAGTACATCAGTGTAGCTACTTGAGATCACCTTAGATGGGCACAGATGGATAGATCAATGTTGCTTGAATATGGACTAACAGGAAACTTGTAAGACTGGAGTTACTGTGTGGCACAATAAATATAGAAAATAGGTCTGAAGAGCATATCCTAGCTTTTAAAACACAAGCAAATAAAAGCCACATTTCTGCTAAACAGAAAGCACTGACAATGGAAACTATTCTCAGAGAAATTATAAACTATCTGCAACCATTAACATATCTATTGTACAAATATTTCCCATTCAATTTACACACATATCTATATAGATCTATATATATATATATATATATATATATATATATATATATATATATATATATCTTTGCTAAAAATTAACTTTTCTTATTTCTACCTTTGATTTAAAGAAGTCATCTTTAGAGGGCAATAGTGAGCCAGTTCTTTCTCTTTCAGAACTCCATGAAATAAAATGCTGTTTAGTGTAAAATGTGGAGGGGAAAAGTTCTCAACCAATAGGATGGGTCTGCACAGCCTATCCTGAAGCTAAACCTATAATTAAAACAGAATGATTTTATATACACTTGTTTATCAGCACTATGCACATGTAATGGAAAGGGCAAGCAACTGTCTGGTAATACTTATCGGGGAGCTCATTAAAGCATGGCATTTAAATAGCATGCAACTTTCTAAACTTTCACTACTGAAAATAATACATTGTACCCGATAGTAGGTTAAATAGTATCCATGTTCATTGGATGGCAGACCTGTACATTAATCCTGTATTCAGTATGATCATTTCAAAGGGATAGATAGATAGATAGATAGATAGATAGATAGATAGATAGATAGATAGATAGATAGATAGATAGGTAATAGTTATATGATGCTAGAATGTTAATTGAGTATTGCTTTAAAATCCTATTTTTAAAATATCAATAAAATCTATATCATAGGCAAATGCTTTGTCACATCAATAATTTGAGATGAAAACATTCTCAATTTTTTATATTGGCTACATATGTATTATCATATATCATGTTATATATTACTGGAACATTACAGGAATTAGTCACAGTACCACACACACACATGATGAAAAGTCTAATAAACAGACTGAAACGTTGATTAGAAAACTGGAGCTTCTCGAGTGATTATTTAAAGAAGTCCCTGGAGTGCCGGTAACTATTTTTGGATGTTATATATATATATATATATATATATATATATCTATTACACCGTATTCATCCATTAGTGTAGATGGTGTTGATTGAGAATTTCATACAGCAATACTCATATGTTTTAGATTTTGTATACCTGGCCACAAATACTCACCTTAAGGGCAAAAGGTGGAGGTGTTAAACTGTTTGAACTGTGCTTAAGTACTAGTTATGTTTACTTTTAGGAAGGAAACTGTCACCTCTGTTTGTCCACGGTGAACATAGCACAATGTCTCTGATGGATTTGGAACTGGTAAAATAGTAGCATATGAGGCATGGGAAACAAGGGGTTTATCAGTGGCTTGTACTGAGTGAGATAAAAGTAATTAGGTCTACTTTGGAATCCCTGTTTGCTAAGAAACCTGAATAACAGCAGATTCCTAGGCAAATTAAGGGCAAAAACAGAAATGCTAATTCCTTACCATCTCCAGGTAATAGGTGGACTGACAACTTTTCATGGTATTATGTTCCTGTCTTGCAACAAATCCCTGATGCATTTTGTTATGGGATAATTGCATTCCAACCGAGGTCACGAACTTTGTGCTCTTCGCCTACTGAAATGTATTTAATTGTTTTAGACATTAAATCTAATGATTGCATTTAAGTATATTATTTTGCCCTGACTCCTTTAAGAATTTGCAGTCATCTGAGATTTTATTTTTATTATTTATTTAAGACATTACAGTTTGTATTTTTTTTGTGTGCTATTTGAGTATGTTGTCAGTACATCTTAAATAAAAACTATGTTGCCGTTTAGTAGTCAAAGGTCAATGATATCCATTGAAAAGGTCAAACGAATATTACATATATGTTTCCTAACAGTTATAAAATATTTATATTGCTGTATCAAAATACAGATTTTTAGAAAGGCACATTAGAATTGAAAACCTTTACACAGATATCCTATATGAGTACAACAACAATAATAATAATAATGTTATAGTAACATAGCTGTTGCATAAAAACAGGTTGATCTCGATTAAGTTTCCTTTATATTCCATTATATCAGTTTTCCATTATAGCTGTAAAGAGAAGGTTCGCAGAAGATTTTGAAATTTCCACTTCCTGATTTCAATATGCATTTTTAAGGGAAAATTCCAATGTGTTCCTTTTGCATGAAGGACTAAGCTGGCCCCATATAATGTAAAATTAGAGATGATGATTTTAAGAAATCTCCCACATTATGCAGTGCTAGCTCAGAACTTCTTGTAGGAGAAGCTCACAGTGATTTGACTTTGATAATGCACAATTATCTCAGGGAGATGAAATTTCCAATTTTTCACTCCCTTTAGTGAATGGACCCATGAGTATTGTAAGGTTCATCTTCATATTTGCCAATTTCTGCACCAAGGTGGATGATATGAGTGATTTCACATGTAAACTGTTAGATGAATACAAAAGGGTCAACACCACTCAATGGGCAGTATCAGCCAGGTATCTGGCACTGTGTTCAGGAAAATTCACTGACAGCCTTAAAACCACCAGTGTGTCCGTAAAATGAACCAGACCATCAACTCAGCATGACCTTTCTGAGAACCACTTCTGTCAAAGCAACTAAATCGATTTTGACTACCATATGACACATCAAATTCTAGAATTATGTGACACATTTTATGAAAGAAATTGCCTGATTTTTAGTGTGTTATTGTTATCCATTTTGTCCACCAAGAAACAGTAAATATTGAGCAAGGAAACAAAATCCACCAGGTTACTATGTTTTCCACACATTGTAATATTTTCCCTTAACTTTTGCAAAGTCTCCTCATGTAAAGACACATCATTAATGATAACTGGATGGCAAGTAAAAACGATGTAACAAGACAGATTGGTGTTTTTTAAGAAACAAAAATCCATGTTTGAACCACCTTTAATGTTACACGCATTTAAGGAATAAAAACATTTAATTTCTTCTTCATAAGAAGATTAAACCAAGCACTTTACTTTACTCTAAGATTCATACAGGATGATGAGATCTACATTATTGTGATGGTGCGGACATAAAATACTGAAATTCTAGTTGATTTACCTATGCACTAATTGATTTGTTTGTATTCTGTTTGGACCTGACATAAGACATGTTAGGTAAAAACAAGTAATTACTTATGATGTGCAATCTACATGACAGAGCACCTTAACCAAAATAGTTGCTAATGGACATCTGACATTCCCCTGCCTAAGGGTAACAAGTTCTTAGAGTTCTTATAGGCACGGGCCATTTTTGGTACTCTTTAGCTTA
Source organism: Spea hammondii (assembly GCA_029215755.1). Lineage (NCBI taxonomy): Eukaryota > Metazoa > Chordata > Amphibia > Anura > Pelobatidae > Spea > Spea hammondii. The sequence goes on from JARDYJ010000004.1 coordinate 71,062,470, forward strand.
TTAAGGGAATCTTTATGGAAGACCTAAGTATTCATGCCTTGGGGCACCTGGGATGTGAACCCACCCTTGGAGAATAAGACTTGCCTCCATATCAGGTTTCCCAGCAGGCAAGAGCAAGTTCCATTGATGTCTTCTGTCTGAAAATTACTTCTGCTACAATAGGCGGAAATGTGCAATGGAATCACGTTATCAATCTCTTATGATCTGTGTTAATCAATACAGAGTAAACTGCTCTCATCTTAAGGATGTCAGCCAATCATTAATCACCTTGTCCTGATTCCATACCTACCCCAGTTTACACAGTTGATTCCCTGTCAGCCTTAACCTAAAAGTCAAACTGCTCACTAACTCTTTTTTAGAACCTTCAGCCTTGAAGAGTGAAATGCTGTGCATGACATTTTTTACACTCATAGCACTACAAGTGCAGTAATAACAAGTGAGTTATTAAGCAAGTAATAATGCTTGTACCGCTGAGCAGATCATGTCTAAGGATACGTGCTGCATTATTTTAGTATTAAATGCTGTCAAACATTACAGTTAGACTAAAAGAGTATATGCATGGGATATAAACGGGTATTAGGCATATGAATAGGATTGAAACCCATACAGCATTTGTCTGTGTGTTTAATCTACACAAACTGTTACAAAAACCGAATGTGTGGATCTTCTGCTCAAGCTGTGGGCTATGCAAATGGACCAGAATCATGATGTCATGTACACTTTGAGATAAGTAGGAAAAAAAGGTATACCTGAAATATACAGAAAGAGGAGGAAAGCTGAAATAGTCCTAATGACCTGTTGCCAGTGTATGGATTTATCAACTGAGGCCTCAAGTAGTTTCTGAATGAAACGATTCTGGCACAGATCCTTGGACATGGCCTCTACCTCTAAAGAATGAAAACCTTGAGCACACTTTGCCAGCATCTCGACCTGCCAACATCACAAAACAAAGCAGACATGTTTATGATTAGAGTAAGGAGGGGAGACTTTAATGTTTCCGGCCTTTGTAATACATTTGCTAATGCCATCTTAATTGTTAGCTCTAAACACTAATATTTACAAGACCTACACTAATGCCAAATGTATGTTATTGCAATACAATAGCTGATATTGTTTACATCAACAGAATATGCACATGCATATAAAAATCACTTTCCTTTGATTCTTCAACGTAGAAGAGACGTATTTTAACATTGAAAATTCATAAAAAGACTGAAGAAAAGTTAAGTATGTAAAGAAACCCAAGCATATCCAAACAGCTGTTTTGTTACAAGCTTTGTGTAGAAAAAATCTTGTTATATTAGGCATGTGACTAGAATTGAATCATTTTCCATTTTGCCATTTTGATGTCAAAGTTGGGTCTAGACCTACTGCTTATGCTAGTTTGGATTAGACATCTAATGACTCAAAAGTGGATGTTAAAAATACAATTGGGTTTGTTTAGTATTTTCAACAAGCAATTAACACCTTCAGTCCCTTAAATCCCTGGAGTACTTCAAAGCCCAGAGCAATTTTGCCATTTGTGCGCTATGTCGGTTCAGGGATTATTCTCCTTTCCTGCAAATAGTGTACCCATGTAAACTATATATTGTTTAAGGAGAGCGTGAGCTTTTTTTATACCATAGTTAGATGATTAGCTGAAAACTTAGGGTGAGAAATTTAGTAAAAACTAGCGAATTTTATATATTTTTCATCTGAATCCTCACAAAATGAGGTAAAGTGATGAAAAATCCCCTCCAAGTTTATCAATTCAGGTGTCCTGATTTCAGAAATACCTAATTTATATAGAATTTCCATACTTTCCCAGCACACAAAGGTGTACATTATTCGTAGATTTTTTACATTAGGTATGATGGGATTGCAACTCTAATTTTAAACAAATAAATAAAAAATACCCACAAAAGTATATATTTCTTTAAAGCAGACAACCCAGACTATCGTATCAGGGATATTTGGGCACTCTTTACGCAGCTATTTGGCCATGTGTGAACTTTTGTGTTTTCTTCCAGCTCATGAGTTAAAATTATCATAGTTCCTGGTATTTCTTAATATTTTAAAGTAACTAGTGGGAAAATATTACCTCAATAGACCTTGTCATTTTTCTTAAAGGGACACACCAGCCATCATAATCACATAATGGATTTGATAAACACTTGATCCCTTTCAATTTTCATGTGGTCTGTTTTGCAAATACATGAGGTAAACCTGCAGAATCAGAAACACATAGTAACCCTTCTTGGAGCCCAATGGGTCATGTTTAGGAGTGATCTACAGTATGACATGTTTTTACTCAGTTTTCATACATATCAGCTAAGTTGATCAGCAAGATTTTTTTCCATTTGACATGACCAGGCAGCATGAAATAAACTTTTTTTTCTTAATTTAGATAACTCTAACGCTACCTCATAAACGTTAACAGCTTTCAGAGTTTCAGTTGATGTATTCTTTCTGTCTAACCTGTTTTCATTTTATTGATACGCAAGTGTTGAAAGAACTTATTTTTTCTTTCTACAGTTCAAAGAAAGTTTAACTGTTCCACTACAGATACCAGTTTTGTAATGTATTCATTTCCCTTGATGTACCTTTGTTATGATAGAACATTACAAAATATTTAACTAAACGTACAACTTCTTGAAATGAAATATCCCTAGCTGGTTAACCCTATGTCTGATTCCCTATAAAAATTCACTTACAACCGCCCCTTTCATTGAAGTACTTTATAGCCATCAGGAGTTTTCTGTTTGCTTGAATATTCATTTTGCAGAGACTTACAACTGAACTCACAGACTATCAACTATTGAAGGCCAATAGCCATGCTGCAGGGTTTGGGCTAAACTCACAGACCACTTTTTCCCAAAGGATAAGCCCTCAGGTGTTAGTAGCCAGGTATTTTACAGATAATCCACTCTGTCCCTGGAAAATCATCAAAATCAAGGAGAAAGAAGTGAAAATGGCCATAACAATATACCAATTCAAGGTCGGTGCATGCAACAGTATGATAAGACAAACGGTCAATCCAGGCCTAAACAATAAGGCAGTATTTGAGCAGCAATTAAGAGTAATCAATAGTACCGTCCAAGATTAGGAAACCAGGAGGCACAGCAGTCAAAACAGAGGCCAAGTCACAATAGGAAACACAGGAGATCTTCAAAAGGGACAGTAACCACACAATGGTGAGGCCAAAATGAAAAAAGAAGGTATTCTCCCTCAGAATCATGTGATTTCTTGATATGCCATTGGAGGATCTGCCCTCTATTAGATGCATAAAGAAAAGCTAGGGCTAGGGGCTTTCTCAAGCACTGATTGGGGAATGGTGGAAAATTGTTACTGTGGTCACTAAAGATACTTTCAAAATGAGCTACTGTATGTGTTTCTTTTCTTACATGATGTCCGGTATAAACTCTGCATCCACCTAGCATAGTAAACGTTTTGACAGCGTAACATCTAAGCCATAAGCGTTATTCCCCTACAACCCCCAAGACCTTCTAGGCACAATTAACACAATTGAGGACACAGAGTGAGGCTGTAAACATTTCCTACAGTATTAAGTACCAGTGTTTGTTTAAAAAAAGACCATGATTCAAATTTAGAAATAATTTCATGTTGTATACTCTGTTAATGTGAAATCTGTATCTTTGTAATAACATTCGTATCGAAGATAGCTAGAGAGGTAATTTTCGGTGTTGAGTTTGGACCCTCCTTCTGTACAAGTTGAAACCATACATCACCTTTTGAATTGTAAGTAAGTAATGACTTTTCCTATCTATGAATAAGTAAGTACCTTATGTGGAAAACACTTTTCCTGGTTGTGTCTTTTTTACTCCAGTGTCTCTGTCCATAAGGGTGTATTTACTAAAACAGGAGGTGGAGGGAGATTTTACAGAGGAGTATTAATTTCAACTGACTGAATTCAACATTCATTATGGAGGGTCATGGATGGTAAGTTTCTCTACTTGAAACTTTGGCCCTATAGTTACACAGAAGCTCACTGATGCTGGCCATTTATAATGTAAATTCACATTGGCAAGTTTAAACTGAAACATACTTGCCAACATCCAGCTTTAGTGAATAAACATAATCCTAGCTGCTGGTAGTTGCTCCTTTAGTAAGCATTGCTTTTTCTGCTCTTTGGGAGTGTTGCATTTCCCCTTTGATGTGACATTTGACATAAGGAAATGTATGGTTGTATTTTTAGGGCAGGATATTTTTGGTAAAATATGTAAAACAGTTCAATATTGTAGTTATATAATTTTGTGTTTGACAGATTTAGTGACACAAGTATCTCTCCTACACTTACGGAAATACCGGTACATATTCCATGATGCTCAGCAAATACATATGCTATCTATTGTGTTCCTAGTTTTATGTTCTTCTCCTGTGTAGTTATTTTTAATAGATCTTACTCATATAACTGAGGAAGAACAACCAGGCATAACAAACTTCTTAATGCTTTCATTAATAAATCATATACAGAATGATTGTTCTCATGGTATGTCTAGAAATATTAGAATAGCCACCAATTCTGTAAAGCCTTGTGTTGTGCCAAGTCATTGAAGTCATATTGTAGCATATATTATATATACCAGCATCATGGAAGCAGTATGTCTGGCTGAGCCTCATGTGAACTGTAGTTAACAGCAGATGATGTGACAGGTGTTAGCTGTGAATTAAAACTCCCACGATGCCCAGTCATGGTGGACACCTGGCTGACTGAGCTTCATGGGAATTGGAATTCACAGCTAACATCTACTGTTAACTGCTCTTTCCATGATGCTCAGCCAGCATCATGGAAGTAGTATGTCTGGTTGAGCCTCATGGAAATTCAATGTGTTGGTTATTTTTAATATGCATGACTTTGCGAGAGCAAAGTGTTCCTCTTTCACATTTTGAAATGTTGGGAGGTATGGTAAGGGCGTAGCACTCCCACACGACACCAAACATATGTACTCCAAGAGGGGTTGTTGTATTACCCAAGTAAAGGACCTTGGACTAACCTCTCTTTCCTGTCAAGGGCATCAGTAAGATAGTGTTATGTGCTTCACAGATGTCTGTAAAAATTAAATGGAGCAGCCACTCAGCAGATGTGGGAAAGGTTAATACTAGACTTGTGCATTCGTCTTCGGGCGAACATGAAAACGAGCACGAAGAGGCCGTTTTTTTGTTCGTTCCGAAGGAACGTAGAACAGAATACAGTGCCGGCAAACCGTAGGCGAAGACGAAGACTCACAATCACGAAGAATCGAAGATTCTTCGTGATCGTCTTCGTTTTTGCCGCGCAACCGCCAAAATTTCAAACAGGAGTGAGCTGATCCTCGTCTGTCCAATCAGCTCACTCTTGTGACGTAACGCTAAGGGTCTCGTCCAATGCCTGTGCTGCTGTTTTTTGAATTCTGAAGGCGCCTTTATAAGACCAGAGCTTGCCTGAGAGATCCATTCATTTTTCGCTGTGACTGCTTTGGCAACACTGCTGTGCTGCATCCGAGCGTTACAGAGAGAGATTGTTCTGTTCTGTGTGAGACTGGTAAGCCTTAGCCTGCCATTTCTCACTGTGTACTTCATCCTCACTTCAGTGCTACTTAATTAATATATTTAATAATAATAATTTGATTAATTTAATTTTTTTAAAATTAATTTGTCATCAACTTTAGTGTAAGTGCTGTTGAGTTGACAGTGCACCCAGTGCCTCAGTGGCACTGGGGTGCCCTTGCCCTGGGCTGGCACTAGTGCCTATTGCCTGTCCTGCTTAAATAAATTAAATAGAATTTATAAATTACAATTTAATAGAATCTATAATTTAATAGTTCATTATAATATTATATATATATATATATATTTGTCAGTCATATATATATATATACTATAGTATACTAGTGTAGAGTGTACTGTAGACATTCATCTACTAGTGTCTAATTTAAAATCAGTAATATTAATTAATATAATTAATAATTGAATTCATTATAAAATTATATATATATTTGTCAGTTATAGTTAGTAATAGTATACTAGTGTAGAGTGTACTGTAGACATTCAGAACATCTACTAGTGTCTAATCTAAAATCAGTAATATCAATAATTCTCTAATTCTTTCTTATCTTAATAGTTAATTAAATTAGCTATAAATAAAAGTAATAATATTAATTAATTACTACTAGCGTATAGTTCAGCTAATCTTATTAGTACTGGTGCTGCAGCTCTATAGTTTGTGCTTTGTTTTAGCAACAGTAAGAGACCAAGTCAATTTTTCTTAATTAATCTTTCATTTTATTTCATTTGTTTTGCTCACCTCAGTCCATCAGTGAAGTGAACTTGTTGGGCTAGTGAGTGCAGCCGCATAAGTGCTGTGTTTTTTTTTGATCAGCAAGCAGTGACGTTAACTGTTTTGCAAAGATTTTCTCATTTATTTTACATTTTATTTCAATTTTATTAAAAGTACCCTTAGTGTTTTGCTCACCTCAGTCCATCAGTGAAGTGAACTTGTTGGGCTAGTGAGTGCAGCAAGCAGTGAAGATAACTGTTTTGCTGTGACATTTTATTTTATTTCTAATTCTTTTCAAGAAAAATTGACTGTGACGAGCTGTACTAAGCAAAGCTTCAAGCTACTAGCTGTAGTACTAAAATAATTCTAATCTTCTTTAATCTTAATCTATAATATATTATAAATAATAATATTCTAATTCATAATCTATAATATAAGTAATTCTAATTCTAAATTCTAATTCATAATCTATATTCTTCTATCTATAATACATAATATATAAGTAAATTATTTCTAATCTATTAATATTATATAACTTAATATTAATTAATAAATCATATACTGAATCTGATTTAACCTCACTTTAGCTTAGTGGGTTTGAGAGCGTCTGCCTAGAGGTAGACTTATAGTAAGGAAATATAGCTTTAGGCTAGCATAGTGGTAGGCTAAGCTCTTAGGCCCGTGTAAATTCAAATAAAAAATAAAATACTGCTAGTTATTAAATAGTTAATCTTGAGTTAATAATTTCAATAACTTTAGGATTTTGGCAGATTGCACACAGCACAGTGCAGTAGTGCATAGTTTTACTTTTTAAGCAGTAGCACTGAAGAGAACTTCCTCTAATTTTTTTGTCTTTAATTCGTTTTTCCTTTTTTTTATTTTTATTTTTATAGTTTTTTAAACACTACACTACACTACACTACACACACAACACAAAATTTGAAATGGATCCTCCTTTTGGGACTAAGGAGGGACAAGCTCCATCTACCACCACCACCACCACCACCAGCACCACCACCAGCACCACCACCAGCTCTAAGATGCAGCCTTTGCGTCAGTCTAGTCGGCCAAGTAGGCCAAGCTCTCGCTTATCATTTGGGGAAGCATTGCTTGAAGGATCATCAAGTAAAGGAAAGGCACCAAAAGCAGGCAGTAGTAGTGCGGCTAGGCCCACAAGCTCTATGGTTTTTTACGGAAAGCCTAAAGCACCAGAAGCACGTTCAAAGTTAAAGGGTAGCACAAGTAGTACCAGCCCAGTGACTAAAAAGAAGTGCCTTTTGCCCCAAGCAGCATCTTCCCCATCCACCAGCAGCATGCAAGGTACCAAGCAGAGCCAAATTAGCAGCAAGACTCAGAGGGGTCCCAAACCAAAGCGATCTCATTCCTTTGTAGGGAAAACCACCACCACCACCACCCCCGCCTCTACCACCACTAGTGCTGCGCCTACTGTTCCCACTGGTACCGCCACGCCATGTCCTCCTAGTACCTCTAGCAAGCCACCAAGTCCTTACAAAATTTTTGTAAAGACAGTTAGAGAGAGGGCTACACATAGTGGAACTCCACCTAGCGAGGTAGCAGAGGAGCCTGAGACTGAGAGGCCAAGTGCAGAGTCTATTCTTCCTGCTCGCACTACTACTAGTCACGAGTCTCACGACGATATCAGTCTTAGCTCCAGCCTAGCAGGAATTCCATTCGATCTGGCTAATGAAGAGCTAGACTATGAGCCAGAGGAAGTAGAGGAGATGAGTGGTCAGGAATCAGATTCCTCAGGGAGCAGTGTCCAAATGACTAGTGCACAATTTTCCCCTGAGCCTCCACCTTCTCCGCTACGATCATCACCATCACCACCACCAGCAGCAGCAGCAAAACCTAGCAAATCTAAAGCAATTAGCAGTCCCACTATGGCCAGTACTGTTACCACCAGTCCCACCACCACTAGTTCTGCCTCTGTTCATCCACCCCGAGCAGTAAGAGCAGCACCCAAGGCACACTCCAAGGCTATGCGCGCCCCAATTTGGGAGCACTTTGAAAATGTTGAAGAAGGGCGCTATGGAAAGTGCAAACATTGTGGGAAGCTAATAAGCAGAGGGAAAGTGTCTGGCCATTTTACCAGTGCTAGCATGAAGCATCACCTCAGCACTCAACACAACGCTGTGCTATTGGGGAAAGATGCAGAGGTAAAACTTAGTGCAGGCAGCATAGCTGGTGGCCGTGGAAAAACCCCAACAGCTTCTTCTTCTGAGCCAATAGCAGCAGCAGCAGCAGCAGCAGCAACTAGTGCTGGCAGCCAGAGACCAAGGCAGGTTGGAGCACTGCATGCCCAGCCCACCCTGGAAGAATTTGGGGCATTCCACTCCAAGAGAACGATGCCCAAACAGCAGGCCAATAAAGTAACGCGACTTATTGGTCAGTTCATTGCTGTTGGAGGGGCATCCTTCTCCATGATTGAAGGGGAGCCTTTCAAACAATTGATGGCGGCTGTGGCTCCACAATACACAGTTCCGTCACGTTCCACTTTCAGCAGGAACATTGTCCCCTCGCTGTATCGGTCCTGTGTTGCAGCAGTGAAAGAGGAGCTTTCCAAGGCTGCTGGTCAGTGTGTTCATTTCACTACAGATTTGTGGAGTGCACCTAGCGCCCAGCATGCCTTTCTTTCTTTGACAGCACACTGGTGGCAGCCCGGTGTGTCTAAGGAAGTTGCTGCAGCAGGCTACCGATCATTCCTTCTCCATGCAGAAGTGATGGATGAAAAGCACACTTCCCAAAATATTCTGCATGCGATTAGGAAAATGTTTAGCCTTTGGGTGGGAGCAGAGGCGGGCACCAATGTTGAAGTTGGTTTTGTGGTAACTGACGGAGGTGCCAATATGGTGAAAGCGCTGCGAGATGGTCATATTGTTGGTGTGCGCTGTGCAGCCCACATCATCCATCTTGTAGTGAAGGCAGCAATGTCAGAAGGAACTAATGTGGCAGCAGTAGTTCTGTCCCGCTGCAGAAAGATCGCTGGGCACTTTCACCATAGTGTTAAGGCTAGCCAACTTTTGAGGGAAGAGCAAGAGAGGTCAGGTCTTCCCGTACACTGCCTACGTCAGGATGTCAGTACACGGTGGAACTCCACGTTAGACATGCTAGAGAGGATTTTGGAGCAGCAGAGGGCAATCCATAATCTTGCCTCAGAGCACAATATTGGGATTACCTCTCCATTGAATAGGGAGGATTGGACAGCGATCGCCCAGCTAGTGGCAGTCCTTAAACCATTCAGGGATGCCACAGAAAATTTAAGCTCAAACACTGCCAGTCTGGCCCAGGTAATCCCAGTGTTCTCCCATCTAGGCAGCAAGATGGATGTGTTCCTTGGAAACCGTGAGGCTGTTCAAGGTGGCACTCTACATCCTGACGTAGCAGCCATAGTCAGGAAGCTGAAGGATCTGCTAAAAGTACACCTTCGCAAGCGAATGGAAGAGAGTCCCGAAATGATGCTAGCGTGCCTTTGTGATCCAAGAATTAAGGGAAAGCTAGCTTTGAAATTCAATGTTCTCAGTAGCTACCGGGAGCAAATGGTCAACAAGGTGCGTGACTGGCAGCGTAAAATGGGAATGCTGTCCGAGGAGGGTGAGGTGCAGGAGGAGGAAGAGATGATGTGGTCTGCTACCCCTAGCAGCAGCATCAGCAGCAGTGCCACAAGCAGCACAACACAGCTGAGTGGAGCAGCTGCGTTTTGGGAAGAGGCACTTGGCAGTATAGTTGGACCATCTGACAGAGCTAGCAGCAGAAAGGAGAGTAGTGCTGCTGAAATGGTCAAACTTTACCTCTGTGAAGTTCCTTCTGCTCCTAATGTTGATCCTCTTAGCTACTGGGATGAAAAGAAGAGTGTGTGGCCTGCACTCTCATGGGTTGCGCAGCAGCTTCTATCATGTCCGCCAACCACTGTTCAAAGTGAGCGCGTGTTTTCTATGACTGGAAACATACTGAGTCCACAGCGCTCACGCATGGCACCTCATCTGATGGAGCAGATTGCCTTTCTTAAATTCAATCTGCCCAAATTGGGTTACCCAGCTCTTAGCTTGGAAAGTTAAATTTTTTCTCTCTAATGTTTAAGGTAGTTTCTCCCCCTGGTTGCACTTGCTGCGGTGTGGCAATGCCTGCTACCTCCGCTGGTGTAGCCAATTTACGCTAGGGCCTAGTGTCTGAGCTCTGTAAGTCCGCTCCCAAACGCCTAGGACTGACAGTCTTTGGATGCTTTGCCCTGGGGTGAAACAGGTGAGTGGGTCGTCAATTGCCCACTCATTCACCTTTTTCCGTTTCCAACGCTGCTGCTGGTGGTGGTGCCAGTATCTTTTGCCAGTTCGCTTCCTGGCTGAAATCATGCCTCAGATGTCCCTAATGGAAAGGGTAGTTTCTCCCCCCTGGTTGCACTTGCTGCGGTGTGGCAACGCCTGCTACCTCCGCCGGTGTAGCTAGCTTATGCTAGGGCCTTGTGTCTGAGTTCTGTAGGTCTGCTCCCAAACGCCAAGGACTGACAGTGCTTGGATGCTTTGCCCTGGGGTGAAACAGGTGAGCGGGTCGTCAATTGCCCACTCATTCGCCTTTCCCAATTCTGCTGCTGCTGGTGGTGGTGCCAGTGTCTCTCTTCAATGCCAGTTCGCTTCCTGGCTAGTGTCATGCCTCGAATGTCCCTGATGGTAAGGGTAGTTTCTCCCCCCTGGTTGCACTTGCTGCGGTGTGGCAACGCCTGCTACCTCCGCCGGTGTAGCCAGCTTACGCTAGGGCCTTGTGTCTGAGTTCTGTAGGTCTGCTCCCAAACGCCAAGGACTGACAGTGCTTGGATGCTTTGCCCTGGGGTGAAACAGGTGAGCGGGTCGTCAATTGCCCACTCATTCGCCTTTCCCAATTCTGCTGCTGCTGGTGGTGGTGCCAGTGTCTCTCTTCAATGCCAGTTCGCTTCCTGGCTAGTGTCATGCCTCGAATGTCCCTGATGGTAAGGGTAGTTTCTCCCCCCTGGTTGCACTTGTTGCGGTGTGGCAACGCCTGCTACCTCCGCCGGTGTAGCCAGCTTACGCTAGGGCCTTGTGTCTGAGTTCTGGAAGTCCGCTCCCAAACGCCAAGGACTGACAGTTTTTGGATGCTTTGCCCTGGGGTGAAACAGGTGAGCGGGTCGTCAATTGCCCACTCATTCGCCTTTTCCAATGCTGCTGCTGCTGCTGCTGGTGGTGGTGCCAGTGTCTCTTCTCTGCCAGTTCGCTTCCTGGCTAGTGTCATGCCTCAAATGTCCCTTATGGTAAGGGCAGTTTCTCCCCCCTGGCTGCCTCTGTCTGCGGTGTGGCAACGCCTGCTACCTCCGCCGGAGTGGCCAGCTTACGCTAGGGCCTTGTGTCTGAGCTCTGGAAGTCTGCTGCCAAACGTCTAAGACTGACAGTGTTTGGATGCTTTGCTCTGGGGTGAAACAGGTGAGTGGGTCGCCAATTGCCCACTCATTCGCCTTTCCCAATTCTGATGCTGCTGCTGCTGGTGGTGGTGGTGCCAGTGTCTCTTCGATGCCAGTTCGCTTCCTGGCTAGTGTCATGAATCAAATGTCCCTAATGGTAAGGGCAGTTTCTCCCCCCTGGCTGCCTCTGTCTGCGGTGTGGCAACGCCTGCTACCTCCGCCGGAGTGGCCAGCTTACGCTAGGGCCTTGTGTCTGAGCTCTGGAAGTCTGCTGCCAAACGTCTAAGACTGACAGTGTTTGGGTGCTTTGCCCTGGGGTGAAACAGGTGAGTGGGTCGCCAATTGCCCACTCATTCGCCTTTTCAATGCTGCTGCTGGTGGTGGTGCCAGCATCTCTTCTCTGCCAGTTCGCTTCCTGGCTAGAGTCATGCCCAAAATGTCCCTAATGGTAAGGGCAGTTTCTCCCCCCTGGCTGCCTCTGTTTGCGGTGTGGCAACGCCTGCTACCTCCGCCGGAGTGGCCAGCTTACGCTAGGGCCTTGTGTCTGAGCTCTGGAAGTCTGCTGCCAAACGTCTAAGACTGACAGTGTTTGGGTGCTTTGCCCTGGGGTGAAACAGGTGAGTGGGTCGCCAATTGCCCACTCATTCGCCTTTTCAATGCTGCTGCTGGTGGTGGTGCCAGCATCTCTTCTCTGCCAGTTCGCTTCCTGGCTAGTGTCATGCCTCCAATGTCCCTAATTGTAAGGGCAGTTTCTCCCCCCTGGCTGCCTCTGTCTGCGGTGTGGCAACGCCTGCTACCTCCGCCGGAGTGGCCAGCTTACGCTAGGGCCTTGTGTCTGAGCTCTGGAAGTCTGCTGCCAAACGTCTAAGACTGACAGTGTTTGGGTGCTTTGCCCTGGGGTGAAACAGGTGAGCGGGTCGCCAATTGCCCTCTCATTCGCCTTTCCAATTTTTCAATGCTGCTGGTGGTGGTGGTGGTGGTGGTGCCAGCATCTCTTCTCTGCCAGTTCGCTTCCTGGCTAGAGTCATGCCCAAAATGTCCCTAATTGTAAGGGCAGTTTCTCCCCCCTGGCTGCCTCTGTCTGCGGTGTGGCAACGCCTGCTACCTCCGCCGGAGTGGCCAGCTTACGCTAGGGCCTTGTGTCTGAGCTCTGGAAGTCTGCTGCCAAACGTCTAAGACTGACAGTGTTTGGGTGCTTTGCCCTGGGGTGAAACAGGTGAGCGGGTCGCCAATTGCCCTCTCATTCGCCTTTCCAATTTTTCAATGCTGCTGGTGGTGGTGGTGGTGGTGGTGGTGGTGCCAGCATCTCTTCTCTGCCAGTTCGCTTCCTGGCTAGAGTCATGCCCAAAATGTCCCTAATTGTAAGGGCAGTTTCTCCCCCCTGGCTGCCTCTGTCTGCGGTGTGGCAACGCCTGCTACCTCCGCCGGAGTGGCCAGCTTACGCTAGGGCCTTGTGTCTGAGCTCTGGAAGTCTGCTGCCAAACGTCTAAGACTGACAGTGTTTGGGTGCTTTGCCCTGGGGTGAAACAGGTGAGTGGGTCGCCAATTGCCCACTCATTCGCCTTTTCAATGCTGCTGCTGGTGGTGGTGCCAGCATCTCTTCTCTGCCAGTTCGCTTCCTGGCTAGTGTCATGCCTCAAATGTCCCTAATTGTAAGGGCAGTTTCTCCCCCCTGGCTGCCTCTGTCTGCGGTGTGGCAACGCCTGCTACCTCCGCCGGAGTGGCCAGCTTACGCTAGGGCCTTGTGTCTGAGCTCTGGAAGTCTGCTGCCAAACGTCTAAGACTGACAGTGTTTGGGTGCTTTGCCCTGGGGTGAAACAGGTGAGCGGGTCGCCAATTGCCCTCTCATTCGCCTTTCCAATTTTTCAATGCTGCTGGTGGTGGTGGTGGTGGTGGTGGTGCCAGCATCTCTTCTCTGCCAGTTCGCTTCCTGGCTAGAGTCATGCCCAAAATGTCCCTAATTGTAAGGGCAGTTTCTCCCCCCTGGCTGCCTCTGTCTGCGGTGTGGCAACGCCTGCTACCTCCGCCGGAGTGGCCAGCTTACGCTAGGGCCTTGTGTCTGAGCTCTGGAAGTCTGCTGCCAAACGTCTAAGACTGACAGTGTTTGGGTGCTTTGCCCTGGGGTGAAACAGGTGAGTGGGTCGCCAATTGCCCACTCATTCGCCTTTTCAATGCTGCTGCTGGTGGTGGTGCCAGCATCTCTTCTCTGCCAGTTCGCTTCCTGGCTAGAGTCATGCCCAAAATGTCCCTAATGGTAAGGGCAGTTTCTCCCCCCTGGCTGCCTCTGTTTGCGGTGTGGCAACGCCTGCTACCTCCGCCGGAGTGGCCAGCTTACGCTAGGGCCTTGTGTCTGAGCTCTGGAAGTCTGCTGCCAAACGTCTAAGACTGACAGTGTTTGGGTGCTTTGCCCTGGGGTGAAACAGGTGAGCGGGTCGCCAATTGCCCACTCATTTGCCTTTCCCATTTCCTTTTCCATTTCATTATTTTCCTTCTGATACACAACCAACCAAACATAACACACACAATAACACATATAAACACACAGTGACATCACACATAACACACATACACACACACTTACAATGCACAAAACACAAGGACCTTTTCCTTGTTATTTGCCCTGGCCTTCACTCACTAATAGCATTACATTAACACTATAACTCACACTTCACCCTATAACATTTTTCCATCCACATACCTGCCAACAGACCCAACTTTTTCAGGGACAGTCCTGCTTTTTTCCAGTCCTGTCCCATCTAATTTAGCTAAACTAGGTATGCAAAATGCAAATACACATAGGTAGTTATAGCTCGGTAGGTAACGCTACTATAAACATTTAATAAATATAATCAAGTACTAAATAATAAATCTAACTTTAAAATACATTTAAATAAACCCCTATTTTTTTTTAAAAAAAAACATTAAAATTAAATTATTATTATTTAGACATAATCCATCTTTAACCAAACCAGTGCACTGCTACTAATCTTAAACATAACCGTACATTAACCCTAAGCTATTTTTTAGTTCTTGTCCAACATTTTTCCATCAGCATACCTGCCAACACACCCAAGATTTTGGTGGACAGTCCTGCTATTTTCCAGTCCTGTCCAATAAGTAAGTTGGGTTGTTGCAAAGTATGCCATTGTAAATAGGTAGCAAATGTTAGGCATGTAAAGTGGTCCAAAATCAATTTAAAAATGTAAAATATTCCCTATTCTTTTATTAAACATCTATGGACAGTACACCTCGGTATGTGTGTGCAACTCTATTGGTCGTTTCGGCAGGGGGCTCGCCTGCCATCAACGAATGAAGTGCATTCTGCAGTTCTGCAATTCACTCGTTGATGCCAGACCAGCCCCCTGCCGAAACGACCAATAGAGCTGCACACACGTACCTTCACGGCAGCTGCTGCTGCTGTGATGTGTTATTAACCCCGTATTAACCCCTGCTAGGCAACCAGGAGGAAAACGAAGATTAAACGAGCACGAAGAATGTCCGCGAATATTCGCCCGAAGAGAAGACAGGAACGGGCGAATATTCGCGGAATACGAAGATTTTTTTTTCCCCGAAGACGAGCACGAAGACGAACACGAAGAGCCCCCTGGTGCCCAAGTCTAGTTAATACAGTGATGGAATTTTAACATGAATGGGATAGGCATATATCTTGAATATAAGAAAAGAATAAGCACCAATTAGGGTATGAGTCAATACAGCAGAAGCACTGGACAATGTGAATGTTTCGTATTTGCCATCAAATTATATTTTTCTAAAATTTAACAGGAAATCAATTAGATTATGTCATAGATCCTAGCTTCTGTAAAGTAAAATAATCCCTAATTTAGAAACAGAAAGTGTAAACTAAAGATGGTGTCATAAATGTATTTATGCTAAAAGAAACCCACATGGCACATTACTTTCTTTATTGAATCATTAAAGCTTGATTAATACAATTTTCCATCATATTGATAGTTTCAATGATCTGCATTTGTGTTTCTATTTACATAAATGTGGCACCAGGGCAGGATTAAGATGCTCTCAATAATATTTTGCTATGGCCAGCCAGAACACCTACCAAAATGTCAGCGTCTCATCCATAATCTGTATTGATGAGTCCCTTTGTACATACATACACAAGGACTATTTAAGCATATGGGTCACAAGACTTGAACTAGTCATATACCAAGATGCCAGTTAGTTTTACAGTTACATGATTATATTATTAACAAAAATAACATTGAATATCAAAGTACTATACAAAAAAAAATGAAGACACCTTGGTTCCAGGAACAAAGAAATAAAGAAATTGGGAATTTCATAGCTGACGTTTCAAGTTCATGCCTGCAAAGAATGACGATTTCCTCATTTCAAAATAATCTTGTAAACCCAAAATAAGTGAAGGATAGAAAAGGTCATTGGAAGGAATGCAAAAACTGGAAAAACAGCCTATGTTGCAGCATTTTCAAAACACAAAACAGGCCGTGTTGAAACTATCTACTTACAAATGTACACATTCTGTCATGTGTGTTGGTATTTCAGTTCAATTTTAGTGCTGCACATAAAAGAAAGCAGTTTAGATTCTTGTGAAATTTTAAAAATAACACATGGATTATTTAACCAGAGTGCAAAACCTTGGTGATTAAAAATAATTATACATGGAGGATATTCATGTTCTTGAAACCTAGAATTAATATTACAGACTATGGCAACAATAATAATCGCAAGATATATTCATACAATTTCACTAACTGGGCATGAATGAAAATATTGAGATGGGATTTTTATGAATAAAAACATTGCACACTAAAACTTTTGCCGAAATCTAAACAAACGGCATACGAAGTATCACTTTCCACCCCATGAAAGCTCCCACAGACAAATCTTTCTACAGCCATTTGCATGAGGTATGCTGTGACCACTCAGAATCTCACATTTCCTGAGCGAGGATACGTCACATGTGTCATGACATAGACATGCAGGAACTGTAATCACTTTCCACGCATACCCCTGTTGAAGTTACTGTGATTTTTTTTAACTTTCCACCCAGTTCAAATCCTTTCTATCCGTCATGGTCAATGAGGTTTACCATATTTGTTAGCAAACCTTATTTTTTTTAGAGGTGGGAACTAGGGAGATGACTGACTTCAGAAGACCAACTGATATGGTCTATTCTGTTGCCTTGTTAAAGGTATAGGGCCCGGTATTTTGATGGGTGACCTTGATACATGTCAATTTATAGGACTGAGGGGTTGTCTACAAAATCAACAGTTTATGTCTCTGATTTGCATTATTTCTTGTGTTTAAGATTTCCTTAAAGAAGGCATTCTTTAGGATGTATGCTTTATGCACATGCAAAAAGCCTGTCTAGCAATGAGTAAAATAATAATGAGATCCACCCGCCGGACACATATTTAACAGACTGACATTCTGAAACAAGCCAGACAGTTATGACATTCTGTCCAGCCAATAATTGCAAATCCTCCACATGTAGATTGATGACTCTATCATCATTGAGAATAGGCTATGAATAAAATGCAGTAAAACACACTCCATTATTTTTTAACATTGTTCTGCATTTGTGGTTTAGTTTGTCTGTGTCCATTAAATATGACATTGAAAAATGAAATGTTGTGCAAAGCTCCACTTACTAATGTGCACTAAAGACTTAAATTGTAAACTCCCAAGGTAGTCTAGGAAGGTCAGTTCAAAATATATATTAAACTTACAAGGTTATGGAAATAAGAATTATTTCCTTTTAGCAAAACTGACAGTTTATCTTTCAAGAGCATCGTTTTAGCAACTTTTCTCTGTTCTTGCAAATATTTATTAACTTACAAAATAAAGAGCTTGCTGTTTTAATTTAACACTTATCACAAGTCCATTCTGCATCACACTCGTATTCTGTAATGCATTAAACTTCTTTCCCTATTAAGGAGAATTTATGCGAAATAAGAAAAAAACTGCAAGACTTGGTCAGAGCATCTCCAAAACTGCAGCTCTTGTGGGGTGTTCCTGGTCTGCAGTGGTCAAAAGTGGTCCAAGGAAGGGAAAGCAGTGAATCAGCGACAGAGTCATGGACGGCCAAGGCTCATTAATGCACGTGGGGGAAAAGTTAATGCTGGTTCTGACAGAAAAGTCCCAGAACACACAGTGCATCACAGTTTGTTGTGTATGGGGATGTGTAGCCGCAGACCAGCCAGGGTGCCCATGGTGACCCATATATAATGCCAAAAGTGCCTACAATTGGCACATGAGCATAAGAACTGGATCATGGAGCAATGTTACAAGGTGGCCCGGTCTGATGAATCAGGTTTTCTTTCACATCATGTGGATGGCCAGGTGCGTGTGCATCGCTTACCTGTAGAAAACATGGCACCAGGATGCATCCATGGAGGCCCACACAAACACATACAAACTTATGCTAAGAAACACCTACACATTTAAAAGCACTTTCATATACATCTATGCTAACACACAAACACTCACACAATCATACTAGAACATACAAACACTTTCACATACACTTATATATACACATTCATTCTCACATACAGTTATACATAGACATTCATGCTCACATACACTTATTGTCATGCCCCACATGTACTCACCCCTGCCTCTCAACTTCCTACAGCCTCTCCTGGTCACGGTAGTGCTCTGTGATCGAAGGGTAGAAGCTGCAGTCTAAAGTAATGACGTTTACCCGCAATCACCGAGGACATCTTCCAGGACCTCATCATGTGCCACAGTGGTTGCCGACACATGTGGGAGTCTAGAAAACCCATCCTCTACGCTGTGTGGTCCTCCAATAGAGAAAAGCACCCTCTCAACACACCCCACTCTCCACAAATCCAGCGAGGAAGAGGTGAAGCTTAGCTGCACTATAAAAACCCTTCAGGCAAAGACCACAGTGCTCCAGTGCTAAAGCTGCAGTACCAGAGCTATACTGTTCCAGTTCTAAAGCTGCAGTACCAGAGCTACAGTGTTCCTTGCCTGCCGCTCTTCCCTTCCTTATCTGCTCACCATACCCTGTACCTTTGCTCCAACTCCAAACCTGACACTTATACATACACATTCATGCTCACATACAAACATACAAACTGTCATAACCACCACAGGCTGATATAGATGTACCAATTACATCCCCTTTGAGACTATTGGCATCCTATGCTTGGTAGTCCATAACAACCAACTGGAATCATGAGGGCACCAGCCCAAGGAGTGTCCTTCACTTGTTAGGCTCATGTTTGAGAATGGAGTTCAATGCAAAGTGGATGCAAAGTACTGGGATTCAGCACAAAGATGAAGAAAACCTGAATTCCAAATACAGGCACAAAAGAGACAATACAAAATACAAGGTAAACAGTCCAAGAGTTAAAAGAAGGCAGGAGGAAATGTAATCCAGGTATCAGGCTGAGGCCAGTAAACAGAGAAATCAGTCCAGGCAGGCTTATATACTGAGTAAAGAGGTTGCAGGTATTGGTGATGATGAGATGACCAGCAGTCAAGTATTAAAAATGCAGCATGCAAAAAACCAGCAGTTTGCATATATATTAGTGCTGAAAGAAAGCTCCAGTAGGTGAAGAAGTGGTGGCAGACAGACAGGGAGACACCGCACACAGTCCAGAGTGAACCAGGTTCAAGACAGGACCTGACAGTACTTAAGCCAAAAACTTGTGCACCTCGAGTCAAACCACCCCTGTGGTTGACCCTTGCACCATGCCAGCATAACTAACTGTCAACGGGAATATAAAAACGAATCATAAAAAGGGAGAGGGTGGAACATTGTCACATGCAGCCTTTAGCACACTGAGGAAAATCCCTTAAGGGCTGTCCCCTAAGGCCCACCCACCAACTACCCTTGGTAGCATCTGCATATTGATTGACAGCACCCTAATAAACAAACAGGGCTGCAAGGTGTCCCTTCAATCATTTGGCTCATCAGTCCATTTTTTTTAACCTCCGGGCTGTTCTGATGTTTTAATTGACTACAACCTAACACATAATTCCATGACTCAAATGTTTTACTCTTTTCTGTAATTTGATCTATGCCTCTTTAACAACTGCATTTAAATACCCATGTTTTGTATGCTTGGTTCTCTATTTAATGCACAAGTGGATTTTTTTGTATGTTGCAAGTCAGCAGTATTTGAAAGTGTTTTGAGGGCTCACATCGTTATCAAGATACTACCTATCCTTATTACCGCAATACACTAGCTATTTAGCTTGTGAGCACTAACACAGCTTCCTGTTTCTGATATGAACCTACCCTTTGCTACTAGCTGGATTCATGCAAAACAAACTGCATCCATCTCTAACATTGGCATACTGCCCTCAAATAGATTTTTTTTCTTTGATGTACTCTGTGGCAAGAAAAGTACCTAACAAAAGTGATATTTTCCATTAATAAATTCAGCCAAGACTCATATTGAGTTTGAATATTGATGTTTGTTCCTTGTTTCTAACATATACTTTCACTCATTCTGCAGTGGGCTTCTTGGAATTGAGAGTCCATTTGGTAGATATTGGAGTTATTTTGTATGTAAACTAGTAGGGAATTGGAGGTTCAGAATCCTATTCAGATTACTAACCCACAATCATGCCATGGCTCAGCGAAAATAAATAGTGTATAACCTGTCTGTGCAGCAGGCGTGTGCTAACGTGGTAACCAAGGGAGCCAGTGGGGTCACACAATGCACGTTATATGACCCTGTGGTACTAGCATGGCAGCTCGCCCAGGGCTCTGGATGAGGTAAAAGGGAGAGGGAGAATGAGAGCTTGCACGGATGAGGGGAGAGGAAGTTACTGTGTGTATATAGGAATGTGTGTGTTTATGTGTAGGTGTTTGGTCATAGAAAAAGTGTGAGTGTCAGCATATGGTGTTAACATCAGTGTGTGTTACTGTATGACGGAAGAGTTTGCATGTGTTAGTAAACAGTGTTAGCATGTGTGTGTTTTGGAATTTGATGTGAGAATGAGTGTGTGTTGCAGTGTCAGGGGTGAGCCTAGGGTTAATGGCATGAGGAAGGTTAATGGCATGAGGAAGGTGAATGGTGTTAGAGTTAGTGGATGTTAGAGGAAGTTTGCATGTTAATAAGTGTACAGTAATAATACATAAAGAACTGGACCCTGTGTCAGTAGCGTACCTAGCGGGGGGCGGGCGGTCCGCACCGGGTGCCGCTCATCAACAATGTCCGCCGCTGGAGGAGCAGGCTCGCGCAAGGGAGCGGTATCGCAGGTATTTAGCAGACCTCCGGCTCCCTTGCGATCCGCGCAGCAACAGCTGCTGTGCGCCGGGATTTGTTGTCAGATCCCGGCGCACAATACTGAAGCCGCACCCACTGCCGTCCGTGCCTTCTGACCACGGAAGAAGACAAAAGAACTGAAGAAGAGGAGCGAAGAGGAGGAAAAGAAGCTGTAAGGAGAAAAGAGGAAAGGTAGGAAAGCATTCAGTGAGTGAGAGTTGATTGGTATATGTGTGGATTGGTATATGTGTGGATCGGTATATGTGTGGATCGGTGTATGTGTGTGGATTGGTATATATGTGGATTGGTATATGTCTGGATTGGTATATGTGTGGATTGGTATGCGTGTGGGTTGGTATGCGTGTGGGTTGGTATGCGTGTGGATTGGTATATGTGTGGATTGGTATATATGTGGATTGGTATATATGTGGATTGGTATATATGTGGATTGGTATGTGTGTGGATTGGTATGTGTGTGGATTGGTATATGTGTGGATTGGTATGTGTGTGGATTGGTATATGTGCAGATTGGTATGTGTGTGGATTGGTATATGTGCAGATTGGTAAGTGTGTGAGAGTGATGGGTGTTATGCTGTACCATTTCCAATGTATTTTTCATTATATAATTATGCTCTAGTACATCATAACTCCCATCACTCTATACTGTTCCATGCAGTGGCAGAGCTGGGAGACAGAGGCCTTGCAACCCCACCGCAGGACTCCTGAAAGGTAAGTGAACTTCAAAGTGGGAGAGGGTAGATAGTTAGGAGGGGATAGATAGGGAGAAGGGAGTGAGACGTGGGGATAGGGGGTAGATAGGGAGAAGGGAGTGAGAAGTGGTAGGTAGGACAAAAGGGAGTGAGAAGGGGTAGATAGGGCAATAATACTCCTATCATGCCAAGTCTGCGAGTACATCCTGGAATCTGGGTATGCCTGGGCATGATAGAAATGTGATTGCTGTTAACAATCATATATATATATATATATATATATATATATTAATATTGTTATTTAATTGTTTTGTCCTATTTTGGTGTGTTACTTACTTGAAATAAAAGTGTTAGATTTTTATTCGGTTTCGGCCAGGTAAATGCTGCATTTTCGGTATCAGTCCAGAATTCGTTTCGGTGCATCCCTACTACTAATGAAGTGGTAGGCCTACACCACATCAATGTTTGGCTTAGTATATAGTGATAGGAGTTATGCTGCACTATTGTCAATGTCTGGCTCAATGTATAGTGATAGGGATTACGCTGTACCACCGTCAATGTGTGCCTCAGTATATAGCGATAGGTGTTATGTTGTACCACCGCCATTGTCTGCCTCAGTATATAGTGGTAGGTGTTATGCTGTACAACCGTCAATGTCTGCCTCAGTATATAGTGATAGGTGTTATGCTGTACCACCGTCAATTTCTGCCTCAGTATATAGTGATAAGTGTTATGCTGTACCACCGTCAATGTCTGCGCGAGTATATAACGGTAGAAGCTATGCAGTTTTAAAATGTGTGTGGGGGGGTGCCACATACAGGATCCACCCCAGGTGCCAAATACTCTAGGTACGCCCCTGCCCTGTGTTACAGTGCTGCATAATCACTCTGGAAGATAAAAGATACATTCTGTTAAAACTGGAAACACATGAAACAGGTGTCAGTTGAATTTCCTTTTTATGCCTTTGCTCATTTTACCTCAGTATGAGGGTCTCTGAGGTTAAAGCTAAGTCATCATTTTATTCATGTGTTTATTTTACTTTTGACAGTTAAAAGAACAAAGTCAACCAACCAAAAGGAGGTCTCATGTCGTCTACCTGTTCCCAACTGAAGTTAGTGCTATGTGGCAGCTTCATTCACCACAATGTTATATATAGAAGCCTATATCTGTGGCTTTGTGCCTTTTTGTGTGAAAACAACACACCTTAGACTCCAAACTCTTTTTCCTGTAACCACCCACATCAACGGTCGCATGTCATAACAGTGACACATTTTCCACAAGAGAAAATATAACATTTACTTTATTTATTGCTGAACTTCATTTTACGTATATATATGTAAATACGTAAAATGAAGTATATATATATATATATATATATATATATATATATATTTACTCACAGAGTCCATTGCACACCATTCCAAATATTCCAAGCCCGGTGCTAGTAACCAGCAGTTTCCATGTAAAACACTTTCAAAAAGAAGGTCAGCACTCCAGGTCTTAAAATAGACAATTTCATTTTATTCAAAGTCAAGTCGACGTTTCAGTCATTACTGACTTTCATCAGGACTTTCATCATGTCCTGATGAAAGTCAGTAATGACTGAAACGTCGACTTGACTTTGAATAAAATGAAATTGTCTATTTAAAGACCTGGAGTGCTGACCATCTTTTTGAAAGTGTTATATATATATATATATATATATATATATAGCACTTTCAAAAGATGGTCAGCACTCCAGGTCTTTAAATTAACAATTTCTCTTTATTCAAAGTCAAGTCGACGTTTCAGTCATTGCAGCATATATATGCTTGCATACATATACATATATATATATATATATATATATATATATATACATATACATATATATATATACACACACATATATATATATACATACATACACACATATACACGTGTAGAATCATACCTGACTATAGACCCCACTTCAGCACCGAAAAATAAACTCCTACATTTCAAGAAGGCTGTCTGGTCATTATTCAAGAAAACAAATATAAAATTCACATTTGTATAAGGAAAAACATTACTCTTTTCTTGCCTTGAAAGATAGAGCCCTTTATATTTTACAAATAAATAGTTTGTTTTAACAATAAACAGGGATTCAGGGGGGAAAAACTCAACATCAGAAAATGTCAATTTAAAAAAAATAATATAAAAATCTCAACAACTAAATCTCAATTTTTCTACACCTCTTCATTTGTCTCTTGAACAGTAGATCGAAGGTGCAAGGAACCTTGCCAGGGGGCTGTATTGCACCTCTATTCCCTTTCAGAATAATGTAGTATCGGGAATTCTTTTTCTGATCCCACTTACCATTAACGTCATTTAAATAAAGGCGTACAACCCAGAAAATTAGGCCATTCCCAGGATTAAGATGTAAGCGAATAAAATGAACTGTAGAATTAGCACAAACAATAATAATAGATTATACTTGTTTTTATTCAAATAATGTTCTTGTGTACCTGAGATTGAATGATTCATTACTTGATTGTTATGCCGATTAGTTTATTAGTAAAGCCACATGTAGTCCATTTCTTGTGTATTATGATTTAGCTTCAGATTTGATCCTCATAAATTGCTCATGTTCCTAGTAGGTTGCTCAAATATGTTCTAATGCCCTCCATCTGTCTTTGCATATTATTCATATGTGTATAGCCATACTTTGGGCAGTTTTACATATTAAAGTTCATATTTTCCCATTCGCTAACACATTTACTGAGATCTTTTACCAACTTTCTTATCTAAAAAACATACATTCCCACTTTTACAGAACTATAAAATGAAATGTTAGTTCTTAATGTGTCTTCATCTACTTCCTCTGTTTTCTGTACAAATTGTGGAGATTGTAGATTGAGTCAATGTATTAGTTTTTTCAATTAGAGGAATAAAGATACCACAGATACAGTGGATGGGATGATAATTGCTACATATCAAAAATCTAATTGTAATTTACATTTAGGGTATAAACTGTAGGGTATACATTTAGGGTTACAAGCAACCCTGAGTAAGACTATACATTTTCTCCTTTTCTGCATTTTTAGCTGTATGTCTAGAAAAACTGTCCATGACTAAATACAGGTTGTGATATACACTATATGGGCAAAAGTAATGGGACACCTGACCATGACACCAACAGTGACTTTTATAGCAGCGCATTCGAAATACATAGACATTAATATGTAGTCGGTCCTCCCTTTGCAGCTATAACAGCTTGCACTCTTCTGGGAATGCTTTTCACACAATTTTAGAGTGTTTCTGTGGGCATTTTTGCCCCTTCATCCAGTAGAGCATTTGTGAGGTCAGCACTGATGCTGGACGAGAAGGCGTGGCTTGCAATCTCCGTTCCAGTCCATCCCAAAGGTGTTCGATGGGGTTGAGGTCAGGCCTCTATGAGGGTCAGTCAAGTTCTTCCACACCAAACTCATCCAACCATGTCTTTATGGACCTTGCTTTGTGCACTGGGGCACTCATAGTAGTATAGAAAAGGGCCCACCCCAAACTGTTCCCAGAAAGTTGGAAGCATAACAATGTCGTGGTATGTCCCCCTCAGCATACCAAGACATTTTGGACAATGCTATGCTTCCAACTTTGTCCATATCCTGTATATATGGTTTAAAGATTCAACAAAAATGTCCTTTCATCAACAGCTTTTATATATATTTAGCTTATTTTATATATATTTTCCTTCATGCAGCTTTCCAAATGAATACTAATTGTAAATGTGCAAGTCACTTACTCCTTTATTCGGATACACTGGCTGGCAGATAAGTAAATATAAAAACAATACTAACAATAGTTTCAGGAGTTCAGGTTTCAGCTGGCTGGTCACAAGGATTATCTCCTTGAGAATCAATGACATGAATAAATAGACTGCAGATAATAAATAAACATAGGTCAGGATGTACTATCCTAGCACTGTTGAAGTTTAAAAAAACTACCCATTTTGAACGTGTGAAATGTGCTTTGAGAACCTGTAGCACCTCCCTTAATTTGACCCGGAGTAAAACTGTTAATTATCGATAAAAATTTAACATATTTGAAAAATAATTTTAGTAAATAAAATCCTGTATATTTATTAACACAACACACACACTTTGTAAACATGTGACAAATATGACACAGACAAGAAAAAATAAACTTTTGAATGCATTTTAAAGGAGCACTCCTAGTTTTATGTTAAATGAAATGTTTGTTTCGCGTGGACTTCAATACATTTTATCACATGCAAATCATTCTTTAGTTATGAAGTTATAAAATAAGGTGTCTTATTAAACTCCTCCTCAGCTGGCTCTACCGAAAGCAGGGAGCATGCATTAGTATACATCTTGCAAATGCTCAGTAGAAATTCTATTCTAGTCCATATAAGCTGAGCTCCCACTGAAATGAATGAAAATAGTATTATCCAATCATAATGCATACATATGCATTTTCGTATCTATCTTCGGCATTACCCTACGCCTCACCCAGGGCAGTGCCACCAGCCACCTTCTCCAGGATACCTTCCTTACATCTGAGCTCCAGGATATGCCATCATATCCTAGTGCTCCACCTTTTAAGGATGCACCGTGTCAGGCAGAAGTGAAATTCAGTCGACACAGGCCTCTAAACAATGTGATTTTGGTGGCTAGACTGTTAATGTTACAACCATAATTTTTCTACTTATGCATCCAGTTTTAACTGTTTTTTTGTGATTGTCTGTAAATTTGCTTCTACTTGGCAACTCGAACTTGCTCTTAGTTTCTGTCATCTAATATCTACTCTGTAAGTGGCCTTAATTAAACAAATATCCTAGGCGTGTCTTTATTCTTCACATTGCTTTCAGGGCCACTTTATGGTTTCCTGCCTTATCTGAACTATGCTACCCTCTACTGAGCTTGCTTGAAAACACAGAAAAGGACCTTATAGCAAGACTCTCTAGCCAGTTAATGCCCTAGATGGCAACCTGGTTTGACTATATAGTGGGACCAGCCCTGATTGTCCTAATTCTTTTCTAGCAAAACTCTATATACATTTCTAAAAGGAATCAATACTATTGGAGTCATTGACAACATAAATGTTCATACTTTCATCTTTCAACATTATTACATAATCTAACATTGCTGCTGTAGTTCACTCTGTAATCCACAGGTCAAAATGAAGAGCCACCCAGTAAGGGTAAACTAAGCATAAATTAAAATCTGTAACCATATCTTAGTCTTCAGACCAAAAAGACTAAAAAGATTTTTTACAATTAGTAAATTATTGCAATTGATATAAAATTCCAAATTGAACATATTTGTTGTGGTGTATAGACATCCATCAGAGAATATTTATCTTTTAGCAAAGACAGCCTTGATTTTTTTTTTTACTGTTGTGCTCCAGACTATAACCTCACTTTACATGAAAACAATTATCTTAAATATTTAGTAGTTTAGTCTGCCATTAATGCATAGATCAGCTAAAAATAGGGAGAGAAATATACATTAGTGGTCTAGACTTACTTCCTTTGCTAGACTCAGTTACATTTGCCTTTAGAATTAACAAAGGTATAATGAAAACAAACATTTTCAATTTTTTAAATTTTAAACTTTAGCATGCTCTACCCATGGGTATCATTTACCCAAAACAGAGTTTTCTTTTGTCATTTTTCCCATGATTCTCCTTCTTCATGTTTAGTGTATAGTTTAATACCTTCAAAATACTACAGCAAAATGGAAAATAAAAGCACACATTTCGTAGATTATTCCTATAATTACGAGGTATTCTCCTGCACTATGAATCTGCAGCTTTCCCTGCATGCATTCAATACAATACGTTACATCCTAGCTGTTGTTGTAAAATATTTGTTTAGTATGTAATAGTCCCAAGGTAGCAAAGTGTCAACAGAGCCCCAGGAATGTTTCTACCTGGAGGCCCTCATCGCCAACATCTTAGACCACTTCTTCTGGCTCCATAGCAACACTCCTTCCCTTCCGTCTCAGCTTCCACCCTTTATCTTTGGGCAATGGAGATAAATATATAAAAACAGAGCCTGCTAGATATACTGGGGACCAATTGAGGACCCCTAAAAAATCTATGGGTCCGTTTTTCCTTGCCTTATAAACATCGGAAATTTTAGGTTCTATATTAAAGTATTTTTATACCATTGTTCAGCATTACAGAATATAAAGGATCTATATACATTAATAAATAATTATAAAGCCTGTGGATACATAAAAATGGAGCTTACAAGGTAGCATTGATGTTTTCCGCATACACTACCCCACTCGCTTCTCAAGTAAGAACTAATCCTACATTTTACAGATTTACACACTAAATAAATTATACAAATATGAACTGGTATTTACAAAGGAAAATAAGATATACATGTATGTCAGGAGATCAATATTTAACTTTTATGTTTAATGCAGGTAAGAAGAGTATTGTTTCTATAATATATTTTTCATATAGCTCAAACTCAAAGGTACAGAAATGATTAAAGCATAATTGAAGCATTTGAAAAATTTCCTGCTGGTTCTTTGTTGTCCTAGGAGACTTGGTTCACGGGTCCATTCAAAGAACCTGTTTCTTTGTAATAATTGTACTACAGCAACAGTTCTGTAGCCTGGGTCATACAAACCCTCCTCAGGGGCAGTACTTAGGATCGTTGGGTTAATTGCTGTTAAAATAGATTGCAAGTAAGTGAATGCAAAATCCCTTAATACTAATTGATAGTCATTACTCAATTTACGTGAAGCGAATTGGTATTCCCATGTCATCCTTAAGCAAGCAGGTGTCCAAGCCACAAAATGAACACACACAATTGTCACTAATTGGCAAGTTAGTGAAATGTCTCAGAGGAAGGAAAGATGGGATTTTCTGCTGTCCCTAGTGGTACATTTTTTGAAGCAGAAATCATCTTCATAGAGAAACTGTAGCATGTAAGCCCTGTCCAAAGCCCTCAGCAATGCAAGCACTCCTGTCTCAGTGGCACTTTAGGGGACAAAGTAATTATATTAACTAGAATGGCAAAGATTAAGTACTGCTGCCACATTACCCTATGCCAATCAGGGACAATAATAAAAAGGGAACTCAATGAGGAGCTGAATATTCCTGCAATGTATAGCTCTAAGAATAAACTCACAGATCTGCAAGTAATGTATAATTTGTTTTTTCCACAAAATAGGAAGGAAACTATGCTTAGGTGTGTGCTATATGTTTGTTTTTTAATGTCTACTTTAGTTTACAGTAGCTGAGGTGGTAAAGATTAGTCACAGCTATGCCATTCTACAATTCCTATGGTGTTCAGCCAGTAATGGCTGACTGTATATCATGGAACTGAAGTCAACAACAAAACAGTTAGTGTGTGGCATAGGCCATCACAACCCCAGTCTAAAACTACAATTCCCATGAAGTTTAGCCAGCAATATGACTGGCTGAATATTATTGTAGATGCAGTCACCAAAAGATGGGGGTTGTACTGCAGACCTAATCTAGCCTGCCCAAGCCCAATCTACAATTACTAGCTACTATAATAATTAAGTACCAATGTTGCTGCTCAACATCACTGGAGTTGCAGTCAAGAAAGGTTAATGTTATTTAATGTTGTGTAGCTCTGTGATGCACAGCAAACATGTTGAGGTATTACAAAGAAGAGGCTAGTAAAAAAGGAAGATAAAGGCTTGGAACCAAAATAGGACACTTGGTATTTTTGTAGCAGTTTCGGCTAACATTTAGTAATTAAAATGCCAGTATTAAATTTCTCATGATGTTGAGCCAACCAAATGGATGGCTGAGAATCATCAGATGTGTATTCCACAGCCGCTGTAGTACCAATTTATAATGATATAAAAGCTTACCTTTGGCACTCCAAAATGTATATGTGTGAATGAATGAATTTGTTTTTGTGAATGAGCATCTGTGAATGAGTGAATGAAGGAGTATCTGTGGATGAGTATCTGTGTTATACGATGGATGTGATTTTTCAGTTGATCTATACCTGCAAGGCTAGGTTTGTGTGTTATTCAGTTGCAATGCTGGGTTTCCATGTATTTATTTGATCTATACCTTTACTACATAAAGGAGGAAAAGAAAATTATGGAACACTGAAGGAGGGGACAAAGTGACTCTGGGGTTGATGCCATGGGAGGGGCACCAAGGAGCTGGCCTAAAGCCAGGCATGATCACAACTCACCACTCATTTGCTATACGATCTGCATAGTATTGTGCTCCCCTCCTATCCTGCGCCTGTGAGGGAAGGAGGGAAGTTTTCATTGACTCCCACAGTCTCCTCATAATCTGTAAAGTCAGTGCAGCAAGTACTTTTAGGGGTTTTTTTGTTGGTTTATTTTCGGTGTTGGAGTAAAGGACATGACTGGATGGAGTGGGGGCCCAAGCAAATGCTTGCCCAAGGTCCAATCAATATTAATGACGGCCCTGAATCTGAGATTTTAAGATGTTACTCAGAGATATGTGGAATGTATACACATTGGTTATTTGATACAAAGTTGCCCTTACCCAAATCACAATGATGAAGCATGACATTTGTACTTCCTCCAGTGTTGACCTTTCTTATTGGATTTCCCCGGTACTACCAGCCCAGAAGCCATCATATCCTATCACACTGTGCAGTAACTTGGAGAGGTGAAACAATTCTATTTCGGAAAAGGCACAGTAAAAATATATATTTTTGGGATAAGGGGACAATAGAGCTTTAATCTAGTTCTATCCTGTTTAGAGTTCCCCTAACATCTCCTTACTTTAGCCATAATTAATGTTATTGCTTACTTCTGTTAAAAACCTTCAACAGCTCCTGATTCATATATACAAAATACTGCGAGTATACACACACAAAATAGTAGCAGGTAAGTACACATTGCTGTTACCCAATTAATCACTTTACAGATTGGGTGTATCATAATGATGTGTGAATGTAGAGGAACAACATTGGATTCCCTACTTAATTGTATGGCAACTTAAACATTATTTTAACATATTTTTTTGTCAAGCAGGTTTACACTATATTGTTTACAATATTGAAATATGCTGAGATTCAGGGGGTTCCTTGCAGCCTAGTAGTTAAATGAAATCAATAATATGTTGTCAAAGTTCAAGATAAGCGGTGATGTTATAATTTATTTTACACAAATATATAAAAAAAATACTGATTCAGCACCAAGTGCAACTGTCTACTAAAAGCAATAATATTATTAATTAGACTTTCTCTTGTTCATATTATTTACTGGGTTAATAATTCTTATAATTCTCTTTTCTCATGAAAAAAAGACACTTTCCAAACTATTGTTGCTATAATGGCTCCCCATGGATTTACATTGTCTTGTAGGCTCAGTTTGTAAAAGAATGTTCAAGTTCAAAGATTTTTATTTTCCTGCTTCGTTGATTTTTTGCTTTTGTTCAAGTGACCCTAAAACAGATGTTCAGTGTAAAGTTGCTTTTGGGAAGAAATGTTGTGGTGTAAAGGCACCATTAAAAAGCAGGTCTGTCAAAGAAAGAACAGATGGTATGGAGTCACCAACTCCATGGTGAGAATGTTTGGCAGTGGAAGGAACGCTGGGCTGTTGGCTTTATTGCTATGCCTGCTTAAAACCTGTGTTTGCTTAGCAAGGTTCCCAGAGCATGGGTTTGGACACTCATGTACAGTAGTAAATATGTATGGTAAATCAATCAAGAGTAAGAATAATTATAATAATAACAGTGGTAATTACCATAAAACATTTCTCTCTGTTTAATGTACAATGCTGTGCACTTGGAAGCACTTAATAAATAAATAAACAACAATAGGTTGCAGCACGAAAAATTGAATAAACAACCTCTGACATTTAAGACTTAATTTACATTTACTTGTATTTAATGTCGTTTTTACTCATTATCTTGAAACGTAGAGCCGCATTTCTACATGGTTTGGGTTTAGAAAGTTTTAATAGTATATGGAGTAACAAGTTCCCTGTACACTTTTGTAAAGACTAATTTTGTGATCATGTTGCTTTTTAGACTGCAGTAGTGCCACCTTTGTTTTTACCTATATTTCAAAAAGCACCTGTTATACATATATGTATACTGATGATACATTTCTATTGGTATCCAATGTAAGGTATCCAATAAACAGTGACACAAATCAAACATTATTAAAAGTATAGTCAGAAAAATTGTGGGGTATTTGTACAAAATAAAACAATGACATCATCTGTGTCCTGCACAGCAGTTCTAGGTAAAACATTCTGCAGATATACTAAGATCCTCACCTTTTTATTCCCATTGCAGTTTTTTTCAATAGCATGGATTCAGCACAGATGGGTTTGCTCAATCAACATGATGGTTCACCAAACTTTTCCGCAGTAATAAAATTTCTCTCCTTTTTCGGCATTTACTTCCCACTAGACCTGTCAATTCGAATTTCCTTCTGAATTACTGTATATATAATTCTTCGCAGTTTTGGTGTTCTACAGAACCTGTGCTGCGGTCAGGGATCTAACGCTAAATTTAAGAATATTTCTATTACATCAGAAAAAAAAAAATCTAAATTGTTGGTTAACAGACGTGTGCTAAATTAGTGACTAGCCAAACAACAATGAACCATTCATATTACACATATGTTTCAGTATTTTTTGTACTGCATATGTTCCTTGGGTTTTTTTTGCCTGTGTTTATTGATGTTTTAGTGAACATTTTAAACCTGCATCAAAAGGATTGGTCACATTCTGCAGACCACAAATCCTCAAATTTCTCTAAGTACAAGCATTTGCTATATATTATCTTGTGGTCCGTGTGGTGCACCATCTACCATAATATGATTATAAAATCATATATATATGTCAATTATGATTAAATGATTTATTGGCAAGCTTGTGAATATATTCTGTCGTGTGATTTAGACCACATAGGTCTACCCCTTAGGCATTTATTACACAAGAAGCTATATGTTCATAATTTCATGCCAGTAGGTGTTCAATACACAGCCTGTCTAAACTAGTCCACTGGGACCCATGAGAAATTATATACAGCATACAGTGAAAGCCTGCAGTCATACTCTGAGTACAGAATAAAGTACATACCCTTGCATTATGAAAGACAGTGATCTGTCCCTGGTGGCTAATTTAGCTTAGAGTTAATGGCATTCTTTATTATTATTAACACCTCTTTTAAAATGCCACAGGGGACAGTAATAAACTGGCATTAATTACTAACTACACAGTCTGTACAATGTGTAAAATGATACATTGTTAACATAGAAACTTTTCTGCATCCTCACAATTTAGATTAAGTGGGTGTCACTTTCCCTTATCATATATTATATGGTTAAGTAAACCTAATAAACCCATCTAACAAGCTCATCTGTTCTCAGCTGAAAGTGATATAATTATTAACGTATAAATATTTACAATAATAACAACATTCATAATAAAAATAATAAGAATAACAAAACAACAACATAAATGGTAATATAAAAAAATAGATGGGAGCAACATCTTGATTTCCCGTTCTCAAGATCTCTATGATTATTCAAGTTTCCATGATTATTGAGTTATTGGAATGAATTCCCACATCACCCAGTTAAAATGGTCAAAACAATTATACAAAGAAGTACAAGCTATAGGTTTTAATAAATAAAGATGTAGTGCCCCTGTTTTGAATAATACCCTTATTTTGTGGGTATATATAACTGCTTAAAAAGGGATAAGTTATACATTTGTTTGAGTTATAATTCATTAATAGAGGCACATTAATAGAATTTGGAAATATGAGATGTACATTTCTTAAATCTGCTCAATTATTGCATTCATATTAGTTTATTGGTGGACTGTATTCAAGGACACCTGTTCACTTGTGGCTAATATGACCACTGCAGAGTACACAGTTGGTTGTCTTGCCGTTTCCTTCCCTTTTTTTTTATTTTAACAAACCTGATATAGCAAGTTGATTTTGAACCATATTTTAGCTGTATTTTTACAGAAGTTGAGCGTGGGAGTCTCCTAATTGTCTCTATACATAGGTTGCCAGTATGGGAAAATAGTCTCTTCTAATCCTGTGGCTTTCGCCAGTACTTATATAGGGAAGTTACTAACTAGGATGACCTACCACCGTGTTTTTTTAAATACCAAGAATATTACTTACTAGACTTACTATATTTTGTTTATTATGCAGTTACTTGTGCATTTTGTGTTATGCATATAGTGTGTAAGGTGTAGTATAAATGTAATGATGAAAGAGTTAAAATTAAGCATCGGATAGAGAGGTGAAGCAGAAATGTTAGGTTAACTGATGTCCCAGGCGAAGGGCTGCATGAGAGCGATTGTCAGGAGCAGCCACATCTATGTTGTTTAAAAATAAAATTCACAAAAGTAAAATACTGGGAAGTAAAATGCTGCGGTTGATTCTTCCAATGAGAGTTTGTGTTTGAAAAACCTGGTTTGTGGTTGGACCAATAGTGGCTGTTGGTGGGATGTGCGTGGAGGCTGCTGTAGCGTGGGAGTTGTGGTAGCTGATGTTCTGACAGTGAGGAGAAATGTGTTTAGTGGAGTTAGAGATGGCATGAGGTAGACTCCTTATGTATTTAAATGTTTCCATCACTCCCCCTCTCTCTTATCTGTCCTGCAGGCTATGAATATAGAGATCCCTTAGTCTCCCCTGATAATTTTAAGTCTGTAAACCATTTTACAGTCCATGGGGACTGCAGTACACATCCAGTTTTGTAAGAATAAAAAATGTCCTATATTAAGAGTTTATTCAGAAATTATTTTAGAAAAAATCTCCTGTCAAACACATTAAGTACATATTGCATACATTTATAGGATTTATAGACACAATAATTATGTCATCAAAATGTATACTGGTTGTCTCATCAATCCACAAAATATGATATTTTAGATTACATTTCTGAGTTTGAGCCAATAGAAGCAATATAGAAATTATGAGTGCTCCAGGTGGATTCCAGTGATATATTAATGTTTTCAATGAAAATTACATGTATAGTCTTCTTTGTGAAAACTAGTGACTTTAAAAATATAAATATGTTAAGCCTTCATTGACTATATATATATATATATTGATATATTGATATATATATATATATATATATATTGATATATATATATACATACACGCACATTGCTATCACATAGTTTCCTTCCTCAGATATAATAACATCTTTGTAAGATTTCTAGATCAGTGAAGAAAGGAATGATATTTTAGCTTAAAATAAAAGAGTGAGTTATTGGCTGCAAGCCATTGAGGCTCAAAAAGATCCAAAGGTACATGTGGGGGTTACCAGCTTGAGGACTAGCCTCTTGCATGTGTTATGACACTGGCAGGCCCAGATTGGCCATCTGGCAAACTGGGCAAGTGCCTGGTACCAAATGCCACGTGCCATTCAGTTTACTTATGTGACAGATTTGGTATAATTTGTTAGTAGGTATATTTTGTGCCATATGAATATTGTGCACTTGTGTACCAAGAAGCCTTGAAGAGCTATCAGAAGCTACAAGAGCCTACATTACACCCCTGTGTCATACTCCATTGATTAATGGCCACAAGCACACTTTGCAGATTTCACTGCAATAATTACCCCAATACACAGTGATACTCTGCATTAATTATTTGAATATATGTGAATCAGGAATTAATTTTGCCATTGAGTGTAAA
Source organism: Spea hammondii (assembly GCA_029215755.1). Lineage (NCBI taxonomy): Eukaryota > Metazoa > Chordata > Amphibia > Anura > Pelobatidae > Spea > Spea hammondii. The sequence goes on from JARDYJ010000004.1 coordinate 71,097,747, forward strand.
GTTGTTTTTTCTTTTCATACTTTAACAACCTATTCTACTTTTCCCCCTAGAGCTCACATTCTATTATTTACACCACTGCTCCAAGATAAACCTTTAATGTTTATCTAACAGAATAAGATAAGATTACAGCTTCATACCTAAACAAGTGTGCAGCAGCTAAAAATGTTACAATTAATTAAAAAAAATGCCAGTATGTGGGATTTACAAAATCCTATTAACTGATGTTTATTTGTTAAAAATGCAAATTTCCCCTTTGCCTTAGATAGTAAATTGCAATAACAGTATCCCAAAATGATGTGCAATTTTTTAAAGATGGTACAATAAGAATGTTAATTCACAGTTACTTGCTTAATTTAAAGTTTAGAGCTCACAAAGCATTCGTTACTAAAAGGTTTTTCTGTTTCAAAATTATCCGATAATCTGTTAAATTTGCAATTACCAAATAACCAGATCTGATAATCACACGCCTTATTAGCAGGCCCAATTGTACCTTGAGTAAATATAAGTATCAAATTCAAAGCTAAATTCTATGGATCATTGCTGGGAAAGGAGGGCTGATGGAACGGTGTCTGAATACAATGCACATAGGCTAATAAACTTGCAGAGCAGAAGATTTCATTACAGATTAGAGCAAGGGACGGATTTATAATAGTCCCAAATACAGGCAAGCAGCATACCAAACACTTTGTGTGGGTTTTATGCAACAAATTAAAATATCAAGTCTTCCGACTGATTTTAACAATTTTGTCAGTTTTATTGTTGTTCTATCATGTGTCCTCCTTTGCCTGGCAGATAATATAGTGTTTGCAACTTTGTTAATTTGTGCAGCCTTTAAATCTAATCTTGTAAACCAGCCTAAAGGGTTTCTACAGCCATTCAAATGCCAGTATAATTGAAATTGTCTACAGAAGACAGCTAGGCTATAATGAATATTTCACTATGCTGATTGCATGTCAGGGTTACATATAGAAGTGCAAACAGAATTAATCTCAGGGCAGCCACACTATCAAACATTTCCTATGTGGGCAAACACTAACCTTTGACATGTGATACAATGTTCAGTGTATTCTCTTTTCATGGCTTAAACCAAATTAGCCCACACCCACCAAGCTGCTGTATGGTCTCACAATGGTGCCGATGGTTCTCTGACTCTCTAGGGGCCTTTTAAAGTCTGGGAATTGTTGGCTTTAAATACTTCCCTGTTGAAAACAATGAAATCAACTAGCATTTAATAAAGGAAAATAAGCAGTGTTTATGAGTGAAAGAAACTTTTGTTTAAGTGTTGACCAGCATCTAAAATGCTTATCTGCTGGACATGTACTATTGTTTCTGATACAGTCCTGAACTGACCAATATAGCATGCAATTTAAATTGGCCACTAGGTGCAGCTATTAAACTTGATCATTATTTTTTTTTTTTTTTGCTTGTAGGTTCACTTCTTGTTTTCAGCACTTAGTTACAATGTATAGTGTAATCACATCTAACTTCTTTTGGCCCCTAGATCTTATATTTTACTCAGTGAATGCTGAATCACAAAACCATGGATTCCCATTCTTTGCCATATAACTGAAGTGTTGGCTTCAGTGATCTCAGAAACAAATTACACGTTGTAACAACTTTGCAGGTTTTTAACCCCTGGGTATTGAAGACTGCCCGCTTGTATATTGGTATAATGCAGTAATGATCTTATTGCTCCAATCAATTTTCTGTTTTGCGTGAGTAATGATCTTCTGGAATTGCCTGCCAAATGTTTTGGATAATTAAATAACAATACCACAAGTGTTTACAGTGAGCAAGTGCCATTATGGCACAGCACCATGGTGCTGACTTACCAAACCTTGAGCACGTCTTGAGGTGAGATAGAAAGAGTGAGCTGCCTGCATTTGCTATGTTTTAGAGCACCAGTTTAATCCTTCACAAAGGAGAAACTTCCTAATGCGGAATTTGATGGCGATATATAAAACAATAAATCAGAATAATGAAGTTAGTGAGATATATTGTGCATCTCTCCAGTGTCCCAGACAGCCTCCTCGGTACTTTGAGTACTTTAATATGCATTTAATAAACCTATAAGAAAACTAAAAAACACTTATTTTCAGTAAAAGCTCCAGAGCTGCACTGCATCACCTTCTTTGTGCCACTTATTGGCTGATTAAAGCAGCCAATCAGTGGAGTGAAAGTGGTTCAATTGAAATTCTCCCCCTCTCAATCACTCACATGATCATATGTCATGGTCTTGCCCTTGCAAACAACCATTTGGAAAAGTCCCACTGATAGCTTGCTTTAAACTGTAATCATGGTTATTAGGACACCATAATTTTTGTTTAGAACTTGTCATTTTTAAAAACCAAAATGTAGGATGCATTTTTGTATGTATATCATAAAATGTTAGGGGGGGAGCTTAATGTTATTGAGTGTTGCTCCATTTACACAGCTCCCTTTTATGTGAACAGGGGCTTTAAGACTACCCCCCATGTGTATTTTCTATTCCTCTCCTAAGCAAATTTTAAAAAAAATATAGCTAAACTAGAATCACACATGAAAAAGATCCAGGTAGTCATTGGAAAAATCTTTTAAATTATGTATATGTGGAGGAATGTCCTTGCACATCTTGAATAGAAGGATATGAGAAATTAACATATTTATTAAAATATTTAACGGAAATAAAGTTTTTTTCCCTCTGTACAGCACCTTAAAAATATTTCAGTCTATTCCAGACATTTTTAAAGAGATGTTCTGTTTTATACACTAATAGTGTTATTGATTATACATGAAAAGCAAATATTTTGGGCCATTATAAAGTGTATAGGAAAGTCCCACAGAGACAAAACTTTATTTCCCTAAAAGAAAGATAGTGAATTTGTGTGTATATACACATATATATTATATATAAAATACATATACTGTATATGTGGAGGAATGTCCTTGCACATCTTGAATAGAAGGATATGAGAAATTAACATATTCATTAAAATATTTAATGGAAAGAAAGTTTTTTTCCCCAGTGGATGAGCCTTTGCCTTTTAAATGCATAATGATAGTGTGGAGTAAGTATGCAATGATTATGCTGCATAACCTCTAAATATATTTATGTTGCTCACAATAAAGTAGGTTAAATAATTGGCACTGTTTCTTAATTGCTTGTAAGTGACTAAAAAAAAAGATACTAATTAAAAAATAGATGGTACGGTATGTTTTCAGTTGATCTAAGCTATATAGCAAAGAGCAGAATGTCTCACGATATAATGGTCAAACTTCAGACAGACTTGTATCTTATAACCAAAATGTATTTTACTATGATTTTTATATATATCTGCTAATGTTTTTATTTTCAGAATTATTTAGGCAATTAAGTTTGTTCTACTGAAATTTGGGTCCAAAACCTGCACCTTAGGTGTACTGGATTCTGTCATTTGTATACATTTATCAAACTTTCAGACAGAAATTGTCAAATTAAGCTTAAAAGCCATCTTGGTGCCGACCTCGCCTATGCCTGAATCTATTGTTGTTTCAAAGAAATGAGTATAATTTTCTCACTTTCCAGCCTTTTTTCTCTAAACCCAAATCCACTGTGTCTCCTTCTAATTAACGTTAATCGCCCATGTTCACAATAGCTGCTAAGAAACGGTGACTCCAGGAGCTAGTGGCTAATTGATTTTCAAATAATAATGGTGTTTACACAAGAAATCTAACCTGCTTATAGTTAACATGCGTACATAGTTAAATCATCATGATCTCAAAAAGCACCTTTTATTGTGACTTCGGGCACCTAGCTTTGTTTGCATGCCAATGTTTAACACTCTTTGATATCAACACCTAAAGCCTTATTTTCTTAATCTAGTTGTATTAAAAGAAGTCAACTTTTACAAGCCTTGTACATTAGTGGGAATGATAACAGTTTATTTGGTTGCATAAATCACTGCCTAACTATTAAAGTGCAGGTTGACAGGTATTATTAAAGAATATAAAAAATGTATTGAAAATAAATGAACTGTAATTCATTGAGATCAGTTTAAAAATGTTTAGATACTTGAAACCTTGCAGTTTGTGTTGAAATGCTTTAAACATGATTCATGACACATATACGAGTAGAAAACACGTTAGTCTTACACAGCAGAATGCAGAAAATAGCAGTGAGTAAAACATAGCATGAAAGGCCGAGCAATCTTTTTTATGGAGCGTGGAGTAAACTAAGCTCCTGTTAGAACACCACTCTTATACCATTGCTGTATGGGACTGAAAGAGATGAAAAGGGATGATGAGCTAACATGGGCTTAAGCCAGCTGGCTTTGACATGGGTTCCCAGGAGTGGAAGAGTATAAGCCAGATGACCCATGATGCTTAACATACCAGAGTGGCTGAGAGTCATGGGAAAAGTAGTCTTAACAGTTGGGAGTATTAACTAACTGTAGCTGCCATCCATGTTTGAAATAAACTACCTTGTGTCTGCAGCATGCAAACTGTGTCTCTGCCCAGACATGGACTCTGTGTCTGTGAAGGAGCAGCTACCAGATATCGGATATCCACCAGGTGGATATCGGCTAGAGGGAGAGAGAAAGCAGACCAAACTGCTGCATACCAGGTTTTTTGTTGTTCACTCATAGTTAACCTACTCTAAACAGCCTATTGTTTCTCCCTTTCCCATACGATTTTTTTGAATGTTGGACGCAATTAAACTATATGTATGAATATAAAAAAACAAACAAACCACATTTTATGTATTCCATGGGGAAATTTATTTCAACATCATTTTCTTAGGATTTGCATTATAATCCCTCCCGTATTTTTTCCTATCATTAAGTTGCTGATTGTTGGTTGATTGGCTCAGACAGCCTTTTAAGGGTAGAGGGAGGAGAAGGGAGATAAAATCCAGAAATGTATTAGTTAATGCTGGCCCTGCCACGAAGAGATACAAATCTTAGCTTCCGCAGGGTTGAATAAGTCTAATAGTTTTGAAATATCTCCATGATAATTAAACTGATGTCAAACAGAAACAAAACACAAGCTATAGGTAGTTTTAATTAGACTTGGGCACCAGGGGGCTCTTCGTGTTCGTCTTCGTGCTCGTCTTCGGGGAAAAAAAAATCTTCGTATTCCGCGAATATTCGCCCGTTCCTGTCTTCTCTTCGGGCGAATATTCGCGGACATTCTTCGTGCTCGTTTAATCTTCGTTTTCCTCCTGGTTGCCTAGCAGGGGTTAATACGGGGTTAATAACACATCACAGCAGCAGCAGCTGCCGTGAAGGTACGTGTGTGCAGCTCTATTGGTCGTTTCGGCAGGGGGCTGGTCTGGCATCAACGAGTGAATTGCAGAACTGCAGAATGCACTTCATTCGTTGATGGCAGGCGAGCCCCCTGCCGAAACGACCAATAGAGTTGCACACACATACCGAGGTGTACTGTCCATAGATGTTTAATAAAAGAATAGGGAATATTTTACATTTTTAAATTGATTTTGGACCACTTTACATGCCTAACATTTGCTACCTATTTACAATGGCATACTTTGCAACAACCCAACTTACTTATTGGACAGGACTGGAAAATAGCAGGACTGTCCACCAAAATCTTGGGTGTGTTGGCAGGTATGCTGATGGAAAAATGTTGGACAAGAACTAAAAAATAGCTTAGGGTTAATGTACGGTTATGTTTAAGATTAGTAGCAGTGCACTGGTTTGGTTAAAGATGGATTATGTCTAAATAATAATAATTTAATTTTAATGTTTTTTTTTTAAAAAAAATAGGGGTTTATTTAAATGTATTTTAAAGTTAGATTTATTATTTAGTACTTGATTATATTTATTAAATGTTTATAGTAGCGTTACCTACCGAGCTATAACTACCTATGTGTATTTGCATTTTGCATACCTAGTTTAGCTAAATTAGATGGGACAGGACTGGAAAAAAGCAGGACTGTCCCTGAAAAAGTTGGGTCTGTTGGCAGGTATGTGGATGGAAAAATGTTATAGGGTGAAGTGTGAGTTATAGTGTTAATGTAATGCTATTAGTGAGTGAAGGCCAGGGCAAATAACAAGGAAAAGGTCCTTGTGTTTTGTGCATTGTAAGTGTGTGTGTATGTGTGTTATGTGTGATGTCACTGTGTGTTATATGTGTTATATGTGTTATTGTGTGTGTTATGTTTGGTTGGTTGTGTATCAGAAGGAAAATAATGAAATGGAAAAGGAAATGGGAAAGGCAAATGAGTGGGCAATTGGCGACCCGCTCACCTGTTTCACCCCAGGGCAAAGCACCCAAACACTGTCAGTCTTAGACGTTTGGCAGCAGACTTCCAGAGCTCAGACACAAGGCCCTAGCGTAAGCTGGCCACTCCGGCGGAGGTAGCAGGCGTTGCCACACCGCAAACAGAGGCAGCCAGGGGGGAGAAACTGCCCTTACCATTAGGGACATTTTGGGCATGACTCTAGCCAGGAAGCGAACTGGCAGAGAAGAGATGCTGGCACCACCACCAGCAGCAGCATTGAAAAGGCGAATGAGTGGGCAATTGGCGACCCACTCACCTGTTTCACCCCAGGGCAAAGCACCCAAACACTGTCAGTCTTAGACGTTTGGCAGCAGACTTCCAGAGCTCAGACACAAGGCCCTAGCGTAAGCTGGCCACTCCGGCGGAGGTAGCAGGCGTTGCCACACCGCAGACAGAGGCAGCCAGGGGGGAGAAACTGCCCTTACAATTAGGGACATTTTGGGCATGACTCTAGCCAGGAAGCGAACTGGCAGAGAAGAGATGCTGGCACCACCACCACCACCACCACCACCACCAGCAGCATTGAAAAATTGGAAAGGCGAATGAGAGGGCAATTGGCGACCCGCTCACCTGTTTCACCCCAGGGCAAAGCACCCAAACACTGTCAGTCTTAGACGTTTGGCAGCAGACTTCCAGAGCTCAGACACAAGGCCCTAGCATAAGCTGGCCACTCCGGCGGAGGTAGCAGGCGTTGCCACACCGCAGACAGAGGCAGCCAGGGAGGAGAAACTGCCCTTACAATTAGGGACATTTTGGGCATGACTCTAGCCAGGAAGCGAACTGGCAGAGAAGAGATGCTGGCACCACCACCACCACCACCACCACCAGCAGCATTGAAAAATTGGAAAGGCGAATGAGAGGGCAATTGGCGACCCGCTCACCTGTTTCACCCCAGGGCAAAGCACCCAAACACTGTCAGTCTTAGACGTTTGGCAGCAGACTTCCAGAGCTCAGACACAAGGCCCTAGCGTAAGCTGGCTACACCGGCGGAGGTAGCAGGCGTTGCCACACCGCAGCAAGTGCAACCAGGGGGGAGAAACTACCCTTACCATCAGGGACATTCGAGGCATGACACTAGCCAGGAAGCGAACTGGCATTGAAGAGAGACACTGGCACCACCACCAGCAGCAGCAGAATTGGGAAAGGCGAATGAGTGGGCAATTGACGACCCGCTCACCTGTTTCACCCCAGGGCAAAGCATCCAAGCACTGTCAGTCCTTGGCGTTTGGGAGCAGACCTACAGAACTCAGACACAAGGCCCTAGCATAAGCTAGCTACACCGGCGGAGGTAGCAGGCGTTGCCACACCGCAGCAAGTGCAACCAGGGGGGAGAAACTACCCTTTCCATTAGGGACATCTGAGGCATGATTTCAGCCAGGAAGCGAACTGGCAAAAGATACTGGCACCACCACCAGCAGCAGCGTTGGAAACGGAAAAAGGTGAATGAGTGGGCAATTGACGACCCACTCACCTGTTTCACCCCAGGGCAAAGCATCCAAAGACTGTCAGTCCTAGGCGTTTGGGAGCGGACTTACAGAGCTCAGACACTAGGCCCTAGCGTAAATTGGCTACACCAGCGGAGGTAGCAGGCATTGCCACACCGCAGCAAGTGCAACCAGGGGGAGAAACTACCTTAAACATTAGAGAGAAAAAATTTAACTTTCCAAGCTAAGAGCTGGGTAACCCAATTTGGGCAGATTGAATTTAAGAAAGGCAATCTGCTCCATCAGATGAGGTGCCATGCGTGAGCGCTGTGGACTCAGTATGTTTCCAGTCATAGAAAACACACGCTCACTTTGAACAGTGGTTGGCGGACATGATAGAAGCTGCTGCGCAACCCATGAGAGTGCAGGCCACACACTCTTCTTTTCATCCCAGTAGCTAAGAGGATCAACATTAGGAGCAGAAGGAACTTCACAGAGGTAAAGTTTGACCATTTCAGCAGCACTACTCTCCTTTCTGCTGCTAGCTCTGTCAGATGGTCCAACTATACTGCCAAGTGCCTCTTCCCAAAACGCAGCTGCTCCACTCAGCTGTGTTGTGCTGCTTGTGGCACTGCTGCTGATGCTGCTGCTAGGGGTAGCAGACCACATCATCTCTTCCTCCTCCTGCACCTCACCCTCCTCGGACAGCATTCCCATTTTACGCTGCCAGTCACGCACCTTGTTGACCAATTGCTCCCGGTAGCTACTGAGAACATTGAATTTCAAAGCTAGCTTTCCCTTAATTCTTGGATCACAAAGGCACGCTAGCATCATTTCGGGACTCTCTTCCATTCGCTTGCGAAGGTGTACTTTTAGCAGATCCTTCAGCTTCCTGACTATGGCTGCTACGTCAGGATGTAGAGTGCCACCTTGAACAGCCTCACGGTTTCCAAGGAACACATCCATCTTGCTGCCTAGATGGGAGAACACTGGGATTACCTGGGCCAGACTGGCAGTGTTTGAGCTTAAATTTTCTGTGGCATCCCTGAATGGTTTAAGGACTGCCACTAGCTGGGCGATCACTGTCCAATCCTCCCTATTCAATGGAGAGGTAATCCCAATATTGTGCTCTGAGGCAAGATTATGGATTGCCCTCTGCTGCTCCAAAATCCTCTCTAGCATGTCTAACGTGGAGTTCCACCATGTACTGACATCCTGACGTAGGCAGTGTACGGGAAGACCTGACCTCTCTTGCTCTTCCCTCAAAAGTTGGCTAGCCTTAACACTATGGTGAAAGTGCCCAGCGATCTTTCTGCAGCGGGACAGAACTACTGCTGCCACATTAGTTCCTTCTGACATTGCTGCCTTCACTACAAGATGGATGATGTGGGCTGCACAGCGCACACCAACAATATGACCATCTCGCAGCGCTTTCACCATATTGGCACCTCCGTCAGTTACCACAAAACCAACTTCAACATTGGTGCCCGCCTCTGCTCCCACCCAAAGGCTAAACATTTTCCTAATCGCATGCAGAATATTTTGGGAAGTGTGCTTTTCATCCATCACTTCTGCATGGAGAAGGAATGATCGGTAGCCTGCTGCAGCAACTTCCTTAGACACACCGGGCTGCCACCAGTGTGCTGTCAAAGAAAGAAAGGCATGCTGGGCGCTAGGTGCACTCCACAAATCTGTAGTGAAATGAACACACTGACCAGCAGCCTTGGAAAGCTCCTCTTTCACTGCTGCAACACAGGACCGATACAGCGAGGGGACAATGTTCCTGCTGAAAGTGGAACGTGACGGAACTGTGTATTGTGGAGCCACAGCCGCCATCAATTGTTTGAAAGGCTCCCCTTCAATCATGGAGAAGGATGCCCCTCCAACAGCAATGAACTGACCAATAAGTCGCGTTACTTTATTGGCCTGCTGTTTGGGCATCGTTCTCTTGGAGTGGAATGCCCCAAATTCTTCCAGGGTGGGCTGGGCATGCAGTGCTCCAACCTGCCTTGGTCTCTGGCTGCCAGCACTAGTTGCTGCTGCTGCTGCTGCTGCTGCTATTGGCTCAGAAGAAGAAGCTGTTGGGGTTTTTCCACGGCCACCAGCTATGCTGCCTGCACTAAGTTTTACCTCTGCATCTTTCCCCAATAGCACAGCGTTGTGTTGAGTGCTGAGGTGATGCTTCATGCTAGCACTGGTAAAATGGCCAGACACTTTCCCTCTGCTTATTAGCTTCCCACAATGTTTGCACTTTCCATAGCGCCCTTCTTCAACATTTTCAAAGTGCTCCCAAATTGGGGCGCGCATAGCCTTGGAGTGTGCCTTGGGTGCTGCTCTTACTGCTCGGGGTGGATGAACAGAGGCAGAACTAGTGGTGGTGGGACTGGTGGTAACAGTACTGGCCATAGTGGGACTGCTAATTGCTTTAGATTTGCTAGGTTTTGCTGCTGCTGCTGGTGGTGGTGATGGTGATGATCGTAGCGGAGAAGGTGGAGGCTCAGGGGAAAATTGTGCACTAGTCATTTGGACACTGCTCCCTGAGGAATCTGATTCCTGACCACTCATCTCCTCTACTTCCTCTGGCTCATAGTCTAGCTCTTCATTAGCCAGATCGAATGGAATTCCTGCTAGGCTGGAGCTAAGACTGATATCGTCGTGAGACTCGTGACTAGTAGTAGTGCGAGCAGGAAGAATAGACTCTGCACTTGGCCTCTCAGTCTCAGGCTCCTCTGCTACCTCGCTAGGTGGAGTTCCACTATGTGTAGCCCTCTCTCTAACTGTCTTTACAAAAATTTTGTAAGGACTTGGTGGCTTGCTAGAGGTACTAGGAGGACATGGCGTGGCGGTACCAGTGGGAACAGTAGGCGCAGCACTAGTGGTGGTAGAGGCGGGGGTGGTGGTGGTGGTGGTTTTCCCTACAAAGGAATGAGATCGCTTTGGTTTGGGACCCCTCTGAGTCTTGCTGCTAATTTGGCTCTGCTTGGTACCTTGCATGCTGCTGGTGGATGGGGAAGATGCTGCTTGGGGCAAAAGGCACTTCTTTTTAGTCACTGGGCTGGTACTACTTGTGCTACCCTTTAACTTTGAACGTGCTTCTGGTGCTTTAGGCTTTCCGTAAAAAACCATAGAGCTTGTGGGCCTAGCCGCACTACTACTGCCTGCTTTTGGTGCCTTTCCTTTACTTGATGATCCTTCAAGCAATGCTTCCCCAAATGATAAGCGAGAGCTTGGCCTACTTGGCCGACTAGACTGACGCAAAGGCTGCATCTTAGAGCTGGTGGTGGTGCTGGTGGTGGTGGTGCTGGTGGTGGTGGTGGTGGTAGATGGAGCTTGTCCCTCCTTAGTCCCAAAAGGAGGATCCATTTCAAATTTTGTGTTGTGTGTGTAGTGTAGTGTAGTGTAGTGTAGTGTAGTGTTTAAAAAACTATAAAAAAAAAAATAAAAAAATAAAAATAAAAAAAAGGAAAAACGAATTAAAGACAAAAAAATTAGAGGAAGTTCTCTTCAGTGCTACTGCTTAAAAAGTAAAACTATGCACTACTGCACTGTGCTGTGTGCAATCTGCCAAAATCCTAAAGTTATTGAAATTATTAACTCAAGATTAACTATTTAATAACTAGCAGTATTTTATTTTTAATTTGAATTTACACGGGCCTAAGAGCTTAGCCTACCACTATGCTAGCCTAAAGCTATATTTCCTTACTATAAGTCTACCTCTAGGCAGACGCTCTCAAACCCACTAAGCTAAAGTGAGGTTAAATCAGATTCAGTATATGATTTATTAATTAATATTAAGTTATATAATATTAATAGATTAGAACTAATTTACTTATATATTATGTATTATAGATAGAAGAATATAGATTATGAATTAGAATTTAGAATTAGAATTACTTATATTATAGATTATGAATTAGAATATTATTATTTATAATATATTATAGATTAAGATTAAAGAAGATTAGAATTATTTTAGTACTACAGCTAGTAGCTTGAAGCTTTGCTTAGTACAGCTCGTCACAGTCAATTTTTCTTGAAAAGAATTAGAAATAAAATAAAATGTCACAGCAAAACAGTTATCTTCACTGCTTGCTGCACTCACTAGCCCAACAAGTTCACTTCACTGATGGACTGAGGTGAGCAAAACACTAAGGGTACTTTTAATAAAATTGAAATAAAATGTAAAATAAATGAGAAAATCTTTGCAAAACAGTTAACGTCACTGCTTGCTGATCAAAAAAAAACACAGCACTTATGCGGCTGCACTCACTAGCCCAACAAGTTCACTTCACTGATGGACTGAGGTGAGCAAAACAAATGAAATAAAATGAAAGATTAATTAAGAAAAATTGACTTGGTCTCTTACTGTTGCTAAAACAAAGCACAAACTATAGAGCTGCAGCACCAGTACTAATAAGATTAGCTGAACTATACGCTAGTAGTAATTAATTAATATTATTACTTTTATTTATAGCTAATTTAATTAACTATTAAGATAAGAAAGAATTAGAGAATTATTGATATTACTGATTTAGATTAGACACTAGTAGATGTTCTGAATGTCTACAGTACACTCTACACTAGTATACTATTACTAACTATAACTGACAAATATATATATAATTTTATAATGAATTCAATTATTAATTATATTAATTAATATTACTGATTTTAAATTAGACACTAGTAGATGAATGTCTACAGTACACTCTACACTAGTATACTATAGTATATATATATATATGACTGACAAATATATATATATATATATAATATTATAATGAACTATTAAATTATAGATTCTATTAAATTGTAATTTATAAATTCTATTTAATTTATTTAAGCAGGACAGGCAATAGGCACTAGTGCCAGCCCAGGGCAAGGGCACCCCAGTGCCACTGAGGCACTGGGTGCACTGTCAACTCAACAGCACTTACACTAAAGTTGATGACAAATTAATTTTAAAAAAATTAAATTAATCAAATTATTATTATCAAATATATTAATTAAGTAGCACTGAAGTGAGGATGAAGTACACAGTGAGAAATGGCAGGCTAAGGCTTACCAGTCTCACACAGAACAGAACAATCTCTCTCTGTAACGCTCGGATGCAGCACAGCAGTGTTGCCAAAGCAGTCACAGCGAAAAATGAATGGATCTCTCAGGCAAGCTCTGGTCTTATAAAGGCGCCTTCAGAATTCAAAAAACAGCAGCACAGGCATTGGACGAGACCCTTAGCGTTACGTCACAAGAGTGAGCTGATTGGACAGACGAGGATCAGCTCACTCCTGTTTGAAATTTTGGCGGTTGCGCGGCAAAAACGAAGACGATCACGAAGAATCTTCGATTCTTCGTGATTGTGAGTCTTCGTCTTCGCCTACGGTTTGCCGGCACTGTATTCTGTTCTACGTTCCTTTGGAACGAACAAAAAAACGGCCTCTTCGTGCTCGTTTTCATGTTCGCCCGAAGACGAATGCACAAGTCTAGTTTTAATTAATGAGTTTACTTTTGCTAAAATCAGTGAAGGCAACAGTCCCTAAGTGTTTTTACATAAGATATGCTCCCTGTTTTAGTCAGATTTAGCTTAATTCATGTTCATTATAAAGTAAGTAGTCAAATGCTCAAAATAAGAAATACATCTTGTAGGTTGCAAAAACATTTACATATATGTTGCTCATCTTAAGGGATGAAAATAAAGTTGGAGAATAGGTAAAAAATAGTCGTCCTTTGTGTTGGATGTAATAGATAATTAAAATAATTGTCATGTCACTTCAAAGTGTAACGTCAGAATTCTAACAAAGCCAGTCCAGAGGCCAGTTCTTCTACCTGTAAATACCCATCCAGCAGTCCCTTCTCAAGAAGCTTGGCAAGCTTCCAGCATAGTGTAGTCTCCTGGACAGAAGACATATAGTAAAGCTGAAAGTACATGTAAATGCCCTTTAGCCATGGAAAATTATATGATTATTAGTATTATTGGAAGGAAGCAGAAGCACTAAGTGGTATTGGCCTTTGGGTGTTTTGACTTACTTCACAGTGTAGTAAATTTAGCCTCCGGTTCCACTTTATATTACTTGACCTTATAAAAAATGTTATGCCAATGTCACCAGGATATAAGCTAAAACTTTAAAGTGAAACTTTCACCATTACTAGTAACAGAATTATAGATTTAATTATATAATATTAGCCCCTGCTGTCAATATATACTATTAGCCCCTGCTGCCAATATATATTAGCCCATGATGCCAATATATACCGTATTTGCTGAATTATAAGACAAGGTTTTTTCAGAGCAAATGCAGGGGACCTGGATCCTCCTCTCCAGCAGCCGAAGGAGGTCTGTGTGATGCACACAAACAACCTCCACTGATGTCGGCACTTCCCCCAGGGCTTCTATGGTGGAGTACCGGAAGGTCATGTGATGCCAGTGCTCCATCATAGAAGCCCCGGCTGTAGTACTGGCCAGCAGCAGCGGAGGACTGCATCGCACAGATCTCCACTGGCTGCCCCACTAGACAACAGGAGGTCTGAAGCATGGGTCACAAGTAAAGAAATGCACTGGTAAGTCAAGGGGGGGGTAAGAGAGGCAAAAAGTCGAGGGGGGGTAAGAGAGGCAAAAAGGGTTAAAAGGCATATCAGGGAGGCAGAGTGAAATATAGGGGGTTAAAAGGCATACCAGGGAGGCAGAGTGGCATATAGGGGTGTATAAGGCATATCTGGGGGAGAGTGGCAAATAGGGGGTTAAAATGCATTTCAGTGGTGCAGAGTGGCATGTATGGGTGTATAAGGCATATCTGGTGGCAGAGTGGTAAATAGGGGGTTAAAAGGCAAATATATAAAAATATTGGACCCTGTTCCCAATATGTTTTATATTGGAAAAAATTGGACCCCAGGAAAGCATTTCCTTGGGCTGCGCTCCACACTCCTTAGCATGCAGATTAGGGGAAGACTGAGAGTCTGTGCAGTCTTCCCTCTTTCTGACCGTACCGTGACATTGAGAGGTCCTCTCCCCCATAATCATTCCTACATAGTACCTTTGTCCCCTCATTCACTAGGCCACACCTCTCTTTTACTTACTCCCTATAGTTCAGGTGTAGATCAAATAAACAACACATGTAAACAGCACGTGCATGTATAGATCAACTGAATAAGACATAAAAACACTGTATTTGCAGGTATACAATAATAATGTATGGACACATAGCATATCAGATATAGATCCACAGAATAACACAAAAACCCAGCTTTGCAGGTATAGATCAATTGGAATTCACATAAAAACTCAGCATTAAGGGTATAGATTAAAAAAAACCTAAATTACAGGCATAGATCACAAGTTTCACACCCCCGAAGGCCAGCCTTGGCATCCACACTGCTCACATAGAACCGGACCAACACCCAAATTACACACAAATAACGTGCCATCTTTGTCCCCAAACAGCCCAGTATGAGTCAACTTTGTCCCCAAACAGCCCAGCATACAACATCTTTGTCCCATAAACACGCTACCTGTGCCATCTTTGTCCCATAAACACCCTGCCTGTGCCATCTTGGTCCCCAAGGCTTAAACACCCTGCTTGTGCCATCTTTGATACACACACTTTTACAGTCACTCACTAATTCATACTTTCATTCACATAATTCATTCACACAATAATTTATTCTCTCACACAAATCTTTCACACAAATTATTTACACATATTAATGCATTCTCACAAATTGATTCTCTCACTCATTCACACAATTCTTCCACATTAATTCATATACTCACTCATTCACACAATTCATACACACATTAATCCATACTCATTCTCACTCTTTATTTATTGAAATATTTTTTCTACCCCCTATTCTCATTATCTACCCTCTCCCCCCATTGTAGTTCACTTACCTTACTGAAGTCCTGTGGTGGAAGCGCAAGGCCTCTGCCGCGGTGCGCGCTGCTTCACTGCTGAACGCCGGATATGATGTCACTGTCACGTTCTGCCCAGGCTGCGGAGCTGCATACCTGTTTTCTTCGATCCATTCCTGGATTTCCTTTTGCTTTGTTCTGATCTTCCACTCCTTGCTTCTGCTTCAGCTCTTTGCTTCAGCTCTGTTTCCTTTATAAGGTGTGCTCCACCCGTGTGTTCTGTTTGTCTCAGTCTGCAGTCTAAAGGTATGTCTCAGTTTTTGGTTTACATGTTTAGTTTTTTTCGTACCTCTGTCAGCAGGGATTAGCGTTAGGACCCACCGTCATTGGACTACTTTGGCGTAGTGGTGGGCTAAGCATACTATGGCCATAAGATGTGATGGAATCTCCAATAGTTATCATACAGTCCTAGGCTAGTTTCTGTATTTATGTGTGTCAGTCTGTCCTGTATCCCCGGCAGCGGGGTGTCCTGTCTTGTTCCCTGTTGTGCCCTGTGTTATGTATATCTTGTCTGGTTATGTTTATTTCTTGTCTTGTTCACTGTTGTGCTTAGTAACATGTATATCTTGTCTGGTTATGTTTCGTGCTTGGTCTCCCTGTCCTTTGCTTGTTATGTGTCTGCTATATTTCTCTGCTTAGCTTCCATACTCCCAGCCTGCAGCATCCTGCATATGAGTCTTGTGTGATGTCTCATGCCTGTTCCAGGGTGCCTACAGGATTTGACTTTGTTCTGGACTACATCCGCTGCTATATCAGGGCACTGGTGTTTGGCTGCACATCCCTAGATACTCAACACCTGGGTGAGTGTGGTCGCCCTGCAACCAGGCCCTGTTCAACTCCACTACTGCAGCGTAACTCCTGCACACAATCTTTGGGCGCGCTGGGTCTTTTAGTCATCTGTTTGGACCCAGTTCGTGAAAGTCACAGTGACTAAAGCCGAGGCCTCACAGAGGAGAGTGAGGGGCGCCGAGCGGTTGCCAAAAACGTATTCCTGAGCGACCGCTTGACGCCCCTCTCTCTCCTCCATTGCAGTTGCAAAAAAAAATATGGCGTTTCAATTGGGGGGGGCACAGCATGATGTAGGGGGGCCATGGCCCCCTCTGGTCCCCCCTGCTGACACCACTGTTGTTTACGCAGTTCTAGACTTTGCATACTATAATGTTTTCAGGTAGCTGCACATTAGTCAATTTTATAAGTTCTAGCTCTATTATTTTAGCCCAATTTGCTAGTCAAATTCCCCGTCTCCTTATAATTTTGCCTATTAAACTATAGAATGGTTCATATTGATCTGATCAGATTTTCTTTCTCTTAAAAATATAACAATGGCTACCAGGTTCACTTGTGTGGCGCCTAGCATCCAAACAAATGTCTCTAGTTCTGCACAATGTTATTATTTGACAAAATGATCCTTTAGACTATGATAAATTCATAGTACATTTTCTTAAAATGTAAAAAGTCTTACTGTGATTAATATTTTTTTTTCTTCTAAACAGTCAGTCTGTCTGTGACTAGAATGGTGATGCATCCAACAATAATAATAATCCCTCCTTATGTAATCTATATTGATTTTAAATACAAACAAATACATTTTGAAAAAATAAAACAGATGCATTTATAGGTATAAATATGTATAATGTTTATATAACAAGCTATGTAGTAGGATATGTAGTAGGACTTGCAGGACTCATGAGATACAATAGCTTTCACTTCCAAATTATGCTTGCTTTGTTATGCCTCTTTTCTATTTAAAGAATTAATACATGACAGATTGTTGAAGTATCACAGCACAAGTCAAATATTTAGAACACTGCAAGGTGAGCTGTAGTTCTTAAAGGGATTAATGGTCTCTAAGAATGGTCTGAAAGCAAAAGGTTTGCATCCTGGGGAAAGTTTCATTTCAATAGTGAGATTACCATTTCTTGTAATATTTAAGAGAGGTTTACTCACTTTCCCAAGATCACACACAGCTGTCAACAGGGTCTTAATACACTTAAAAACCCTATTGAAGAACCAAAAAGATGTCTATGCAGCATTGACTACTTTCACATAAGCAGGAAAGGAACAATCTGCTTTAAGTTACCTTAAAATGGAGCTATCAACACAGCACAAGTTAAATTCTTTTAAAAGATCTCTTAAAACAGACTATAAATTAATGACAAGTTAATTTTATCTCAGTCTGTAATAATGTCGGGATTCATTTGTTCGGTAGCATGTTAAGGTATAGATTTTGGAGACAATACAGCTGATATATCTGGCGACATGTTTGTACTTGCTTGGAATATGCCTTTGGGTTTTTAACCCTCCATGTGCTTGCCTCATGAGCATTAAAGTGAGATTTTGGGACCATTTACTGATATTTATGATCAAATGGGTCATGCTATGTTATGTTTTCTAGGGTTTTTTCTACATTCCATGCACATTGCTGAGCATCATTGGAAGAACTAAGAAAAAATCTTTTATATCATTATTAGTAGAAAATATTTTTGTATGCACCAGTTGGTGGTGTGCTAAATGAATATATAACCCATGCTCACTCTATATTGTTATATTGATTTGGTTGATTTTTACAGTGGAGAGAGAAAGTCACCATTTAGGGATTGTAGCATGTATATTGCACAACACAAAATGACTAACATTTTTAATAAATGTTTAGTTATAAAATACTAGAGCATTGCCTTCTTGTTATGGTACTACTGACTACATTGGGCTTTTTCCCCAGAAGTCCTAATGAGGGCAATTTATGTATTTCATCTCCTCAATTAGTATCATCCCAAATTGCTTTGTGGCAGCAAATCCACTGAACGAATTCAACAGCGTATGGCATGCCTAGACATCATTTTTTGTAACTGGCTAGATGACCCCTTTTCATGTTATGGCATGCCACTCTGTTTAGAAGGCTAGTGTCATGGCATAGAAAGCTACTATCATGTTTTCAGCTTGAACACTGCAGCTAGGGAAGTATACCAGTGCATGCACACACACAGAAGGTCTAGCACTGACAATTACCTATAGAAACTAAACAAGAGGCAATTCTAAATGGAACATCACTTATCCTCATTTAGGAGTTGGAAGGGATTTGTCAAGTGAACAGTAAGTTTCTATGACTTTTTAGGTTGGCAGAGGCAGATCACCATGTTGTGTGCGCTGCTCAGTGGGCTGGTTACAAGGGAGATCTCTGATCTCCCCAACCAGCTCATCTAAATTTTGGAGGACTGTGCCGAGACAGCACAGAATCCATGGTATGCAGTGAAAGGTGATGTGTGCCTTTAAAACACGGAGAGCTGGGGTATCAAGTTATATCCCTGAGCTCAGTGGTGAGGCCATCTGTCCAATATTTCCTCATATAATAGAAAACAAGTAGTAAAAGTAATGAAAATAAAATATTTTCCAGCCCCAACTCATAAATTTATCATACACATGTAGTGGTACCTATACCTAGATTGCACTCAGAGCCAATGTAGGTGATAGCATAGAACATATTGCAGAGTGGAAACAGATTACTAGGAATTAAATGACTAAATTGTGCTAAAGACAAAATATAGGTATAAAAATAATAATAATATAAAGTATAGTGTCCAAGTACAGTACCCTTTTTGCACCATTGGTGTTCTTGCTTTTGTGGGCTACAACACCTACCAACACATCATCATTCTAGATAAGAGCCATCGGTCTATTTTTTTTAAAAATGTAAAAATAAATATTTATAATGCTTTATTGATTGTTTATATTTTTGTTTTAGAGTGACTGTAGAGGGTAGGCACCTACGACATCACAGTAATCGATGTGTGGTAGCAGAGATCAGGCTTTTTTTTTTAACAGTATGCCATCCGTCTGATGTTTACCGCGTCAGTTATCAAAGTAACATGCAGCCTAAAGGTAGTGAACATATTACATTTTATATGAAATATTACATATTTAGAGATCATCATGAAGCTTTCTCTTCAGTGGAAGAAGAATCAAACTCTTCTACCACCTCCCACTTTAGTTAATGAACCACATGTATTTCAGAAAAGGAAAGGCTTGCAAAATGCTTTGGAATAAAAGTGGCATCTGCCCTCCTGGCTGTCTAGCTCTGCGAATGCCTAATTGTTGAACAAAACACTGCTGTATATGCTGCAGTGTTTTGCACACACGCCTGGCAGTCATTGTGTCAACAACAATCATGCAAATGCAACCATTGTCATTCTGTTTTCACTGCTTTTGGGGTATTAAACATGTAATTGGTACCTTATAAAACGCCCCTTTATAGCTACAAAAGAAACAAATGCACATAGATTACACCTCCCCTAAAACAAGTTAACAGTACAACAGTTTTACTGCCTTTTTATAGCAGTTGTAAACTTGTTGAGAAACAAATTAATTCCCCCTAGGATCATCTGTCAAGTTGTACAAAATCCACTGGAAAAGTACCATTCCATTTTTTTTCTTTTATTTTAAACAATCCGTGTAATTTTAGAGGGAAAAAAATGTTTATATAAAGCTTAATTTGCATGAGCTATTTATAGTGATGTTATTATATACGCATTTTATTGTATATATATATATTTATTATTTATATAGTGCTGTAATCTTCCTCAGGAGGGCCCTGCTGAAATGGATATATATATATCTATTATATATATATATTAACAGTGATAACAGACCAGTATATAGGACTTACACACTTTTTGATATGTCTTCCTAAAAATTTGCTCTGCTGCATATGGGTCAGTTGTACCGACATACAGTACATTCTTTACATACAGAGTGCTCGGAATAAGGACTGGCTAGTGGAGAGTGCCAGGGCTATGTTCTTCAACGCGACAAACTCTAATGGAAAATATCTAAATTAGCAAAACCTGACCATGTGAGGATTAACCAGGTGTTTAATATGCAATACACAGCATATGCAGATTAATCAAGCATTTCCACAAAGTTGTTCATATACGTATCATCCTATTTGTTCTCATGTCACTGTCCTGCTGAGACAGAATTATGAGCCTGGTCGGGAGATCCTCTGATCAGCCCAGGAAGCGGAATAAACCACTTGTTCAGAAAATCAGAATATCTGTCCATAATTTAAAATGCATGGTTGCAAGTGCAGTATCTGAGGTTTTATTCCTAGTTCAAACTAAAGGCATCTTCAAAATGAAGCTGTTTTTAGTTTAAAACCACAAAATGGCAATATACAGAATACCTGCTGAAATGAGTGACATGTCTGAGAATTTAATTGAACCATGAAGCGCATCAGCCTTTGTAGTGAGGCAGTATCCTCCCATATCAATTTGCATCATTCCCCGCCCTCCGTAGGCTTGGTTTGCATGAACTGTGTTTGGCCTAACACTTGTTGCCTGAGGCCATGTGGTATACTCACTGCCAGTCAGCACCAGCGTTGGCTTGGCAAGGGTTCTGATGGGGAAGAAGAGGTCTAAGGTGACCCTACTATCTGCATGCGCAAAAAAAACGCTCTCATTGAAATCAATCTGAGTGCTTTCCTGCCACTGACTGGCTACTTTAAACAGCCAATCAAGTTTGTGGAAAAGGGACCATAGAGAGGGCACTGCAGCTGTGGGGCTGTAATGTTATTTTTTAATAGGTTTAATGAATTGTTGGTCTGATGGGACATCAGACTATTACTTTAAGGAAACCAGTAAAAAGAATTCCAAAATCAAGACTACTGCAGTCAGAATGGTTAATCAGTCCAAAATATAAATCAATGTCACCTGTCTGATGTTTCAATAAAAACTTTGAATTAAATTGCTTTTAATGTAAAAAATCACAACAACATGTAACATGTTGTGGATTATATTGCAATTACATAAACTTATAATAAGATCAAAAGCTTATTTTTTTGAGGCTGTATAAATGGATGTTCAGAGAAATGTATATTAGCCAATCTAGCATGCCCATTTTCTGAGATATATACTCTGACCTTAATCAGTCCTTGGTCTTGTCTTAGATGCACGTTACCGATTACTGTATCAGCCTCTACCAATTCTTCTGTGAGGCTGTTTCTCATCTACCACCTTCACAGCAAAAGGAGTCTGAACCAGACTTCTGTGTTCTCTGTGGTTAATGTAAATAGAGGATAATGCTAGAAAATACATACTTACCACCTGTATAACACAAGAGCCTAGGTTTAAAAAAATCTAGCAGAGTCCGTGACTCTAAGTGCTGGACTATAGGTATAGCAAGACTCTAAAGCTACAAGTCTCAACTTAAATGGGAAATTTCACTGCGATGAATGGCTGCGGCTCTACTGCAATTACCTGCAAAAGTAATTTCCATTTTTCTTTACTCATTCATTTTCTCTTTGTTTATCTCCATTCCAGTTATCACCGAAATACACATTTTAATTGTATTGTACAAATTTCAAACATCTCAGGCTTTGAACATTTGCATGGCATTTTCATTCAACTTACCTTCCACAGCACCAAATGTTGATTCAAAACTTGGCAGGCTTTGCAAACCTAAAAACTTTATTTTGTATACACTTTTAATTGAAGTCAAGAAATGGAAAAACTTACAAAATCAATTATCTTTGTTGTAGATATGGGAACCTATAGAAGGTTTTCTGTGATGAAACAACTGTACCTTTTTATTTACATACGCTGCAGTTATTCCAAAATAAAAAGTTTTAGAGTTAAAGCAAACATACCAGATACACCAGTATTCAAAATATTAATATAATGTTTCAAGCAAATATGTAGCTCAGATTTTATTCTCAGTGATAGGTTACTTGGCAAAAGAGATTTAAAGTGCAAAAATAGTCATAAGAATTGGTCTGCAGGTATCCGAGTGAACCCATAATGCCCTACTTGACACTGCTTTGTGTAAAGGAGCTAATGAATTATGGATGACGCTACTCACTGCCAGGATTAGAAAATACTTAGTAGTTACAAGTTTTACCAGGCCCAGACTGTGCATTTGGTATGTCAAGCAAAT
Source organism: Spea hammondii (assembly GCA_029215755.1). Lineage (NCBI taxonomy): Eukaryota > Metazoa > Chordata > Amphibia > Anura > Pelobatidae > Spea > Spea hammondii. Next base: position 71,120,266 of record JARDYJ010000004.1, read on the forward strand.
TCTTGATTTACCAGTGCCTAATGATGTCTCCCATCCACATTAAGGCCACGCAGGCAGTCAATGTAAGCATCCTACTGAATACATGCAGCTGAACTATATCTAGTAAAGGTGGAAGTGTATTGCATGGCTGCCTGTATCTAGCAGATGGACTCATGCGTGCATTGTTTTTATTTCCAGTTAGGTCCGGCTTTCTATGCAGACATTCACTAGCAATTGTGCCAAATAATTTAGAAATGTTCGTATTTGTAGGTGACAGGTTCACCTTAACACCAGAAATTAAGTGTGCATTAAAGTATTGATTGCCTTAATAGCAAAACTTTACTCTGGTACATCAATATATAGGAACACTCCAGATTTCAAGAGGAGACTCTAAATATAAGAGCGGATTACTGGGCCTCCAGTCAATGACGTATTTTGGTTGGGCTTCCCTAGTTATACCACCATGAAAAACCTAATAATACGTGCTACTATAGTGAAAGTAAGTAGAATAAATAAATAAATAAATAGATACTTCCCCAATGGACCGCAGCTGCCCAAACGACACTTCTTCCTCAAAGTGTAGAAATTATAACAGACCAAAAAGAATTGGGGCGCAGGTACATATAAAGGGAAGAAAAAATAACACAATATAGTGTAGATGTATATTCAATGTGAATGGAAGATAGTGTATTGCACTCACAAGTGAAGAATGTGATTCTGACCCATCAGCATGGAGTATAAGAAATTCTTTAATATTCTTCGTAAAATCTAAAAAAAACAAACTAAAATGGTGCAATAACTTCAGATAAAACGCAAGTTTGCTGGTAGAAATGCACTCACAATTTTGTTCATGCACAAAGGTGCATATGCAGGCGTTAGTATAAAGTCCACCAAAAAGCAGAAAGTAGTAAAAGTCCACTTGGATCCTTCTCTCGACGCGTTTCGCCCCTTGGGCTTCCTCAGGAGATCAAACGATGAGTAAATCAGTAAATCAGTGATCGGTAAGAGATTCCGCTTCTGTCCGCTTTCTTATAGCCGCTTCCGTGTGTGTCATTACGTATTCACGTCTTCCTCTGATATCGTCACGTAACGTTGATGTTCTTTTGTTGTTCTCGCGTGTGTCAATAAAGTTCGAAGAAAAAGAAACGAAGGCTGTCTAGTCTATATTCGGGACGGTTTTTGAACGAACCTCCCGATAGGCGGGGAAAGAAGACACAATTTAATGCAATTCACGGAGATCGGCAATAAAAGAACTATCAATATGATCAAGTAAAGAGAAGAGGTGCATAGGAAAGAGCGAGCACAAAACCCATTCCCTAGGCCTGATCCAGGATAAACAAGCAGTGTTGGCCAACCCTATTGCCTACTCTCAGCCCCTTTGAAGTCTATTTAGGGCCAGCCTCTTCCTGCATACAAACAACCCTGGCCCTATAAGCCTGAAGATGTCACTTACACATTTCTTTGGTCACAGAGAAGCCAAGTATCTCGCTGTGAAGAGCCAAGTATCATGGGACTTGAGGTTTAACAACAGTTCTAGAGAGAACTGATGGCTATTCCTGGACTAGTTAATACCCATAACACATTCAGTTGAGATGACATTGCAGCTACAGAGCAGCTTCCACTTTTTAAAATTCATGTTAATCCTTGGCAGGAGATCACTTTCATGGAAGCCAATGGGAGCACCAAATGCACATGTATGTGGTCTCATTGGGCCCACTGGAAATCTTGCATGAGCCAGTGATGCATCTGGCTAGTGGTGAGTATACACATTTGATGGAATACATGTCCTGCAACACTAAAAAACGTTAGGTAACGCTCAGAGGTATATTCTGGCTTAGGGAGCACGCACAACCTCCTAAACATGCTCTTCTCAAAAATTGCACATCCTTAATTGGCAGAAGTCTAGGCTATGACTTTGTATTCCAACGCAAAGCAGCAGGGATGCCAGCTGCAGAGGAGGTGGCTGTGGTGCTGCCCTGAGTCCAGCCTAGGGCAGCACTATAGACAAACAGATCAGTGGGGCACTCAGCTATGCATTAAAGTGTGTACGATGGCTAGATAGTGTCTTTAATAACATAGTGCTCTGCCAGTCACTGTTTTGACCTTTTCTGCTTTTTTTTCCGTGAACTGTTTTCCAAAACATTTGGAAAACCGCCTTAATTAACACACTCACTTAATTGTAGCTTTTCAAGAATTTCAGTAAACACTCAATAATGTGTTCCGTAAAAACACATAACCCAGATACCCTGCTCTGACCTACATTTGGTTATCTACCTGCCAATCAGAACCATAGGCAAAGTATTTGATGAAAGTTTTACTGAAGTATTTACATTACCTAATTGTTGCCATTGTGACATTTATTTACACTGTATATCATAGTGGACCTGGCAGAGACCTAAATATTCAAACTTCTTCCTTCTATAAACATGTAGGAGGAAGTATGTAAAATTATAATATGCAGTTCAAGCCAGATTAAAAAGGTAGAACATATTTGGCATGGCTTTTGCTAAACACAATGTCATCAATCTTCTCTTCCAATGCGTGCTCAAAAATTAGTGACTCACATAGTGCATACAAATGTCAAGAATTCCCTGTTGGTAGTGACCCATCGTAATCTGACTGGTTATCTATACCAGTGTTAAAGTGAATGATGCTCATACCCTACAGCACTATGCACTGCAGTGGCACGTTGCTTGATTGATGCTTGCTCCAAAGCACTTAAACTGTGTTGCTATATCCAGCTGGAACTATGTAAGCTACTGCTCCAGATAAGCCGCTTTTGAAGTTCAGCTTAGAGTATCAGCAACAAAATGTTTGCATACTGTATATCTTAACAGAATAAATATAAACGCTATTTTCTAATATGAAAATATTACACAAAATATTTGTAATAGGTAATATGTAAATACATAAACAAGTATTAGACTTGATTATTGGGACTCTTATGAACTTTATTTTAAACAAATTCTGCCTAATTTGCGCAAATCTCAATAAGGAAGGACCCATCAAAAAGAAACCTCCCAATATTCACTACCTATTTGTGCATTTCTTTGTTCATTTTGGTGCTATTACAATGAGAGGAAAGAGAAAAACACAAATTTTATATTGAGATGAAAAAAAAAAATCCACCGAACTTCCTCCGAACCGGAAGGTTGCCTATGTGTCTTTTTCCTTAATATTCACCTAAAATTAATTACAAAAGGTCAGCTTCGAGATGCAGGTTGGGGCTTCAGTAAAGAAATATTATTAATTTTTTATATCCCCATCACATTCCTTAGCGCTGTACAATGGGTAGATAGGACATAACAAGTGGTATGTAACACAACAATTTGTCTTACAGAAACAACAGGTGAGGAGGGCCCAATCTGCTTAACTTGCCAGCATGTCACCCTTATCTGATGTATAATGACAGTCAAGACAAAGCTGTAAATGCAGTTGAAAAGTAAACAACAACTACGCATAACACTTGGAGCCCCATTAGTGCTGAGAGGCTAATACTACAACTACATAAAATAGTCAGTGCCAGTCTTATATAAACTATCATAGATGTATTCTTTATTCAATATGTGAATAAACCTTAAAAAATATATAAATTTTGTAATGTGGCAACAGAGTAGTCAATTTAACCATCATCAATAAGTTGCTGCCATGAAGTGTGAGAGATCAGTACATTGTGTCCCTGCACACAACCTCTGTATACAGGTATGTTATAGCTAAAGAGACATTCATATGTACAAACACAAGGATATCAGCTGCACTAGAAGGGGAAAGTGACTGCATACTTTTCTCTCAAAGAAAAATCTGCATATTTAAGTAAAATAGAAAGGAAGCAAACTTGAGAGTGTGAAACAGTCACTTTCAACTATGCAGGTTGAATGCTCATTCATGTAAATACCCATTTTCCTGGGTTAGTTACTTCTTTGGCCATGTCTACTCCCACCCACTTTGAGACCCAAGGGAATAAGGTAGAAGAAATGTGCAGTAATTACACCAAAATTATTACTGTATTAGAACTGCATGCACATGCACCCAGGGCCGGACTGGGAATGAAAAGCAGCCCTGGAAACATTTGGAGACCAGACCCATATAATTTATTATATTTATATTGCGGTCAAGCTCTTATACCCACACGCACCCATTACACATACCTTAGTCACACTATTTGCCGTACAAATAACTATAAAACATTCTTTTTATCACATTATTTGTATTAAAATGACAGAAACCAGAAGTGTTAAAAGGCCCTAATAAATGAAATACATTAGACATAATGGAATCAAAACATTTTCTACTGCAAACATTTTTAGATGAAAAAGTTCCATTTTATTCAGTGGAACAAAACACTGATCACATTATTCTTCACAATATTCTTGTAAGAAACTTTTATTTCTTTATTAATTTATGTAAACTATTTTTTCAAATTTAATAAAAGCTATGATTGAGAAAACTCTGCTGAATACACATCCATAACTTTTTCGCATATCCAAAAAAACATGGTGAAAAACTGCAAAGTGAATGTGAAAAATTTGCTTTTTTTTTACACCAACTCTGGTGTAGGATCAGCTGCATTAAACATGCCAATATGCCCCTAACCTGTCAGAATTTTAAAAGCAAAAAAAGAATTTTTCTCAATTATAGTTTTTATTATAGTTTTTATTAAATATGAAAAAAGTTTACATGTGAATTAATATTTACTAGTAAAACTATTTTCCTATAGGGCAGTCTTATATTCAGTCTTTTTTTCCTAAATTAATATTCAAATTTCGGGGCGTCATTTTATAATCAGTGTCGTCTTATAATTGATCAAATGCAGTATATGGTTTAGTGGGAAATCACAGTTGAAAAAAGACATAGCAAAAACACAAAAATTGCTTCTTTTTGTTCTTTTTTTTTTTTGCAAACATTGTAACATGACACTGGTCCTTAAGGGGTAAATTAGGAACTAGCGCAATTTTGTGTATTATGATTTTTCTTGTGTAACTAAAAGCCTTGTTTTTCATTTTTGTAAAACATGTATTATATAGCAAACATGATGGAAAATATCCATATAAATATGTTACCAAAAAATGGTATAGTACTTCAATAAGCAGAATGATAACAATGTTTGAAAATAAGGGTTTACTTTTCATCTTTCTTGAAGAATTAACTAAAGCCAACAAAGCAGAAACTATAGTCTCGATTTAAGCAAACATTTAACAGTCAGTTGCAACTGTTTTCTAGATGATATGGTAAATAGTTCTTAAGGAATGCATTTTATTCAAACACTTGCTGTGAAGCACAGACTTCTAATCCCTTTACTTATGTATGATGACATTTCTCAGTAAAAAAGAAACACAGGAAATGATACATGTAGTTACTGAAGAGAAAATAATTTCTTGCTAAGGAAGTGATCTTCAAAATCTGCCTTTCTTTGTGGAATTTACAAGAAAAAAAAGTGCGTAAACCCATTAACCTGAAGTAATATATATATATATATATATATATATATATATATATATATATATATATAGCACACATACATACACACATATACTTTATCAGTGCCTATTACCATGTTTCCAGGAGGGAATTCTATTCTAACACGAAAATTAATTGATATGGCTTATGGGTTGAGCAATAAAAAGCACTGTAATAGCATTCTTTCAATAAGAGGGTTAAAATAAGTGATTGATTTCTGTTAAATAGAGACAAGCAGGTATATGAATTCTTTACATCATTTTTAATCTCTTGGCCAATTACTTTAAGGAACACTATGATCTTTTCTAATCTCTTCTGAGACAAGATTGTTGTGGAATGTCATATCTACAGGCAAATTGTTCATTTTAGGTTTTTTGTGGGGGGGGGTAGTTGTGGTGTCATTATTAGTGTACCAATCTAAAAGAGTAAAGACATTAATTTAAAAGTAAACTAAGGCTACTTGACCATTGTAAAATACTGTCACACTTTGCAAAAACGAGTATACAAAAAGCACATAGCTGTCTTATGAATTTTAATAAATGCAATAAATACAAATTTAGTTACAATAAGAAAAATAAAGATTTTAAAGAATCTCAATTAAAATGCAGCTAGGTGAATAAAATAGCACTATTTTGTATGACTGACAACATTTGTAATAATGCCTGAGGAAGGGACCTAACAACTTGGTCTCGAAAGCTTACAATTAAACTCTGTTAGCCAATAAATGGTATTATTTTAACTATACTTTTCTCCTGTTTCAACATTTGCAATAGAACAGATATTTGCCAAAAGAAAGAATATGGCACATGTAGCCAAATAAAGTTACCGAAACAATTTCCATTGTACAGTTTTGTGTTTGTTTGAATTTAAAAAAAAAAACAAAAAAACCCACTTAATTTGTAGTCACACAGCATCTGTGTAAATAGTTTCCTGTTTTTACATCTTTTGGTAAATATGTAAATAGGCACTGTCCATTAGACTTGGGTATATGGATCAAAAATGATTCATATAGGTTTTTTTTCCATTTCAGGTCCATTCCTTTTTGAACAACTATTGCCCTTTCAGTTCTGACAAAATAATGATGGCGTCTCTGTTTCGCAAAATGCTTCTCTTTCTTCACAGATCTATCTACAGGAAAAACCTCCCCTTTATTCCTTCAATCATGTGAGAGATTGTCCCTGTGGTGCTTGCCAAGACTCTGCCCTGGAGGCCAACCGCTCCAGGAGGCCACAGTAATGCAGGGGATCATGAAACGAGAAAGAAGAATAAAATTGCGGAGAACACAAAAAAGGAGAAGAAGCTGAGGGAAAAAAGTGGAGCTGTGGAAAACAAAATAGAGAAGGTAAGGAAGCATTGAGAGAGTGTGAGAGTATGTGACAGAGAGAGAGAGAGTGCGGAAAACAAAATAAAATTCTAAGCTTTCAGCTTTGTTTTATTTTTTTTCATTGAGGCCCTTTCTAATTTTCGGACATGTGTACAAATTAACGAGATTGGCAAATTATGTTAAAATTAAAATTCACATGAATACAATTTCATACACCAATGAAGAACATCAAATGTAAAATAAAAGGTGTTCTAATTGGCTTGTCTCTTAATTATTATTATTATCCTTTATTTATATAGCGCCAACAGTTTACGCAGTGCTTAATACAATACATAAATTCAAGGGATATGACAAGACAAGAATTGACAGACTAAGACAAACCGATACATTTGGTGGAGAGAGCCCTGCTCGCAAGCTTACAATATTCACGTGACATGTAAAATATGAAATAAGTTAATGCCCCTAATTTATGGACATTTAGTTGAAGAATTTGGGTCATCTAAGTATCATTATGCTAAACAAGATACCAGAAATTAAAACTGGACTGAAGGCATGAAATATGTCGGGAGGTACAAAAAGCTAATATTGTGGTGGGTGATAAACATAACCAGAAAAGTTACAATAATGTGTTTTTCATGATATGTGGTATTTATATTGTATAATGTGGGTAGCATATAATATAAATATAAGCCAAAATGTTCTGTTATCAACTGTTTACAAAAGATTCCTATTTTGAGAATCAAAACAGATTCTGCTTAAGCATTTATACTTCCATAACATGTTATATTTAGACAAATGTTAAATGTGGTTGACACGTAAATATTTTTAGAGTTCCAAACATTGCCTTCAAAATGGATAACCTATATACAATAATGGAAATAGTCCTTTAAGGCTTCTCATCAATTTGAAACCCCAGTCAATAAGACCTATCCAATTAACAGGGTCTAACAGCACTCATACACATAATGTACATAATGCATTTTTTTTGTTTTCTGGGATGGAAGTTTGGAAGTTTATTTAAGGTCTGGTGTCATTAGGTTAGGGGCCATTTTGTGTGTCACTCTACCTCCTGTAGTTTGTCCCACCATCAGAAGCTTACCTGGCATCTAGGGAGTGAATGCTCTGGGGAGAGCATTTGGCGGTATTTCGGTGGGAGGTACCTAGCTGGTGGCATTGGTACCTCGGGTTTGGGGTTGGGCATCCGGGCATATCCTCCCCTGTGTTGGTGGTACCTGGATAGCCTGGTAAGCTTAGGGGAGTTCTTCGTTTTGTTATTTATTCATGTTAATTATGTTATTTATGTTATTTATTGGGTTCAGTTTGGTAGTCAATGTCCTGTAAACACACACCTATTTTGGCTTAGGTTGCATGGCATTTGCCACGCCTCTTTCAGTGTTGTGTCAGTTATTGGGTATTTAACTTGATTTGAGGAGCCTGGCCCAGGCATCAAGGGTACATCAGTCAATAGTTATATAGAGGAACAATATTGCTTCTTAGCATGGCCATTAATGCATAAGGTGCATAAATATGTTGCTGGTATTTCGATAGTCTTTATGTTTTATTAAACATTGCTAACCTACTCCCTAACCATGCAGCACTATGCTATGATACTGCTAATTAGGACTGTTGCATCAAACAAGTTCAAACTTGCAGACTTTCAGAATCCCCCCCCCCCGCCCGCTATCATCCCCATTACCACATGTAGCTACATAATAAAAAAATATGGAAATAAACTGTAGGACTGTAGACATTTAATATTTACATTTCCATAGTCCTTTACTCTCTGACCCATTCTATAGTACCTTGTTAAGAAAACAGAAAGAAATTACAATCTATTGCAATTGACTGAACAATGTTAGTGTCTTCTGTGTTATCTGAAATAAACAACATTAATTATTCTAATAAAATACACTTTCTTTCTATTCTAATGTAATGGTATTTTCACTGCCTTATCTGGAATTAAGTGACATTAGAAACCTTTCCATCAATATAGGACATATCTTTAAACGTATAGTTAGAGATTGTGTGCAGACTAATGGCCACCAACATGTCAGAGATGTTTGCAAATTAGAACAAATACAGGATTATGTTGGCAAAGAAAAAATACATGTTTTTGAACTTGACACTGCTCTTATTATTTTTTTTCTACTTTGTACTCCCAGAGTCATTACCTGGCACAATTATTCTTTTAAAGTTAATTGCAAGATAGTCTAATTATATTTCATGATTAATGAAGAAATGTGCAGAGACATAATATATCCCAGGGACCATTGCTTTTATAAGATAAGTCAGCTTTCTGTAATTAGACATAGAGGGAGAAATAGGAAAGAAAAGATTGCTACGAGTGTGAACTAAAAAAGAAAATACATTCCAAATGAAATACCTGATCTGAATGGTAAAATATTCTTCCTTAGGGATTATTACAATGTCACTTTGATGACAACAATGCTAGGCTAAAATTTGATATGCAATATACACATGTAAAAGAAATATATAGAGCTAAAATTATTCAGTCACTATATATACAATATTATTGTATATTATACAATGTATAATGCTACTGAAGTGGTCTTAGTGCATAGGTAGCAGCATTTGGCTGCTACCTATGCATATATATATATATATATATATATATATATACATATATATATATATATACCTATATATATATATATATATATATATATATATATATATATATATATATATATATATATATATATATATATATATATATATATAGTAGGAATCACCCCATTATTTTCAAAAAGTCACCACAGTATTTAAAAAATACAATATACAGAAATACATTAAATATAAATATAAAAGAAACTAAAAATATGTAAATGAAAAACTATTATATGAATTAAAAAAATAAATGAATAAAAAAAGGACTATCACGCTAAAAAAGACAAACTTCTTTCTTTGGTATTGTCTACCAGACCAGACTATATGGACACTATCTGGCATCTTTATTGTGGCCGAATATACTGGCAAAGTGAGAAAGAGGTTTGTCTATATTTAAATTTACTGTATTGTATTTTTTTTATACCATGGTAATGTTATGATTCCTACAATCCACATAGCACTTTGTCAGTCAAATGTTGTTGCTTATCCACTAAGTACACTTTAGTATCATTATATACTGTATTTATTCCTTGCATTTGCTTCCATTGTATTTAATGACGTTGATTTATTCATGATATATTTAATGAAAAACTATATACAGTATATATATTGTGGTAATGAGTAATATTAGTGCTGTATATATCGTTTTGTATATATGATTCTTTTCAGTGTCATATCACTGCAGCCCAGAGACTAGCAGCTTAATTACCCTGTACGGTACACCTGTAGAATGCTCTGTTAATTATTTTAACTACCATATTTGCTCGATTATAAGACGAGGTTTTTTTCAGAGCAAATGCTCTGAAAAATACCCCTCGTCTCCTAATCGGGGTCGTCTTCTAATCACACCTCAAATAGAGGTCTGATTATGAGACTAAGATCCAGATCCCCCGGACCGCTGCAGGGGACCTGGATCCTCCTGTCTCCCCCCCCCATTTAACACCCCCCCCACACACACTTACCGGTGCTTCCTGCTGTATTGCCTGGGCAGCGGGTTGACGTGTACGCGATCCGCGTAGACAACGTCCGCTGCAGCCGGAAGGAGGTGTGGCTAGCAGCGGGGGTTGTCTGCGTCCGTCGCGGATACCTTCCCCGACTGTCAGAGATCAGAGTTCCCCGCACTGGTGCGGGGAACTCTGATCTCTGACAGCCGGGGAAGGTATCCGCGACGGACGCAGACAAAACCCCGCTGCCAACTCCACCTCCTTCCGGCTGCAGCGGAAGGAGACGTCAACCCGCTGCCTCGGCAATACAGCAGGAAATTGGAAGCACCGGTGTGTGTGTTAAATGGGGGCATAGGGCATTTCTGGAATGCCTTATACCCCTATATGCCACTCTGGCACTTAGGGGGTTAAAAGGCATATTATGGGGCAGAGTGGCATATAGGGAGGTATAAGGCATTTCAGGAGGCAGAGTGGCGTTAAGGGGGCATTTAATAGAGCACTATACAATGCCTTTTAACTCCCGTAATGCCACTCTGCCTCCTGGAATGCCTTATACCTCCCTATATGCCACTCTGCCCCATAATATGCATTTTAACCCCCTAAATGCCAGAATGGGATATAGGGGTATAAGGCATTTCTGGAGGCAGAGTGGCACATAGGGGGTCAAAAGGCATACCATGGGGCACAGTGGCATATAGAGGGTTAAAAGGCATATCATGGGCCACAGTGCCATATTGGTGTGGGAAGCCTGGGGGCAGATGTGCGTAACTGGGGGACAGGTTGGAAAATACAAGGAAATAAAAACAAAAAAAATATTTTTCTCAATCATAGCTTTTATTTAAAAAAATAGTTTACATGAATTAACATTTACTGGTAAAACTTTTTTCCTTTAGGGTCGTCTTATATTCAGGCTTTTTCTTTTCTTCCTAAGTTAATATTCAGATTTTGGGGGGTCGTCTTATAATCAGGGTCGTCTTATAATCGAGCAAATACAGTATTTAAGGTTTGTATTTATAATTTTTTCTTATTTGGTGGTGGTATGTGCACTTTAGTGCTGTGTATTTATATATTTTTCTATATTATAAAACTTCAATATACACATAGCCAATGTAATATACACAAATGTTACATTGTTTAGTAATACCCCTTTAGTTATTTTTTTCTCTTTAAAATTGTAGCTTTCGGACAGGGCTCTCAAGTCCCCATGTGTCTGTATGTATTAATGTATATTTGTTATATACCGTATTGGCTCGAATATAGGCCGCACTTTTTTCCCCCCACTTTAAGTCTTTAAAGTGGGGGTGCGGCCTATATTCGGGGTCTAGCACCCGACGCCCGGGACATGCAGTCCCGGGTGCCGGGCAGGGTTAGGATACAGATCCCCCGCAGCGGTGCAGGGGACCTGCATCCTACTCCCCGATACGCTCAGACAGCCTCCCCTGCCAGCACTTTCCACGGGGGGGGGTGCCGGCACGGGAGGTTGTCTAAGCGCATCGTGCGGATGGTCACTGGCTGCGGAGGTTGTTTGCTGCCACTGTCCTCCTCCTCCCACCCCGAGATATGCTGCCACTCTGCCCCCAAGACTTACCAGAGGAGACTCCCGGGTGTCTTGCGGGGCCGGCGGGGGACATCTACGCAATATGCGTATACAACTTCCGGTGCCGGCACTCAGCTGATGTGCCGGCACCGGAAGTTGTGTACACGTATTGCGTAGATGTCCTCAGCCGGCCCCGCAAGACACCCGGGAGTCTCCTCTGGTAAGTCGGGGGGGGCAGAGTGGCAGCATATCTCGGGGTGGGAGGAGGAGGACAGTGGCAGCATATCTCGAGGGGGGAGGAGGACAGTGGCAGCATATCTCGGGGGGGGGACAGTGGTAGCATATCTCGGGGGGGAGGACAGTGGCAGCATATCTCGGGGGGGGAGACAGAGTGGCAGCATGTTTTTTTTCTTTAAAAAAGCACCAAACTTTTAGGGTGCGGCCTATATACGGGGACGGCCTATATCCGAGCCAATACGGTATGTGTTAACTGCCCCAATTAAATTAGACAGTGCTGCATAACTTGTTGCCATTATTTAATAATAAGGTAATAATAATAACATAATAAAATGGGGGCAGACATGTTTTGTTTTATAAGATGCTTCCCATCATTTACCCATTGTTGTTGTTGATATGTTCAGGCGTTGTGTAGTATCATGCCCCTAATCTTAATACAATGTCCATACTCTGGTGTAGTTAAGCCTTTAATTAAGATGGTTCAAAAAACATATCACCTAAAATTAATATATATTTCTTTGTGGTATTGGTTAGTGCATATGGATTAAGGATAGGCCATATAGTATTTTCTTTTCTAAATGTTCCTTTTCCCCACTGCATGTTATACTAACAAATCATCTGGTATTAAGTTAAGTAAACTGAAGTAGTTGAGTAGATGGTGTCATCGGGTGATTTTAGGAAGCCATCTTGTTGAGACCAATGATTTGTATTAATCAGTATTTTTAAGACACTGACATGCAGTTGCGTGTTTGTGTAGGTGTTTTGGTCATTGTAAATATTTATGGTATGAGTGTATATATAGTTCTATATATTTTTGTAAATCAAATATTAGTAGAAATAATGATTAATTATAAAGTATTAGAAATTAATAATACACTCAACACAGAAGGAGGTAAAAAAACATTGTATTCATCAATGAACATGGGATACTGCCTTCCACTTCATTGCTCAATTTAGTTTCTTTATTATATTGTAACATGATAAAACAAGACATCCATGTGTCAAATATATGAAATTCTGTTAAGTGACCTTTATATCCCCGTTACCATGTCTTAAAACTCTTTGATGTCTACCATGCTTCATTTCTGTATGTAGCCTGTATAGCTATAGTAACAGTGAATATGTGCCATATGCTTTTTTTTGGTAATACAATTTCAAAGCACAGTCAGCATAGGTAATCTCTTATTTTCTAAAACAAAGCTTGTATTTTTGGGGATCTGTTCTGCCTAATATTGTATTTAGCATTGTTGCCTGAGGGGATTTTTCTGTGGCCAGTTGGCAGAAACCAAGGGGTGTGAGAGAAGCCAGAGAGTAATGAAAGATGTGATTGTGTATTGTCATCCAGTACCTAGCCACCTGGTCAAAGGGATCCTGGTGAGTGGACATATATAATGGGACACCCAAAATTAAAATGTCCCTTTCCTTTCTTAAGGTCGTGAACTAGAAAGTTTAAAACATAGGTATCATGACCTTATGCTTCCCTATTCTTCTAAAAATATTCTCTCTTTTTAAGCCGGGGCTAAAAAACACCCAAAGGCCATGTTTAATTTGTCTACCTTTGTATGTCTGTTGTAATGAATAGCTCAGTTTAGAAATAATAAGCTAGTTGTATTTCATTAGTCAAAATGATTTTTACTTCTGGATATTTTTAATTACTAGATGGTATGTTAATGGAAAACTATCCTGATTTCTATTGGTTTATATGTTTAATTTTGTTATATTTAAGCTTTTGGTGGAACGATGTCTACATGGAATCCTTGTTTCTATGTATAATATTTTTTTTCCTTTTTGATGTCTGGTTTGCTTTATGTGTACTGAAAGACAAAACTACAATCTTAAGGTTATGTTATGACACAAATATCTATAGATTCAAGTCACTTATGACTCTAGCCTAGAAAGATTATGACTGTTTTTAGGCTAATGTGATTTTTACCTTAAACTTGCAAAAGTATTAACCAAAACTTGGCAAAGCATAGTTATCCAAGTAGTGATCAGTGTTCGAAATTGCAAATGTTATGACATGGAGGATGTGATTCCAGGAACTAAATCGTCAAAACCATACATGTACAGATATGCGCAGAAATATGAAACAGAAAACAGCACTGTATGGTCCATTGGTTTGTCCTTGGTATATAGTTTCCATGACATTTTAATAATAATAATTGTGTATAAATGTAGCAGTCTCAGATGATGGATAAATATTGGTAACATGACTAATCTAACATTTGTTATTAATCGCCCTATGGAATATTCACCAGTTGTAGCAATTGAAGTCCATGGATGAATGGGAATGATATTATGGATTTCCTGTTTTTTACATAGGCTATACATATAAGTAAAGTATGAAGGTATAGCAGCCCTTTTACAACGTATTTGAATGGCTACAGATGTGTCATAGGCCCCTGCAGGTTACATTCAGGGAAGATGTCTTGGTGTACATCTAAACCCTACAAAGCCAAAGGTATTTGGAAAGTATTGACATCCAAAACAGAGAGATACACCAATACCGCATTCACTAGCAATAACTAGCAATGTAGTTACAAAGGTGCAATGACACATATGTAACATTAATTCAGCGTAAAAGACAGCCAGTCCAGAAGAAGGAAGGACCATTTTGTCTGAAATGACTATGCTAGAACAAGTCCATGTAGGTCTCATATAGGAATTTGGTATATTATTTGCCAGAAAAAAAACATTACACGTATATCTATTATATAATAAGTCATAATTTTTCTCAAGTTTTTCAAGCACTGATATTATGCGAGATCTTGTTATTTGCAGAGGCATTTCAAATAGCTTTATGTGAAAATTCTAAGATTTTACTAGTCTCATGACGTAAAGTCATGATTTTATTAAGGACACGGAGGCTCCTATTATAGTGCATTCTCTTTTCTTTAATACTACTCCCACAGCAGCAAAAAATACAGGAAGTAGTTAACTGAAGAGAAAAAACATGTATAAGCAGATACAACAAGTCAGCCAATCAGCAACAGCTCCAGGTACATCAAAAGGCGCGACACACTGCTGCACTTCCTCTTTTCTTGCGTAACAAATCAGACCGGAACCAACAAGACTCGAACAGGAACAGGTAGCTCAAACAATGGACAACCTGCCAGAATCATCCAGAAGACATCAAACTGAAACAGAGAGAAAAACAAAATCCCGGTAGTAACCATGGAAAATCAACAAATCAGGAGTTCATGAGGTAAGACAATACAATCGGAACAATATGCATGACTTGGCATAGACACAATCAACAAAACAGCATGACGAAGGAACCGAATAAATATAAATGGACAACAAAATATATGACCATCCATAGACAAAGGCAAGATACTCACCCCACCAGCTAAGGGAGGGAACAAAGAAGGGGGGGAATAATACTCGCCTCCGTGTCCTTAATAAAATCATGACTTTACGTCATGAGACTAGTAAAATCTTAGAATTTTATTAAGGACACGGAGGCTCCTATTATAGTGCAATTTCAAAGCTGATCAATCAAACGTTCCGAAAAATGATGAATAGGGCGAAGATAAAACTCCCGAAACGTAGAATCAGAAGACCAGTCCGCAGCTTTCAAAATATCCTCCATGCGACAACCAAGGATCACAGCCTTAGATGCCGAAGCACTCCTAACAGAGTGAGGAGAAAAAATGGAAGTGTCGAATGCCAGCCCGACGCAAAATCCATTTCAACCATCTGGAAAGAGTGGAAGAAGAAACAGAAGCATGAGGTCGCCTAAAAGAAATGAACAAAGGAAGAGATGAGGAACTCCGAAGATCCCGAGTGCGATTGTCATACTCCCGAAGGCAAAGCACGGGACAAAGAAGAGGATGAAGAGGAAAAGATGGATAAAAAAACGATTTAATATTGGTCTTAGTCCTCCTAGAAATATCGAACAAAACACCATCTGGACGGTAGACCTTAGCAGAAAATCCAAGGCTCTGACATCCGAAACTCTTTTACAGGAGAGAACACAGAGCAAAAGTAAAAGTTTAGCAGATAACTCCTTAAGCGACAATTCATGATTCGGAGACCAAGTCTCCAGAAACCGAAGGACAACATTGACGTCCCATGTAGAGGAGTAACGGGGTACAGGGGGCCTGGAAAAACGAATACCCTTGAGTAACCTACATACCAAAGGGTGCTGTCCAATAGGAACCCCATCTACAGGAGAGTGTC
Organism: Spea hammondii; assembly: GCA_029215755.1. Lineage (NCBI taxonomy): Eukaryota > Metazoa > Chordata > Amphibia > Anura > Pelobatidae > Spea > Spea hammondii. The sequence continues at coordinate 71,136,554 of JARDYJ010000004.1, forward strand.
CAGCCGAAATGGCCGAACGATACAAATTAACCGTGCGATATGCCTTGTTGTCTTGAAAAAGATCCGTAAGGAAAGAAAGAATCATATTTAGAGGGGCTGAAATGGGATCCAATGACCGTCCCAGGCACCAGCTGGACCAGGATCGCCATGCTGAAGAATAGGCTCTTCTAGTACCCGGGGCCCATGCATCGGCCAGGAGGAGGAGAGTTCGCTGTGAAACACCCTCGACAGACCAAGGTCCCCAGAAACACGCCAAGCTACCAACTGAAGCTTGTTCAGAAGAATCAGGTCGTGTGGATGAAGGTCCGGGTCGAGGAGCAGGTCCCGGAAGGAGGGGAGAGGTCTGGGAAAGTCCGTCGACGTTTCCAACAGCCTGGGAAACCAGGGCTGAGATTTCCACAACGGGGTTATCAGGACGAGAGACGTCCGGAATCGGATCATATGCAAAATCGTCCGCGCTAGCATGCTGAAAGGAGGAAACGCGTAAAGGAGGGTCCGTGGCCACAGCTGGAGAAATGCATCCGTGGCGAGTGCCTCCGGGTCCGGCCTCCAACTGAAGAATCTTGGCAGGTGCGAATTCAGGCGAGAGGCGAACAAGTCGATCTCCATCGGACCCCAAAGACGGTGGAGTTTGGCGAAGACAGAAGGATGAAGGCGCCAATCTCCGGAATCCCTGAGAAATCGCCAGTTCCAATCCACCGTGAGGTTGGAAAGACCGGGAATGTGGACAGCGGTCACTGAGATACCATGAAGAAGACAATACCTCCAGAAATCTCTTGCGAGACATGCCAACAGCCTGGATTTGGTGCCCCCGAGATGGTTGATATACCGAACCGCCGCTACGTTGTCCATCTTGAGAAGGACGGAACAGGAGGCTTTGGAAGGCGTCAAGCTCCGGATGGCAAAAGAGCCGGCTAACAGTTCCAGGCAGTTGATGTGAAGAAGGGACTCTTCTGAGGACCACCTGCCGCCGGTAGATATAGTCCCGTAGCGCGCTCCCCAGCCATGTAAGCTGGCGTCCGATTCTATAACCACGTCTGGAGTGGTGCCGAAAATGGCCCTGCCATTCCAAGCTTCCATGTGGGACAACCACCACATCAGCTCGTCTCTGGATTCGGCGTCGAGAGAGACACAATTTTCGTAAGAGGGTACCGAAGATAGCGAAGAAGTTCGTAACCTTTGCAGCGCTCGGTAGTGGAGCGGACCCGGGAATATGGCCTGAATGGAAGAGGACAACAGCCCGATCATCCTTGCAATCCGACGCACTGTCACCATCTCCAGACGCAGCAAGCGTCTGATCTCTTTCTTGATGGCCATGATCTTGGACTCAGGAAGAAAAAGACACTGTTGAACGGAGTCTATCCGAAAACCCAGAAATTCCATAGTCTGAGACGGCACGAAACAAGATTTGTCTCCATTTATGAGAAACCCCAGTGACTGAAGAAGATGAAGGGCCCAACCGAGGTGCGACCGGAGGAGCGAAGGAGACTGAGCCAGGATGAGGATGTCGTCCAGATAAATAATGAGACGTACTCCCAAAGAACAAAGAAACGCCACTACCGGTTTCATGACCTTCGTAAAACACCACGGGGCCGATGAAAGGCCGAAAGGAAGACATGTAAACCTCCACTTCTGACCTGCCCAAAGAAACTGGAGGAAATTCTGGTGAGAAGCCTCGATCGGGATCGTGAAATATGCGTCTTGAAGATCCAATTTCACCATCCAATCTCCCGGCAACAATAGATCTCGGAGACAATGGATCCCTTCCATTTTGAAGTGGTGATACACCACATACGCATTGAGGGGTCGGAGGTTGATGACGGGACGGGAACCCCCTCCTTTCTTTGGAACCAGGAAGAGAGAGCTGACAAACCCTGGGGCGAGCATGGGAGTTGGTAAAATAGCCCCCTTTAGATACAGCGACCTTACCTCGTCTGAAATCAGGTGCCTCTGAAGAAGCGGAAACCTTGGGGAAGGAGGGAGTCGATCCTGTCGAGGAGAAACGATTAGTTCCAACTGATAGCCCGTGACCGTATTTAACACCCAAGCATCTGAGGTTATCAGCGCCCAAACGTGAGCAAAAGCCGCTAGGCGACCGCCCACCGTCGAGGGAGCGAGAGACGAGGGGAAAGAACTTACTGTAAGGACGTCTAGATGAGAAATATCCTCTGGAACCTCTGGAGGAGGCAGGGCGACCTCTGGAAGGGAAGAAGGGAGTCGGTCTTTGCTCCGGGAGAGCTGGGCGTTGAGAAAAGGAGCCTCTGTAGGTTCCGTGAAAACGGGAACTCCGGCCAGACGAACGGCCCCTGCTTCGTCCGGCCCCTGCAAAAACTCTAGGGGCAAAAACCCGCTTCATAGACGACTGAGCCTTATCGAGGGCAGTAAAGGTTTTTACGAAAGAGCCAACATTTTTAACAAATGAGTCGCCAAATAGCAGACCCTTGGCTGAAGGACCCGGCTCCTGTGTAGCCATATTGACCAACTTGGGCTCTATTTTAATGAGGATGGATTTGCGTCTCTCAGCGCAAAGGGCCGCATTAGCATTGCCCGTTAAACACACCAGCCGTTGAAGCCATCCTAGAGCTTCATCAAAGTCAAAGGTGCCAGGAGAAGCTTTTCCTGCTTCAAGCAATTCGAACAGTTTTGTGATGGGACCCAAACTGTCAAGGAGTTTATCCTGACAATGGCGAAGAGAAAACTCCAAGCCTCTCCTGGGCTTCCAGCCCGTTTTAGACAAGAATTGTATAATCTGAGGATCAACCTCAGGGGTCTTACACACCTCATCAGGAACAATGGGTCTAGGGCATTCGGCTCTAAGCTTACGTCTGCTCTCTCTAGTGAGGGGTTTACGCACCCTGAGAGCAAGATATTGGGCAATATGTGCCGGAGGATCCCATTCGGCGGATCGTGGGTGGCGCAAAGTATCTGGGTCAAAGAGAGGAGTGCCTTGAGGGTCTCTAACATAGGCATCAGCCTCACCAGAAGGGGCCAGCATTTGGACCGAATCGTCCCCAGAAGGGAACATAGTAACCTCAGGGGGATCATCCTCATCAGAAATATCAGAAGGATCTTTATAGGAGGCAAGGTCATCCCCACTCTCATCAGATTCTGATGAATCAATTTGAGCCTTAGCTCTTTTCCACTGTCTGGCCGTTTTTGTCCGGTCAGGGACTCTTTTGCGCGGTACACCAGCGCTCTCTGGGACAGGAATAGTAGCCTTGTCCATCACGACATCAGCATGGCTGTCATGCAGTGGTGGGGAAGTGTGTTTAGTCTTAAACAGGGCCTTTTTGCCTACTGGGGCAGAAGTGGCAGGGGCAGGAACAGACGCCACAGGCGCCTGGAGCAAGGCCTGCTGAATAGACTGGGTGATAGAGTGAGACATAGCACCAATGGCAGAGGAAAGGGCCTTAGTAATTGAGTGTGACATAGTGGCATCCAGTATGGATTGGAAATCCTCTGAAGACAGAGGCTGATTATCATCAGTATGATCCCTAATGGATGAGCCTGCAACACCAGCAGGAGCAGATTGGTCCCCAAAATGATCCATAAGGGAAACAAAAACTGAGGCAGAACAAGAAACACCAAGAAAAAATGGCCAAGAAAACGAAACTAAGGGTTGATTAACCCGAGGGGAAGAACACCTGTATCAAACGAAGGAGCAGAGGCATCTGCCGACGAAGAACGCGCAGCTGGAATCGCGGGGAAAACCAGAAGAAGCGCGCGAACAAAGATGGCCGCCGCACGAGTCAGTGCGCATGCGCGCACCCGACTCGCCAGCTAAGAAACGAAGCCAAACGCCGCACGAGTCAGGGCGCATACGCGCACCGGGCTCGCCGGCTAAGAACGAAGCCGGAGAAACAGAAAGCTTCGCAGATGAACTCCGCGTCGCGGGCGGAGAAGACACAGAACCAGGAGGTAAGTGGTAAGAGGTAAAAAGGGGGGGGGGTGCGCCAAAATGGTAGGAACCGCTGCGAACACAACCCACAATGCCACAACAAAGTCGGGAGTCGAGAAGGCACAAAACACAGGAGAAATATATCGGTAGCAAGTAAATAGATGAAATAATCGACCACAATAATAATGACAAAAAATGGGAGAGCAAAGAAATACTTAACTGTCCGCTGAGGGAGCAGCAAGAAAAGAGGAAGTGCAGCAGTGTGTCGCGCCTTTTGATGTACCTGGAGCTGTTGCTGATTGGCTGACTTGTTGTATCTGCTTATACATGTTTTTTCTCTTCAGTTAACTACTTCCTGTATTTTTTGCTGCTGTGGGAGTAGTATTAAAGAAAAGAGAATGCACTATAATAGGAGCCTCCGTGTCCTTAATAAAATCTAAAATGTGAAACTTAGAGTTGCAGTCTCATTTATGCATTACACAAATGTCCATCGTCTTTAACACTTTTTTTCCCCAAATAAATGCACAATTAAAATCTACAATTAAAGATTTGTGGTGCAGAAACCTGAAATCATAAGTGAGAGTTCTGGACCTTGACGACAATTTGTGAAGCATGTAAGAATATTACCGGGAAAAATTATTTTTGTTACGTCACTTCAGGCCTCCTTTACATTTACAGTATTACTCGTAGAGACGTTAATCTGTTTACATTAATTGCACATTTCCAGCTCACAGAAAAATACTTTTCTATTAATTTACGTAAGGGGAGCATATCAATTTGTTCATGGATTCCACTTGCATATGCATGAAGTGAATTTCCCTACAATCACTCTAATCTAAATAAGAATATAACTAATTTCCATATATCTTGCTTATCCTGAAAATATGACATGTTTCTATCCTTCAGGCGCTCAAATAGGTCACACTAGGCATTTCTAAATCTGAACATTTAAGGCAGTTTAAAGGAGAAAGATCTTATACAGTGTTTGCATAATTGTTTCTATTCATCCCTTTTTTTCACCTATGGAGGTGTAAAAAGTAAAAGCAAAGTAAATATGTAATGGTGCACATATGTACCTAGCTAGGTTAAAGTGGCACTGTCATTTAAAATCCTAAAATATCTCTGACCCCCCTACCTAGTCCATTTACACTAAGGAACACTGTGCCAAGCTGCCCACCTTTAAGACATTGTGCGCCAGGCTATGACATCATAACCTGGCTCTTCATAGTGAAGACAGTGCCCACGAGGGATGGGTGGCTGAAGGCACTGGGTCAAGCTTAGGGCAGTGCTCTTGGTAAATAGGCCACTGCCTATTAAATTAAATGTTAAATGACAGAGCCACTATACAAAAAAAGATTAGTGGTAAGACTAAGGTAAACCATTAGTATTCATACAGTGGCAATTCCTCGTAACACAATACAATCCTAACATAAAGTCTTGGTCTAATCAGATCTCACGTTGGCCTACACTTTGCTGGCCCTAACTGTGCAACTTAGATATCCTTTGTTGCTTTTACCTCCCTGCCAAAATCAACAATCTAAGGATCTGGGAAACTACCCTCAGGCGGTGCACTCAGGTTCAGGTAGATAATATGTCTTTTGACATAGGCATTCTATAGGGCCTCTAGCTGACTAAAAAGAATGAGAGTCCTCATCATGATCAGGAATGAGAGAACTAGACTTCACCGGTCGTCTTTCCTGTATATTTTAATTTATTGTGAATTTTGTGTTCTCCAAACACCAACATCCCAGGCAATTGTTGACCGCTCTTGTTTCAAGCATACATTGAGCTTTGACTTTGGACCTGGATTTTCAGCTGTGTCTCCAGGACTTCTTTCATCAATTAGAATAAATATTGTGGACATTCTTAAAATCAAGGTCAAAACTTTGTCCTCAAGCAGATGGGGCCACACTCCTTTTCATTGTGTATCGTTCAGCACATGCACATCAGCCCCACATCAGTCTTGCTCAGCATGAGGCTGAAGTTTAAAGTACATGCTCAGCCTGGAGTGAGCTTGCACTTTTATTTCAGGCTCGGTCACAAAGGGGAGTTTAGTGCGATTCCAACCTACACTACGACTCTCTGAGTAAGGCATTTCTGAAAGTTCCCAAGTATTACTATAAGAATAATATTAGAATACATGTTCATATAGTACTAGAACTGGTACCTTAAGAGATCTGCCCAGTGATGTACCTTGGCCTAGGCCTAGGTCTAAGAAAGTAAGGTCAAGGGGGCAGCAGTCTCAGGCGATCAAGCCCCTGTGGGTCCTGTTGCTCAATAGGTCGGTAATAGGTATATCTGGGAACTCTCCGTGTTTGACCGGGAGCGGCCTGCTGACAGTGGGAGTGTTTCCCACAATCTCCTGACATCAGCAGGGCCCGCCCACCGATGTCAGTGGGCAGTCCTGGCTGTGTCCCGCAAGGGCAGGCTCTGTGTAGCCAGAGCCCCAAATGTTCCAGGTATGGTTATAGGAGAGCCCTTTGATCTCCCAAATTTCAGCACAGCCTACATAGACTCCATTATAAGGTGCCGTTTTGGTGTAACATAGTTTTAGGTTTACTTAGGTTTTTAACTGGGAATGCCCATTCCCTGCCTTAATCCGGTACTTCCCCGCCCACTTCCTTTAAGACACTGTTTCCTTAAGGCATGCAGACCCTTTTATTTTACCTTAGACACTGACCATGGAGGAAGAGGTGATTATTCAGTGTTTTGAATTACCTCTCATAGTATAATAAATTTCTATTGTCCTTAACAATTAACAGTTAAGTATTATGTCCAATATGTCCTGAAATATTGTGTAGTTGCAGTAATAAACTATGTCAGCAAAGCATTAAGACACTGAAATCTCACCATTGCCAAAAGGTAGAAGACTACACTGTCATCGCTTACTAATTATGCGATTTAACTTAAAGGCTTCCAACAAATTTGTCAGCTATCAGTGCAGCCAAAATTATTAGCAACTTAAGAAAACCTAAAGCTATAATTACCTTAAAACTGAGATTAAATGATTGCTCTTTTAACTTGGTATTTTTAATTTTTATATTCTAATAAAACTCAACACATACTTAGGAGATCAAACAATCATACTGATTATCAGGGACAATTTATATAAACCAGTAAAATCTAATATATACATATAAATTTTTATAATCCTTATTCAAGTCATAAACTTCATTGCGGTTGTTCTTGTTTTTCAGTAGCCTACATCATTGCAATTGGTAAAGCAAACTAATCACAGAAACTAATCATCAGCATTTTAATACAGTACCACAGAAGCATAGGGTAGGTTAATTACTCTTAATATTTTATCAATATTAATATGTGACACATTTAAGTGCCTTTAATTGTTCTCAATATTTTCCTCACAAACAATTAAAAAAAACCAGGAATTTAAAAAAATTACAGTACTGAGTATTTTCTCTGGATGATATAAAACAATTACATGTACTAATGTAACAAAACAGGCTTTAAGCAGCAGTCAACTCATGGAACGGGCAGCCTAATATGGCTGCCAGCTACTATGGTAATGTATAGTTAAAAAAAAATACAAAACAAATCCCTGCTATAATGTGTGCATTCCAAAAAATGTGCTAATGATGCCCTCCATTATGGACCAGCTCCAGAATACTGATTGGAGTTGTAGTAATCAAAACAGTTGCCGCAGAGGTGCAAAAGGGTTGGCATATCTGTAGACATATGTATTGAAGAATGTTTCCTTTTCCTATATGTGCCTACCCTGCGCTATATTGTGCACTGTGACCTTCATGGCCTGTGTTTGCAATCTTCATATATGTACAACAGCATCTTATTGATCAATTTACAAAGGGGGTTGAAGCATTTAAGAAAATTATACAGGTCACCTTACTTTTACTATTTTGCTCAGGATTTATGGGTAAATAATAAGAGCAATGTATTTGGTTTTCTTTATATTTTTAATAAATATCATGTGCATGCCACAATAGAGGTCTCTGGGCCACTTTATCTCCAGGGGACTGGAGCAACATTTAGGCTCACCGACTCCTGCCAGAGAGTAAGCGTGTAAAGTGCTGAGGAACTTAAATTTAAATGGTAAACCATCTGAGAAACATGCGATATGAGGAGGGTTGGACTAAGGATAAAGAGGCAGCCCTGGCACTTTAGAGCCAGTGGCCACCAAATAAAATCCATCATTTCAACTAACATGGTTATTTCAAACATTTACTGAATAATCACAAATTGAACATTGTGTAAAAATACTTATATAATAAAAATAACACATTCAGCATCTTTCTGACACATGCAGAGTTAATCAAAGATTCACACACAGACCCCAATTGGATTTTCTGTTAATACACGTTTTAAGTATGCTTTCTCAACGAAAGCCTATCTTTGCATTAAATTGTGTATGCTGCTACAAAAGATAACTTATTAAGCTTAAAACAAAGAAATATTATTTGTAATAAGAGGAGCACGCTCTCATGCTCATTATAACTAGGAGTATTTGACTTTGTGACAAAAAAAATCAGGATGTATGTTCCTGACTGATGTTTGCTAAAACCGAAACATAATCCAGGTTAATTACAGTTGCCAGAGGTAATTTGTGCAATGTTATAATGAAATTAAAACCTGTCAAATAGGAGAGACACATCTACATACTTGAAATGCAGAATAAAACATTAACACCTTGAATTTTATTGTCTGGTGTGAATGACTAATCTGTCAGGAATGCCATAGGGAATATTTATATCATATTAATAAGAATGTTACATAAACTGCAATGTTTCCTACTTGGAAAATAAGAATGTAAAGTAGGGTAAGGGTTTTGCAGGTTCAGTGGAAATGATAATGTAATAATTTAGAGATAAGTCATCTTCTAGCTCTCTATGTCTGAGGGATCAACCTAAGAGAGCTTCTCCATCAAAAAATGCCACCCTGGTCCTGTTTCATTTATAATTAAATCAGTGAGGAGTATTTTGAAAAATCTTCCCCCCAAAAAATGTGATTACTGGGGTTGGCCCTATTTTTTAATATATCCCAAAGAATCAAATATCACCCACATGCAATTGTATTTGTATGTAGCGCATAGTGGAGACTACACCTGGAATGAAGATAATTGTATAGTCATATGTAATCATCAAAAGAAAATAGGTTATGTAACAGCTGTAAAATATGTTACTGTACATTTGTATACTCTGTCATAGCCCTTGATATGTTCCTATTTGCCCTATCCGAGGGCCATCCTGCCAGACGCACTGTCTTGTGGACAAGCTCCAACTTCTGCTCTGTCCGTGAGCCTCGCGTCTGTTCTGCCTGGTTTGCTAAATCGCAGTCCTGCCTGGCGCACAGTCCTTTCTCAGTGCCCAATGCTGTCTGTGCTAACCAGTTTGCACTTACCAGTCCTGTTGGTACTCACCAGTCCAGCCTGTACTACCCAGCCCTATCTGTACCTTCCAGTAATTAGTCATGCATTATGGAGTACAGACATAGTCTGCAGCTAGGCTCCTCTCTGACTTCCTTGCTCGGGTTGTGACATCTTCTTATAGGCATTTTATAACCAGTAGACAAAAAAGTACCCCAAATGTCTATAACATACCTCCCAACTTCTATCCCCAGTTAATCAGGATGTCAGGGGCTGGGATTTGGGAGAAACAGCTAGGAGATCCACTGTGTATTTAGTCTGTGCTATACTCACTTAGTCTTAATGGATAATATCCAGGTTCTCCGTCTTGCGATACCGCATCAACACTGTAATTAGGCAACAAGAAACAAAAAGAAAGGTACTCTGGTCTTCCTTGTGTTCAAATTTGTATTTATTTTGGAAGAATCAATACATATTTAAATTAGAGTAGGAAATAAATCACAAACAAAAACTGTGCAAACAACGCGTTTTGCGCCTCATTTGGCGCTTACACATTCCCAGACACCAGAGAATGAAATTGAGACCACTGGATTGAGGTCCTTAATCCTGCTGGTCCTGCCAAACTCTATCTCTGTCTCGAAAAGCGGGACTGTCCTGTGCATGGGAGGCATGCCATAATGTAATGAGCTTGACAACAACTATTACTAAAAATATACTATAGTCTAAATCACTCTAAACAAAATTGCTACACCATATAGACATTTTTTTGAACATTCACATAATTATTGCAAATATTTAGGTTCTAGTTTAACTTTAAAATTAAATACATTTTATACAACATGATAATATATTTTAAGTTTTTAATAGTGATCTACTGAGCATTTTTGTGCCTGTTCCAGGTTAAGAACCTATAGTGCAGGAATTTTATTTCAACAGAGCAATGATATATTGTACCATAACAATATAATGATTGTGAGAAATATACTTTGCTACATTGAAAACATTGTTATATAACAAAATACATTTTCCGGGAAAACCAAACAGATCGTGAGACACTTGCCAATGTTTGGATTGAGATTTAACTCAAATCCTTTTTGGCTGATAGTTCCCATCTACTAATTGTACACAAGCTTTGCCTTTCTATATCTGCTGCCACCTTGTAGTATTATATCACGCATATCCTATTTTTTTTTCTTTTCATCTTGTTTCGTTCACGCCTTGCAGAGTTCTCCGTATTGCACACCTAGGCAATTCCCTCTGCTTATAGTGCTCTATTCCAGTCTTCCAATCCTTAAACTAAATCATATATCATCTAAATTTCAGGAAGGTAGCTCAACTCAGTATCTTTGTACTAAGCCTTCTAGAAATTATGGTTGACCTAGGCCCGCCACTGTCTGAGACCTGTAAGTAAAAGAGGAGAAAAAGTTGCAAGCATTTTGTAAATGTGTGTGATTACAGCAATTACAAGAAAATATTTACAAAAAGCACAACAAACCACACTATATAAAATATTATGTCAATTCTACATTGGGCCCAAATCACATGACAATAATTAATAAGTGCATAACTTGGCTGATTTGGCTTAGCCAATTAATACATGAAACATTTCAGAATGCTGGTTGTTGGTACTAGGTTAGATTATATGCTTCTCTGAGCAGGTGGGGTTTTTAGTGAGCATTTAAAATTAGAGTATGTAGGGGAGAGTGTGAGATATTCTCTGAAATTCTGAAAGCGGGAAGAAAGGATAAAGGTTGCGAAGAGCTACAAGTGGTGAGCAGCACAAATAGTGTGGTTAGAGGGAGTATTTGGAGATAAGAGCAGAAGTACAGAGGGATGTTGAGTTGTTAACAACTCTGTGGGCCTGCAGTAGAAATTTAATTCTGGAGGATATGAGGAGCCAGCAGAGGGACTGACACAGATGGGCAGTAGCTAAAGGGTAATAGTATAAGAAAAGTAGTCTGGCGGAGGTACTCAGAATGGATTGTAGTGGAGAAAGTGAGGGGAAGAGAAAACAGTTAGTAGGTACTTTTTTTTTATTGCAATATTTCAGATGGCAATTCCAGGGTGCCCCTACTTAACACCTGTTAATGAATGATGCCAAGATAATTCTAATAGTTCCATGTTACTGTGAGAAGCTTTATGAGGATGCAAATGTTTTGTTAACATTCTGATAACTGGAACCCCATCAGTGTCATACATGTGTGGTCAAACCGTAAACTGAGATTCCATTCAAACCTTCAATAAAGGTGCATACCCAACAAAAAAAGGACAATTCATTACATGTGTCAACATATTAAGTATCCAATAACAATGGAACAAGATATAAAGTTGTATTCCATCTTAGTCTTCAGTTTCTTAAAGGCACTTGGATAAAATATATATCTTTGCTTAATGAAGAGGAAATACACATGTCCAACTTCTTTATTCAGCTTTCTTCCCATCTAGTTCTTGTCTCAAAAAACTTATCTGTCTAGGTGACTGTTTTGTTTACTTTGAGCTATTACTAATATTTGATTTCTCAGGTAGAAAAGCTTTGCTGACAGCTACACCTTTTTCTTTACACACAGCAACGCCTTTCATGAAAGCTGGGAATAAAAAATTTAGCTATTCAGTTCAAATATGCCGTTTTCAGCCAACCCTAGCACAAAACATTCAAACAGGGAAGTGTATATTCCACAGAACTAAATGATTACACATAAAACTATGCAGGACATATTTTCTTAGGTTCAGTATGTCCAACCTGATTTGGACTGTTTCCAAGATGTGGTATTGAAATAATGAAATGTCACTCACTGTGACTAGATCTGTAGAAAGGGAAAACTAAGGTCATGTGTAGTCATTTCTGCATTTAGCCCTTTCATGTGAAACAAATCACCTAATTGTAAAAATGGTTAAGTGGTGCAAACCAAATATCAAGGGGTGTCCTGTGGAAGACCACTGTTTACCACTGGAACATTTTACCCATAATTGGGGGTATGGAATGTATTAAAAATAACATTTATAACCAAGCCAAAATTAGCCTTAGTTTCAGTTTATTAGTTTTCTGTTTTTTTAAATTGTCATTGTTACAAAAAATAATTTTATACTAATGTGGTTGTTCTTACAACATTGATATTTATATAATACATAGCTTTACAACTGTAGTCTTAGAGTCAAGATATCTATTTCACCAAACTTAACATTCTTTTCTCATCAGCATTTTGTACATGCTTACGTTCTTTTCTCATCAGCATTTTGTACATGCTTATAATAGTACATCCAAGAAAAAAAATAATTTAGTACCCCTCATCTACCAAGAATTATTTTTGTATTGGATAAATAGAATCTCACACCAAGTGTCACTGCGACCAACTCTAAAAGAAATTGGTACCCAATGGGAGAGGTTTGTTAACCTCAGAAAGAAAATTTTAATGAACATTTAGGTAAAATGTTATCCAAAAGTACATGAGCTACGGTTTTCCAAGTACTACTTAAATAGATCCAGACCCGCCATACACAGGATAGATCCTCATAGGGTAGTGCATGTCATAATATGACTGCAGAGATTCATGGAATCAGACCTTTTCCTATGAAGTACTGGATCATAGCTGTATGCTTTTGTATGTAACTGGGGTAAGACGATTTGTGGATTTATGGTTTCAATTGTTGGTTTCACCTGTCAGTTGTCATAATGAAACCCGCATTGGTGTATGTATATATTGTCTAACCCCCAGATTTTCCACCTTAATCCATGACATGTAACTCAATTATTTAAGTACATATTTTTCTTAGGTGCATATATTTTATTTAGAGTTTTAGCCTTTTGGCAGATTCTAAAGAATGTGCTTGAATAATATATGTCTGTAGATTCTAATACATTTAGTGTAACATTTTATGTGTCATAATTATTTTGAATATGATATAATTCTCCAGGCATGTTTGCACACAAGACCAGCACCATAAAATGTTTTTGTGCATACATGTGAGTCCTATAAAATATACATTAATTCAATTGCTCACTGCATGCTGCTAAGCTTTTCTTACATTGGGCTATTTCTATACTATAAGCTAATAATCCAGCTGTATATGTCATCACTTCAGAAATGCTGGAAACCTCTGTTAGGTCTCCATAGCAAAGCTAAAATACTTCTGCATACAGGAAGATGGAGCTACAAATCAGGCCTATTCAATGTAAGTTACTGCTATTCTCAGTAGGTATGCACTGAAAATTAATTAGTTCATCCTGTTTAACAGAGCACTTGTGCCCTTTTGTTCAGAGTGTTTGACTTGGTGATGTGTAGTGTTCCATTTGTGTCCAGTAGTAACTCCACCTTGATGCACATTACAGAAATCTGAGGATGTAGACCTTCAAAATATTGGAATCGGTTATGCAGAACAGTTATTATCAAGCAAGCTGTGTAGGTCTATGCAACAGGATATCTTCAAACTACATATGATTCTAGGAGAGCTTGAAAAGCAGGCTTCTTCCACAAACAGATGGCCTGCTGAGTAGATAAAGGACATCAGCCTTTATATAGCAAAAATGTTCCTGGATTAGCTGTTCTCTCTCTCATCCTTGCTACCTCTAGCTTCTAATGCAAGACATACAGAATGTATGTGTTCTATAAAGTTCTTGGAGAACATCACCATCAACACAGGGGATGTGAGGCTGAGAGAATGATAGGCAAGTCGAGGACTGCAACGTTTACAGAAGTGTCAGATTTAAATTGCCTGATCTATTTTCTTTTCTTTTGTGATATAAAACAAGTCTAACCTGAAGTAAGTTATGCTGATCAGTGTGAAACATAAGACACTTGAGTAACATGTTTCTTAAGGTTAATATAAAAACAAGTAAAATGTTTGCTTTGTTTGACTAGACATTCTACTAGAAACTTAATACTTGTATATGCCTCTGCAGGTAAACCTAAATAAAACCAAATAACCTCTAATTTCTGCAACAAAATATGGAATCAAACTAAAGAAACATTTAGAGCATATAAATCAAAGGAAACAACAGCATGATTTATAATGCAAAGATGCTATAAAAAATTGCAAAAGGGCAATTGGAATAGCTAAAATAGATAACGGGAGCGACACAAACCCCCAAAAATGTCTTAAATACCTTAATGACAAAAAACTAAGAAAGGTAACTGTTGGCCTAGTGAAGTCTGAAAGTTGGTTAGCAAAGACCAGGAAAAGGCATACATTTTTAATATTTTCCCTCTATGTATACCAAAGAAGAACCAGTCTCTAAATTAATGCTACAGAAAATTTGTAGCATTCATGTTATTGGACAATGTGCTAAAACTGCTAAATACAATTAAAATAGATAATGCTCCTGGGTCACATGGTATGCATTCCCATCTACATGGGGAACTTAGCCAAGAAATATCTAGACCATTGCTTTTGATCTTCAATATTCTCTTGTGTCTGGTATGGTGCCAGAACATTGGCATAAAGCAGAAGTGGTACCAATATTCAAAAACGGATCAAAATCGCAGCCAGCCAATTAAAGACCTATAAGCCTTAAGGAAAAATTATTAACATTGTTAGTAAGAGTCAACACAGTTTTATGAAGGACAGATCATGTCAAACTAATTTGCATTATATTAAGAGGTGAGCAATAATATTTATCATGGTCTTTCAGTAAGTGTGATTTATTTGGAGTTTGCAAAAAAAAACATTTGATAAACTTCTACAAATAAGGTTACTGTACACGATTAAAAAGATAGACTTAAGCAACATTTCTTGCGTCTGGATTCAAAATTGTTTTATAGAGTTCAGAGGGTTATTGTTACTGGAAAAAAAGTGGTAAGTGGAGTTCCTCAGGGTTATGTCCTAGGACCATGTTTTTTAGTGATCTTGCAGTGAGTATTGAAAGCCATATGCCAGTGTTTGCAGCTGACACAAGATTAGTTAAGGTAGTAACAGTCCAAACCAGACATTACTGTCCTACAAGGATATTTAGTCAGATTGAAGGACTGGGGAGTCCTTTAATATTGACAAATGCATTTTGGGAAAAAATTAAATGTGTAAATTATACCTTAAATGGGATTGTGTTCGGGAGATCTTTAAATGAAAAGGACTTGGGAAGAATTGTAGACAATAAACTTAGCAGAAATAAAGTTTTATGCTGCTATGTGTATGCAGGTGATGTGTATAAACAGAGGAATCCTGAGAGAACCAAGCTGTTCCTGCTACAACACAGCATTATTCCGGTCCTTCCAAAGGGAATGTTAAAGTATTCTTATATGTAAGATACTATTTTTTTTATTTATATTAAAGCTACTACTTTTTTTAACTCTTTCTCCTCCGGTCTTTTCTGATACACCGGTACAAAGAAGAAACGCCATTCCCCAGAAGGGGCTCTATGGGCTTCCCAACAGAGGAACCTATTGAAGAATCCATTTTAATGAATTTAAGTATTATTTAATTTTCGCACATATTGTGGTGTCGTTTGTAAATTTTGCGCAGCACTTTATTTCTTTGTTTTGTGTATTATCCTTTACACACTTGTGGTCAGTGTGTTGGTTCTGCAGCACTAAGGTATTATACTTGTTTAAGTTGTGTCATTACACCAGATATCTGGCATTTTCATTTTAAGTGCTGAGTATCACTCTTTCCTTTAAACTTAGCAGAAATGTTTAATGGTAGTCAGCTGCTGCAAGGGACAGTACATTACGTTACATTTATTTATAAAGCGCCGGCAGATTCCGCAGCGCTGTTGCAGTCAGTAGAACAATTTCACATACAAAACACATACAATAACAAACTGGTACAAAAGGAGAAGAGGTCCCAGCTCTTGCGAGCTTACAATCTAGTCAGTGGTTGAGGGGGAAATGAGACAATAGGAGAGGACTGCTAGGATGTGGATGAGTTGATCTGATTCCGATGAGGTGTTGTAGCCGCTTTCTGCAGTGGTACCTTGGTATGTCGTTTCCCTCCAGTGTAACTCTTAAATAGCCACTTATGATGAGGCCACTTGGGGTGAGGCCACAGCAACTACATTTCCAAGCAAGCTTGTTTTCCAAGTGAGGCCTAGGAATTTATAGGGCTGCCCCACATGTGGTCAGATAAGGTAATTGCATACAGGAGGCGGATGTTTCACACCTTGGCTAACAAATGCAATTAAGCTAGACTGAAGGGCACCAAATTTAACCCTTTGATAGCAGCATGGCATGGAGACATGCAGGATACAGACATACCGGGTGGAAAACAGGGGTAACAGCAGGAGATGAGGGGTTCAAATGAAATATGGGATATTCATACTGGGTGGAAAACAGGGGTAACAGCAGGAGATGAGGGGTTCAAATTAAATATGGGATATTCATACCAGGTGAAAAACAGGGGTAACGGCAGGAGATAAGGGGTTCAAATAAAATATGGGATATTCATACCTGTAAGAGAAGGTGATATGGCAGACATTAGTGATTGCCAGAGGAGTAGTTGGATGAAGGCATGAAGACCAGGGATAGATGTCTGGATAGTCCAGTGTAACTCTGAAATAGCCACTTATGATGAGGCCACTTGAAGAGAGAGGCCACAGCAGCTACATTTCCAAGTAAGATAATGTCATGTATAAAAGCGGTATATCATTTTTATAATATTTAATTTTGCGTCTGTATAAGTCAGTGCTAAGATACCATTTTGAAAATGTAGTGCAAGTATGAGCACCATACTTAAGAAGAGAAAAAATGTGTCTCGCAGGAGATATTATTATACAAATACATATGAGGGCAATACCAGCTGCACTCTGATGACATTTTCATTAATAAGATTGTACGACGTGCTCTTTGTCCTATCAAATTTAATAGATGCCTTTCACTATGGGCTAGATGGTCTGAATCATTTTTGATCCATGTGCACAAGTCTAGTTATTATGTAGCATGAAGCAAAAGTGAAGCACAATGTACACCGACAAATCCAGACAAACATTAAATGTACTTGTTTGATTTACATACCAACGCTAAGGAAAAGATGTAATTGGAAGCTCTGCCATTTTTTGCAGAAGTTCACGGGATTTTATCATAGGGTAAAATGAAGGAGCTTCCAGGCACACCATCTCTGTCATTAGCCAATACGGGGAGAGGATGCACACAAAATTTGAACAAAAATTCAGAGCTTTTGGCTTCGTTTTAGTTAGTTTGATGGGGAGGTTTCCTCGTTTTCAGAGATTCATACAAATTGATGAAATATGCAAATATTACATTTGCAATGTGTACAAATCAGAATGCTCAAGTCTATTTATGCAAATTTCCCACAGCATGGCATAAGGTTCCATTTTATTTTCTTCAGGAAAATAGTGTCATAAAACACTAATAGGGCTCGTATTGCCTTTTGTTCATTCTGCTTTTCTTCGTAATCTGCAGTGTTATACCTCAGTCCAGGGTAGGTTGATCTACCACAGCGGTAGCTAGTCTACAGCACACAAACTGCTATGCACTACAGTTCCTGTGATGCCTTTTCAGCACAGACAAAACACCCAAGGGCCATGGTAGCTTCTTTACTTAATTTACCACAGAAAAACAAGCTGGTAGGATACATGTCAAGCGGTAGATTTCATTTACTACCTGGTTTGGGTCCAACCCTGTCTTATTCCTTTTAGTAAAACCATACAGAATCCATTTTTATCTTTATGATATTTGAGAAAATGTACATGGATTTAGATAAAACCTGCAGTACAGGCTTTCTGAGACTCCAAAAATAAATTGCTCATATCCTAGAATAGAACATACAATCTGGCTGCAGATGTGGACAGTTCCTGAAAATGCTTTCCCATTCATGAAAATATAACACATTGCATGGCTTATGTTCTTGCATTTTGTCAAGACTGTTACATGCTTAAATACCCTTATTAAGTCCCTTAAGATTTACCTCTTCTGCCAGAAGAATGTTCCCTCTACCCATTCATTTAGTGAAGCAACCACTATGCCCTGGTTACATATTCCCAACCAATAATAGTTATTGTTCGCTTTAATCTATAGATTGTATCAATCAACTAACCTAACAAACAGTCTCAAAATGAACGTGAAACTAGTTTAGTTCCCCATCACTAGATTTATTCCCCTACACTGTAGTTAAGAAATTATGACTTTTTGGAGATGACTTTAATCTAGTACTATTTCATAACAAAAACCTGATATTTGTCAAATTAAAAAATATCATCAGTTTTGTTCCCATGTAAGACAATGCAAACTCATCTACCGCACATAGATGAATATGACCTTTCAATTACATTATGTTGAAATAAATCTACCAAATTGGCCAAATATTTATTTAATTTTCTTTGAAGCATATTTTGAAAGCTTGCTCAGGTTAGTTACCACAACTAAGACTGTGTGAGGAGAAGTTCAGTTGTGATTTATTAAAACATTGTTCAGGTATGTTTTCAATGTGCGCATCCTTTCATTTGCATGAAATGCTAGATACTATTTTTTCTGGTTTATTCTGGATAACTGTATATACGTAAATGTTTATACAGGTTTACAGACTTGAGTCTGTCAATGAGAATCCACAGGATCAAAAAGATTCAGAGATAAGAATTTCATAAGTTGCTGATGTAAGACGAACGTCAGGTTTAGAATAGTACATCATCTTCTAGATGACAAGATTTGTAACATTCTCATGGGTCATATTTGGTCAAAGTCTTGTTCATCTTATGTCTTCTGAGTGTACAGAAGAAACAGCAAGCTATTTATGTGTTCAGATTGGTACAGAGGCGTATCTACTGAAAATAGCGCCTATGGCAAGCACTGAAATTGCGCCCCTGTCCAAATATCTAAAACCCATTTACTAGCCCCTGCTGCCTATATATATATATAATATATATATATATATATATATATATATATATATATTAGTCCCTGCTGCCGATAGCGGGTATAGATCAACACACAAACCCAGATCAATTGAAATTCACTTGTGATCTCAGCACTAAAGGTATATATCAAATAAACAGAATCAGACATACAAGTCCTGTATTTGCAGGTATTCAATAATAATATATGAAACGTAGCATCGCAGGTATAGATCAACTGAATAAGACATATTAACCCTGTATTTGCAGGTACACATAAATAATGTATGGAAACATAGCATAGCAGATATGGATCTACAGAATAACACAAAAACCCAGCTTTGCAGGTAAAGATCAATTGGAATTCACATAAAAACACGGCATTAAAGGTATATTTAAAACCCCCTAAATTACAGGCATAGATCACAGGTTGCACACCCCAAAGCCAGCCCTGGCGTCCACACTGCCCACATAGAACCTGACCAGCGCCCAGATTACACACATAAAATTTGCAATCTTTGTCGCCAAATAGCCCAGCACAAGTCAACTTTGTCCCCAAACAGTCCGGCCAGTGCCATCTTTGTCCCATATACACCCTGCCTGTGCCATCTTGGTCCCCAAGGCTCAAACCTCCTGCTAGTGCCATCTTTGCCCTTCCACAATTATACATCTATGATACACAAACACTTTTACAGTCACTCACTAATTCACGCTTTAATTCAGACAACTCATCCACACATTAACTCATGCTCTCCCTCATTCACTCAATGCATCCACACATTAATGCACACTCTTTACTTATATCTACCCCCTCTCCCTTATCACTTTTTAACCCCCTCCCTCCATCCCTTATCACTTTTTAACTCCCTCCCTCCCTCCCTCATCACTTTTTAACCCCCTAGCTGCCCCCCTTGTGTATTGATGCTGCCAGCAGCATGGGGTCTGCACTTACAGCCACCCTGTACCAGCATTTACTGGCTGACTTGGCATGATAGGAGTGTGATTGCTAACAGCAATCTGCTAACAGCAATCACAGTCCCATCATGCCTAGGTTCCAGCATTTACTGGTTGCCTGGGTATGAAAAGAGTGTGTTTGCTGTTAGCAATCACACTCCTATCATGCCAAGTCATATTGTTGATTTTTTTTTGTCCATTTGTGGTGTGTTACTTTTAATAAAAGTGTGGTTACACACTAAAATTGGACAAAAATAACTGGTACAATG
Organism: Spea hammondii; assembly: GCA_029215755.1. Lineage (NCBI taxonomy): Eukaryota > Metazoa > Chordata > Amphibia > Anura > Pelobatidae > Spea > Spea hammondii. The sequence continues at coordinate 71,156,788 of JARDYJ010000004.1, forward strand.
CCCAGCCAACCAGTACATACTGGAATCTGGGTATACCTGAGATTGCTGTTAACAATCATTATATATTTTTTTTTTGTACAATTTTGGTGTGCAACTTACTTTTATTAAAAGTATGTGGGGGGGTAATTTTCAGTTTTGGCTAAGTGAACCCTGAATTTTCGGTTTTGGTCCAAAATTTTCATTTCGGTGTATCCCTAAAATAAATAGAACTATTTCATTTTAACTTATCCAGAATCCTGAATTTGTAGTCAGTGAGAGGAAAAGTAAAGGTTTTGTGTCATTTACTTTATTTTAATCTGCATATCTTATTAAAGGCCATATTTTCACGCAGTGAAAAATGAGTGCGGCCCGCACACGTATACAATTCTGATGAAGTGGCCCACTGCAGAGAAAACTTGGACACCCCTGGTCTAGACCCTGCTGGAATATCCAATCGCTCCGATGACAACACTGATCATGGGCACTGATCTCCATGCAAGTCTATGGAGACCATGTTTCTCACTCTTCTCACCAGCTAAAAAGATAAACAAAAAACGAAAAGAAAAAAGTGTTAGTGATTTTTTTATCAATAAAAAATCACTAAAATAATACATTAAATAAATAAACAATAAAGTGAGCTAAGTGATGTCATTGTGACATTACTGGCATTAATAACATGTTCAGAAAATAATTTCTGCGGCCATCTTTGACAGTGATTGGTGGCTAAATAGCTGCATTATAAGTGCCCAAATACTGGTTTGTCTACTTTATAGAAATAAATACTTTTGTGGGAATTTTTGGTTTATTTAAGGGTTGCAATCCCATCATACCTAATGTAAAAATTATACGCTTTGTAAAAATAATGTACACCTTATAGTATGTTCTCTATAAGTGCTGGGAAAGTACCTTATAAGTCGTTTGTTCAGATAGAAGAAAAAACTCTCAAGGAAAGACCTCTGAGGTACTGAAAGTTTGTGTGAATCAATATGTTGGTCAAGTAAAATGCACAACTTTTCACTAAAGACTCCCATTGTCTCTTGGACCAACACAGCTATATCCATTTTCCTATTATTCATAATGTCTCATAACACTCCACCATCAGACCCCATTATACCACTGGTCACTTATCAAAATTCACCAGTCCCACAAAGGTGCATAACCGTGATTAACAAGATAAATTCCAAGGTCAGACATGGCCACACAATTACAGATTTTTTACAAAAGACTAATATGGATTTAATATTTTTCATTAATAGCTGGCCTAGAATTTATAGCTGTTACTAATATAAAATATCTTACAAAGAAAAACTTTATATTTTATCTACAGACAAAAAATAAAGAATGACAACACACATATATATTAGCATTATCAGTAAATGTGCAATTCAATTTGCTAAATTCAATTTGATCCATTTTAATTTAATAATTTTATAATTTCTCTAACATTATGTTTTTGTAGCTCAATAGCGCAGACAGGACATTAGGTTGAATGCTTGACTAGGCTTGTTATTCTAGGTGCATAAATATTCTACCTAGGAGTCATTTGTTATAAGCTTTCAAACAGTAAATTTTGGAAATAGATTTGAATACTTGCCAAAAATACTATATTTAATCAATACCCCTTAAACATAACATTATCATAGCTGATTCAATTTTACTAAGAGAAACAAGTAATGTTCAGCTGTACTGTGTTGCATTCTTACCCAGCAGCCATGTTTGAAGTTGTGAAATTCCCTGATTACCTTAAGAATTTGCCATGATATTATGGTAAAGGCATAATAAAAGGAGGGACTATTCATTAAGCATGTATGCATAGCAAATATCCATTTTAGGTCACACATGTACAAATCTGAGTGACTGTGGCAAGCATGTTTTTTCTGTCAGAAAAATAGGTTTTTAGTTTCCCTACAAGTTAATACAGACATACAGACAAATATCAATTTCACATTATATATAAACATGTACATGAGGACTAAAAACTATTCAGATTAATGTTTGGTCTTGTTATGGGCTCATTTGTTTTCAGACAACAAATATTGTTTCCTGACCTTTCTGTCCAGATGAAATTCAGAATGTTTTTTCATTGTAGGGTCTCTCTTTCTCACTCCCTCTCACTCACCTGCTACATTAACAAGCAGCTCCAGAAAGAACCGGGAAATTGCCTCCTCATTCACATTTATCATAACACAAGTCTGGCTACATTGAGTTTCCAAAATGTGCTACCATATATTGGCTATAAGTTTGGCTGACCACTGCGTTCACAGTCCTTAACATTGACTTTTCTTTGTGTTTCAAATGAGCTTGGGCAGAACATCTGAAATTTATGCTTGAGAGAAACCATGTGAATACATTGTGTCTTCTTGCTGTGCTCAGGCTTGCCACATTGACTTTTGTGTCTTTAGCAACCTCACCTTGTAAGTGAGTTTGGCTGGACCCAACCCTGTTTTCCTCCTACACAGCTGTTTCTATTTCAGTTAATGATTGTGTTTCAACCTACATATTAAATTGATGATCGTTAGCACCTCCTTGGTATTAATGTTTATTCATACACCTAATTGTATACCGACAAAATCCTTGACTTTGTGCAAGTGTACCTAGAAGAATTAATGCTGTTTTGAATGCAAAGGGTGGTCACACCAAATATTAATTTAATTTAGTTTTTTCTTCTGGTCACTCACTTTGCATTTTGGTAAATCATAAAAATAAACTATTAACATTTCTATTTTTTATTTTCCAGCATTAGTCTACCTGACTAAAACCTTTGCATAGTACTGTAATATACTGTTTTCAACCATATCTTTATGGACCTTGCTTTGTGCACTAGTATATGAACAATTGGGTATATGAGCAATACCTCTTAATTATTGAAATCAGGGTTTGGGCTAGGCCCAGTGAAGGAAAATCTTAATCTTCAGCATACCAAACAATTTTGGACAATACTTTGCTACCAATGTTGTGGGACCAATTTGGGGAAGGCCCTTTTCTTTTCTAGCATGCCTGTGCCCCAGCGCACAATGCACAGTCCATAAAGACATAGTTGGATAATGTTGGTGTGGAAGAACTTGACTGGCCTGAACAGAGCACTGAGCTCAACCTCATCGAACACCTTTGGAATGAACTGAAGTGGATATTGCAAGCTAGGACTTCTCATCCTGTGCCTGACCTCACAAATTCTCTACCGGATGAATGGGCAGAAATTTCCACAGGAACACTCCAAAATCTTGTGGAAACCGTTCCCAGAAGAGTGGAAGCTGTTATAGCTGCAAAGGGGTCACCAATTACATATTAATGTCTGTTTATTTAGAATACAATGTCATAAAAGTCCCAGTTGGTATAATGAGTTTCAATAATTTTATATTTATATATATATATATATATATATATATATATATATAATCTCACAAAAGTGAGTACACCCCTCACATATTGTTAAGCTAATACAATATGTTTTTTCTACCTGTTAAACTTACTTTATTATCTGCTGACTTGATGCTCCCCTTTCCTGAAATGTTTTGGTACCTTATGGCCCAGGAAGCAGGTAAGTGACCCCATCGACTTTTTTTCTGGTAACTAACATACACACTGGCACATATTTATACACACACTCTCATACAATACACTTACTCTCTCACAACACACGCTTACACATTCATGCTAACACATGCACCTTCTAACACATGTATAGACTCATGCTAACACCTACACATACCACACACATGCTAACACACACTCCCTGTAAAACAAACATGCACTCATACACACACATGCAAACTCATGCTAACACGCTTACACATACACACACATGCTAACACACACATGCTTTTGCTAACATACACAAGTACATACTCACTCCCTTCCTCCCATCATTTACCTATAGGCTTCTTTCTAGCTGCTTGCACACTGTCATGTAACATCACAACATAACATCTAGTTTTTATATATTTTATAGTGCCTTTCTCTCTGAGACCCTTTTAGTGCACACTGTTAGAATAAACTGAATCGGCTCTGTAGTGATGGCATTTACCAATTCAGCTATCTCACCAGCTGATCATGTGAACATGAGGGCTAGAGTATACCCATAATATGTATGAAAAAAGCCACTTTATGTGTACCAGAGTCTAAAATAATGAGCTTTATAAAATGTTACACTATTAATCAAATTAAAAATAAACAATGCATGCACATTGTTGCAAACTAAGTTAATGAAAAAATAAAAATGTCAATAAGAACCCACGTGACTTCCACTTTAAAAGATTTACTATTTTACGGTGTGTAGAGAAAAGGGGGTAATGTTATGCAAGTATGTTAGATCTCATAGCTATAGCCCAGTACCTACTGATAGATAGATAGATAGATAGATAGATAGATAGATAGATCCCTCTTATCAGACAATAGCATATGGGCAATCTGTGTTCAGTGTCATAGACCCTTTTGTAAAGATTCCCTAGCATATTAGCAGTCTTGTTATTTAAAGTTAAAGCCACTACAATGGCCTTACTGTTTCTTGTTTCACATACAATGAAAAAGCGTTCCCAAAAATGCAAATTATAGGTATAATTCTCAAGTGATTGTTCTTTGTAAGAGATCAATGTTTCACTTAAGAAACAATACACTATCTCATCCGTGGTAATCATAGAGGCCTTGGGATGAATAATACTTCAATTACAACTAGCTTGACTGAGGCCTGGAGGGGAGACAAGTGTCTTAGGTGAGTATGTGGATAACTCTTACTTTAACCTTTCAGCTGCCACTCAACTATACCATGAAAACAAAGTGCACAGCTTCAATGGGATGTTCAGTTCCTTCAGGCTAATTAGTCAGTGGCTGAAAGACTTCTGTTTATTCTTTTCTGTAGTGACACACGCCATGATTGTTTTTTGATTTTTTTGTGATACCTCATTTTGTTATTTACAGCTGAACTGTGTGGGCGCCAATATGTCCTGCAAGCGTTATTATTATTATTATTATTCATGAAATGAACACATATTTCATTACTTTCTTTCCAGTTGGAATGTAAATGTCCCGGTTTGATGCTCACACAAATAAAAACTGAAGAGAATATTTTACATTCTATGTGCATACATTGTGAAACCTCACAAACAATACATGCTTCTGAATTTAATTGTTACACGTAGACAGGTCACAGAATGGTTGGAAATGACAAACTGGGCACAGGTTTAGGTCACAGGTAACACTGGCAGAATCAAGAAGACACAGGAGTCAAGCGGATATCTGGAATGCCAGGAATGACAGCATGGGAGATAAAACAAACAAACATCCACTAAACAGTCCAGATTGAAGCCAACAACAAACAAGGACATGTTGCAGAGGTAAGTGTAAAACCTGCAAAGTTACAGGTGCACATCTAACACCGAGCATTTTAAGGATCCCATAGTCACAGGCAGACACCAAGGTTGCTCGATGGAAACGTCACCCATTCCAAAAGTCACTACTTGGACCTAGGAGTTGGACACTCAAACCACACAAACCTGGTGTTCATTCGACAGTTGCTAAAATACTTTGTATTACACTGCATGTTTTAATTGCTTGCATTTTTTCTTGATGAAGTTCAAGATAACTATTTAACAAATTAAAAAGTGACTACATAACAAATGAACTGGTTTATTTAGAGGTGTGACTGCAAAACCTGTTCTAGTTCAAGGGGCCTTTTAAACAAAAAAGAGACAGTTGTTTGCGAAGATTTATTTACTCACACATGCTAGTCCATGGGCTGGAGAAATTATGAGGGGATATATTCATGCTTCACCTAGCAACATTTCCTGAATGGGGAGCTAAAGGAAGTGGTGAGTCCAACACACCAGCAAAGTTTTCATGAGTTTAGTCAATGCATTGTTAATGGGCTTAGCAGGGACACTGGAGTGGGTTTATAAATATTTGACATTATGCATGAAACTTACAGAATGGGTGTATATAAGATACATCTCTTAAATAACATGACTTATACATAAAAAAAAATCTTGCATTCTTTAGTGCAAACAACATGGGTTTTACCAGTTGATAACTGATTTGTTGTCAGAAAGGCAAGATCATTACTCATTGTAGAAAAAGGAAATTTCTCATCTAAGTAAAGATGTTTCCTCTGACTCGCCTGCATTCTTTTCTGTGTATGTAAATGCTAAAAATGTACCCTAACAAACTATGTTACCATTTTCTCACTTTTACTCTTAGTTTATTACTTGTTAAAAAGACAGAAGCTTGGCATATTTCTTCTATGTGGACGCCAGCCCCTGAGAGTTGTTTTTTAATTATTATTATTAATTCTTTTATTTATGCAATGCTGAAATAAGGGACGGGACTATGTCTTTAATTGCTACCTTTTTACTTATTCTTTTTATTTACTCTAGGTATGCAAGTAAAAGGGAATGCAGAACTTCTCTGTACTTTTTCCCAAAATAACACCATGAAGGGACAAGTTATTTAGAATGGAATGTGTGGCTTTCAAGTCAAACTCAATCACTGGTACAACTCTAATACCATCAAAACACATTGTTTCTATTAACCGCACTTATTGCGTGCTAGCATTTACAGACTGACATTAACCATCTCCTCCCTTTCTAGTATTGATCCTTACTCCATAAAAAGCTAAAAGGCTGGATTAACCTCTATTGCTTTAAGGTGCAACCCATTCGAAGATAACCAAGAAAACATTTAAGAATCTATATATACTATTGAAATATTTTTAAATATCATTTATCTGCCGAATTTGTACTTTTCAGTCCACTGTTTTATTTCTTCATACATTAAACAAACCCTTTAATAAACCAACTTGAAAACATAAATGTGCTTTGCATAAAAATCCATAGATTTGTGTTAACCAAATGAAGAAATGTTTATTCTATGTATATATCTTGGTAAGAGCTGGTATAAAACAGTTTCTAAAAACTATGGCCAGTGGCTACATAAGATCTTACAGTGCTAAGTTCATACCTAAAAAATAAACCAAAGCACACCATAATGTCACCCAGTGATACCATCAGTAGCTAAAAGACTGCTAGGACGTGCTCAAAGAACTAGGGGTGGTAATTTTTGTGCCCTTGTAGCTGCTCATGATTGCAAGAGTGAGTCAGATTGCAAAGGTGTTTTTTATCTTTCATATATCTGTATGTGTGAATAAAAACTAGACTTGGGCACCAGGGGGCTCTTCGTGTTCGTCTTCGTGCTCGTCTTCGGGGGGGAAAAAACCTTCGTATTCCGCGAATATTCGCCCGTTCCTGTCTTCTCTTCGGGCGAATATTCGCGGACATTCTTCGTGCTCGTTTAATCTTCGTTTCCTTCCCGGGTGCCTTGCAGGGGTTAATACGGGGTTAACAACACATCGGAGCAGCAGCAGCTGCCGTGAAGGAACGTGTGTGCAACTCTATTGGTCGTTTCGGCAGGGGGCTGGTCTGGCATCAACTAGTGAATTGCAGAACGCACTTCATTCGTTGATGGCAGGCCAGCCCCCTGCCGAAACGACCAATAGAGTTGCACACACGTACTGAGGTGTACTGTACACAAAATGACCTAGAGACAAATGCTCCAAGGAACTTGGCCTCCGTTTATCATACACAATCACACATCCATAGATGTTTAATAAAAGAATAGGGATTATTTTACATTTTTAAATTGATTTTGGACCACTTGTAATACATGCCTAACATTTGCTACCTATTTACAATGGCATACTTTGCAACAACCCAACTTTTACTGGACAGGACTGGAAAAAAGCAGGACTGTCCACCAAAATCTTGGGTGTGTTGGCAGGTATGCGGATGGAAAAATGTTGGACAAGAACTAAAAAATAGCTTAGGGTTAATGTACGGTTATGTTTAAGATTAGTAGCAGTGCACTGCTTTGGTTAAAGATGTATTATGTCTAAATAATAATTTAATTTTAATGGGTTTTAAAAAAAAATTAGGGGTTTATTTAAATGTATTTTAAAGTTAGATTTATTATTTAGTACTTTATTATATTTATTTAATGTTTATACTAGTGCTACCTACCGAGCTATAACTACCAACGTGTATTTGCATACCTAGTTTAGCTAAATTAGATGGGACAGGACTGGAAAAAAGCAGGACTGTCCCTGAAAAAGTTGGGTCTGTTGGCAGGTATGTGGATGGAAAAATGTTATAGTATGAAGTGTGAGTTATAGCGTTAATGCTAGTGAGTGTAGAAATGAAGGCCAGGACAAATAACAAGAGGAAAGGTCCTTGTGATTTTTGCATTGTACGTGTATGTGTTATGTGTGTTATGTGTGTTGTCACTTGTCACTGTGTTATATGTGTTATGTGTGTTATGTGTTATGTCACTGTGTTATTTGTGTTATTGTGTGTGTTATGTTTGGTTGGTTGTGTATCAGAAGGAAAATAATGAAATGGAAATGGAAAAGGAAATGGGAAAGGCGAATGAGTGGGCAATTGGCGACCCACTCACCTGTTTCACCCCAGAGCAAAGCATCCAAACACTGTCAGTCCTAGACGTTTGGCAGCGGACTTCCAGAGCTCAGACACAAGGCCCTAGCGTAAGCTGGCCACTCCGGCGGAGGTAGCAGGCGTTGCCACACCGCAAACAGACGCAGCCAGGGGGGAGAAACTGCCCTTACCATTAGGGACATTTGAGGCATGACACTAGCCAGGAAGCGAACTGGCATCGAAGAGACGCTGGCACCACCACCAGCAGCAGCAGCAGAATTGGGAAAGGCGAATGAGTGGGCAATTGGCGACCCACTCACCTGTTTCACCCCAGGGCAAAGCACCCAAACACTGTCAGTCCTAGACGTTTGGCAGCGGACTTCCAGAGCTCAGACACAAGGCCCTAGCGTAAGCTGGCCACTCCGGCGGAGGTAGCAGGCGTTGCCACACCGCAAACAGACGCAGCCAGAGGGGAGAAACTGCCCTTACCACTAGGGACATTTTGGGCATGACTCTAGCCAGGAAGCGAACTGGCAGAGAAGAGATGCTGGCACCACCACCACCAGCAGCAGCATTGAAAAATGGGAAAGGCGAATGAGTTGGCAATTGGCGACCCACTCACCTGTTTCACCCCAGGGCAAAGCACCCAAACACTGTCAGTCCTAGACGTTTGGCAGCGGACTTCCAGAGCTCAGACACAAGGCCCTAGCGTAAGCTGGCCACTCCGGCGGAGGTAGCAGGCGTTGCCACACCGCAGACAGAGGCAGCCAGGGGGGAGAAACTGCCCTTACCATTAGGGACATTTGAGGCATGACACTAGCCAGGAAGCGAACTGGCATCGAAGAGACGCTGGCACCACCACCAGCAGCAGCAGCAGAATTGGGAAAGGCGAATGAGTGGGCAATTGGCGACCCACTCACCTGTTTCACCCCAGGGCAAAGCACCCAAACACTGTCAGTCCTAGACGTTTGGCAGCAGACTTCCAGAGCTCAGACACTAGGCCCTAGCGTAAGCTGGCCACTCCGGCGGAGGTAGCAGGCGTTGCCACACCGCAAACAGACGCAGCCAGGGGGCAGAAACTGCCCTTACCATTAGGGACATTAAAGGCATGACACTAGCCAGGAAGCGAACTGGCAGAGAAGAGACGCTGGCACCACCACCAGCAGCAGCAGCAGCAGCAGAATTGGGTAAGGCGAATGAGTGGGCAATTGGCGACCCGCTCACCTGTTCCACCCCAGAGCAAAGCATCCAAACACTGTCAGTCCTAGACGTTTGGCAGCAGACTTCCAGAGCTCAGACACTAGGCCCTAGCGTAAGCTGGCTACATTGGCGGAGGTAGCAGGCGTTGCCACACCGCAGCAAGTGCAACTAGGGGGGGAGAAACTACCCTCTCCATTAGGGACATTTAAGGCATGACACTAGCCAGGAAGCGAACTGGCAGAGAAGAGACGCTGGCACCACCAGCAGCAGCAGCAGCAGCAGCATTGGAAAAGGCGAATGAGTGGGCAATTGACGACCCGCTCACCTGTTTCACCCCAGGGCAAAGCATCCAAAAACTGTCAGTCCTTGGCGTTTGGGAGCGGACTTCCAGAACTCAGACACAACGCCCTAGCGTAAGCTGGCTACATTGGCGGAGGTAGCAGGCGTTGCCACACCGCAGCAAGTGCAACCAGGGGGGGAGAAACTACCCTTTCCATTAGGGACATTTAAGGCATGACACTAGCCAGAAAGCGAACTGGCAGAGAAGAGACGCTGGCACCACCAGCAGCAGCAGCAGCAGCATTGGAAAAGGCGAATGAGTGGGCAATTGACGACCCGCTCACCTGTTTCACCCCAGGGCAAAGCATCCAAAGACTGTCAGTCCTTGGCGTTTGGGAGCAGACTTCCAGAACTCAGACACTAGGCCCTAGCGTAAATTGGCTACACCGGCGGAGGTAGCAGGCATTGCCACACCGCAGCAAGTGCAACCAGGGGGAGAAACTACCCTCTCCATTAGGGACATTTGAGGCATGATTTCAGCCAGGAAGCGAACTGGCAAAAGATGCTGGCACCACCACCAGCAGCACCGTTGGAAAAGGAAAAAGGTGAATGAGTGGGCAATTGACGACCCGCTCACCTGTTTCACCCCAGGGAAAAGCATGAAAGTCTGTCAGTCCATGGCGTTTGGGAGCGGACTTCCAGAACTCAGACACTAGGCCCTAGCGTAAATTGGCTACACCGGCGGAGGTAGCAGACGTTGCCACACCGCAAACACGTGCAACCAGGGGGAGAAACTACCTTAAACATTACAGATAAAAAAAATTAACTTTCCAAGCTAAGAGCTGGGTAACCCAACTTGGGCAGATTGAATTTAAGGAAGGCAATCTGCTCCATCAGATGAGGTGCCATGCGTGAGCGCTGTGGACTCAGTATGTTTCCAGTCATAGAAAACACGCGCTCACTTTGAACAGTGGTTGGCGGACATGATAGTAGCTGCTGCGCAACCCATGAGAGTGCAGGCCACACACTCTTCTTTTCATCCCAGTAGCTAAGAGGATCAACATTAGGCGCAGAAGGAACTTCACAGAGGTAAAGTTTGACCATTTCAGCAGCACTACTCTCCTTTCTGCTGCTAGCTCTGTCAGATGGTCCAACTATACTCCCAAGTGCCTCTTCCCAAAACGCAGCTGCTCCACTCAGCTGTGTTGTGCTGCTTGTGGCACTGCTGCTGATGCTGCTGCTAGGAGTAGCAGACCACATCATCTCTTCCTCCTCCTGCACCTCTCCCTCCTCGGACAGCATTCCCATTTTACGCTGCCAGTCACGCACCTTGTTGACCAATTGCTCCCGGTAGCTACTGAGAACATTAAATTTCAAAGCTAGCTTTCCCTTAATTCTTGGATCGCAAAGGCACGCTAGCATCATTTCGGGACTCTCTTCCATTCGTTTGCGAAGGTGTACTTTTAGCAGATCCTTCAGCTTCCTGACTATGGCTGCTATGTCAGGATGTAGAGTGCCACCTTGGACAGCCTCACGGTTTCCAAGGAACACATCCATCTTGCTGCCTAGATGGGAGAACACTGGGATTACCTGGGCCAGACTGGCAGTGTTTGATCTTAAATTTTCTGTGGCATCCCTGAATGGTTTAAGGACTGCCACTAGCTGGGCGATCACTGTCCAATCCTCCCTATTCAATGGAGAGGTAATCCCAATATTGTGCTCTGAGGCAAGATTATGGATTGCCCTCTGCTGCTCCAAAATCCTCTCGAGCATGTCTAACGTGGAGTTCCACCGTGTACTGACATCCTGACGTAGGCAGTGTACGGGAAGACCTGACCTCTCTTGCTCTTCCCTCAAAAGTTGGCTAGCCTTAACACTATGGTGAAAGTGCCCAGCGATCTTTCTGCAGCGGGACAGAACTACTGCTGCCACATTAGTTCCTTCTGACATTGCTGCCTTCACTACAAGATGGATGATGTGGGCTGCACAGCGCACACCAACAATATGACCATCTCGCAGCGCTTTCACCATATTGGCACCTCCGTCAGTTACCACAAAACCAACTTCAACATTGGTGCCCGCCTCTGCTCCCACCCAAAGGCTAAACATTTTCCTCATCGCATGCAGAATGTTTTGGGAAGTGTGCTTTTCATCCATCACTTCTGCATGGAGAAGGAAAGATCGGTAGCCTGCTGCAGCAGCTTCCTTAGACACACCGGGCTGCCACCAGTGTGCTGTCAAAGAAAGAAAGGCATGCTGGCCGCTAGGTGCACTCCACAAATCTGTAGTGAAATGAACAGACTGACCAGCAGCCTTGGAAAGCTCCTCTTTCACTGCTGCAACACAGGACAATGAGGGGACAATGTTCCTGCTGAAAGTGGAACGTGACGGAACTGTATATTGTGGAGCCACAGCCACCATCAATTGTTTGAAAGGCTCCCCTTCGATCATAGAGAAGGATGCCCCTCCAACAGCAATGAACTGACCAATCAGTCGCGTTACTTTATTGGCCTGCTGTTTGGGCATTGACCTTTTGGATTGGAATGCCACAAATTGTTCCAGGGTGGGCTGGACATGCAGTGCTCCAACCTGCCTTGGTCTCTGGCTGCCAGCACTAGTTGCTGCTGCTGCTGCTGCTGCTGCTATTGGCTCAGAAGAAGAAGCTGTTGGGGTTTTTCCACGGCCACCAGCTATGCTGCCTGCACTAAGTTTTCCCTCTGCATCTTTCCCCAATAGCACAGCGTTGTGTTGAGTGCTGAGGTGATGCTTCATGCTAGCACTGGTAAAATGGCCAGACACTTTCCCTCTGCTTATTAGCTTCCCACAATGTTTGCACTTTCCATAGCGCCCTTCTTCAACATTTTCAAAGTGCTCCCAAATTGGGGCGCGCATAGCCTTGGAGTGTGCCTTGGGTGCTGCTCCTACTGCTCGGGGTGGATGAACAGAGGCAGAACTAGTGGTGGTGGGACTGGTGGTAACAGTACTGGCCATAGTGGGACTGCTAATTGCTTTAGATTTGCTAGGTTTTGCTGCTGCTGCTGGTGGTGGTGGTGGTGGTGATGATCGTAGCGGAGAAGGTGGAGGCTCAGGGGAAAATTGTGCACTAGTCATTTGGACACTGCTCCCTGAGGAATCTGATTCCTGACCACTCATCTCCTCTACTTCCTCTGGCTCATAGTCTAGCTCTTCATTAGCCAGATCGAATGGAATTCCTGCTAGGCTGGAGTTAAGACTGATATCGTCGTGAGACTCGTGACTAGTAGTAGTGCGAGCAGGAAGAATAGACTCTGCACTTGGCCTCTCAGTCTCAGGCTCCTCTGCTACCTCGCTAGGTGGAGTTCCACTATGTGTAGCCCTCTCTCTAACTGTCTTTACAAAAATTTTGTAAGGACTTGGTGGCTTGCTAGAGGTAGTAGGAGGACATGGCGTGGCGGTACCAGTGGGAACAGTAGGCGCAGCACTAGTGGTGGTAGAGGCGGTAGAGGTGGGGGTGGTGGTGGTGGTGGTTTTCCCTACAAAGGAATGAGATCGCTTTGGTTTGGGACCCCTCTGAGTCTTGCTGCTAATTTGGCTCTGCTTGGTACCTTGCATGCTGCTGGTGGATGGGGAAGATGCTGCTTGGGGCAAAAGGCACTTCTTTTTAGTCACTGGGCTGGTACTACTTGTGCTACCCTTTAACTTTGAACGTGCTTCTGGTGCTTTAGGCTTTCCGTAAAAAACCATAGAGCTTGTGGGCCTAGCCGCACTACTACTGCCTGCTTTTGGTGCCTTTCCTTTACTTGATGATCCTTCAAGCAATGCTTCCCCAAATGATAAGCGAGAGCTTGGCCTACTTGGCCGACTAGACTGACGCAAAGGCTGCATCTTAGAACTGGTGGTGGTGCTGGTGGTGGTGCTGGTGGTGGCGGTGGTAGATGGAGCTTGTCCCTCCTTAGTCCCAAAAGGAGGATCCATTTCAAATTTTGTGTTGTGTGTGTAGTGTAGTGTAGTGTTTAAAAAACTATAAAAAAAATAAAAAAAAAAAAATAAAAAAAAAGGAAAAACGAATTAAAGACAAAAAATTAGAGGAAGTTCTCTTCAGTGCTACTGCTTAAAAAGTAAAACTATGCACTACTGCACTGTGCTGTTGTGTGCAATCTGCCAAAGTGCTAAAGTTATTTAAATTATTAACTCAAGATTAACTATTTAATAACTAGCAGTATTTTATTTTTAATTTGAATTTACACGGGCCTAAGAGCTTAGCCTACTACTATGCTAGCCTAAAGCTATATTTCCTTACTATAAGTCTACCTCTAGGCAGACGCTCTCAAACCCACTAAGCTAAAGTGAGGTTAAATCAGATTCAGTATATGATTTATTAATTAATATTAAGTTATATAATATTAATAGATTAGAAATAATTTACTTATATATTATGTATTATAGATAGAAGAATATAGATTATGAATTAGAATTTAGAATTAGAATTACTTATATTATAGATTATGAATTAGAATTTATATTGTTATATATTATTTATAATATATTATAGATTAAGATTAAAGAAGATTAGAATTATTTTAGTACTACAGCTAGTAGCTTGAAGCTTTGCTTAGTACAGCTCGTCACAGTCAATTTTTCTTGAAAAGAATTAGAAATAAAATAAAATGTCACAGCAAAACAGTTAGCTTCACTGCTGGCTGCACTCACTAGCCCAACAAGTTCACTTCACTGATGGACTGAGGTGAGCAAAACACTAAGGGTACTTTTAATAAAATTGAAATAAAATGTAAAATAAATGAGAAAATCTTTGCAAAACAGTTAACGTCACTGCTTGCTGATCAAAAAAAAACACAGCACTTATGCGGCTGCACTCACTAGCCCAACAAGTTCACTTCACTGATGGACTGAGGTGAGCAAAACAAATGAAATAAAATGAAAGATTAATTAAGAAAAATTTACTTGGTCTCTTGCTGTTGCTAAAACAAAGCACAAACTATAGAGCTGCAGCACCAGTACTAATAAGATTAGCTGAACTATACGCTAGTAGTAATTATTTAATATTATTACTTTTATTTATAGCTAATTTAATTAACTATTAAGACAAGAAAGAATTATAGAATTATTGATATTACTGATTTTAGATTAGACACTAGTAGATGTCTTGAATGTCTACAGTACACTCTACACTAGTATACTATTACTAACTATAACTGACAAATATATATATAATTTTATAATGAATTCAATTATTAATTATATTAATTAATATTACTGATTTTAAATTAGACACTAGTAGATGAATGTCTACAGTACACTCTACACTAGTATACTATAGAATATATATATATATATATGACTGACAAATATATATATATATAATAATGAACTATTAAATTATAGATTCTATTAAATTATTATTTATAAATTCTATTTAATTTATTTAAGCAGGACAGGCAATAGGCACTAGTGCCAGCCCAGGGCAAGGGCACCCCAGTGCCACTGAGGCACTGGGTGCACTGTCAACTCAACAGCACTTACACTACAGTTGATGACAAATTAAATAAAAAAAATTAAATTAATCAAATTATTATTATTAATTATATTAAGTAGCACTGAAGTGAGGATGAAGTACACTGTGAGAAATGGCAGGCTAAGGCTTACCAGTCTCACACAGAACAGAACAATCTCTCTCTGTAACGCTCGGATGCAGCACAGCAGTGTTGCCAAAGCAGTCACAGCGAAAAATGAATGGATCTCTCAGGCAAGCTCTGGTCTTATAAAGGCGCCTTCAGAATTCAAAAAACAGCAGCACAGGCATTGGACGAGACCCTTAGCGTGACGTCACAAGAGTGAGCTGATTGGACAGACGAGATCAGCTCACTCCTGTTTGAAATTTTGGCGGCTGCGCGGCAAAAACGAAGACGATCACGAAGAATCTTCGATTCTTCGTCTTCTCCTACGTTTTGCCGGCACTGTATTCTCTTCGGCGTGTCTTCGGAACGAACAAAAAAACGGCCTCTTCGTGCTCGTTTTCATGTTCGCCCGAAGACGAATGCGCAAGTCTAATAAAAACAATAATAATTAATGTACCTGGCAAGGGTGGTACTGTGATATGATGCCTGTCAGACCACCTAAAGTCACAGAGCAGAGCTACCCAGGGCTGAGGCAAATAGTGCTTAAAAGTCACCAATCACCAAAACTATGCAGCGGGAGCTTCATGGAATGGATTTCCATGGCTGAGCAGCTGCATGCGAGCCTCACATCACCAAGTACAATGCCAAGCGTCAGATTAAGTGTCACAAAGCATGCCACCACTGGACTCTGGAGCAGTTGAGACGTGTTCTGTAGAGTGACAAATCACCCTTCTCTGGCAGTCTGACGGGCGATTCTGGGTTTGGCGGATGCCAGGAGAACATTGCCTGTCTGACTGCATTGTGCCAACTATACAGTTTGGTGGAGGAGGGATAATGGTATGGGGCTATTTTTCAGCGGTTGGGCTAGGCCCCTTACTTCGAGTGAAAGGAGATCTTAATGCTTCAGCACACCAAGACATTTGGACAGTGCTATGCTTCCAGCTTTGTGGGAAGAGTTTGGGGAAGGACCTTTTCTATTCCAGCATGGCTGTTCCCCAGTGCACAAAGCAAGGTCCATAAAGACATGGTTGGTTGAGTCTGATGGGGAAGAACTTGACTTGATATGTGTATCTCTGTAGAAATATGTTCATGTGTGGTTTTTAGTGAAGCTGCTCTTTTGTGTATATGAACAAATGGATTACTAGTTACAAGACAGGACAGTGGCACATATTGCCAGCAGCAGTGGATCCCATCCTAGTCAAGGCAGACATGATGAATTTACTGCGTGTTTTATTCAATGAGACATATTTCTAAAAGCACAAAGAAGACATCTCTCTGTCTCTCTCTCTCTCTCTCTCTCTCTCTCTCTCTCTTTCTCTCTCTGTCTCTCTCTCTCTCTCTCTCTCTCTTTGTCTCATTGTTGGTCCTGACAATAAACAGATAGGGTCAGTTTACCTACATGAAATGTAGTATGTAGTATGATTTCTCCATGTCACTGGGTCTAGCACAGCTATTTCCCTGGATCTAATTATTTAAATTATGTTACTGCTTGTTCTAGGAAATTGCAGCTCATATCCAAGAAGGCTCAGAAACATAGCGAAAACACTGATTTCTCATTAATTCATTTTGTAAATGTAAGTTAGTTTAGAATTTATTTATTTTTTAAACTCCTATATTATGTACCCCTCTTTAGTAAAAATGTGTACAAAGCAACTTTTTGTCATCAGCATCAAACTTGCGAATACATCCAATATAATGTCAAGAATTAATACAAAAATAAACCAAGGGATGAAGTACACTTTGCATAGCATCTCAAAGTATATATACGTCTATTTATCTTCTTTACATTTGTCTCAATTGAGCTCACCAAGTTGGAAGTACAATGTAAAGGTAACAAAACATGGAAAAACAAAGTAATTATGGAGCTCCTTCAGACATTTAACATTCTATATAATATATGAAACTGTAAAAAGGAGAGCTTCCATGAGTTAAAAAAATGTTTCATTTCAATTTGTTTAATGCAAGAAACCCCCATCGGGAAAAAAACATCTCCCAAGCTAGCTTCATGCTGCACACTGGAACTCTATGTTTATAATGGTATAATGTTTTGGGAAGTTACCGGTTTCATTTAAATTAAATAAAAAGGTTTTGTTTGAAATGAGATATATATAAAAGCGGGTTGCCTATTTCCCCCTAAGTGTATCAGACATAAAGTTAAAGTGGTAAGGGAGCCTCTTATTTAAGGATTTGAAATCCATGAAATTCCTTGAAATCTAATTTATCTTGAGAAACAGCAACTTTTATCAGAATTTGCATACATATCAATGTTTCATGGATATTTATTTTAGAGTGTGCTGTCTCTCCAATGTTTTTTTGCCCGTTTGTACACCAGTTGGCTGGACCTGCCCTCTAGTTCAAGAATGTTCTCATAGAAGGTATTAAACAGGATGCAAATTATACAAAGCTAGAAACAATGATTGTTTCCTTTTCACATTTTAAAAAGGAACTTCAGGCAATTCTACACATATAGTACTTAACAATGTGTTGAATTCTTGGAACATTTTAGAAGCCATACATTTCATCGAATATGCAAATTATAAATTAATTTTGCCACATATGGTTTAAAACAAATTGAGATCGGACACAATAATCATAAAATATAATAATAAAACATTTGATAGCCTGTTTATTTCTGCTGTAAAGGCTCAAACTTTACTCTGTAATTAGAATCAGGTAAGCCATATACCCATATCTTGCATTTTTTAATTCTTACACTATTATAATGCCATTTAACTAAAAGCTTGTCCCTAAAAGGAAACCGGGCCATCAGCTTGGCAAAGCCTGGCTGAAAATCTATACACGACATAGTCTCTTGGCATTATTTCTGTATAAGTGTGTTAATATACATAATTAGTGTTTGCCCCCATTAAACACAGTAATGAAAGTACGAGATTGAAAGAATCTTGTGTATTTTAAAGACAGATATACAGGCCAAGAATGCCAGAGTAAGCCATAGATTTGTGGCACTTGGGTGCATTATTTCTTTGTCACCCTCATCCAGGCACTGCCCATCCCTTAATGCATAGACTAAGACACACATACTAACATACAATGTCCCTCTAGCACCCACACACTCTAACACTATTCACTTTTACACACAGTCACACTAACACTGTACACTAACTCCCACATTAACATCGTGTTCTCACACACATACTAACACTATACACTTACACACACACACACTATACACTCACACAAACTCATGCTAATATCATACGCTAATACACATATGGTAGCACCATATACGTATACACATTCTAATAACATACAATAACACATACACTCTCTCGCTCCCTTTCTCTCTTCTCCCCTCATGTTTTGTCTTTCCCTCTCCCTCCCAAAATTACATTTAATGTGTAAATGAGCAAATTTTCTCCTTATGTTTAAATATAGAAGCGTGAATGTCACACATTTCACCAAGATAGGGATGCAGGATGGCAAAAACAGAGAAGTCTCAAGTTAAAATTATCAAGAACACAGTAATGTAAACACAGGTCTAATTATAACTTACATTTTTGCTCATTTACTTTACAAACCATTGCTCTAAAACAACTTACAATATAAATCAGCTCTCCTTGTTTTGTTATATTAACAGGGCTGGTGCAAGGATTTTTGCCACCTTAGGCAAAACATAATTTTGCCGCCCCCTGGCTCCACCCCCACATGTTTCCCCTTTTGTCACCCCCACTTATACCCCACTCCTCCCCATACTGCCCACGAGTCGCGGCCGCGCTTCTAATGAATGACCTCGGCCGGCGCGGCTGCTGGCACCCCCTCCAAGTACTTTGCCTATAGGTGGTGCCAGCCCTGTATATTAGTATCATTTGGAGAATTGTTTTACTATGGTTTAATTCATATACAGGCTGGCAAATTACAATTTTGTTTTGTGAAACAATGTAAAAAAACACAGTTAAAACAAACAAATTTTACTTGTATTATAGCTCTTATTATAGCAGTGTTTACAGTAGTAACAAGTAGTATTTTACTAATTACAGTTCAAATAAAGTTACAAAAATAAACTTCAAATACTCCAATGATAATCAATATTGTTTGCATTAGTGATGAATTGAAGTAACATTGCTTGTTCAGAGGGACAGTTATTGAAAGGTAGTGAAAGGGGAAGTCTCATGGAATGTTTTTTCCTTGAGCAGTAAATACAGTGCTGTATACAGTAACATAGGTTAGCATTGAGTTAAAACTTCCTTTTTCTGCAGACCTAGAGGCTGCCATTGTGGTCAGCCATGTCATATTTTGGGTGATTTTACCTTAACATACTCTGTTCTCAATAGACTTTCATTAGTCTGTCTGAGTCATTAAGACTGAGCAATTATTTTGTTTGCAGCAAGCAGCATGATAAAGAGTCAGGGTGTTTGGCTAGCATATTGGTCTAAGATAAAGGCTAGAGCTGGAACACATACAAATGGCTTAAAAAACAGCACAACATTATTACATTATTACAATAACAATAATTAGGTTTTCCCTTAACATCATAATTTTAAGAATTCTGAATCATAAAACACATAGTTGGTGGTCATTCAGTAGATACATCATCAAGATGCCTTTCCTTAACCGAAAGACAGGAATGATAGTTGAATTATGTGCCATTGGTGGTCTAGTTAGAAACATATCAGGAAAGGGAAGGAAACGTAATAATATCCAATGAAAATCTAACACCTGTGTGGTACAAGGAACATTCTCTGGAAAGCCTTATCCATAGGACATTCTCCTACTATCTTGCCATCAGATGACCAGTATTTAAACAAGCTAGCAGTTGGGGGTGGGGCAGGGATGTTTAGGTAGCAAAGTCCTTACTGGAAAAGGTTGACAAACAGGTTTTAACGTGTGATTTGCCTACTTTCTCTATTACCAACATTATTAAAGGAAATTTGCAGAATAGCCTTTAGCCTACACAAATAAAGTATGTAGTCTTTTTTTAGAGCCTTATAGTTATGTCTACTGATACATATGAATGTCAATCTCTAAAAGAGTCAAAAATTTTAAAAAAATACCTAGCAATATTGCCCTCGGAAAGCCCCAGGGAATGATAAGCACAATAGATAAAATATAAGTGTGAGACTGTGTTATGGGTCCCAAGGATTTATTTTGTTTATATCGTATATCGGTTTTTGTTGCTGTTTTGAAGAAAATAAATACTTAAATTTTATAAAAATGTTACATGGTGGTTGTTGGGCCCTAATAGAAGCTAGAAAAAAACAAAACTACTGAATAAAAGTAGGTATTTTCTTAAATATGGGTATGCCATGTTTTTCTGATGTTGCAGGCTCAAAGTTGGAACATGTACAGTTTTTAAACTTGGACTTTTGACAGGTAACTTTGCTGGGTCTATGTCTCATTTGAGACACAGTAGAGGTCCCATATTTTAGTTTAACCCCATAAAACTATATGTTTTCGAAAACACAGACAGCATAATGAATCTGATTAGGAGCATATCGACATCTTCCCCACACCAGCAACTTTCAATTTTGGTGTAAATAAGAAAGCATTTTTAACAATTTTGCAATTTCACCATGTTTTTTTTCTCAGTAGATAGTCTAAAGAAGAAAAAAATATGTATATGTATTCGGCAACACCTCCTGAGTACAGCAATACCCCACATGTATGGGTATTGTATGTTTTTCAGATGTTGTCAAACTTGGAACATATGCATTTCAGTTTTAAAACATAGCATTCTGACAGATCACTTAACTGTTTCATTTGAGGAAGAGTAGGGGTCCCATACCCCAATTCTAATAAATAAAATGATCCTCCGGTGCAGGTCAGCAGTGATGCCTACCTGAAAGGAATGCATAATTGAGCAGCAATGGCTTCTGCTGAGTGTGGAGAGTCTAAACTGTCAAAAAACTGATGTGGCACAGATACTTCCTAATGGGCTCTTAAGCAATGTTTTATGACATGCTGGTACGTCTATATTCTGTACTGGAAGGGGTTAATAGCTTAGTGAATAAAGTTTCAATTATATCAACGGCCACATGTATAGTTAGATGGTTGGCCTCAAGACTGGTCCCAATGGAGGTGGCCTACCAGGAAATCTCCCTGTATCCCGATAGATCAGTGGTGCCCTGCTTTTGGGCCTCAGAGACAAGAGGTCACTAGACATGCAGTTTGTCCTACAGTTTAGCTACAAAGTGGTTTTCATAGATATATTGGGTTCCTCCATGCCAGATAATTAGGAAATGTGTGCCACATTTCCCAGGCATGGAAAGGGTTACTTCGTAAAAATGATGTCTAATTATTACAAGAATGCAATACTGAAATGGCAAAAAGATTTGTTACTCATGTGTTCTCAATGTCTCATGTTCCTCATGCTATATCGATTACTTCGCCCTACTACATCTGCCTTTGGTGTTGGATATTTTCTCCTGCTCTCCAGTCGGTGCTGTCTGCATCGTTAGTCGATATGCGTGGGCTGGCCCTGCGCTGCCCAACGGCCACGGTTTGCGCAATGTTACTGGTTTACCCACCTTATTAGCTCATGGACGATTAGCGCGCTATTACCTGAACTTCATTTTTCTCATGTGATGCATCTTTCTATATTGTATCTGCATACTGGTCAGGTGTTGTAACTCAGTATTTGATACTCTGTACCATGTTTATGTTACCATACGTGCAATAAACTGAGAATTGAGAAAAAAAAAAAGAAAAAAAAGATAGATAGATAAGTGGGAGTGATATTTATACACTTACAAAATTCCCAGGATAAACCAGAAGAGACTCACTGATAAACTGTATTGCACACTATAATGTGCAAATTTATAAAATGAGCAGCAAACCACCTGTTGCGCCTACCTGGTCCGGGAGAGGTGGAATACTATGGAGGGTGGCCGAACCACGCACTGTCCACTATCTAGCAGAGAGATGGGAACTGCTAGTAAGAGACAGGGCGCCACAGCAGACGTAAGGTTAAACCGCAGAGTCTGAGCAGGACGGCAGATGACAGGTGCGCGGACCCTTTAAGTTTGCCGGTATTCGCACGTGCGCGCTGCACTCGACGGGACGGCAGCAGACCATGCGGCTGGAGGACGCGTCGAACAGCGGGTACACGGCTACCCGCTGCAAAGGTAAGTGCTATTCGTGACACCACCAGTACAACAGGAACCTTTAAAAGTCCAACTTCCATTGCTGGTAATCCTCAGAACCTCAACACATTTCTTGTGGTAACCCAACTTCTTTAGGAGGAATTTTTTTAAAAAAGTTCCACAAACTGATAAAAGAATAATCTTCTGATTGAAGTTAAAAGGTGTCTCCATATGCCATAGTACCCATAAACTTCCCTATACGCTTCATTACTTGTTTTCTCTTGGCATCCGCCAAATCCAGATATATCCATCAGACTTCCAGACAGTAAATGATGAGTCATCACTCCAGAGAACATACCGTATTGGCTCGGATATAGGCCGCACCCGAATACAGGCCGCACCCTAAAAGTTAGGTGCTTTTTTAAAGAAAAAAGTTTCTGCCCCCCTCAGATATGCTGCCACTCTGTACCGAAGATGTACCCCCCGAGATATGCTGCCACTCTATCCCCCCCGAGATATGCTGCCACTCTACCCCCCTGAGATATGCTGCCACTCTACCCCCCCCGAGATATGCTGCCACTCTGTCCCCAAGATGTCCTCCCCCCACCAGACTTACCGGGGCAGACTCCACGGGGTCTTGCGGGGGGGGGGACATCTACGCATAACGCGTATTCAACTTCCGGTGCCGGCAATTCCGCCGTGGGAAGTACCGGCAAGGAAGATTGTTCGCTTAGACGTTCACCGGCAGCGGCGATGCAAGCATAAACAACCTCCGCTGCCGGCACGTCTGCAAGATGTGCTTTAAAGATGTGCCGGCAGCGGGGGCTGTTTACGCGCATCGCCGCTGCCGGTGAACGTCTGCACGATGTGCTTAGACAACCTCCCGTGCTGGCACTCACCCCGTGGATAGTGCCAACAGGGGAGGCTGTCAGAGCGTATCAGAGAGTAGGATGCAGGTCCCCTGTACCGCATGTACCGCATGTCACATTCCAGCTGATGCTTGGCATTGTGCATAGTGATCTTCGGCTTGCGGGCTGCTGCTCGGCCATGGAAAGCCATTTCATGAAGCTCCCGATGTACAGAAGATTTCCGGCGCTCAGCATTACAAGCCGGCACCGAGACCGAACAGGGAGACTCGCCGCAGGACAGCCGAAAGGTAAGTACAAGGGGGGGGCGGCAGGGACGGAGGGAGAGAAAGGGTAGATAATGGGGGGGGCGGCAGGGACGGAGGGAGAGGAAGGGTAGATAAGGGGGGGGGCATTTTAAAATTCGCCCCAGGCGGCATTTTGCCTTGGGCCGGCCCTGCGTGGTCTACCACTTTGTGACTCAGCTGCTGTTACTCTTGGTGCCTTATACTTCAAAATGCACACTAATAGCCCTTACAGAGAACTGAGGTAAATCTAGCAGGGCAGAAAAATCACAATTTGGCTTGTGGCAAAGGTAGCATCCTATCACAGTGCCAAGTCGGTGAGATATTCAGTACGAGCCATTCTACTGTAAATGAAATGGCATGCCTATGTGCTTTACTTTATACACCTGTTAGCAATGGGTCTGGCTTAAAGACATAAACTCAATAATTAGTAATTGTGCTCATATACTTCTGGTCATATAGTGTAAATACTTTTTGAGTTGGACATGGCAATTGTGGTCTAATAGAGAGCACGAAGATCTTTGCCTCTGACAAAACTTTCAAATTTCATAATGGAATGGATGGCTAGTGCCACATTGGAAGCCACAGAAAAAAATCCTTGAAGAATTACAGAGGACACCAGATCTTGCCAGACTACAAATGTTTCTATGTTGCACGATTGGGCAATACAAAAAAATTGTTGCACAGACTAAACCATCTCGGTCCTAAACAGTTTTCAATCAAAATGATATAGAAATGTGTTGCAGTAGGGTGACCGAGGGAAATAGAAATATGATATTTGGTATTTTTTTGCACGCATGCACATTCATATAGAAAAAAAAGATATCCCATGCCCTGTGTGGTGGTAGGCCTTTAAACCTTTCTTGTAGGATTTGGGACTTGAGAAGGTAATTGGATCTTCAAAGGAAATGATCTTCAGGTCAGAGTGCAAATAAAGGTCATTAAAGAACAATTGACCGGTAGGCTGCATATTTTCAGAAACTGAGGTTTTCACGGTAAGGGATGGACATCAAAATCAGTAAAAGATAGGAAATCACATACAGAAAAGTAGTAAAGGAAGCAAATGAAATGGGGTATCTTGTGCTTATTATGAATTCCTTACCTAGAACAGGTAGGCTTTGGACATAAACAATATGTAAACAATGACAAGTGCTTCTAGATAGAAGCAGTCAAGCATTTAGTCCACCTCTATGAGTATACAAGATTATCTCTACTGTAGCCTAAAACTGTTTAGTTTATTTAGTTGGCAACCTGTTTCTAGATTGCATTATCCTGTATTGTCTAATATCTGTCCTCCAACCTTGTAAATGTGTTGAGCTTAATTTTAATGGTCAACCCACAGAAATTACTGTAGGCCTAGTATAACATAAGTTGTGGAAAATGGTTGTGAAAACACAAGTGCAATGCCTTAGTAGGAAGTTGTGGATTAGAGAAACACTCTGAAGGAAATGTGGTGGAAAAGGAGGGTTGAGCTTGTTTTGGTATTTGAAATGTTTGCTGTAAATACTACTTATTAACTAAAGAAGTGTCTCCCATCAGATGGGTAGTGATAGGCGCTGACGTGATTACTGAATGATTTGAATAAATGCCTGACTTGTTCATGCCTTGTCAGGATCACATTCCCAGTCCTGGTAGATGTTCATGTTAGACATCTGTTAGTGTATTATAATGTTGTGTCTGCCATGTAACAATTTATAATAGTAATGGCGACCAGCAGTGCAAGTCAGTAAGTGTTTTAGTAGTAGTAATAACATGCTTACTTTGTTTATCTAACTTTGATGATCTAAATGTCACAGATTTACTGACACCTTAAGTAAGGACAGTTATCAGAAGAAAATCAAACTACTACCTTGGCCGGAACTCTTACTTAACACTGTTAACTTTACCTACTCACTCTCCCAAGCGCAGTAGATCTTTTCCTGGCTGAAATTCACAAGTTATTTTTTCTTTACCACACTTGAGAGTGTTGTTTTTACTCTGGTAATCACAACTGTAATTTCCAATCTTTAACAAGGTAAATCTTTAATTTTTGTGAACATACAAATTCTTTGGAACAGAAATCCTTTCTTCAATTTGAAAAAAAAAGTTAACCAAAAAATTTAAAAAACACTTGTTGATTGTGTTTTGGAATAGTATTGCATGCTTTTCCAGAGATAATTATTGAGAAAAAAAGATAAGAACCACACAGGAACAACATAAATCAGCTGCAGGCTTAAATGCTTCTAAATTTGTGAAAGGGGATTTTTCAATCATAGCTTGTCTCATTTTTATGAGTTATTACTTATATTGAAGTATGAGGGGAAAAGCACACATGGATGTGTATCATATCAGAGTTAGCAATTTACCATTTCACCTGCCAGAATGTTTTTAGACAAATAACAAGTTTTGGAAAAATAATAGATAATAATAAAAATTCCAATTTCCTGCAGAAGGGCAGTAAGTTAGTATGATCACCTACGACAAAAATCGGCTTAATCGTATAAACAGGGATATACACAAAGTGGCTTATTAATAAGCGGAGCCTGAATGGCGATGGCCAGGCGGCCCTGGCATCTTAAGGCTGGTGGCCACTGGATGATGTCAGTGCGGTCGACAGCTACACACACATCCATGCACTACTTTTTTCTACTCACGTTGTGTGCGGCCAGGCATATCGAGCCACCAGTGACAGATCAGGTAATTATGTAGCGATATCCAGGCCTGTTAATAAATATATATTGTTTTTATTATAGAAACTCAGTTGCAAACTGTCCTCAGTACAGTTAGTATTGTTTAACTTTTGTGTATAAAGCAACTACCTACCAGATGCTGTGTAAATAAAACATAATTTGAATACATTTAAATACATTTTTAAAATAGAATTGCCGTTAGTGTGTATCCAATAGGAAATCCTGGGGTTGGCAAGAATTGTAAGTGCTCTTGTATTAACTAATGTGACGGAACCCTCCATCACTGCGGCCACTGGTGAGGCCTGACTGCCAGCCTCCTCCTTATTAACTATGGGCCCTGGCTTTGTATATACTTC
Organism: Spea hammondii; assembly: GCA_029215755.1. NCBI lineage: Eukaryota > Metazoa > Chordata > Amphibia > Anura > Pelobatidae > Spea > Spea hammondii. Next base: position 71,183,490 of record JARDYJ010000004.1, read on the forward strand.
TGTGGCTACCCCCTGTAGTATATCATCCCATCACTTGCTGAGGGGATTATCTCCGGCAGACAGCCAGAATCTGCAAGTAGGGAGTGACCGCCGTTGTTTTACTTTAATATCAGATCCCCCCATCCCACGTTGCATTAATGTCTTGTATAAGTCAGTCTCCCCCTGGGACAGGCTAAGACAGCACAAGTCAACGGAGGTAGTCGGTCGGACTAGCCAGCTCTGTGACAACCATTGAGTTCCAAAATATGATACAATCTACCTAAAAGATGCTAATATTCTACAGTATTTTACTGATATGCGTGTGATATGTATTAATGTGTTTTTATTATGTGCCTATATTTCATAAACGATATATTTTATATTAGATATACATATTTAGGATGACTCCTTGACATTGAGTCATCATGAAAGCTTTCTTTTAAATGCCAGCAGCATCCTCTAACGTATTTTAACCTTATGAAGAATCTAAAGCTAGATGAAAAAGGTGCCAAAACCTAAGTGTCACACCACTTCCCTAGGAGTTTTTACACCCACTTCCTTTAACCACCAAGGAACTATTGTGTATTTTTAACTAATGCCTACTTTTTGTGTTACAGAGTTTGTTAATTAATTATCAAATCACTATAAAACATGATCTACTGAAATGGAGCATTCAAAAACAGGTTATCTCCTGCATGACAAGAACGCTGCCTGGATTTAAAAAAGGCAAATAAATGTATTTTTACATATTATTATTATTGTTATTATTATTATTAATAGGTTGTTGTGTTTTGTCCTTGGTATTTGTATGTCTTCTAAACAAACACATCAAGATCTTGGCCTTGTTAAAATAGGCTAAATAATCCAACACATTGATCAAGTAACTGATGAAGGCAAACATTATTCACCCACTACCAAATAAGCACAAGGGGCCATGTTTATTATAGCAAAATTGGAGCATATTTGTAAAATATACAACAATTATTTTCTCAAAATCTTCAGGTACAATTTTGCCATTGTAAAGCTGTCCAAATATAGTACAAGGTGAAGGAATCTCTCAAACCTGGCACACATTAACATGAAATGTGACACTCTATAGCAGTCTATAAATTGTAAAGATGTGCAGTGTTACAAAAAAGCAAAACACTCTTCAAATGGATACTCCTGCCATCATATGCGTGTTAATTCATAAAATAACTGTGTCCCCTTTACAGTGGCGACTCTAGAAACAGTATATAGGGGGGGGGCACACAAGATACCACAGTCAAACTGGGGGGGGCATTAATAATTCCCACCATTAAATCATACCACTGAAAAAACATAAATATATATATGCTATGGAATGATACTTTTGTTATTGGACAATACAATACTTAATCATTCAACATGGGAAGCCTGAAGCCACAATTTAGTACGACTAATCCTTGAAAGCCTTTAAACAACACAATACCTTAACTTTTGCACTAAATGATTTCACGGCCTAATATTAGATCCTGCTGCTGATATATAAAAATTCACTTGTGATCTCAGCACTGAAGGTATATATCAAATAAATAGAATCAGAAATACAAATCCTGTATTTGCAGGTATACAATAATAATATATGAAACGTAGCATCGCAGGTATAGATCAAATAAATACATGGAAACATCATTGCAGGTATTAATCAACTAAACAAGACATACAAACCCTGTATATGCAGGTATACATAAATAATGTATGGAAACATAGCATAGCAGATATGGATCTACAGAATAACACAGAAACCCAGCTTTGCAGGTACAGATCAATTGGAATTCACATAAAAACACAGCATTAAAGGTATATTTAAAACCCCCCTAAATTACAGGCATAGATCACAGGTTACAAACCCCAAAGCAAGCCCTGGCGTCCACACTGTCCACATAGAACCTGGCCAGCACCTAGATCACACACATACGATTTGCCATCTTTGTCCCATATATACCCGGCCTGTGCCATCTCGCTCCCCAAGGCTCAAACATCCTGCTAGTGCCATCTTTGCCCTTCCACAATTATACATCTATGATACACACAAACACATTAACTCATGCACTCCCTCATTCAGACAATTCATCCACACATTAACTCATGCTCTCCCTCATTCAGACAATTCATCTATTTTAAGAAACTACGCCCCTTGGCGCTTCAAATGAGGGGCTACATGTATTTTGAGGACAAAAGTTGAGTGCACAAATAATGATGGAATATGTCACTTTGGCTAGAAAATATGTTTTTTCTATCCATAGCGACATGTTCATTTGTGTCTAGCGCACTCCAGGTTTGTAGTAGAAACACATACAGCCCCTCATTTGATGCGCCAAGGGGCTAAATGGCTGATTTTAATAATATTTGCAGTTCATCAGGATTTCAAAAATTGCCTCCCTCTACCGTTGGCTAAATTTAACCCCATGATCAAAGGGATCATGGGATTAAAAATTAGTATCGGCCATTTTTAAAAAGGGAATGTGACTTTTTATAGCTATATGATCGCTGTGGTAACATTGGCTACCACAGTGATCATTTAGCTAGAATACTTAAACTTTTTTTTTTTTTTTTTAAAGTTTAACTACTTTATGTTTATGTTAAAAAATTTTACGTAATTTTTTTAATTCTTTTTTTACAAGCTATATACCGTTGGAAAGGTGAGATAATTACCTTTCCAACTGTATATGTTGGGGGTCTGTAGCTGCTTATATGCCTGAGATACAGGCATCTAAGCAGCATGCCCCCATACCGCTTTAACTGACAATTGTCAGTTATTAATAAAGTTGCGTCATTGCGCGTGCCGTCACCGGCCGGATCGGGTGGCCCCGGTGATGCCCTTCAGTGTGAGGGGCAGATCGCCGGGGTAGGTGGTGATGGGGGTCCACAGACCTCCATCAAGGTAAGATAGTGCTAGTGACGGCATGGTGCCCTCGTTAGCACCTGACTGGGACTGCTAGCGACGGCACCATGCTGTCGTTAGCAGTCAAGGGGACTGTCCTGGGTGGCTCCAAAATCGGCGGGGGGGGGCAACAGGGGGGGCAAGGAATATCCTAGGGGGGGCAATTGCCCCCCCTTGCCCCCCTGTAGCGACGCCACTGCCCCTTTAGCATCCCCACCTTGGAAATGCATGAAGAGATTCATCAGAATCATTTGCACTTTTTCTGCCGTTCTTAATTTTTTTAATAATATTTAAAAAGGAAAAGAAAAGTTATCACGTTTACACAAAACTTCCATAATGAATGGATGGATGCCTCACATTCTCAATGAACAGGGTGATCCATTCCAGTCAGGAATCAAGCAGAGGATCAATCAGAGGATCAATCAGTAGCCTTAATAAAGTGAAAACAAATGATAATAATAATAGTTAAAAAAAAGAAATATAAATAAAAATAAATAACATGTATCCAGTGGTAAGCAGGATGGGCATTCGTTAACCCTCCCAATGCTGGAAGTCTTACAGATTCAATTAACACGTAAACTGAGTGCTCCTGATTTGTCTCTGAAAGATCAGGAGCATCAGAAAAGTAAAATAAATAAATAAACAAAAAACAGGTCTTATCCCTGCTGTCATGCAAGAGATTAGACATTATGGCACAGCCACCCACTAACATATGAAAAATACACAAATAATAAAAATAAGAAATAATATCCTACATTGACATTTTTTTTTTTTTTAGAAAAGGGCTGATGCCAGCATTTTTCTTTTCTCATGCACCAACTCCCATGCCTCAAGTTGATAAGGGTGCTCCAGAAAGGGGCTGGCATATTTGTGAAAAAGTATCTTTTGTTATCCAAATTAAAGACATTACATTAATATATTTTGTGGAATTTTGGTCAAATGAACTGGTTTGGGGACCATTTTCTTAATAAAAATGCAGTTTTCCATTTATTTTCATTATTGTAATTAATTGTTTATATTAAATGTTGGACTATACATGTACATCTAAAAAATGTATCAAAAGAAAGCTCTATCTGTCTTTGAACAAACTATATAATTTGTGTTGGTGCACAAAAAAATTAAAAAGGAGATTAACGAAACAATGTAAAAACGGTGAAAAAGTCTGAAGTTTATAGGTACAAAACGCACTCGGTAAAGAAGGGGTTAATAAGTGATTCACTGGTTTGTACCAAGTATTTTCCTGGATACCTGTTGCAATTGGCAATGAGGTGGATCCCTCATTTAATGAATTAACTTATTCTCCTAATAGAAATTAAAATATTCTAAGTAACTTCTATCTTAACCATAGCTGGCATAACAGCTTTTTGAAAGTTTTCTGAAACAACAACAAAAGAAATCTAAATTTAAGTATTAACATATATATGCCAGATATTAATACAGTCCAAACATTTATATCGGAGGCTCTAAAAACTCCTACTCTAGCTAGAAAACGCTACACATAAACCACAACTGGATTTTCTAATTGTGTAATTATACTGGTGACAATGCAAAGCTGACAGAATTCTATTATAAGGTCAAGTGCTGATTCAGAACTTTTAATAATGGCCCCAGGCTAGCCCCACTTTTGTAGCCAGTAGTGGAATAAAGTAACACACTGACTACAAAGGATTTAAGAAATCGGTTCTGTATTTGAAACTTTATACACACTTTCTTTGTAGGGTTCGTAGTATTAAAACAGTAAACATCAAAGAAATACCTTTCTAATGGGCTTAAACTGGATTCATGTCTAATAGAAAATGAGAGTGAAAGGCATTTACCTCTCTGCTATAACACACATTTTAGAATACGGCTACGTTTATAGGGTCTGTAAAATGTTTGCCCATTAATGAACTTCTAGACATAGTCTTTAACATGTTGATTGTATAGATGATATCATTGGCCTGTTTAGGCTTGGATGGGCAGTGTGCCTTAAATGCAAATAAAATAAGGATTTATTTTTCAGTACTTTGTTACACCAACCCGGCCAGCGTGGGAAAATAAAAAGTGCAAAGGAAGGGTCTCTGTATCCAATGGTGCACTTACCGCACTGTGTAACCCATATCCTAATCAACCACGTGCAGCAAGTGCCCTGGGGGACCCAACTTGGGGACTCTTATCAGGTCCCTCAGGCTTCCTTGCCCCTCAACCTTAAGGCCAGAGAACCAAGCGTTCCCTGTCTCTCATTTGCACTCACTTGATCTTAGCCAAAATGCCAAGAAGCGATCCATATATAGATAATTTAGAATACAAAAATAAATTTATTTCATAAACGTTAAAGATGGAACACTAGAGGATATCACATGAGTTTCATTAAAGTATAAAAATGAATAATCATAAATAACTTGTGTTAAAAGAAAAATTTTGGGTGTTGAGGTCTGAGAACACTATGGTGTTGGAGTCATTTTCATAGAAACATGACAGGAGATCAAAACCATTCTCCCCACTTGGTCTGCATGTTTCTCCTTATGTAAATACTCAAACTTTAATCAGACCTTGGTCTTGGATTCAAGATATGTCTAGTCCATGCGTGTTTAAATTCCCTCCCTGTATTACCCTTCACCACTTCTGCTGAGAGACTGTTCCACTCCGCTCTCAGTAAAGTAAAACTTTCTTACATTACATCAAGAAAAGGATATGTGAAGCTAAACACAGAGCTAAGAACAGCACATAACTGTATAGGAAAGGCAAAGAATCATCATGGGTCATGTCACCATGGACATAATTATAGGGGCTGTATGTTGTCTGTGCTGTAAACACTTTACAGTCTTTCTTAATAACCTGAAAACTGACTTGCGTTTCATTACCTGAACTGATATTGAATAAATTCAGTACTTGCTGATTAAAGCAGAATTTTTGACTTGTAAGGTCACTAAGGTATAAATAAAACACTTTTGTATTAACAGCTTGTTAAAATATCTTTTGATATATTTTACAACACATCCGTACATACATTACCTGTCTCAATGCATAAAAGAAATTTGATGTTACGCCTTGTAAATGCATGGGAAGATTCTGCAGAATCCCCCATATGCATTTGACCCTTGCCTGTCCTCCAGCTATTTTCCCTAAGGGTATATCTAATTGCATGTAATATACTTCCTGCCAGTCAGCTCTAGCGCTGGCTTGGAGAACACTGTAGGCAGAGGTCTGTTTATACCCCAATGCATTTACACTGAGGGCCATTTACCCTGTTCACCCTATTTTGTGTATTTGTTTTTCAGGTGGTGGAGAGGGATGGCCTCTGGGGCTCTGTACCACAGATCTCTCTTCCATGCTTCTAGTTGGTCAACGTGGATCTTCAATCAGTGATCATCAGTCAGTGTGGTTTAATATAAAGACAGAGGTTGCATTAAACTACACAAAAAGGTTTTTGATTTCATAAAGGCAGACTTTTTATAAATGGAAAGCTATGTAAGTGCGCTATGATGGTCTGGACACCCAAAATTATTAAAAGAGCTCCAGAGTGTCCTAGCTAAAGCGCTAGCAGACTTTTTAACCAGTCACCAATGACATGAGTAGTTCCAGAAAACTGGAAGTTGGCAATTATAGTACCAGTTCACAAAAAGGGTAGCAGGGAAGTCCTAGCCATCTACAAACCAGTACGTTTTATGTCAATAGTGGGCAAGTTAATGGAAACCATGCTAAATGGATTGGATTGTTAAATATCTGGAAGTAAATGGTTTGCATGATCAGAAACCACACGGGTATACTATAGGGAGATCTTGTCAAACTAACTTAATTAATCTAAATAACCAAAAAACATAGACCAGGGAGGAGCTGTTGATACAGACCATCTAGATTTCAGTAAGGTATTTGACACTGTCGCCCATAGAAGACATAAATAGAATGCAGTCTTTGTGTTTGAAAGTCAAAATAGTTGAATAGGCAGTGCAATGGTTGAGTGACAGGAGGCAGAATGTTGTAGTTAATGGTATATTCAGAGGAAAGACTTTTTACTAGGGGGGGTACCTCTGGGATCAGTATTGGGACCTGTACAATATTTTTATTAGTAATATTACAGAAGGCCTTAATGGTGAGGTATGACTTTTTGCAGATGATACAAAGGTCTGCAGCAGACTAGACATGATGATTTCTGATTTAATGAAATGGCTGAGAGTGTGGCAGCTGCAGTTTAATGTTGATAAATGTAAAATAATGTGTTTGGGGCGTAAAAATCCCCAGGCACAATATAGCATTGGGGACACTGATCTGTCAGTAAAAATGGAAGAGAGACACTTAGGAGTAATTATTTCTGAAGACTTAAAGGATACAATAAAGCATCGGAAAACCAAGCAGGGTACTGGGTTATATAGCGAGAGGCATTAGCAGCAGGAAGATGGAGGTGGTTTTGGTCAGGCATCACCTACAGTTCATCTCCAGAAGTATTTTGACACAATGGAGAAAGTTCAGATAAGCGCTACAAAAATGGTGATAGAAACTTTGAAATACTTAAAGAGATTTAACAACGTACAGGAGGGAAGTTTATTTGAAACTAGGTGCAATGTTAGAACAAGAGGTCATAGTCTAAAACTAGAGGGTCAGAAGCTCAAATGTAATGAATGAAGTTCTCCTTTACTGGGATAAATGGAAAAGTCTCCCTGCAGAAGCGGTGGAGGCTAAAACAGTGAGGCAATTTGCACATGAATGGGATATGCGTTAAGCTATCCTGACTAGGGACCAGACCAAGAACTAATTGGAGTTTGATTCCTTACATCAGGAAAAACTGGGCAGACTGGGTAAGCTGGATGGTTTCTGTCAAGTTCTGTTTTTCTATTTAGTCAGAGGATTTGGTTATGACAGCATACCTTAGAATGAGTATGGGGTAGAAGAAGAGAGAGATCTGAGCTGATGGAGATTGTTCACTACTAGACGAAGAGGTCACTGGGATAAAAACAGCAGAAGAGCTGGGCACACCTGGAAACCTTTATAGTTATTCCACCAAACATAATAAATTCATTGACAGGTTCTAAAAAAAAAAAACATATAATCAATGTTGTTTTTTAATGACTAAAATAAATTGTGTTTTTCATGCAAGTGAAAAAATAATGTTTGTGTTGTTACTATTTATAAAACACATATTATGGGTGCTGTTAAACATACAATTTTTATTTAAAAAAATATCATATATGCACTTTTTATGACACTCTATAATCAATATACAAACATATGGCATGGAGTATTATATTCCTTGCATGCACTGCAAGAATTAATTTTACCTTTAATTGAGGTCAGGTAAATCATCAAGTATGACCTCAATACTGAATACTGAGTGTATGCTCAAACAGGGATTACAATACAACCTGGTCATTTGTGTTAAATTTACTAAATTTGCACCATGTAGAAAAGTTACTATAGTAACTTTTATAGAGTTTTATATAGAGTATAGATTTCAGCCATTTACACGATTCTAACTGTAACAAAGAGCTGACAATTTGAGAATGTTGAATTGCTAGTCAGTTGTTTAACCATTTTGTTGCTGAATAGACCCAAGCACCATTCTAGGCAACACCCTTGCAGCCCTTTTTAAGCAAAAACCAGATAAACTATTTGTGTGACAGAGCATCCAATAGTGGATTACTTAAACAACATCTCATAGTCTCAGGCGGTTAAAGAGTTTTGCAACCCATAGTATATTTAAGTTATAAATAAGCAGAAAGATTCTTCCTGTCAACGCATTTCAATTTGTCTCCTGCTAAGCAAACAACTTCCAGAGAAAAATCTTGTGGCCCAAGCTGCATGGACACAGTATAGTGAATCACAAAGATCAAAGAACAAATGTCAGCTTCTGAATTAACCCTTTTGCGGCAGGGGTTTGTAACGTCAAGGATTACTAATTCTTTCTTGGAAGTTATCAGTTAATTAATAAATTTGGAATTTATCAACAATATGCCTCTTGAGTGGCTAGAGAATGATTAAAATATTTCGCCCTTGTGAGACCTAAGTAGTTAAGACATTTTCTAGTTTATTACATGCATATTTAATTATATGTGTTTATATGTAAAATATATGTATGTTAATTAATTTTCAACTGAACATATTTTATATTCTTACAAAATCATCCAAAACCAGCATGGGTTGTGTTGCAAGCAGATATCTAACTCCACTTAGTACCCTGCTATCCCATCTGGACATTATTGTACATCCGTCGTGGTAATGTGTGTTGTACATCATTTGATATGATCACAACATATGGCCCATCAACTTTAAAGAGTTTTATCTTATACATAGCATATGGGATGTAATCATCATGTCTGTAGATCGGTGTAAGTAACATGACTTAATAGGAAGTATAGTTTTCCTGCAATTCGTGTTAATTATCCTATCCTCACTTTGAATTTCTCAGACAATTCCAATTTTTAAAGACTTTTTTTTAACTTTTTTTTTAAAGCAAAATTGCATTTTACATAAAAATGTATATGCTGACATTCTAGCTTCTTATTATAAAGACTATGTTTGGAATTGTAGACTTCAAAATAATGTTATGTTCTTAATTATACTTCACATTATCTGGCAGTGTGTGATTTATACTAAAGTAAAAATAAGGTATTTTGTGTAATGCTATTAAACTGAAAATGTGCTTCTAGATTTATAAGCGTTTTCAGAAAATAAAAAAAACAGTGTTATTGTGAGGCAACCATTATCCTGTTTAAATTCTCAAACAGCATTAGATGATACAGTTTAACATAGGTGTACCTAATATGCTTTTGTCAGAAAAATCTGTAGACCTGTAGAATCTTGGGGTTTTTTTTTTAATCTAATATTGAGTTTACGTGAAGTTTGAGTGATCAGCAAAATCCAGTATTAACTGAGCAACTCTGGATTCCTTGATTTGAGTCCACATTGATTTTACATGCCTTTCTTCCACCTTCATCCTGCTCATTCTTGTTTCTGAAAACCCAGAAATGATCTAGAAGAACCTGATTGCTTTCTAATTGGGGCAGCTCAGGTTGTGTATCTTTTGTTGAGGTGTAGGAAAATATGATGGATCATTAAGGATGCCACCAGTAATACGAGCTGTCATATTGCTAGGTACCTCATGTAGCTTAGGGCTGATGATATTGTGATTGAGGCTCTGATAAGGTTGCGTAATAAAACTGGAACAATATAAAAATCTAGTTTACCTAACCTATTTATATAGATTCTCAAGAAAGAATTGTTACCAGAGCTGTTAATTCCCTCCAAGTATATGGGAAACATAATTGCATGTCCACAATACCTTTTTTTGGAAGGGAAGGGTTCAAAAGAACCACTTTAATATTTCGTTCTTTGCTGGCCAGACAAAGTTTTAATTGTTTGGTAAAGTTTTGTACATCAACAATAATGTGAATAATACAGCTTGTTTACCGATAAAGGAAGCAGCTAATGCATTCTTTTGGGGTCTGCTTTACTACTCATATGGGACAGTGATCCCTAGAATATAGACATTTTTGCTGCCTTGTACATGTATGGTATCTAAATGACTCATCTACATCCAGGCTATACACCAGCAATTAGCCATCTGTCATTCAGCACTTGGACAGACTGAGCCAAATAAAAGAAGTACTCTTTTAAAATGCATTCATAAAAGCAAAGTTGTTAAATATATTATTAACATTTCTTTAACTCTTGTTCTTTTTGTGTTTTTTGATTAGTTTTGTTTTTTGCAGGGGGTTTAAGCAAATTGTTGGACAGGACATTAATTGATTTTGTCCTTTGGGACATGATATATCTTTCACTTTTATTCAGTACAGTTTATCCTTAGGCAACATGTCTTCAACATAGATAGCATCCTTATCTGCTGTCAAATTTTATGTCACAGGTCTGACCTAAGATTAATAGCAATCATCATATTTGTACTTAGTGGATTTTTAGCTCATTAGGAAGAGACACCTACATTTCCACTAAAAGGTGTTTTTTTGCATGGAACCTATGAGTCACTAAATGATTAGGGAGCAGTACAAGTAAAGTTCTTGGGAAATTAATAGAAAAAATCGATGTGGAGAGAAATGACTGCCTCCATGACTGCCTACTGACTGTAAAGTTCTGCATTAGTACACTGCTGCACCACTTTTCTCTTTTGTCAATTCTCTATTTGCTGCCGGTGTAATGTCTAGTTGCCAGATATAGCAGAATGAAATGCGTGGTAATGTACAGCGACATCAACATGTATGGGGGAATCTGAAAAAGGCATGGAACCAGTTGGAGTCAACTGGTTACAGGACGAAAGGTTTAATGGATGCAAGAGGTGTTGGGTGTGGGCTATGGTGTGTACTGGAGTAGACGGTCCTAACTCATATTATAATAAACATTTCTCACTGCTACTACGAACCAGTGAAGATCTATGCAGAACATGGTAGCAGTTAAAGAGGGGGTTGTTTGTTATGAGATATAACAAAACCATTTCATTTGACTGATAATAAATCATATTTTAGATTTATAATAAAGATAAAAGCTGTAGGGCATAAGGTGAAATTCTTTGATTATCTTTAAATTGTCAGTTTATATCCCTGACACTCTCACTATAGAAGAATACATATTAAAGTAGTCGCAGAGTCCACCCTGCCTGCCAGGACGATGGAATAATTATTTCTAATCATGTCTACCTGCAGCCACTAGTGGCCACCCTTCCCTCTCTAGAGCACCCATATCGAATTACTTGGGACAAATGAGCCTTGTTACCTGAGTTTAGCCCTGCCTTTATATACCTGCTTCAGTCTAGGCCTTTGCATTTGTTTGGCTTGGGTCCCTGTTAGGCTGTTTTCCTGTTCTTATTTCTTGTGTACCTTGGCTACGTTCTCGACCCCGATTTGTGGCCCAGACTTACCTACCTTCCAAGCCGCGTACCCTGCCTGAGGGCTTCCAAGCCCCGTGCCCTGCCTGAGGGCTTCCAAGCGGCGTACCCTGTCCTTGCTATGGTTCCCCTGTCCTTGCTGCCATCTGCCCTGTCCTTGCTGCCGTCTGCCCTGCCAGTGGGCTTCCTGCCATCTGCCCTGCCAGTGAGCTTCCTGCCCTCTGCCCTGCCAGTGGGCTTCCTGCCCTCTGCCCTGCCAGTGAGCTTCCTGTCGTCTGCCCTGTCAGTGAGCTTCCTGTCGTCTGCCCTGTCAGTGGACTTCCTGCCGTCTGCCCTTAACTTACTCTAAGTACTTAACTTAGAGTATATTATCCTAAATAGACACCAGCCGATCATCATTTTATCCTGAGAGATCACTTCATTGAGAACTTCAAAATAAAAGTATTAAAAGGGAACTTTAAACGTACACAAGGTAGAAAAATGTGATAAACCATTGCAGCATCATATACAAAACAGAAGAAGTTTATATATTGGAATGTGAAGATGTTTAAAAAAATAAATAAAAAAAACTAATTCGTGATTTTAGCGGTCAGATTTACAAAGGAAAAAAGAGGCAGCAACTGGAGACCCAATCTGTTACAAAAGACCAGGGTCCTGCCTTAATATTTTACGCAACTATAAAGCAAAAAGAAGGTCCAACGAAAGGCAGTATCTTGCGGCAACAATATCTTTGTCAGGGATGGATCTTCATTTTGCTTTCCAAAATAAAATATTGAACCTTCTTATAAACAGGACTTCTGTAGTCAGCATATACACTCCTAGGCAAATATCAGAAAAGTAGGCCTATCACCCGTAGTTAGAAACCAAATCTGTGCAGGACCATAATGAATTGGCAATGGAAAAAAACAAACAAACATATGTCCACCTTGCAGAAAACTTGGTCTTGTTCTGGGGCCTAGTTTTATAGCTACAGTTAGCAAATGTCTATATTACTCCATGAATAAGGTTAGCCAATAGAACGTTCAACTAAATAGAACAAAATGAAGGATGTGCTGCATGTTCCATACGAGCATACTGTATGTCCCATACGAGAAAAAAAATCTAACAGTGTGTTTCCAGGGTCATTGACCTGTTTAGCAAGCAGGGATGAAATGCCTTTAGAGAATTAATAAGGGACTGATTTGAGAGCTACAGATGTTGTTTTGTGATGGCCACTAATCTACCTGTAATGACATGTTTATTATGGTTTGAAGCTGTATTTGTCATTGTAAAGGACCAGCGTTTTAGGAACATTATTGGGACTGCAATTTTATATTAACTTGCATAGGTTAAATTGTAACATTTTAAGCTTTCACCCTGTATGTGTATTGAAAATGATTCACATTTATGTGTTACTTTCCTAATACCTTAACCTCTGCTGTGTATTCGTCATTGTTGAATGTGTGAGGAGATTAGACTGGTGTTTTGCTAATATGCTATGTCTTAATTATATTAATCCTTTCCTGTTTTCTGTGTTTGTCAATTTACCCTCTCCTGGTTAAGTGGCTATATAAACCATGCCCAGTCTCAATAAAGTATGTTCTCTTGAATCCTGACTGGTGGTATGGTTCTTTGGAAAAATCATTTTCCCAGAGAAGCACCTTACTCTGAGAACTGCAGTGACTACCCATCTTGTTGCTGGCTTTCGCTACCAGATGGCAGCAACAGCCAGGGATGTCCCGGTAGACCGTCTGGTTTCCGTTACACCAGTGGTAGCTTTGGATCTGATACTTCTAGACTAAACCACCACCTAGGACACCAACAGATTCAGGATGGATGCACAGCATCTCCAGGACTACTATGAAGAAGACAAAGGACTCATGTTTTGCTGAGAGGTCAAGATTGTCTTGTATGTAAGTTTGAAGCTGGTGGGTGCACATATTTCATCTTAAAGATCACCAGATCCTGGCACTATGATGGTTAACTGTTGGTTTGTATAACTTCACCTTTCCACTGGTTGTTTCTGGAAAAGAAGTATATAATATGAAATATTTAATTTCGTAGTTCACTGTTGTTGGAAAACACCAATGCCAAGTAAAATTTAAATACTAGAAATTTGAATGTGGTTATTCTGCTTCCCTTTCGTGTGTTGAGCACTTGAGGTTACTGTATGTGAGAACTGTCATTTTTTATTTATATGACAAGGAATATGCTGTGGTAGGCCTCGTGAATCATTCCTCAATGCCACGTACCTGAGATTCTTAAAAACTGCCTAAAGGGTAGAGGAACAATACAATTTATCACAGCTGTCTGTCAGCAAAAGTAATCTGCTATCTGCCTCACTATTCCTGCTCAGTGGCTCTGTCCATCCATACTTTACAAGGTCACAAAAAGGTAATATGCTCTTACACAAATAACTTAATCAACAATAATGAAAATTTATTTTAGATTTTATTGAACATGCTGAAAAATAAATGAAATAAATTAGGATCTCTAAAAAAATGTGTGACATAAAAACATATCACATTAGCAAAAAAAAAGATATTTGCCAACAAGTTGTTGAAGTATCTAAATGCCATCTGTCAGGAAAACAACATTTTTGGGTTAAAGAAAAAACTATTTTAAAATCTTTTTCCTTGGAAGCTACCCAGTCACATACCTCCCAACATTTCAAAATGTGAAAAAGGGACACTTTTTTTTAAAATCTCTCTCGCACAACTCACCAATATAAACAATTGCACATTACAATGTTGCACTTGCATCGCCGCTTAAAACACGCTTCATTTTTCTCAGCACAGTCATGCATGTTAAAAATAACCAACACATTGAATTGAATTCCCATGAGGTTCAGCCACCCCACAGGCTAATGTTAGTCTCCCTCCCAGGACTCTTACACACTGCCTTTACACACACCTGCCCATAAACACACATATGCACATACATGCTGCCTTTACACACACCTGCCCATAAACACACATACAATGCCTTTACACACACATATGCACACACACCAGCTTACAAACACACAAATACGTACACTGCTCTTACACACATCTGCCCATATAAACACACACATATATATATATACACATACACTGCCCTTACACCCCTTTCTCCCCATCTTACCTTCCTCATCCTCCATCCTATCGTGGGAGCACAAGATCTGTCACTCCAGACCTCTGCTTTAGTGCTCCCTCATTACTTTGCGCCGGCTATTGATGCAGAGCGAGGGGATGACGTCATATCCCGGCGCTCGTCATCATTTGCCGGCACGTAGTGATTAGGGGGCACGGAAGCCGATGTCTGAAGTGACAGAACTTGCACTCCCTAATGTTGATGGGGATTGTGATCTCTCCAACCCACTCACGTGACCCAAAGTTTCCACGGTGACCCAGAGAAGCGTCACGTTATCTCTTCTGCAAACAAGGAGCCAATTGCCCTCATAGGTGATTAGGCTTCCTGTAGTATTACTGTTCAACAGGCCAGTTAAAAGGGAGATCATTGACCACTCTAACCAGCCCACTAACACTATAGAGGAAGGTGCTGAGTCGGCACAACCTCCATAGATTACTTCCATCCTGCAACTTGCATCCTTTTAATTCTGTACACCCTAAGACAGAGCAAAAGTAGTGGTCCTAAACGGTTTGTATTAGATTAGATAATACAAATCTAAAGAAAAAAGCAAACTTAAAACACATTAAATTATTTAGGAATATAGGATGGTTTCCAAATAAGGGCAGGTTAATGAATATACATTTGGTACTTTTTTCCCCATTAAAACTAGCTGTGTTTAAATTGTATACCTATAAACCTCTGAATAAATGGTTTGGGTTTTGTTTTTTTTTAATCCTACTTTTTAAAATTTTATTCATGAAAAACAATGACGTACATACTGTATATAAATATGGTTAAAAGAAAACCCTACTATAGAACATTTGTGTGGGTACACTAAATGAGAAAAATAGTGGCTGAAGAAACATATGAAAATTGTTCTGGTTCTGGAGCATAACATAGACCTGGTCCTTTAGGTGTTAATATGGATTTGGAACACTGTCCCTGGCACCTTTCACAAAATCAACAATATGGAATAAGAAAAACTGCAATGAGGCATATTAAATATGAAAAGTGTGTAACATTATGTGATGGACATTTACTAATTATGCCCCTAACACGTTCTTTCCTACTGGATAGACAGTTGTGTGTGCCTTTTTTCCAGTTGTGTATCTCTGCCTCACTTCCTGTAGACTTGTAAACTCCTTCAAGCAGATCACATTCTTTTTTGGATACTCTAGCCAAAGTAATTTTTCTTGTGACTCGATAGCAATGTTTAATTCAGTCGATTTCATTGAAACGTCCCTAGGATGTTACAGGAGAATAACACTTCTTTTATTTGCCTTCAAAACCTTTAGAAAGAGCCATGAACTGAATAAGAGTCAGACTTCAATAGCTGCATTTTGCATTCTAACATTTGTTCTGGGAAATAAAACAAAATGCAAATAATGGAGAAAATGATTCCTAATCTTGTTCATGTATTTATACATCTGTATAGAGGCGGCTGTGCATATTTTGCTCACATGATATAAATTGATGCTGGAATTCATGTATCTCATAATTCTTTTACACAGAGATAACACATGCTAATAATTATTAACAAGAGCCCAATAAGATACATTGAACTTTACTATACTAATATTAAATTAAATCTTCAAGCACCTTTCACTCAGTTAAATAAAGCTCTGTAAATATTTCCTTTAACTCTCTTTTTTAGAAAAGGGAGTGATATGTTTTTTGGCTAAAAACTTTTCCAAAAAGACCTTCTCCTAAAACAGAATTACAACCTTTCAACTTTACATATACCCAATATAATATATGGTTGGCTTTTTGTCAGTTAACCCATTAAGGACAGAGTTGTTTTTTATTTTTTGTACACTTCGTGACAATGGCTGTTTTAACATTTGTGTGGTGCACGTGTTTAGCTGTGATTTTCTTATCTGTCATTTAGCGGAGAGCGGTCACAGCCGCCGCTGACGGTGATTTTCTAAAAAATCTAAAAAATATATTTTGGTGAGCAAGTCCTAAAATTAGCATATTAGCTTAAAACAATTCTCGCATGGAAAGAGTTAAAATACTGGCATATTAAATGCCCATGGGGTGTCTACTTTTAAAAAATGTATGATTTGATGGGGTAAAATGAATTGGCCGGGTTCGACAATGTCCCAAATAACACGGGGGGAAGGATGGCCACACATCTAATTTCCAATTAGAAAAATGCACACGTACCAAATGTGGCCTTTTAGTTCCCCCAAAAAATGACAAACCCATGCATGTGGGGTATCACTGTACTCAGGAGATGTTGCTGAATACATATTGGGGTGTCGTGTGACAGCGGCATAAACCAGGAGCTGTAAATTCATACATAAAGTAGGTGTGTGGGGGAAAAATACACACAAAAAAATACTACTGCAAACTTTGAAAAAATTCTGGTGGTAGATATGGTGCATGGAAAGAGTTAAAATACTAGCATTTGAAATACCCTGGGGTGTCTAGTTTTCAAAAATATATGGCTTTATTGGGCATACTGAAATGGCCCGGCTCAAAGATGTACCAAATAGGACATGGGCAGTTGATCGCCAAACGCCAAAGTTCAACATTGAAAATGCGCATGCCCCAAATGTGGCCCTTTTGCCCCCAAACAGCCAGGCAAAATCATTCATGTGAGGTATCGCTGCCCCTTCTTGTCCTGAAAAAAACAATATCTAATGTGTGTGGGTTCAGTAAACGGGAAAGAAGAAAATTACAGCTAAACACGAGCAGCGCAGAAATGTTAAAACGGCCATTGTCACGAAGGGTACAAAAAGTAAAATCAGCCTTTGTCACGAAGGGGTTAAAAAATCCAGTCCAGAGTCTGTTTTGGAAACAGAAGCCCCACAGGTGTGGACTTCATGGAGCTCACCTGTGGCTGATCAGTTAGCAGGCACTGCAGGGGCATAACTAGAAGCCTTAGGGCCCCGGTGTGAGAATCTGTTAAGGGCCCCCCCTACCCAATCTACCCTCCTCTCACACCATCTACCCCTTCTCCCCCCTTCTCAGGCTATCTACCCTATCCCTATCCCCTTCTATCTACATTTTTTTTTTGTTTTTATTTCCTTTTATTCGCCAACCTGACCCCCCCAGTTATGCACATCTGCCCCAGGCTTTCCACTCTGCCCCCTGATATGCCTTTTAACCCCTATATGCCTCTCTGCCTCCAGAAATGCCTTATACCCCTATACGCCACTCTGGTTAAAAGGCATATAATGGGACAGAGTGGCATATAAGGGGGTATAAGGCATTTCTGGAGGCAGAGTGGCATATAGGGGGTTAAAAGGCATTTATAGAGACAGAGTGGTATATAGGGGTTAAAAGGCATTTATAGAGGCAGAGTGGTATATAGGGGTTAAAAGGCATTTCTGGAGACAGAGTGGCATAAAGGGGGTTAAAAGGCATATCATGGGGCACTCTGCCTCCAGAAAAGCCTTATGCCCCCCTATATGCCACTCTGCCTCCCCGATATGCTTTATACCCTCCTATATGCCACTCTGCCCCATGATATGCCTTTTAATCCCCTATATGCCACTCTGCCTCCAGATATGCCTTTTGACCCCCTATATGTCACTCTGCATCCAGAAATGCCTTATACCCCTATATGCCACTCTGGCATATAGGGGGTTAAAAGGCATATCATGGGACAGGGTGGCATATAGGGGGGGTATAAGGCATTTCTGGAGGCAGAGTGGCATATAGGGGGACACACTTACATACACACACATGCCGATTTTTTTGTTTTTAACAAATACAAAAAAATATTATACAGTTTGTACAAAAAATACATTAGTTTACTCACCTTCTACTTCTCTTCACTTCCGTCCTCTGGTAGCTGCACACCGTTCTCTTCGCAGTCTGAGTGCGAGGGGGCAGAGCTTTCACCCTTCACGCTGCTCCCATCACTCTGTGGCCATCAGATTGCTGGGAATGTAATCTAAACGGTCGATGCGTGCTGATGCCGTCGGCCGGAGCTACTTTACAACTTTTTTTTTTATTTAATATGGCAAGCTGGATCGGCAGCGTGATGGATGAAAGGTCCGTGCGAGGGGGCGGAGCTTTCACCCTTCACGCTGCTCCCATCACTAGGCGGCCATCGCACACGGCTGCTGGGTGCTGATGCCGCCGGCCGGCGCTGCTTTAATACATTTTTAAAATTTAATATGGCAAGCCGGACCAGCTTGCCATATTAAATTAAAAAAACAAGTATTATAGTAGCACCCAGCGGCCGCTTAGATTAGATTTCGGGCAGCCTGGGGGGCAATTGTCCCCCTGCCCAGCCCGCCCCTGGTGCCGGAGGCGGCTTCCAATCCCGCTCCGCCGGGCGAATCTGCGGGCCGGGGGCCGGGGGGGCGGTCCGCACCGGGTGCCGCTCATCAGGGGGGTGCCAACTTGCCGGCACCAGGCACTCCTTCAGAGACGGACAGTAATGTCCACCGCTGGAGGAGCAGGCTCGCAAGGGATCTCCCTTGAACCCGGCTTAAAATCACTCAAGGGAGCCGGAGGTCTGTTAAAGACCGCCGATACCGCTCCCTTGCGATCCGCGCGGCAACAGCTGCTGTGCGCCAGGGTTTGTTGTCAGATCCCGGCGCACAACACCGCTGTCCGTGCCCTCTGAACCGGAAGAAGACAGAAGAACTGAAGAAGAGGAGCGAAGAGCAGGAAAAGGAGCTGTAAGGAGAAAAGAGGAACGGTAGGAAAGCATTCAGTGAGAGTGACAGTGACAGTGAGAGTGAGAGTTGATTGGTATGTGTGGATTGGTATGTGTGGATTAGTATATGTGTGGATTGGTATATGTGTGGATTGGTATGTGTGTGGATTGGTATGTGTGGATTGGTATGAGTGGGTTAGTATATGTGTGGATTGGTATATGTGTGGATTGGTATGTGTGTGGATTGGTGTGTGTGTGGATTGGTGTGTGTGTGGATTGGTAAATGTGTGGATTGGTAAATGTGTGGATTGGTAAGTGTGTGAGAGTGATGGGTGTTATGCTGTACCATTTCCAATGTATTTTTCATTATATAATTAATATATTATATATATATTAATATTGTTATTTAATTGTTTTGTCCTATTTTGGTGTGTTACTTACTTTAAATAAAAGTGTTAGATTTTTTTTATGGTGTGTGGGGGGGTCATATTCAGTTTCGGACAGGTAAATGCTGCATTTTCGGTTTCAGTCCAGAATTCGTTTTGGTGCATCCCTACTACTAATGAAGTGGTAGGACTACACCACATCAATGTTTGGCTTAGTATATAGTGATTGGGGTTATGCTGCACTATTGTCAATGTCTGGCTCAATGTATAGTGATAGGGATTATGCTGTACCACCGTCAATGTGTGCCTCAGTATATAGTGATAGGTGTTATGCTGTACCACCGTCATTGTCTGCCTCAGTATATAGTGGTAGGTGTTATGCTGTACCACCGTCAATTTCTGCCTCAGTATATAGTGATAAGTGTTATGCTGTACCACCGTCAATGTCTGCCTCAGTATATAATGATAACAGTAATGCTGTACCACCTTCAGTGTCTGCGCCGGTATATAACGGTAGAAGCTATGCAGTTTTAAAGTGTGGGGGGGGGTGCCACATACACAGAGCTGGCCTTAGGTGTTCTGGCGCCCTGTGCGGACTACTCCTCTGGTGCCCCCCCATCCCAAAAAAAGAAAGGAATAAAAACTTGTAACAAAACTTGTAACAAAACCCCAATCACTATATACTACGCCAAACATTGATGTGGTGTAGGCCTACCACTTCATTGTCTGGCTTAGTAGTAGGGATGCACCGAAAGGAATTCTGGACTGAAACTGAAAGTGCAGCATTTACCTGGCCAAAACCGAATATGACCCCCCCCACACCATAAAAAAATCTAACACTTTTATTTAAAGTAAGTAACACACCAAAATAGGACAAAACAATTAAATAATAATATTATATATATATATATATATATATATGATTAACAGCAATCACATTCCTATCATGCCCAGGCATGCCCAGATTCCAGGATGTACTCGCAGACTTGGCATGATAGGAGTATGATTGCCCTATCTACCCCTTCTCACTCTCTTCTGCCCTATCTACCCCTTCTCACTCCCTTCTCCCTATCTACCCCCTTTCCCCTGTCTCACTTCCTTCTCCCTATCTACCCCCTCCAAACAATTCAACTCTTTGAAGTTCACTTACCTTTCAGGAGTCCTGCGGTGGGGGTGCAAGGCCTCTGCCTCCCAGCTCTGCCACTGTATGGAACAGTATAGAATGATGGGCGTTATGATGTACTTTTAGAGCATAATTAGATCATGAAAAAGACATTGAAAATGGTACAGAATAACACCCATCACTCTCACACACTTACCAATCCACACATATACTAATCCACACATATACCAATCCACACGTATACCAATCCACACGTATACCAATCCACACGTATACCAATCCACACGTATACCAATCCACACATTTACACCAATCCACACATATACTAATCCACACACATACCAATCCACACGTATACCAATCCACATGTATACCAATCCACACGTATACCAATCCACACGTATACCAATCCACACATATACACTAATCCACATATATATACCAATCCACACATATACACTAATCCACACATATATACCAATCCACATTTACCAATCCACACATACTAATCCACACATATACCAATCCACACATATACCAATCCACACATATACCAACCCACACATACACTAATCCACACATATACCAATCCACACACATACCAATCCACACATATACTAATCCACACATATACCAATCCACACATACACTAATCCACACATACACTAATCCACACATACACCAATCCAGAGGGCACCGACAGCGGTGGGCGCGGCTTCAGTGTTGTGCGCCGGGATCTGACAACAAACCCCGGCGCACAGCAGCTGTTCCCGCGTGGATCACAATCGGAGGTTTTTAACAGACCTCCGGCTCCCTTGAGTGATTTTAAGCCGGGTTCAAGGGAGATCCTTGAACCGGCTTAAAATCACTCAAGGGAGCCGGAGGTCTGTTAAAGACCTCCGATACCGCTCCCTTGCGAGCCTGCTCCTCCAGCGGCGGACATTACTGTCCGTCTCTGGAGGGGTGCCAGGTGCCCCCCCGATGAGCGGCAGCCGGTGCGGACCGCCCCCCCCCGCTAGGTACGCTGCTGGCGGCAGCGGTACGCTACGATGGCGTCGGACCCCGCCGCGGCGGTGGCGTCAGACCCCGGGTCGGCTTCGGACCCCGTGGCGGCGTCGGACCCCGCGGTGGGGGTCGCACAGGTGGCACACCCCAAAGGCCAGCCCTGCACATACAGGATCCGCCCCGGGTGCCAAATACTCTAGGTAAGCCCCTGCCACCGGCCACCGGCCTGATAAAGAGCTGATGGACTGAGGAGAGTTTTCGTTCTACAAAAGTATGTTTTGCGGTGGAACGCTAATTTAGTAGAAGGTGGGAAGGCTACCCATTTGGAGATAGCAGTTGCTATGTCTAGCAAAAGTGAGGGCTTTTATTATGTTTCCACTTGCAGTATATCCACTTCTGTTTATTTTCACCAAATAAACATTGAAACTGAGCAGGAAGTTACCTGGGCGTCATTTACCCTAGAAGACTATGGTTACTAAAACATCCTCAACAAAATCCTGACATACAAGAGGAGGTTTCTCTAAATATGTAATATATATCAATATATAACACACTTTAGGCACATGTAAAAAGGTTTAATTGCATAGTGATACTAAGGAAACCAAAAATAGGTATAACATATATACATGTCCAGACTTTTTGCATTTCTGATGCGCCAAATTTTAAGGCCAAAATTCCCATCACCCTCATCATTATTCTGGCTAATAGTAACCGGATTTACAGCCCACAGAAGCTCATGAGTGTGTTTTGTGGTGAGAAATGCATATATCTTTCCTTATGTTTACTACTCTACAACACTATTGATGAGGAGAATGCACCAGTCAAGATGGTGGCAGGGAACAGGTGTTCTTTAACATCCCAGCATGGATTATACCATGGTTTATATACGAATTTTGTATCTGAGTAGGTTCAATCAGCATGCCATCAGGTGCCACGAGAAGAAAACATGGGGTAACATTAGCTTTGCCCAATTACTGCTCTTACTCCTCAACTTCAAGATTATGTCCTACCTATAGAATGTGTGTTAAACCCACTTTTCTGCTGCATTTTATCCCCATCTACCAAGCTTTCAAATAATTTATTGTGTATGAGCACTACTAGTACTAGAAAATAGTGTGATAACTTCTGAACAGAACCACAAGAGGAGGGGAAAAAAACAGGAGTAAAAGAACATGCTTCACACCAAAATGTTGCTCTGATTTTTACTAAGGTAGGGATTGAAAGATTGAAAGCTAATGTTTTATTGGTGGTATGAACTCCATTTCTGAGTCCGACTAACTAAGCCAGACTAGTACATGTGCATTAATTAGAATTCGTCTACGGGACATCCATATAAAGAAAATTAAACTAAAGCATTTTGAGTGAGGATTTTCTGTTACCAACATACCATCAGTTATCCCATCTGCAAACAAAGTGGATCCATTGGTAAATGTCACTGTAAGGGTGACTAGATCTCTACATGTACTTTACCAGTTTATTTTGAATAAAATAAAGCCTTAAGAAACTCTGGCCATCTCTTTTATCACTTAGAACAATTGTTAGAATGTGCCCATTGTCTTGTAGCATCCCCTTCGCTTGACTCACGTTCATAATCTAAGATAATCAACTAGTGATATTAAACCAGTTACATTCCCTATAATGTGAAGAGATGTGAGATAAACCATTTTATCTAGCCAATCTGGAGGCGATTCCTCTGTGAGAAGTGCTAAATTGGCCCTGTATAATAGTGAAGTAGGTAAGGTTGAACTTATCACCTTCCCTCGGGTGGTGGTAACTAAATTAATATTAGAATTTATGACAAAGCTTCACACTCTTCCCCCGTTGATTGTAGTAATTGGCTACCCAAGATTTTGCCTTTATTAAAATGATATATATATTCAGCTACATAGCTCCAATAAAAAATTACACTAGTAGCATAAATGTACCAAAGATGCAGAACGATATTATACTCCAAAATCTTATTTATGTAATCAATGATTGCAAGCAAAACACAAATAGCCACCTGCCATAGCTACATTTGGGTGTAAAAAAAGATACTCAAATCAATGTAAACAGTGGGACAAAGGCAGAATATGAAAAGCTTCCTTATACCCATCAGATATTGATTTCAGTTTACCTTATGAAAGGCGTGGGCAACGATGGCCTGTGCTCTAATAAATGAGATCATTATGTTTTTTACTGTATTGAGGTGTTTGGATGCGGTAAAGGCAGGGTGTAAGTTTTGTGGGTTGTCTAGAATACTCTAGTTTCCTGTGCACCTGCTCTGACACCTTTTACAACTACAAGCTTCTTACTGGAGTGTTTATTTAAGAAAACAAACATTGGGAGTGATGTATTTTGACAATATTAAGTGATACAATGTTAACAGTGCAAATAAAATGTTAATAATAATGGCTCTTGGCATAAAGCAGGACCATCTTTACCTTTGATTTTTTAACCGGGTGAGTTGGCACTGATTAGAACCAAGCTCAACAAGCCCGGTCAAGTGTAACCATAGTCAGGTGGACTTAAACCACTACTCTTCTCTTCAGACGTTCAGGGAGAATTTAAAGATATTCTGAATTAATTGATGACCTCAGTTGCCAGCCTCCTGACCTTCCTCACCTTATAAATTGTTTGTAGTAATTAAAGAAGTTATTAAAAGCAGAGGGTTGATATAGGGTATAGGGATAATCACTTTCTGAAACCCTATGGAGCCTTTACATTGCATTTTCTTTTTCTAACTTATATGACTGTGTATTTCCCTGGACTGCTAAGTCACAGAAAGTGTCTTTGGGAGTATAACTTTCTTCTACCTGTCAGCTCCAGCTGCCGAAAATGAGAAAAGAATAATAGCCTAGGGTAGTCTGTTTGATAATAACAGGAGACATAGCTTGCTTATTAGGGATCTCCCATAATTATTGATTACTAGTACTAGTTTAAAAATACCCCAGGAAGTGTGTCCAAAAAATTGCCCCCTATGCCCAAACTTCCATGTAGAGAACTGGAAAACTGCGTTGATTATATTAAGCTTGCTCCAGTGGTTCTGCTCACATTTTCCCCAGTTCTTAATACAGTAATTCATTAAATCACGTATGTGTTTTGAATTTTATATTATTGACACAAATTAGTCTCCAAGTAATTGCCTTGTTCCAATTCCAATCCCATGCAACCAATATATATTTGAATTTTCTATTTCCATATGTAGATCACATTACATAAATAGCTCAATTTACTATTTTATAACCAGTAATATCTTCTGTTGGTAAGTTTGAAGTGCATTGGATTATGTCATATTGAGGATGAGTAATACATTTATTTTTTATTTGCTTTTGAAAATAAATAATGCTTATTTATAAATGCATACTTTTCAAATGTTACATTATGAGTGTATGAGCCTGTATTAAAGCAACTAGATCTACTTGATAACCATTTACAAAATATTTCCAAATCATATTAAAATATGCTAAATTAGAATGTGCTGTATAATTACATGGATGTCTGTCTTTACTAGTCAAGCAAAGGCATGCCAGACTGCTAATCATCTATGTCTTGGCCTCGGGCCCACAAAATCAGCTAGTCTAACTAGTCCTACAAAAATAACTGGCAAAATGGTTCACTCAGCTCCATATCAGTCTTTTATTTTTCTCAGAATGGAAGATTGCATGCGTTTCATGTGGATTTTATGCATCTGAGCTGTGGTGTACCATGACTTCAATGGGTGTGAGTTCCACTTGGAAAATGTACTGATGACATTTTAGCAATGTGCCAAAATTGGACATGTTGAAGCAAGATTGACATGCTGACTGTAGCTAAAGAAGTGTTGCAAAATACATGGAAAAAAATGGTGAATATATATCTGTCAACACACAGCCTACCCATGTTATGTAGAGTTTCTTGTGAAGTTGCTTTACTCTGCCTTTTTTTTTTTGCTTGGTGAGAAACAAACCTGTCATACATGCTTGTAAAACAGGCTAGAGTGGTGATATTTGCAAACAAGAGGCATTTAAATTATTTGCATAGTGGTTTCCCAGATAAACACAGTGGCATTGGAATCATATTAATTGTTTGTTTTTTTATAGATACCCTCAATAGTACCTAAAAATCATATGGCAATGAAAGTGCAAAATAACATGACATCACGAACATTTTCCTTGAAATCTCATCCCACATTAGGCATGTGTATTACATATGAGTTTGGATTTTATAGTGAAAACATACTAATCAACTACAAAATGCTCAAATGATTATTAATTTACTTAGGTACTGGCAGAACTTCTAGGAGAACTTCTAGGAGAGCTAGAAGCAGAGGGGTCATATCCTACCAACTTTGGGCATTTCCTCTGTAAATACATGGAGGCTTTCTAAGCAATATTTGTTTTTCACTAATGCAGGAAAACA
The DNA here is from genome assembly GCA_029215755.1 of Spea hammondii. Classification (NCBI taxonomy): domain Eukaryota; kingdom Metazoa; phylum Chordata; class Amphibia; order Anura; family Pelobatidae; genus Spea; species Spea hammondii. The sequence continues at coordinate 71,209,788 of JARDYJ010000004.1, forward strand.
AGCACTGCATTTTAAGTATCCTTCCAAGAGAAAACAGGAACAAACAGAGTAAGAGACTATACACGCTGAGAACACAAGTGGAAATGATGTAGCTTTATTTATGGATGAGGATCCTCTTTCCATAATATGGAACATACACACTGAGATGCCAAGAGCTCCAGTAACATTTTAATACAGTGGTATAGATTTCCATAAAGACAAGTTCAGGACACCTTAATATGTATCTTAGATGTTATTGTGCTAACAATGGCAGCTCTTACAGCTCATGTTTCTATTAACTATTTCCATTGTTAGTTAGCAAGTTACTGCAGCCTAGTGACCAATATGACCCGATTAAGATTCCAGCAGTGGTCCTAGCCTGTGCATCTAATGCATCTCAGTATCCGGTGGTTTTCTGGAAGGGAGCAGAAGATCTGTGCCCTACTCCTTAAGCGTTTGCTTCCACTCCACTTTGAGAACGTGTTTGTACATGGCTTTCTATTTTCATGGATAGTGCCACAGTACATGTTCTTCATAAAATTTGGGGCACTTTCTCAGTATTAACATTATGCCATAATGTTCAATTATATTTACATTTGTGATGCAATTTCATAGTCAATAAAATAAGGCTTCATAAAAAAAACCCAAAGTATTTATTTCTTGTCTTATCTTTGATATTATCTGAAGTATTGTAGTGTGTGTGTACACGCAGGTGTCACAGAAGAAGTGTGCATGGGGTGATGGTACTGAAGTCCTGTAACACACAATGACTATGCATTATGAGGGGCCAACACAGCACTTCTGACAGAAGAACCTTGTCATAGTTGGCCTTCATAGTACATTGTTATGTATAGAGAGTTTGTATCTTCCCTTAACATAACGCAATCCATTTTACTTTATTTTTTGCACTAACATGGAGAAAAGCTTTATCAGACTTAAAGTCGAAGGTAAGACCGAGCAAAAACTGTATATATATATATATATATATATATATATATATATATATATATATATATATATTATTATTATTATTTCTTTTAAAGAACACAGGAAAAGTCATGTCTATAAGAAGGCCGTTTGTATGGTACACGTGGGTTGCAATTAAATGTATAACTACTTAGGGAAGAGAAAAAAAATCTGCTTTGCTTGTACACACTTTCATGTGGGTTTCAAAACATTGTCAGCATGAGGGCTCATACACAGATTTACTAATGAAACAGGAAGAAGTCAAACGGGTGAACAGGTCACCTTGCAGGGGTTTGTAGATGATGAGTAAGACATTTGATCGTTGCAGGGGCCTTGAAGAAGAGATTCACATTTCCAGTGAACCCTTATCTCAGACAATGATTGCATGTTTCAACAGAGACAAGTTTAAAACAGAAAATATAAGACAACAAAACAGTTGCATAAAAACATACAAGTTGACTGCGGACAAGAACCATTTGGCCTGTCTAGTCTGCCCATTTTTCTGATGTAAGGGACTCAGACCCCTATCAGTCCTTGGTCTGATCCCAAAGCAAAGATAGTTTTATGTCTATCCCACACATGTTTCCAAAGGTAGGATAGCTTTATGTCTATCCCATACATGTTTAAATTCTCTCACAGTATTAGCCTCCACCACTTCTGCCGGGAGACTGTTCAATGATCTACTACTATCACAGTAAAGTATAAATTCCTTAGATTACATATAAGCCTCTGACCCTCTAGTTTTAGACTGTGATCTCTTGTTGTAACATTTCTTCTCCTTTCAAATAAACTAGTCTCTTGTACTTTGCTTAATCCCTTTAAGTATTTAAATGTTTCTATCACATCTCCACTCTCTCTTCTTTTCTCCAAGCAATACATTTTAAGCTCTCTAAGTCTTTACTGGTTATTGTTATTCTAAAAACCACTTACCATTTTTTTTGCCCTCTGTGTTAATATCCTACTGGAGATGAGGTACAGAACTGTACACAATACCCCAGGTGAGGCCTGACCAGTGATATGTATGGTGGGAGAACCCTCCACGCTTTATTGCAATGTCTCTTTTCCTTTAAGCCATCAGAAATTATTACTCCTAAATCCCTGTCTTCCATTGTCACTTCTATGAGGGACAGCGTCAACAGCCTTACTGGAATTCTATCAAACGTTCCTTCCTGGTATATTTATTTAGTTACTCAGTCAAAATAATAAATTAAGTTAGTAAACCAGTGCTGGTTCTGATCATGCTAAACATTTACTTCTGAATTTTGAACAATCCTATCTTTTATCTCCATTAATTTGCCAACTACCGATGTAAGACTTACTAGTCTGTTGTTGGCTCAGTCTTCCCTATTACCTTTTTTGTGAAGCCGTTCTACAACTGCCAACTTCTAAGCTACACTTTCTTCCTTAGTAATGTTTGTAATGTCTTCAGTTGTTAGAGATATTGAATCCGGATTAAATCAAAATTAATGTTGTTTTTAAATGTATTCCAGTTTACCTGCCCATAACTGTTTAGTCATCCTAGAGAGGGTAGACAAGAAGAAATTAATGTTTGTATATAAAACATCGCCTGGTTGTAAGAGTTAAATTTACTGAAAATTCATTTATGTGACTAATAACGAATCTGCTGCTCTATAATGTATCATATAATTTATTTTGACAGTGTAAAGTTGGTTCAGCATTTTTTTAATTTTACAAAGAAATGTCTTTAGAAGTTAGAAGAGTAAATAGCTAAACAGATAAATTCTTTAGATTATAGTTTACAGATGGCCTTTGCGTGGTTTCATAGAAAGGCAGAATATACTTTTTTTATAGTTTTATTAAAGGTTTATATGTAATCTCACAAATAGCCGGAGTACTTTCAAAGAGAGCTAATCTTGGCCTCCAAAGTGACATCTTATGAATTTATAGTTAAACACAGTGACTTTTTAATTTGTCCATATCAATATACTTTTTAAGAAATGTATTTTTTTCACTTGGACAAAATCACGTTCAAAATGTGGATGTGATTCGATCTCAACTATCAGTCTAATTTTTGCAAAACAAAAAAAAACTCTGACTAGCGCACTGCATAGACATTTCTTATCCGTGTGATTCGGGTTCAGTTCCTGGTAAAGTCAAAATAAACATAATGTTGATGCAGGTTGTGTTTGAAAACACACATGTCACAGTGACAAGCACCAAACTTCACAAGGAAAGATACTTGAATATTGCTCTAGATATTTCTTACTTTTAACCCTTTCTGTTGTGAGCTTAATCTAATGCTGAAAGACCAGTTTCATGTCTGTTCTTGAAGTACCATTTTGCATATGACATACAGTTTGATGAAACGGTTGCCTTTGTACGTTATTTTTTGTCTCTGTTTCAATTACATTTTTCCTTTTCTATTCTGTATATTTCACATTTTGCTTTCCAATTTGAAAAGCAAAGCACTATATATATATATATATATATATATATATATATATATATATATATATATATATATATAAAATGTAAAAGGGTGAAGCCGTATTAGTCCAGTAGACACAATGTCAAAAAATAGAGTATTGCAGAGTATGCGGTGATACCTTTTTTATTGGACTAACATAATATTAAAAAGACAAGCTTTCGAGAGTTATCCTGCCTTCATCAGGTCCGAAGCAATACTAATCAACATGATAGAGGTTACAACTTTAAAACAAGTGATGGTATAAGAGAAGGGGGGGGTTGAGTGGGGTGTCGTAAATAATAGGTCTGGAGGTGAGAAATGCAGAATCTCTGCATTTCTCACCTCCAGACCTATTATTTACGACACCCCACTCAACCCCCCCACCCTTATATATATATATATATATATATATACACACACATTTCACGTGCCAATGTTTCATGCTGACTTCTAGCCTCTTTCCCATCAGAATTTCAAAAGCCTCCTTGAAGACCACTCAGTTCAAGGACACTGTAACGTTCTTACAAGCAGGGACTAAATCACCTTTTTCGTGTATTGTATTACTATATAAACCAGTGCCAGCCTTTACTTTTCTTCTTTAAAGTACATTTATGTATTTATTTCCATACCAATGTGGGGTTGTCTTGCTCTGTATGCATTGTTCTTTGCTGGCAATTTCTTCTGTATCATAATATAATCCCTGAAGTTTCCAATGCACAGGCCTTGAAGGGGCCATTTACATCCCAGGAGCCCCTAAACACAAAGACTAGCATTCACTCCATATGCATAAAAATAAGGCACAAATACTTGTGATATGTATAAAAAATGGGCAAAATATTGGTGGGGATGGAGCTACAGGTGAGTTCTTCCTTTTTGTGCTGGCTGCTGTTCCTTACATGTCTAGTCTTGCTTATGGAGAATCCAGCTGTGCTTCTTGTAAAACCTTTTAAGTTCATCCACATTGCCCTCAAATCAACATGTCAAGATTTTTAGGTTTACCCTAAGGTGTACGAGAGAAATACTGTTTATTTTTTAACGAGAAACTTTAAAGTAAGATGCATGAAAATGGCCATTCTAGATTTTTGTTTGCTTGTTTTTTCAAGACCATTCCTATTATCAGGGAGATGCATAAATATGTTAAGCCAAATATACAAATGATCCTACATATACTTTCTACAGACCCTGCATGAATCATCTGCAGTTTAATTATAAAAAAATTACAAAGATTATTCTTCGGTAGCAAAGGTACTGTTTAGCGCACAATCCAGTGATCTCCTTACATCTGCACATAAAAAGTAAATGTTTGTATTCTTTGTATAAAAAAATAATGTAGCATAAACCTGTAGTAACCTTTAAAACATTTTTAACATTGGTGCATTTATAATTAGCTTCTAATGATGACAAACTAAATACCTTAGTAATTGGAGAAGAAAGCTAGGTAAATCAGTGTCATCTGTGAAATCAGTGTGCATTATATTAAATAAATAATAACAGCCTTTTTCAACAGAATGTAATCTATTTTATTTTTTTAAAGGAAGAAAATAATAATATGAAAACAATAAAAGCAGTTCTTTACACTAGCAGTAAATAAATTTGTACAACCATTCAGTCTGTATAGTATGATGAAATAAATCTACAACGTTTTTTTTTATTATTTTTGTGCATTTTAATTATACATACAAACAACAATTACAGGAACTTGTTCACAATGCGTTTCTGCCTGAAGAATGACTATCTGGGAATCCTTATTGGCAATATCCGTAAGTTAATGCTGATTGCCTGGGACTGATAGTACTTCCTTAGGAGAGGCCAGAAGCCCGAATGTATGAACTGTCAACAACTTTATGCATCAAACAACTTCCGAAAGTCTAGGGAAACAGTGCTGGCAGTTAGTTCACTTACACGTCCAAAACTCTGGGCAGTATTTGACTATTAGGTTTTCTTGCCACATTCTTAATATCTTCTTGCAGTCCTTCATGCTCTTCAAACATTTGCCAAGAGGCAATAAAAGTCTCTGTATGTACATCTTATGATATAGTAAAAGTTTTTAGCAATGTTCAGTCACTTTTTATTTTATTCACAGCACTGGAAACCCCTTTTAGTAGGGCATATAAATTTCAATGGCTTATTCACAAATGGGATCCAGATTCAGTGGTTTGGAATACATAGATACCACAGTGAGTTCCTTTAAAATGGCAAACACCGAATTGTGTAAGATTTTAAATAACATATTTGCATTGTTTAAGGGCCCGTCAGTCTGCAAAAACAAAAATGCAAGAAGAGATCAAGTCTTCAGTGGAGACCGACAAAGTCTAGCCCATGGCAGTGACCATATTGGATGGATGATGAGGTCCAAAGGACAGGCTGGACGGAGGGTGCATTGGTGTTGGTGTGGTCAGCATGTGGCTGGAGTGGCTGAATGGTGAAATGTGGCTGAGTGAAGACATGTGTCTGGATAGGGCAGCAGGACTGAAGGAGCTACTTTTGGGGTAATCATCCAGAGTGTCCTGGATCTTTTTGCTCTTTTTTGACTTGCTGGACATTTTTCGATTTCTGGTCTGAATTCCTTCCTTCTTCATAGTCAAAGGTCTGTTAATCTAAACAGAAAATAATTATTTGGTTTTGTTACTCATTCTTTAGATTGAAACACTTTTGAATCAATAGCAGACAGGTACAAAGAAAACAAGTTCACAAAGGTCAATACAAAATCATCCACATTACATATATATATGCCCTGCCATGTTTCTACCACAACCTATTTCTTTCCTTTGAGCAGTCACTAATACTTTTATTACTCTTAGAATGGTGACTCCTGAACAGCACACACAGCATTTTACAGTTTAGTGAACTGGAATTAACACAAAGAGGCCACACAATTCAGGGCCGAGTCTGCTTTACCGACAGCTGTCAGTTTCAGCCAGAAATCACTTCACGTAAAAAAAAAATGTCAACATGCACATGCTGCCCTCTGAAGCAACAAGCTGATTGAATTAAGTGGGTGCCACTCACATAACAATTAACACATTCATGTCAAACTGTTCTTTTTTTTTTTTGTATCCGTTTCTTTTAATAAAGGGCGACCGAGGCTTGGAGAAGTTTTTCCAATAAAACACCAGTATGCAGCTTTAATAGCCTACTGAGTGAATTGTGCGTAATCCTTGTAGAGGGCAGCGTGTCGTACGTCCCTATTATATAAGTAATTAGCTAGGCATGTTGCCAAAGATGATCAGTGCAAAGACTCAATTTGACACCTGGTGGGCTTTGGCCTCGCCTGGGTTTCTGAATACTGGAACTAAGTTTAAGGAATGGCATATAATTAATCATTTTAGTCTTTTTTTGGTCAGGGACTACGGTATAGTAAAACCGTTCAAAACAAATTAGTGTTAAAACTTGTTAACACTACATTATCACTTTGAGCAGTTTTCTTTTGCCTAAAATGAACTGGAGTAATATTTAATTAAATAGAAAATATGAACAAAAAGAAACTATGATGTATAATACAAGAAATGTAGTCCCACACATTTTTCCATTATGTAAAAGCACAGACTGCTCTAACAAATATTCACAAGATGTTTGGTTCCAATGCACAAAATATTGTCTTCGTTGTGGGACTTTAGTGAAACACAACAAGAGGACCAAGAATGTAAAAAAGAAAAAAAAAAAAAAAAAAAGAAATGTTGAGTAGAATTTTACAGACTTTTATAGAGTTAATGGTTAGGAATTTGTTTCCCGCCTTTTTAGAGTAACAATAACTATTTAAAAGAAATGGGTAGTTTTCTTTAAATAAAAAAACTTCTTTGTGTTTGTAACAATAATAAATAAAAGACAGAAAGAAGATTTTGTTTTTTAAAGCTCCCTTAAAGATACATTGCCAGGGTTTGCCGTTTGTTTCTTTTTTAAATAAAAAAAAATCTTTACTTCGAGAGATTAAAAATCATATATATTTTTAGTGCGCCACAAAAAATAATAAAACTTCTGCTTGTTACCTATATTATAAAGTCCTCTAACTGAAAAAAACATTTAATGGCAGAACATTAGATATCTTTCTTTTGCAAATGTAAAAAAATAATCACCTATGTTATGTAACAAAGTCTACAGTACATATCAAAAGAGCGTACTTAATTAAATGAAAATAAAGCAAGCTTAATCTTGCAGACGGATCGTTGTGATTCACACCTGAAGAGAATACCTAGAAGGTGTGAATGTGTAAATATGTTTTTTTATTATTTTTTTTTGGCATCATTACTACATAATTTAGAAGATCAGTATAAATTGTAGGTTCATTTTAGTATTGCATTGCTACATTCAATGTCGGTAGTAACATTAGCTATTACTTTATCTATAATGTCTGTTCAAGGTCTTATTAGTGTTTAAAAGGAAACTGTTGGTCTAAAATAAATCCATTAAAAGAAAGAGCACAAAAATAATTGTTAATTTTATTTCTAAAAAGATATGTTGTTTTAAAGTGTGTCTCATAAAACATTGTATTAATTTTATACTAAGGACATAACAATTAGAAGCCCCTGACCTCAACTTTAAAACAACCAGCTTGTCTTGTATGTTTTAAATGTTGTAGTATGTTCTGTAACTGGTTTTGAAATGGGGCCAAGATTTATGGTAAGAAAGACGACTACTGACTATTTTGTATGTTAACTCTTGTTTCGTGTTATACAGTGACCTTGTAGTTTTTATAATAAACTCATTTAGTCTCATATTTTATCCTCTACATTCTAGAAGGCTGAGCAGCATAACACCAATGGCATGGGAACTCCCAACATTAACACTTTGGGGTTTTAACTAGCAATAATTTAATCAATGTGTATTTATCATTGCTTATTTATTACTTTACGTATATATATATATATATATATATATATATATATATATATATATATATATATAGAGAGAGAGAGAGAGTTTATGGTGGCAAACATGTATTGTCCGAATGTATATGTAACATATTTTTTAACAGTTATCATTTGGAGACATTGATAACATGGCGAATGGCAAACTTCAAGGTTCGGTAGCATAAACTAAGTTCACTGAGTATAACATACTTCCCCTAGTTATGAAACAAGCAGAAGCTCCAACTAGAATTTATGTGGCCCTCACAAGCACCAGCCCTGCCATGTTTCTACCACAACCTCTTTCTTTCCTTTGAGCACTAACTGCAAGGTCGATCCTAAAGCAATGCTTTACCTGGAAATTTGCAGGCTAAGGCCAAAATACAATAAGACAAACAAATCTATACTAATCACATAATGATTGAAGGTGCCAATTAAGGTGCTAATATCAATTTCCTGCTACAAACATCATTCAACAACCAAAAGCATACTTTTAAGAACACAGAAATGTTCCCTGCAATATACTTACATTGTGCAGTTTGTAGTACAGGCCACATGCATTACATACTGGGTCTCCATTAGCATTCCTCCTCCACAATGTAGTGGTAGTGGTTTGACAGTTTGCACAAGATGTACCTGCCCTTCTAGCTGCAGACTGAAAGAGAAGAAAAAAAGGCATAAATAATTAAGGATAATAACACATACATGTGATACAAAAAGTATTGCAAATATAATGAAACCAGATGGAGATAATGGACTGACTACCTTTCCCATCATCTTCCCAAGTGCTGCATGAACAGCAGAATCAGGTCATCCGAGTCCTAAAAACTGTATGTTTCCCACTGGCTGGAGATAGCCTAGGTTGTAGAGGAGCTTTAGACCAACAACAGCCATTGAGAAACATTGCTTCTACCACATTTAATATACATCTTGTGATTGTAACACTGGTGCAGTGTTTGCTTCCATTGCACTGGCTTTGGATTTGTAATCATGCAGACCATACTTTGAAGGTGATGACATATAGCTGTATGAGCTTTCTACAGTTCATTTTCTGATTGCTTTTGCCCTTCTCTACAGCTTACTTAATGGTTCAGTTTAGGGAAATTAGTGCTGCTTGGGAGTTATCTACAGAGTTCAGATTTCCGGCAGATTTTTCCTGGGAAGTCTGTTTTACTTACGAGGAGGGAGAAGAGATGGGGGTTTAACTTCCCACCATCAAAGCTGTGAGTATTCCCTTCTCCGAGAGGGAGCTTCCTTTTTAAATACCTAGGCCATATAAAACTGGAGTCATATTGGATCGCTATCTTTTTTAAAGTCATTAAATGCTTGCCGTATTATTTTGTTGTATTTGTATCATTTCATTAAAAAACAAATTGCAGATGTGTTTTATTTCTAACCAACAACATGAATGATAAACCATAAAATGTATTTAGAAGAAATATATAGTTTTGTTTTGTTTTTTAAAGGGGGGTATTCAGGAAGCACAGAAGAAGCAACATACATTAATTTCATCCTATAAACTAAATCTGTACTATTAATGATGTTATCCTGAGCTTATTAATTAATTAATTGGAAAGTGTTGTTCCATTGGCAGGGTAGTTTGCTAGGCCATTATCAATAACATAGGTCCTTTTGGGGTAAAGTATTATGCAAAGGTTAGACAGGCCTTATGGATGTGTAGATATCACCACGTGAGTGTTTGTGATCTAGAACACAGACAGGTGGTAAGGATATTAATAATATGGGCCCCAAAGAGTCTAATCCTTCTTACTTGATAACACTTCTTCCGATCACTATAACAAGCCTTTTGGTGGGGATGCCAATTTCCTGCTGAAAGCTTCCCTTCCTGAGCTGGGGAAATTAGAGAAAGAAGAGAATTGGTGTTTGTATGGTAGAATTGAACTTACCAGCCTTCTTTTGGGTTTAATGAGAGGTCGGTTCTGGCCGTTCATTTTGTGATAAAGTCCACATGCATTACATAGATAGTGTCCGGTGCCATCTCTCCGCCACAGGGGTGTTGACGTAGCCCCACAATTTACACACTCCCTGCCTTCTGAAAACAAGATTACACATGGTTGATTTGTGGAAAAGTTTATTGTATCACCTTTAACCCCAACAGGTACATAATAAAAAAAAAAAAGGACATGACATTTATATGTCTTTCCCACCATCACCACTTTCTAACAGGACTAAGCAGAAGCTATTTTAAACAGGGTAACATATTCCATGATTACATCTCGGCAAGGTCAAATTTTTTGTTAATATGCCCCCCACTAAAATAATTAAATTAATAAAGGACGTATTGCATTATTTGAAACCAGAATAACACAATGGCGTATATACAGTTGGCATTCAATTGGTTAACAGATGGCATTATCCACCTGAATCATCTCATTGTTTTTGCTCCATATGCAACAAACATATGAAGACAGTACAGTTTATTTCCTAGCAACTGGATTCAAATATGACTGGATCATTAATCTTTATTAACTAGGCATGTTTTTTTAAAGTTTGCATAGAGTTTAAATGCTTTAGTGAGTTGTAAGAAGTAGTGAGTAGACCGTTACTATCTATCCCTCCCAATGAAATAACACAGAGGTATAGGATGGAAATGTCAGACACTAAACAATTTGGCGGTGTGTATATCATTTCTGAGATATTTTGTATATACAGCATGAAATTAGTAAGGACTGCGTACCTTCGACATGCATCATGTATGCGTGATTTTTGGGACCAACTGTGGTCTATGGTTACTGGAAACTTGCCTTTGATTCAAATTTGTGATATTAGTTAATAATTATTTTTTTTTATTGCAGTCCTTGTATTAGAAGGTAGGTACATTTTACAAATGATGGGGGTTGATATAAGTGTAAAAATCACACAGAACATTCTAGAAAATCTGATGGCGGAAAAGAAGCCATTGGTTCATCTAGTCTGCCCATTTTTCCTTGCTATAAAAACATTACTTGGTCCTTGCTTTGGACTATCCCATGTATATTTAAATTCTCTCACTGTATTAATGCTTACCACTACTGGAAATCTGGCGCCCATATCTGCCGCCCTCTTAGTGATGTAAAACTTAACTTACATGACATCTAAACCTCTGACCTCTAGTCTTGACATTTCTGCTCCTTTGAAATATACTTCCCTCTTGTACATTGTTTGAATCAAAGTGCATTTAAATGTTTATGTCATATCTCCTTCTGTCTCTTCTCTCCTCCAAGCTATGCATGTTGAAATTCTTTAGTCTTTCCTGATCATTTTTATCCTGTAAACTATTGACCATTTAGTAGCCTTGGAACTCTGTCCAGAATTTCTCTATCATCCTAAATATAGGGTCTCTATGGTCTCTAGGGTTGCTATAGTGTTTGCACAACTATTACTACTCTGCACAAGAATTAGTCATCACACACAACTCTTTTCATGTGTATACACACAGAAAATGTACTCTTTATTTTGAACTTCTGTTTTGTGGTTAGATGGAATTGTATTGTCTCTTTATTACACTTTAATTCTGTTAGGAACTTAATTCATTTTGGGCATAATTCATTATGAGATTCTGTTACGTCTATTGAATAGGTGTTACAAAGCACTGCATGCACCAACGAAAGTGTTTACGTAAATGTATAAATAAGTTAAGTAATTAAATACATAAAGGCACTGAATGTTTTAACGCAGGATGCCTTCAACATACTAAAAGCTGGAAATGTAAAATATTTATTATTAATATAATAATATAAATTATTCTGAACATAATATTTAGGCACCTTTTTTCCCCACCAGGTTTTAGTTTATTTTATAGCTCATTTAGTATGAAGGGTTCTGTGTGATGATCCATATTATAAATAAAAAATTGCTAGACAACAAAAAAGTAGTACTCAGTTTTGGAAACCAAAGGGTAATTTTGCTTTTCCCTACAAAAATCCAGCACTGGATTTTTTAAGCAGATATTTGTATACTAATATTACTTCAGCAAGTTGCGTATAAAACTGTTAATCAAATTTGAAATTATTTATTATAATTTTTTTTTTATTATTTTCAAAAAAAAGCTAGTGCTGGTAAAAAAAAAAATTGTTGGTGCATTCTCATTAAATATTTTGCAAACTAGGAATAATGAGTTGAGACACAAACATTTTGTGAGTTAATACGTTACTTCAACTGCTCAGACAAACTAAACAGTGGGTATTAGATGCGCCTTAAATTATATTCTCACAACATTATTAATTATTAATAGTCGACAGTGAAGTGAGCGATTAGGCTCCCCAAAAAATATTTCTTCCATTTTAAAAAGTCCAGTAATTATATGAGATGGGAAATATTCACAATTATTGATTAATAACATTATTCCACTGAAATTTCTTTAAAAAAAAGTTTAAGATGATCCTCTAATGCTTAACCATTTCCATGTCATTGCATGGGATCATATTAACTGGTAATTAAAAGGTGAAATCACATTGTATGGTAATATTAGAGGCATTTTAAAAGAATTTCAGTATTGGTTAACTGTATATTAGAAATATACTCTATGCCATCTGACTTTATAGGGTCTGACATTAAATAAAGGTATTAAATATTTCAAAATTAGGTGAAAACCCAAAATATCTGTTACACAACTGCATATTTATAATAAATCTAATGTATACATTCTATGCTTCTAATTTCCATAATCTTAGTTTTAAATCCAAAATGTGTTAATTAAACTTGCATTCTGTCTCATGGCACCTTATTATATTTATCGCCTTTACACTGATATCTGTATAAATATATGTTTTTGGGGTTTTTGTTTTTTTTATAAGACTTTTTCCTATGGAACTGCCATTCTTGTATCCCCTATGACAGTCAAATGCTATGTCACTGCCTTCCTCACTGGGGTTTGATTATATTATGTGTTATTTCAGAAGTGAAAGTATATTATTGCTGACTATACCTTCCTGTGGTAAGTAGCAACGCACTTTAAACAGGAAAACCTTTTAACATTTTGTGTGCTTCAGACAGTAATAACAATTATTCCAAAACACACAGGGCAGATTAGTAAAATGTTAGTTTACCCCCAATTAACTGATGAAGCAGATCATTTAAGTGTAATTTACCCAATCATACCCTAAATTAAAACCATTGATTTAAGAAAGTAACAATTCAACATCCCAATTTTCCTTAACACCTTTAAAAACTCGTAAACAATTACTTTTGAAAATCTTTTTGGCACGATAACAATAATATCTTTAATTTTGTTGACATTTCTGGCCTCTCGAAACCTTTTAGCTTGGAGATTTCTAAACAATTAAACATTGTCTAGATTGCTGATAACCTTTTGGCTAATTAACATGTAATAATGTCCAGGAAAATCGCCAGTCTGATTTTTTTCTTTTTTAATAATAATTTCAAAATGCCAGACAGAAATGCATTGAATAGGTCTGAGATTTTTCTAACACAATTAGCTTGTGTTCTTTGGTGCTAACAATGCTCCCTCAAGGAGGTAAAAAAGTAAGTTTCTAATACAAATATGAGAAGACAATATATGTCATTTTACATTAAAATAAGTTGGCAATAGTATGGTAAAGAAACATTTCATAAAATGTTTACAATATTTCCCAGTAACATGTTAAACTCACATCTAAGTTTTAGCTGATTTTATGTTATTTGTGATTTTTTTTTTTAATAAACTGTGCAAAATATTAAATTGTGTTTATCACATCGGCTCTTAAAACCTTTATCCTGTGGACCTTAACAATATAAATGCAACAGGATATTTTTTCGTGGACTAGGAGGCAAATTCTCCAATGGTTTTCTTTTAGATACATTTATTTTGAATATCCCATATATTTTCAAGAGAGTATATGTATCCGCTATATTGCACTATATAACATGTATAAATATATATATATATATATATGTACATTTATATGTATATAGCCACCTATACATGTATACATGTATTTACAAAGCAGTTGTATAGATATAGATTTTTATCATATATGTTGGTATCTGTTACAATATGGGGAAGCTTTCCTGCTATACAGAAAGTAGCTGGCTTGTTTATATGAGCAAGCTAAATGTGAATTTACCAGCTGGCTTTGAAGAGGCTGCTTTGAAAGGCTTAGACAACTTTGAGTCCCTGTTAACTTTAAAGGTAACATTACAGCCTCTTTTGTTTGTCATTTTAAACACAGGCATTCCTGCTCAGTAATGTGTGACAAAATATTGATTTCTATCACCATAGTTATTGCACCTTTTCTTTGCAAAGAAACTCCTCTGAATGGGTTGCCATTCAACGGGGGATTTGAACAACGCTGTGTAAACTGTGGCCTCTGTTACTTTACAGAAGACAAGCAGGATAATAGTTCCTATTAGCTAGAGCAGTTATTGTCAGGATTTTCAGATTGGATATGTGTCATGGGAGTTGCATTCCAGTTGCAAAAGAGGAGAGGCCTAGCTACCTTGTTCTGGATTCTATACATATCTCACTTTCACTAAATTACATTTTTAATTAACCTGTCAGTGAGTTGGACATACATAGGTCCCTAGGCAAGGTCTCAATCACTTTACATATGGAGAATACAAGACATTAAGGTTCTTCCCCCCGGGGGGCTGGGGGCTGTGGACTGGATAACACACACTCACACACACACATAGAACCTGCTTAAGTGATGCAGATGGGCCGCAGATGACTACCAACAAACATTAATAATAATAATAATAATAATAATACATAAACATATATATAGTTAAATGTGCATAGCTATATATATATATATATATATATATATATATATATATATATATATATATACATGAGTGTTTGCATTTTGTGCCCTGTATTAGTCCCAATTGTTACCTTGATGGTCTGGCATATTAAGGCAGCTAGGAATTGAGAAGCAGGTTCTCCTCATTTTCCCCATTACACAATCCGCTTATTGTGACTGTCCTTGCATGACATAGTGTACGTCTTCCAATCATTTTTATTTTCAATTGCTGTAAACACTATTGAGGAGAGGTGTGCAGTTAAACCACCCCTTTTTCTTAATAACTTCTAGCAAGGAATGTATTATTACCATTCTTAACCCTACTAATGTCCCTGTGGTGCTTGGTTCAGTCACACACTGAGCAGGCCTCATCCTGCAGTTTAACAGCTGACAGTTTTCTCAGTGCTGTGCTGATCTAGAAGGCCTTTTGAAAAAAAAATAAAAAACCAAATATATAGCTTTTGTATAGTGCAGTTTACCACAACCACAGAGTAACTGCTGTTCCATTGAACCCTAGTTTGTCACTATTCTTACGGCTGTGACAATACAATGTATCTTGTGCATGCATTAACCCTTTCCGGCTACTCTTCAATGAACAGCTGAACATCTCCCTATTTATTGATCTCCTTTATCTGAAACTTTATAGAGCTCCAGCTCCTGCAAGATTCTTTCTCTTTTGGATCAAGACTGTAAATGAATCGAGTTAAGTTTTAGACTGCAGATGAGACTGTTGATCACTTTGCAATCACTCTAATGTTTACCGGAGCTTGGGGTTTTGGAAACCACAGTTCATTAGAAGCACGAAAAACAACAACAAAAAAATCAGCTGCATTCTTTCAGTGACCTATTTTGCTCAGATACCATGTTACCCAGCAGCCGATTTACTAAGGATCTGGACCTTCATCGGCATCCTCACCGCTTAAATGGTTTTATTAAATCACCTGAGCTTTGTGTGTTTACATCAAACTGGGATCTTCACTACAGAATACATTTATTATAAAACCTCTACACCCATTTGTTTATAAATATCGATAATAAATAATAAACTTCTAGATGTGCTTATTACACAATTCAGTGAGACCGATTCGTTTTCCAAATGAAATCCCTAACCATAAACCTTTTCTTAAATAGCTATAAAGCAATGAAATAGTTACTTTTTTATTAATATTTTAATATGTGCCAACATGTGCAGTAGCACAGATAATAATAATATTAATAATAATAATTCTACAAACGAAATCTAGCAATTATTAGAATACATTCCCTGCTTGTAAAAATCACCCAGTCTTGTGACTGATATGGGCTAATGGGGTATATAAATGATTTTTTAAAATATTTGTGACCTGGAGCATGTTTGGGTAGTAGTGCCCCAAGTGCCCTTCCCCCGTGCCCGGTGCATGGAGATATTGCCTACTCTGGTCAGCCTGACCACATCCGGACTCTATTAAACTCCTTGGCGCTGGGTAAACAATGAAACTGTCGCGTGCAGCAGTCTGAAAATAATTGGATTAACTCAAATATATCAACTAAATAGAGACAGTCCTAGTTCAGACAGGCAAAGTAAATGTTACCCTGGAAAACCCCTCCAAAACACATCTCATCCCATGCCAGGCTCTGACATTATTAGTTTTATTCTCTCTCTCTCCCTATGATGTCATTTTAAACAGAACTAAAAACAAGAAAAGCTCCATGATTTCATACATTCATACATTTGGTATGTAGCTTCTCTAACCATTTCATGTTATATATATATATCCCATTTTAGGAACTAAAGTGATTCATTCAAGTCTAGATTTATTTTGGAAGCTGTGATATCAGGCAAGCTTAATTTCTAAACAGCACTGAATGGATTCTCTTATATATATAATCATGTCATTTAGTTTTACTGAGCCCATATAAATTTGCTATTATTTGTATGGTTCACATGAGGGGCTATATTACATTATAAAAATTACAATTAAAAAAAATAGATTATATTGCTGGCTAACCTGAGATTTGGCTTTTCAATGCAAAGCATCTAGATCCTACAAATCTTAAGAATGCCATGTAGGTCTAACACAGTGGTCTGTTTCACCCCCCCCCCCCCAATCCCCCCAATTTGTCATCTTCAATAATCCTTGTATACTAATATGGATTTATTAAATTGGACAGCCATAAGCATTCAATCTGGCTAGGGACTTGGCTTTCAAATTATATCAGTATGAGCCTGATTTTATATAAATTTTATATCATTTTGCACAAGTTGGCCTCCACATTTCCAGGGAACAGTAGCCAGGTTCTCAAACCTCTAATATATTTTGTTTATGAAAGTTAAGCTTAAAAAGTGACAATAAACCCAACTAAGAAAAGAGACCTCATTGAAGGCACCACAGATGAAGAGGTTAACGCACAAGAAAAATAAATGATGAGGATACAACTGTGGAAGAGTCCTACCTGTGCTTGAACGTGTTTTGGGCCTTGACTTGCAGGCAAAACTCGTTGGAGAGCCTCCCAAAAGGCTGCTTGGAGGGAAGAGCCCGGGACTGTATTCTTGGACATAGGATGGGTAGCTGGAAATAGAATGGTGGGCAGAAGAAGGTGCTCCTCCAAGTGAAGCCATGCTACTCCTGGCGTGAGAGGATTCCAGTTTCATGGACTCTGCCAGAGATACTTGGTATTTAACGCATTCCTTCTCCTCCTGCCGACTCGAAGCACTGGATCCAGAGGTGGAGATAGAAGGGTCCGGGGAGACATCTTTTGGGGGAGTAGGGGGGAAGGTGAAGAGATGTGGGCTGGAATGTCCGGCGGCCAGGGATGAGGAAGAAGCCGGGGGATAGACCGAAAGAGGTCCAGGGGAGCTGTGATGGATGGAAGTCTTAGAAAAGGGGGGCAGATTCCATGGTGAAGCGGAATGGGGTCCTCCAAGAGCCTTACTGCCATCCAGCCAACTGTGCAGGAGAGGAGGGCGGCACACCTGGCTCCCTAAATAAACACAGTCACAAAAGGAGATTATAGGGGAGCCAATATAGATATATATATACATTTAACCTTAGCCTGAAATATCTGCATCTCAAATTCACATCATTCCTAACCATCTATATATTATTGTATCTGCTTGTTAACGAAAATCGGTTAATTCGCTTTGATTCTATGTACGCCCTGAGCCCTAATTTAGAGTTATATACGCGTGAAATTATCCTTCACTTTGCGCATTCGATTGCGCTAAATTATTAAGTATGGAGATGTAATTAAACTGTGCCGTTACTTAACCTCCTGTCTGAAACTAAATAGCCCAAAGTTGCCGGGTTTAATTTAACGGGATATAGAAAAATCATGAATATTTCAGGTCTGCAGTTAACCCCCCCCCCCCCGAAATGGTTACATATTGCAACCATATAAATTGTCTCCAAATTAGTAATATCTCGTCCTATCGTTTTCAGGGCGTTATAGACTTTTTAAGCTAATGTTTTATATATCAAACATAAATGTTCGATTAAATTATATATATATATATAATTTTAAATCTATTAATATGTATAGATGGATATTAATTGACTATATAATAAATCAATATATATAGAGAGAGCGAGAGAGAGAGAGATGGATTTTACTTGACTATATTATAAATCAATTAATATCTATAGATTGATAATAATTGACTATATATTTATATATATATATATATATATATATATATAATGTATAATAGTCACTACATAGTTTCTAATGAAATGGAGAGATCCTCTGTGTGCAACAGGTAAGAACCCAAGAAAGGAAGAGGAGGAGATAAGATATCTAGACAAACAAAACTAGCGCAGGAAAAAATCCCAAATGTGTGAAAATACTAGACATACTCTATGTTTTTGTTCCAAGTGTACTCAGCAGGTTTGTGAACCAGATTTATATTATGAGCAACAGGTCATTGGATTCAAAGAGAAAACTGCATACTGATAGCAGCGGTCACTGTGACACTTGGATATACTCAGGGTGCCTAGACTAATATTTGTAAAGTGTATGGGTCAAATAAATGCACTGCGGAAGTCTCAAAACAATGCGCTGTATAGCAATGCTTCGCTTTTCGCCTGAATTACCCTGATGATGGATGGATGGATGGATAGATAGATAGATAGATAGATAGATAGATAGATAGATAGATAGATCTGATATAATTAAATAAAATAAATAAAACAAATTAAAATTAAAAATAAAATAAAACAGGATTGTTTTTTGGAATTTTGGATGAAATATAGAATTATGTAAATAGTTTAAAATCACCGGCGTGGCTATGTGTAAACTTAATAAATAAGGTGCGTGTATGTATATATATATATATATATATATCATGTGGTCTGCTTTAGCTGAGAATACAGGTATGCTATTCCTATCGCAGAATGTGTGTTCGGAGGGCAATGATCTGTAGTGTCAGGCGGTAACCCCCCAGGTGCACTTACCGTGGTGGGCTGATGGGTATCTCTGCACCGCTCGGACTGAGTTGCCGTAGTATGCCGGGACGTGGTTTCCTTGGCTGTCGATGTTGAAGAGCACATCCACTTCTTCGGCCAGAGGGTACTGAGAGGGGTCCATGTAGGTGTGTCCCAGCGCGTGGTGATGGGAGTCGGGGTGCTGTCCATTTAATACGGCTGGGTGATGGTGACTGACCCACCGAGGCTGGTCTGCAGTGACCTCCATCATAAAGTCCCAAATCTAGACGCTGCAGTTAGCGAAGTTCTTAATGCGCTCCAAATCCACGCAAATATCAAAGTATTAAGTCCAACGAGGAAAAGGAGAACCAAATCCAATGACGGTTATCACCTATAAGGAAGAGAACAGTGACTTAGGAAGCACCTTTCAAACAGCAATGAAATGCAGTTGGCGAAGTTCTGTTAGAAGGAGACCGGTGTGCGCGCTGATCTGTCCGATGTCACCTTAGCGGTGCCACCTTGTGAACTGAAGGACCTCCTGGAGTGACTGAAGTCTCATACTCAAAAAAGTTCAGCTAAAAAAAAAACCTACAAAAGCTGGAGGGAAGGAGGTGTGCGATCCAAGGAGAGGGAGTTCAGACTGAGCGATCGGATCTTGGCTTTTTCTCCCTCTATGTGTTTTTTTTTTTTTTTTTTTTTTTTTACAGTGAAGGCATTCTTTCTGAAAGTAGCAGGATGGCGCCAGGCGGCTCAATGCTTGCAGACAGCTGTGGCGAGACGCAACTTAAGGAGGGTTCCACTGTCATCAGGACTTGAGGGGAGGGGATTGTCACAGGGAGGGAATAGGACACCCTACCTCAGCCCCTCCCCTCCTCATTGTCTCCCCTCCACCTCAAACAAGAGCTGGGGGTACATTACTATTTACAAAATCATTACAAAATACACAAGCACTCAAACACATGTGTTCCTATATATATATATATACACACACACAAATATAAATATATATATATATATATATATATATATATAAACACACAAACTGCAAACCGTATACATATATATATATATATATATATACAGTTTGCAGTTTGTGTGTTTATATATATATTTATATTTGTGTATTTGTGGATATATATATATACACACTAATATAAATATATATATATATATAGCAAAATTATACAAACTTCAAACTGTATATATATATGTATATATTTTATATATATAAAATATAATATAAAAATTCTATATAATTCTATATGTAGAGATTATTTTGTTTCAATTTTTTATTGAAAACAAAATTGATATGTATATCATATGTATGTATATATATATAATATATATGATATTATATATATGTATATCTATATATATATATATATAGATAGACAAATATATATATATATATATATATATATATATACAGGTATCGCTCTTAATTCGCTATAGCTTAACTTGGTGTGTAACTGTAAAATATTTGGCTTGTCCCCACTTGGTTTTCGACAAGAGCAGGTATGGAAATTTAGAGATAAAAGATAAATCACAATTCGAGAGAGAGATGTTGTAGAAATCGGTTTAGAAAGTAACATTTAACAGAAATGTACGAAATATATCTGTATGGTTTCTTTAAAACCGATAAATTTCCTAAGTAGATGTCTGATAAATCGTAAGCAGATCACTCCATAAATGTGTATCCACGAACTTTTATTGAGAAGATATTACAGGTCCCATCCTACAGGAGTTACTGAGAATCGATGTAATATAATTTCCCTGGCTGATGCATCATTCTCCTTATTAATATCTTACATGCTTTTTCCACGTATTGCGGAGGTACACTACACAGTCGTATTTTTTTTGAAAGGTGGGGGTAAGAACTATTACAGAATAAACCGGTTCTGAGTATTGTGCTGCGGGTTAGCGATTGGCTGGAAAGTACAGGTCGGTAACCCTCCTGTTGCTCAGTGCGTTGAGTTACTGCGCCCCCTAGCGGTGAATTAATGGCACGCTGAAATCGTTCGGGATATATTGTAACCCACCCGGGCAGCAGGCGCTCCTAGCAGGGCACTTAACCCGGGTGCGGTGGAGGGGTGTATACATTAATCCATGCTGACTCCAGCTTAGTCGTGGCTCATATATGTTTATTGTGTAAATGAATACATTCATAAAGTCCATCAATTATAATTCTGGCTATTTGACTGTGTAGCTTGCCCTCTGCCCCATTTAAACTCTTCTGTAGCTTTGACTTCTATCTCCCCCTACAAGTAATTCCCCTCCAAGTTTTGCTCTGTCCATCTCCTCTCTTTTTTTCCTCATCTCCCTCTATCAGAATTCTACCGTCACCTTCTAACTTTTCCCACCATACATTATTTCTAGATCCCTGCCAAAGTCATTCTCATTGTAGATTTAGTTTCCCTCTCTTCTCACTCTTCTTTCTCTCCCATCACACGCACTAGTTTATTTTTCCATCCGATCATGGTTCTGCAGAAAACTATTCATTTCACTTTCCAGATTTCCACCCACAAGTTCCTTCCTACTGACACTGTAATGTATATATCACTATATATTAAATTGATCATATGGCACTCTGGCTTTCTAAATCAGATAAGCATTCATTTAATGAACCCTGGATGCTCGGTTCATGCATAAATAATATCTCACATCCCTCGCAGGGTTTTTTTTTCCTGAGTGCTCCAAACGTAATTCTTAGCAAATGATTTTCAGTGCCCTAACTATATATATAATGACGTATACACTGGATGTAGATCATATATCACTTTTTTGGTTAGGAAGCTGTAATGTTTTGTTTTTTTCTATTGTTTTATACGATGTGGAAGAAGAATTACAGATCATTTCATTGCTTAAATGTGAGCAGAGAAAGATGGAAACAGGTACGATATATAAATAAGATATATTGTTACAATATGAATCATCTCCTTTGGATATCACATATACATAAGGGAACTTGATCCTATATGTATCGAATTCTGTCCGTATATATTTATTGGAAATCTTCTATATACAATGTTTCACAACAATTACAAATACAAGCTCACACGGAGAACAAACACTTGATGGTAAATTACCCCCAGAGAGCTAATAGCAATATCTTTATGTGTATCGTGTCAAAATGCTAAGCAATGAATAGGAAATTACATGGTTAATTACATTAATAAATAGCTGATATGTGATGCCAATGACTGGGTATTTACATCCAATATGTAGATAGATAAATATACATTGATGAATATATGTACATACACATATTCTATATATATGCTATACATTTTATAGTATATGTGCTGATTGTGTCAGCCATGGGATCTAGAAAGAGATGGGATTCTGGAGTTGCAGTGTCCAGTTCCCAGCCTGTCCTCCCCAATTTAGGAATGGGAGGTTGCTCTTTTGATGCTATGCATTGCCCTGCACTGGCCAGTCTGGCCGACGCCAGGAACCGTGACGTCACGCCACAAGTAAACATCCAGAAATGAAGCCAAGGGAACTTTATTATATTAGCACTGGCAGAGAGAAAAGCCCACTAATCCGGGTCATCTATTTTGCACGCTTGCCTTTTCTAAACAGCTGGCTGGCAGGGCAATGATCCTAATAGCCGCTAGATTGCCAGTAACAGCACGGTTGTGAGCACCACTAGCACTGAGTGCTCCCCTCTACTACGAGTGACGCTTGAATGGAATTCGTTTTGCGTCAAAAGCTGCCGTTCCCATAGTTTATCTGTTCAGTCCCGTTTGTGACTTACTGATTGACCTCGCGTGAGTCACTGCAGCTTTAGCTCGCTAATACTCAGATCGCTTTAAAGAGCCCAAAACCATTGAACATGTCACTCTTTAGTCTGCCCAAGGCTGTCTCTTGACTGTTTACGTAAGAGCGTCCGATAACAATACAAGGGGTATTGCTAAATATCATTACAGCGCCGTTTATACAATCCCGACACCCTTTGGGTTGAACATTTTTTTTCACGTTTGTCCTAGAAAAATAAAACCAACCCAAAATTAAAAAACAAAAGCTACCGTAAGATTGGAGCGCGTCCAGAAATTCCCATGAAACAATGAATCCTGGCAGTTTGATTGGTTTATCTAAGAAAGGAAGAAGTTAATAATGGAACTTGGATCGCCGTTAACGAGAACAGAAAACGCTGCAACGAATAAAGGGGTTGACTCTTCAAGTACCAGCCGTTTTGTGATGATAGTGATAGAACGATAGATATCTAGATGATATTGATAAGTGTTGCTGGGTCCAAGAGAGGGTCAGATGATGAAGATGGTGGTGAAGATGTAGAAGGGAGAGCTGTAGGCTGGAATCCGATGAGCACTTACCCGCTGGGCAATGTGACCATTGAACCCACCCCACCCGCTCCTAATTGACACGACTAATAGACGCCTTTGTTTGGGCAATTAGCAAAAACAATAGTAGAGAAAAGGGGCGTTTAATTTGGTTTGAAGTGGAGAGACAGAGCTCCGAGATCCCCGCTGATTGTGTATGTATTCACGCTGAGAGCTAACTGGCCACAAGGCCCAGGGGGTTAACACGGCATGGCAGACAGGAGGGTGAAGCAGAGCTGTGGGGTGACTTGTCACACAGAGATCCTCATGATATCCCACCCAGGGAGCCTGCAGCCCTGGGTGGGGAGAAATGACCGTTTAACCCAGACGTGTCTTTAAATCAAAGAAATAATGTCCAACAACAACCTATTCCTGGGATTTAAATGTGAGGCTATGCAAACTCTGTCTGCAGAGGATTACAACCCTTATCTAGCCCAATCGCAGACTATGGAGCCCTTAGGAGAGCAGCTGGATTTGGGGTTTCTCTTTCCCGGATCATAAATCCAGTAAAATATCAGTCGTACAAATTAAAGAATTCTTGTTATAGGGATATCTGCAGGCAATCGCTGGGCTTTTTGTGTCTCTCCTTATAGTATCTGGTTTTTGAATCATAAACTAAATAACAGAAAACTTAAAAAAAAAACTGTATTCACAATTATTAGATTCCAATTAGACTAATTTTCTAATTTGTGGAAAGGGTCATGATAACCCAGGAATGTGTCCTGTGTGAGGCGATCACTGGGCTGGAGATATGACCCAAAAAAGATCAATTGAGATTAAGATTGAGAGCGCCTTTGTGTACGTGAAAAATGGACATTTATTCGGGTCCTTTTCCAAAAAAAAGAAGATCCAAGCCTGAAACACTCGTGGTTTCTGATAAACTAGTTATCTTTTCTCTATTCAAATTTGCCCTCCTCCCTGGGGCAAACACCAAATTGCTGGAGACAGCCTGTGAATAACCGGCTCACAGTGGGAACGTTTTAGCGATCGGCGAGATAAAGCGCAATTTTATTTGCACGTCCTCATCTCCAGCATTCGAAGGGTTATTTATTTCTCAGGAAATGAAAATGACGTCAGCCTTACGCCATGTGTATTCAAGAAACGAATCCCGATTCCTAGCGATAGCTTTCAAGCCCATATAAGCCTAACAGCATCCGCGAGTAATGAAGAGCAGTAGTTGGATTACAGCGAAGTTACAAAGCAAGGGTCAGAAACATCAAGCAACAGGAAGTCAACAGAACTGCTCACTTGAAACAATGGAGCCCAACAGATCTAGAGTGAATTGTTTGAGTTCGATAGTCTTTTGAAGTAAAGGACTCACGTGGCCAGAGGTTTCTTCTACACCTGGTCTGAATTTCCATGTGTCCCCTTGTTGGGGGCTGTAGATGAAACCCCTTGAATACCACCGAGTTAAAGAGATCGTGGCAGGATTAGGTTACGTTTGATTTAACAGGGTCCTGTGGTAGTACAGGTAAAGCTGTATAAACAGCCCTGGGCTGAGTATCCAAGGGTTATAGAGAGGACACGGCCCGGGGCAGAGCTCAGAATACTTTCCTATGTAAAACAACTTCTGTTCAGCCTAAATAGGAAAATAGAGGATAATTGTGCACACAGAGAGCAGCCCAGATTGGGGTGCACCCCCCTTTAACACTGACTGACCGATGGGTGAATAGCTTTATAGTGGATTGTTCTCCCCTCTGTCACTTAAACAGTTAATGAAAATGCTGATCTTGGCAGTTCACGGTTCCAGGTCTCAAAGCAGACCCGGGCTGGAAACTTACAGGAGCATTTTCTGCGCGTCTAAAATGTGGACGGTAGCCGGGAACTGGGAATAAGATCTTCAGGACAGGGCATAATAAATCTTATTTATTTTAATTTACCGTTATTGTTTTTTAAGCTTGATTAATTATAAATCGTATTATTATTAACATTGTTGGATCCCTTTTTCCTGTTCATTTGAATAAGTTATTTATGACACGAATGGAAAACGGATTATAGGTATTTTGTCTGCCTCTAGCTGAGACTAAATGTGTTTTAGTTAAATGTCTCCAGAGGCCATTGAGAACAGCTCAACTGCCACATTTCTCCACTTGAATGTAAACATTTAACATCCAAGCCCTTGACTATCACATGCCTATATCCAGGACTGGACAGGGGGAGAGCAGCCCAGCAGTGTAGTGCAGGTGATAACATGGGGTGATCTCTGGTACAGAACCATTTGGGGGGCTCATCTCTCTCAAATGATTTCATAATAGCTGTAGTAGCTCATAGTACAGCGATATCAAGCACAATAGATTCCTGGCGGTGTGACTGACGCCTAGCCAGTCTTTCTTTATGGTGTAGGAAGGAATTGCACGATTAACCCTTTAAAGCTTAAAAAAAACAAGTGAATGGGTTTCAATTACATTATCTGTAACTGAATGTCATATAATAGCCAACTTAAAGGTTCATGACACAGTTTGAAGAATGTAAAATGATTGGCTAAAATTGAGGGGTGTAATGCATCCCCTGATTTCTCTGAAACCTTACCCATTGTATATCAATCGCTTTAACGATTCATAGAGCCTCAATCCGGTTAACAGCCAAGATGAGCACCCACTGATCAGAATATTACTGCAGATAAGAAGCCGTGGGCACATCTAGTCTGCCCATTTCCCTGTCCCAAAAATCACAAAGCTCTAATGCCTGCAATAATACTTAAGTGGATGAACCGGGATTAAAGGTGTTTTTTACACGCGTGTGTACTTACGTGTATTTTATACCTACACAGTAAACCCTAGTATGCAATAGGTACCTATACATAGAAGGTATATAGTACAGTCCCCCTGGCATTATTGGCATACAGTCCTCTGGTACCCGGCCATGACACTATTTCTCACAATATATATAACATTATCTTTCTAAGAATCTCTGTGAACCGATGCTTCATAGATTAAACCAGAAAGATAATAATAATTCCACCGAAAGGACACAAAATCAACACGAATGGAGCTGCAAGACCTACGCACTTACTGCATTTCTGAACAGCATGTGGTTTCTGCCACAGATTGTATGTCTCGATATCAAAACTGGTTATAAAATGAATACACAAAAAAATTAAAATTTAACAAAGTAGAAACCCATTTTACAGCTCAAAAGGCGAGACGTTAAACGAAATACTTAGTAGATCGCAATATTCGTGTCTGTCTATCTATCTATCTATCTATCTATCTATCTTTCTATATATCGTGTATCAATCCAATAATACAAACTCAAGAATTAATAGCAAATATTTCCTCTTTACGCGTCAAGTTAGAACTTGCTTAGGTTGAACTGCATGACGCGTTAAGTATATAGGTGTAATGCATATTTAACCTCTGATCCCCTGCAATACATCATGGCTCTTTGCTGCTGGTCATGTACATCCACCTTACAAGGCTGGACAGAGAGATGAATGGTTTGGTGTAGGAAATATAACTATCTGTCATTCTCAATATCATATAATTCCATCAGCTAAATTAAAAAAAAATATCTATTCATTTATTATTGAATAATATAATGAATATTGTTTTTGAAATATGTAACTGATCTTAAGAATCAGATTAATGAACTAAAACTATGAATTGCTGATTTTACATTATATAATGTGTCTGTTGGTCTGTATG
The DNA here is from genome assembly GCA_029215755.1 of Spea hammondii. Taxonomy (NCBI): domain Eukaryota; kingdom Metazoa; phylum Chordata; class Amphibia; order Anura; family Pelobatidae; genus Spea; species Spea hammondii. Next base: position 71,237,132 of record JARDYJ010000004.1, read on the forward strand.
TATCGAAACGTATCAAATCTTTCTCCCTGAATATATATACATATAAATACGTCTAAAATTATAGATACAGTTCTAAAATATTGATGTATAGAAAAATACAATTAGATTAGAATATAATAATTTAGAAGAAAACTGTAATTTTATAAATTACCATTTATTTCTAAAATGTATCTTTTTTAGGGGAAGATTGTTAAAATAAATACAATTACCCCTTAGTCTTTGTAGTATGGGCCTTTTTATTTTTTTTTATTTTTTATCTGTCTTGGGAACAGACAACCAGCTACACCCAGCTGATTAACACCGCGACACATAATGAAGAGGCAATTGGAAAGGTATAATTTACACTAAGGATCGGAGAGCAGATCATTCATACAGCTGGACATTTCCCAAACCTGCCCTCCCTAACAGCCGCCAAATCTAATAATACCCCCTTTTTACTTGCTTCAACCATTTTAAAGAATACCATTCTAATTGCTCCAAACAGTTCCATTTTCCACTTAAACCGCTGTACATCAGTGCAAATTGAATCCAAACACCCACCATAGTCTGATCTTGCAGATTTGGGTTTTTGTCGGAAGGGCTCGTGATGTATGCATATTTTAACATAACATGCATTACCCTAGAGCTAGTAACATTATAATACTGCAGCCCACACAAGAATATTATTTACAGGAAAATCTGGAATAAAATGTTAACCCTCAGAGTGCCAGAGATCTTTTGAACAAAGCATTCTCCTGCCTTAGAAGGGGTTAAAATCCATAGTCTCCCCTCTTGTGCCCTTACTGGTGCTGTGGAAATCAGAGCTCAATGGAAAACCATTTCAAGCTCAGTCAAAATAAGTAAAAATCCTTAAAATGACTAAACCGACTAGATAGCAATAACAGGCGAGTTATAGGTTACCCTAGACGCATGCTGTCCCTTTAAGGCAAACATCACATTCTAATTCTCTCCACGTGGAAGGAAAGGCTGCAGAAATGCAGAAGGAGAAAGAATGGTATATTTACTGACCTGCTCAGCTCAGACTTGGCAGCTGCTTCATATATATTTTTTTCCTCTTCTATCTGTGATCTCTTGAAGATCTGAAGCAGAAGTGACAGACAGATTGCACTGGTTATGGCATTTAAAGCTCAAGTGAGAAATAAAAAATCTGCAAAATCAACCTCCTCCTACCCACCCAGAGATCTGACCTTCTACTGGAGGAAAAGATCTCAACTCTTCCGGGTTGGAAAAACGGGCAAATCCACAATTTTAACTGCAATATAAGCTTTTTCTTTGGCAAATTACACAAAAATCACCATCCATAAACACACTGATGCTTGATCGTTAAACCATTATAATGCCATTTAACCAAACTAACAAGAGCTGTCACAGAGCAAGCAGGGTGCTTACAGCTAGAAATGCTACGCTTTTTAATCCCATCAAATAAAAGCTACTAAGACATATAGAAATATCATTTCAAGGAAACACCTTCAAGACAGCTCACCGGTCTATTTTCCGTATAAATAGCTACATTATTATTGTTATTATTATTGTTGTTAATAATTCCATGTGGCTTAAACAATGTAAAAACATGAATCAAAATACTGAAAATATTATCTAACCTGGACACGATCTAACGATGTCAACACGGACAGGACATGCAGGGGAAAAAAAGGACTCAAAGGCATGTATATGTATATATATATATATATATATACATATATATATATATATATATTTATTTTATTTTTTATTTATTTATTTATTTATAGACGCATGTATATTCTAATCTGAATGAGAGCAACAGTATTGATTTGCGCACCAAAAAAAACCTGATTTTAGAAAATTCAGTAAAACCCTATTGATCGTAATTTTAGGGTGACAGACGTCACACCTGTAGGGTGATCAATCAACTATGAGCATTTCCAGCATTGTGTTATCGCTGCGTTATTTAAATTTCATTACCAAAGACAATGATGTACAGAACTGTGTTTAAACCTCAGGATCTGTTGTATCGGTTCAACGTTGCGATCGCATAAAAATATCACAAATACTATAATGTATCGACAGAAAATAAATGAGGTATAAATAAAATGAACCAAAGTAACAAAATATTGTATCATTTAAATAAAGAAAATGTATCGTGGTCATCATAACTGATGATTAGTTCCTTGGCAGCTCTAAAATGCAGAAATTGGTTTCTGCACAATTAAAACTGTAGCCCTATCTGCTGCCAAGACAAGGAGCCATTACCAAATACCACCGTGACTTGGTACCCAGTGACTGCATTGTGGTATATCATAATATAACATATAATATGACATATCAACATAATTGGTAAGTGATATCTTAAACATATATTGGTGTGCACATGGTAATACTGAATGTTAAATGCGAAACATTTTAAGATATTAAAGATAGAGAGTAGAAAAAATATTACCTGCAGTTTTCTGATCTGGATCCAGTCTAGAGCCCAGGGACCCCCAAATACCAAAACATACAGGGGTTCTGCCCTGTAGCCAGGGACGGTGATGTATTACCAAGGATCAGAGGTTTGCAAGTTCAAGCCCGAAAGATAGCTGGGGTTATGAGCTGGTTAGCACACTCCATTTAGCTGCTAGCATTTAACAAATAACAACACCCCCACCTTCAGGAGACAGCAGCAAAAATAAATGGAGACACTGTGTTCTCTCCAGCTCACAGGGGATCTTTATGCACATATTCATAAACTAATTCTGAAGCAATAGGCTAATCTCGCATGGGTTCCAGTGTATTTATTGGGGTCTACAATATATTTGTTATGTTAGCCCAGCCCCCCATTGATAACTACCCTCACACAGATAGATACAGTCTCTTTTGGGTTCTGTCTCTGCCAAGACTGACAGGTGTCCAAATTTGTTATAAGTACCAAGAATATCAGAGCCTGTTTCAGTTTAGGACCCTCTGATCAAGAAAATGTGCATTGATACTAATTTCTGAGGAGTGGCCGCTAATTAGTACACAGCGTAGTCACTTTTTTTTCTTTTTTTTTTGTTATGCTCTATTAATGTCACTAGGCATTTTTAGGGTATTCACTGACCAGATTAATGGGATTTTTTTTAAAATTACATTACAATAATATCTTTAATATACCATACATAATTGGTAGGTTAAAAATAGCAATGAAAATATTGTTTTAATAAGAGAGCGATTTATAATGATTCTGTAGGTAATTAGGGAATTAAATTCGATTTTACCGTAAAAAGTAAAATGAATAATATCACTCTAGAAACAAAAAAAATGAATAAAGCTCTGACTGGCACTGCTAATGAGCATAATCGATGATGACCTCAATATTCTAGAATTTGTATGTACACAATTTAGTTTCACATTTATTTCTGCAATAATATAATTCGATAAATGTCTGTGAATGTAAACTGGGCACCTGGAGTGTATTTGATTTTCCAGGGACAGCTGTAAATGCGAGGTGCTGGGAGGAAGAAAGTTGCTATCGGTCGCGATGTTTAATAAATCAGTGTAATGGATCGCTATGGAGCACGTTAAACGCCTGCTTTCTGCTGACGTTGGGAAGGCATCTCACACTTTCTTAGGTGACTCGTTGTGCAGTGAAATGTAATCTGATCACACCAATCCTATCGTTAGAAAACAAATTCAATTAAGGTAATAAATTAAAGATAATTAGGCAGCAAACGAGTCTATACAAAAAAAGAGAAGCGTTTGTTTTTTTTCCGATGCCAAGATAGTCTAAACCCTGTCTTAAAATGCTTATAAGATATTTGGGTTAAGGAAGTGCCAGTGTGATCAGAAGTCCTGGGAGGGAGGTGTCACCTGCCACCCTGTACATAGGAGGCCGGTTGAAGTGGATGTGGATTTGGTGGCCATTGTGTGTTTGTGTTGAATGAAATGATGCCACGCACGTGATCGCGTTTATTTAATGGTAATCAGGAGGGGATACACACTTATTATTGTGCCTCTCATTCAGCCATTGCTTCTGAAGAACACATCGCTTGTGTGTCTAATTTACTAGTAAACTGTCTCACTCGGATGCGTAGTGAAATCAATTAACGCATCTGTATATAGCGCCCGGTATTATTTAGATGGAATAGAACGTTTAAACATGCACACGTGATATATGTGTATATAAATATATACATAAATATCTATATAAATGGCGACGTAAAGAAATGGGATATATATATATATATATATATACTCATTCCATTCTTTATGCATATGTGTATATATATATATGTATATATATATATATATATATATATACATATATATGTATATATACATATATATATATATATATATACTCAACCCATTTCTTTATGTCTCTCTCTCTCTCTCTCTCTCTCTATATATATATATATATATATATATACACATATATACACATACATACATATCCCATATCTCCATGTCCTCATTTATATAGATATATATACACGAAGAAATGGGATGGGGATACCGAATAATATACATGGCCGCTTGCATTAAGAGTTCGTTCCTACACAGTCCATTCTAAAATGCGATAGAAATACACATCAGTCTTAGGCATTAGTCCGCGTTCAAATACACAATGGAAAAAAGAAAAACGAAATAAATGCTTGATTCATTTTGATTCTACTGACATCGAGTTTCGCCTAGTTATAAAAATAAAAACATGTAAAGATTTTATTGTATGATATTGCATACACGTATATACACGTGTGTGTGTGAGTTCAGTTTCAGATATAATTATTTAGATTTAATCAACCTCTTAATAAAGTGATCTGGATGCTTTGAGGTATTTAAACACAGCTCCTGTTTGCCCTGTTACATCACTCGCAGAACCCAAAGCCAGCCTTCCATTCCAAGTGACAATGGCCAAAGCCACCAAATCACACAGCCTCAGAGCATTAAATAACATGTCTGATCCTGCACATTTATATCAATTATGCATAATGAAAAGTGTATGAAAAATAAAAAAACGTGGATTTTTTTTAATTAAATCTTCCAGTGGATATAATAACATGGAAGTGATTTTTCATTCGGTTCCTTTCTGCTTGCTGGTGTTTTATGGCATTTTCCCTGTCTCTGACTTTATTTTAAAATATTAGGCGAGGTGGAGAATTATAAATGACTGTGTCCTTATCTGTGCTGCTCACATAACCAGGATCAGAGGAGCTGATTAAGGAAGGAGTCACAGGCAACGGTGGATTCATAATGATTTGGAATAATGAATTCTTATCTGTGCGTTCCAGATTATCAGCCTTTCAGCTCCCAATGTTTTGTTACATGGGATAATTTATTGCATCTAATACATCACAATGAATCTGATGGTGGAGAAGTGATGGCCAATGTATTTTTTTTCTTTCTTAAAAAAAAATAAAGGAGTCCTTATATTTTTTTTATTTAGGGGCGAAAAAAAAGGTTTTTAGAGTATTCATAAAAAAATAAATACTATTCAGATCTTGCAATGGTCTAGGTATATCAATGCTCAATTACAGACCTGACATAGTTCTCTCTAATTAGTGGGTCAATTTCAAAATGAAATTAACAAAATCGACCTGAATCCTACACTCAAGATCCCATTTTGTTTCTGTATTATTTAAATTGGACATATTATAATCTGTCACACATAAAGGAGAAATACAAAAATATAATATATATATACATATATATAATTATATATTAATATATATATAATTATAGATAATAGCAAATATACATAATAGCGAATGAACCGCTTTATTAATCATGCCACATGCCTTTAATTATAAGTATATTGCATTTTGTTTTAATCTATAAATATCTCAGTTTAATTTTTGTTGACTTTGTTGTATTTATTTGTTGATTTTTCGTGTTGTGAATTTATTTGAAACCATCATAAAAAAACGTCATACAAAGCGGATTTATTTTAAATGCAGGATTTTATGCTCATTTATGCACGAATTGACGGATTAGGCATTTCTAGGATGGCTGTGTTTGTCTTGTGAGTCACAGAACACGAATTGTTACCAAGTGCCGACCGTAAATGTCTAAGGACCAAGATATGGATGTGGGGGATAAACTATCTTTTTATTTTTTGGAGTACAGATTAGGGTGTTTTGTGTCCAGCCAGGAACTGAATATCTCGATGCTTGTCGTTTCTAGTTCTGGAGACAGGAGAGAGTAAAATCTTTTTTTTTCGGCTGAAGCCTAAATACTGTATCACATGAAATGCACTTTTTCTCATTTTCAATAAACTTGAATTTCAGCACCTTTTAGCACTTGCCAGATAATCTAGATCCAGTTCTATTTACATCCATAGTGTCTGATGCCGAAACGTGCATGAGCTTGGATTTATCCCCTCTTATCTTCCAAAGGCTTGAGTGGCATCATTAGCAAGGCTCATTTACCTGTTCTAGAACAAGGCTTTGTATTTATGTGGATATAGGAATGACTAATGAATTTGGAAACAATATTGTTCATAGAAAGTCTGATAGTAGTCCAAAGAGCTCACAGTCTACTAATTGCCAGCAACATTTCTATATATTTCTATAGTATCTCAAAACTGAGATCTACCCTTAATTTCAAAAGTTCCTCCACCTGGTGGTCTCTAAGAAGTAGGCACTGCCCAAGCATGTCAAAATGCACTCTCTTGTAGGAGTAGCACAAGGGCAAGGGGGGGTGTCTGTATCATCAATGATTTAGACTACCAAGGATAGCACCCATAGCAGTGATAAGAACCCCTGCCACAGAGCCAGGGCTACAGATTTAAACTTCTGAATGCTAGATACAGTAACTAAAAATAAAACCAGTAGACAAAAACAAGGTAGTGCCCTGAATGCCATGCCAGCAGGCTTACAATTTAAGGATCTATTTAGGAAATCTATTTGGAGCCTATATGATCAGAATCTCATTTATACACGTGTTGGTTTGCCTGTAAAAGTATATTTGTATATGTTATTAGAAAAATCAACAAAATAGATTATTTTAAAAAGGTTGCAATAAACATTATGTCTGCATGTGGATGTTATTTATGGAAGAAAGTGCAAAGCCAATTGCAGATTTTGTTTTATAGGCAACCATGCTAAAATGTTACGACATGCAATATTTTATGTTCCATAAACTAGTCTCAAAGATCACCTTCTAATAGTGGGTAGGTGGGGCATGCTTCTCAGTATGCATTCAAATATATTGTTTTTGTCCAAAAAATAGCAATTTCTAATTTGCTTTTGTTATATTGTCTTTCACCTGTAGACATGGAAGAATAAACTAGTTAGTCCTGATTGGCCTGCTTTTTTATTTAGGAATAATATTTAGGAATAACCTTCCACATATATTGAATGTAACATTTTAAAGTCTAAGCAAGGACTATTTTGAAAGAGCTGATAAAGTAAATAATGTACACTAATGATACATGGTATAAACCAAAACAGATTTCCTATTGTACAGTTTTGGAGACTATATCCCCAGAATATGAATACAGTGCTATGAAAAAGCATTTGTCCCATTCCTGATTTCTTGTACTACTGCTTATTTGTCACACTTAAATATTTCAGGTCACCAAGTAATTTTAATACAAGACAAAGACAAGAGTAGACACAAAATGCAATGGGTAAATTATTATTTCATTTATTGAAGGTAAACAGTTAATCAAAACCTATAGATTCAAGGTAGGACTTTGACTAGGCCAGTCCAAAATCTTCATTGGGGGTCATCAAAATGCTTTTTGACAAATGTGAGACAAGCCTTTGTAGGTTTTTTTGGTCAGCAGTGGTTTTCGCCTTGCTATTCTCCCATGGATGACATTTTTGCCCAGTCTCTTGTGAAATTGTAAATACTGAGGCAAGTGAGACTTGTAGTTCTTTATATGTTAATCTGAGTTCTTTTGTGACCTCCTGGATGAGTCTTCAATGTGCTCTTGTAGGAATTTTGGTAGGCCAACGACTCTTGGGAATGTTCAACACCGCACTTTTTGTAGATAATGACTCTCACGATGGTTTGCTGGAGTCCCAGAGCCTTAGAAATGGCTTTCCAGACTGATAGATGTCTATGACTAAGTTTCTCATCTGTCCTTGAATTTCTTTAGATTGCCACATCATGTGTTGCATTTTGAGACCCTACTTCACTTTGCAAGACAGGATCTATTTAATTGATGTTTAGATCCAACAAAACTGGTCATGATCATGTCTGGGTGTGTCTAGTGAAATTTAACATAACAAGTTGACTTACAGAAACAACCAGTGAGGAGGTCCCTGCTCAAACAAGCTTACAATCTAGAGGGAGTTAGGGTGTATTACACAAAAGGTAGAAGAAACACATCCATGCTCATACATAAGCATTCATGCTCACAAACACACACATACATCCGTGCTCACACACATGTCCATGCTCACACACACAAGCATTTACATAGACATGCTGACACACACTTATATGTACACATCCATGCTCACACATACACACCCATGTTTACAGAAACCTACACATACACATCCATGCTCTCACACACTTACACATATACATCAATGCTTACACAGACACATTCATGCTCAAACACACATACACCATGCTCACACATTTACTCATACACATTCATGCTCAACACACACTTAACCATACACATCCATCCTCACAAATTTACACATACACATTCATGGTGACACATGCTCACACACATACACGCTCACACACAGATATTTCTTACATGTCATTATTTCCTTGAAAAACAACTTCACATCCTTTGTGGTTCCATGCCAGTATTTGGTCAAAATACAAAACAGCAAAGCATCACCCACTATGGAATCTCTGGGATTTTTACCCTTAACTCTAGGCTTCTTATGGTATTTGTTGGTCTAGATGGTTAGTGCAAAATGTGTACCCAAATTTATTTTCTTATGTTGGATTCCATAGCTCTAAGACCCCATTACAGAATGGAATATAATTCATTTTTTTAATATCTGGAGAACTAAATAGTTAATAATGTTGGGAAAATGTAAAATGTCATTTACCTGACAGATTAAATGTGACAAGCACCCAGCCTTGACAAATTTATATATAAAATCACAAACTTTTCAGGACACCCCCAGTGTTAGCAGATACATGGTTTCTGTGCACACATATATATATATATATATAGATATATATATAGATATATAGATATATATATATATATATATATATTTATATATATATATATATTTATATAGATATATATATACACAAACCAATCTTAGGTAGAGCTGTACTGTGTTAGCTATAGAAAGAGAGAAAGAAAATTTGGTAAAGACGACACCTTTATTGGCTAACTGACATATAATGGATTGCAAACTTTCGAGACTATCTAGGTCTCTTCTTTAGGCATATCTTAACATCCAGACAATTATTCCTCCTAATTAAGTTATTACTTCCCTATTGTTAAGTTGCTAACCATAGTTGATTGATACAGGTGTAGGGAGTTGAGATAAGTTGAAGACAGGGAGCTGATTATCAATGCTAGTTTTGCCTCCTTTTGTCACAAGATCCTGCAACCATGAGCTGAAATAGTCCCCTTTAAGTCAGATATCTGCAAAATAATTAGGTCAAAATTAATTTTAAAAAAAAGTTAATTAGCTGGGTTTATCTTATGACTTAATATTACCCAAATTCTACAGAACATTTTAGATCCATTCATGTAACACATTTCCCTTAAGGTACATGCAAGGCTGTCCTTAGGCAGGGGCAAGTAGGGCTCCTGTTCCAGCCCAAAAAACATATGGGCACACCTGGGTACAGTTGAATTTAAGCATACTAATTACACCCAAACCCTCCACAAAAAAATCTTTAATTGTGCAAATTAAGGAAATGTTAATTGTTATATAAAAGAGTGTAAAGTGGAACTTTAATACAAAGCACTTACCAACATTTCCAAGGTATCATTAGGCAACAGTCCTTGGTGGACAAATAGACTAGGAAAAAAACATAGAAAATGATACAAGAAGAAAGATGCATTTAAAAGTATGTTCTGATGTTTTCCAAATAGAATTGAGCTGTACCATACTCACTGTGCATATGATTTTCAGTTTTGAACCCTATAGATGATGGGGCCAACTTTAATAAAAAGTTGATTAGATGGTTTAAGGGGTTTTGTAAATCTGTGGGGTCCTAAGCAGTTGTTCCATCTTCTTATACACTAACACCATCTCAACCATTGCTAGAAAGTGGAGATCCTGTCTAGCACATCTTTAGAACAATAGAAGCCTCAATGTTCCATTTCAAACCACATAGTCACCTTCCTTATTAAGACAGTTTGTAATGCAAATTGAAATAGATCAGAGCATTTGGACCTCACAAGTACACCGAAACATGCCTTAGGGTTTAGCCTCTACCACAGGACAGTTTGGAGACCTTCTAGTGACTACCTGTACATGTGCTTTTAATGTGACAAGCACACCATGGAGTTCTACTTCTTTTCCAGTGACATAATCTGAATCTCCATCCTATTGTTTTCAATAGGTTCATAAGATTGCGCACACACACACACATTGATATATATATATATATATATATATATATATATATATATATATATTAGATCAAGCCACTCACAGGCTATGGGGAACCTGCCAGACAAACTCAAAGTCATTGAATGCATGAGGACCAAAATACTAAATTAAAGAAATAGTTTGCTATAACTCCCATTCTATCCTGTTTGACAAGCCAAACTGAGATGAGCAAACCAGTTCACCCTTCATCTTCATCTTCATATATATGGAGAGGCACACTTATCACATTAATTAACAGACATCTGTTATGATACATTTAATAACCAAGATTAATGATATCCATATCTTAAATTCAGGTATATGAAGTCAGATTAAAATCTGCCACTGGTATTAAAAAATGCTTGGTTTAAAATGAAACAAACAACTGGAAGTTATTGGCCCATTTCCCATTCCTAGATGAACATTCAATTTTGCAGAGTTATCTTCACACTTAAACTTGCTTTCTGCTTTTTTGTGCCAAGATAAATTTGCATATAATTTGCAGCTGAAATTAGCAGATGAACATCTTTTAGCTCCTCTTTGTTTCCCAGCCATTTGGTGTGGCATTGATGTGACTCTTGATCTATAATATGACAACCTCCTTTTATATCTTATCTCTGGTCATGCTGGAAGAGCTGGAGACTTCATAAAAGCCACAATGCTTACACAATGATATTTCTGTGTGCTTCAAAAGATAACAGTGCTCTGTATCCATAATGGGTAAGATATATATATTATATATATATATATATATATATACGTATATGTGTGTGTGTGTAAAGTAACTTATCGGCAACACTGTGGAAATAGTAGAACAGTGTAGTAGCATCTAGAATTACATCAAGTGCTCTTCTTCTAAAACATAAGTCCAGAATGGCTTTCAGATTGTTTTCCTAAGAAAAAATATTTCAGACCTTAATCAGTCCTTGGTCTTGTCTTAAAATCAGGATAGCTTTATGCATTCCCCATGCATGTTAAAAGTCCCTCACTGTATTCTCTAGTACTGATGGGAGGATTATATATAGGTATATAGAAATAGGTAAACAGGTTAATGCATACACTGAATTTAGGAAAAGCAGACAGTGTGGGTTAATATTTGTAATAATATCATTAATATTACTTGCAATCAATTATGTTACATTAATGGACCAAACAAGTTGGGGATCATGCTATTACTTATTCCCTTTGTCCAGACAAACTCTAGGTTTAATAACTAGAAAAAATCAGATATAAAACTACATATTGTAGATAAGCTTCTGCTAATGATAACTTTCTTGTTCTGTGATAGTCACATCTTCAGTTATTTAAACCCATGAGTGGTATTTTAACATATTGTAGGGCTACTAGATAAAAAATGTCCTTCTTACTAATTTGTAAATATATTTTCAAACTGTTACATACAATGTTTCAAATATTAAGTCCTAGAATGAAAAAAAGACAGCAGACAAATGAAAGATACATGAGTACATTCTAGATACAAAGGCATTCATATGATACTATATAAATTCAAATAAGATATATTTTATTCGCAAAAAATTGGTATGAGAATTAGCCCTCAGTATTTAAGGGGATTGCAGACTGTGCCTGAAATCAGACCAATCTCCCCATTAATTTGGGGGCATATATACTTAGTGGTGGAATAAGTCTCTTTAATGAATGGCTGTTAAAAGGAAATCAGAGAGGTTGGAAAAAAAGGCAACAGAAGAAAGGCTCGAATTTATTGCAATCTCTGGAACAAATAGCTAACATTTAACGTTTACACCCTGGCTGGAGACTTGCTGGCGCTCCAAAGACTCTTGAGCTGGGCTAAAATGTCCAGAAAGCCTTTGGAGGGAGCAAGTCTCCAGCTATCAAGTTCTCCTGATCCCCTCCTTTCATAAGGTTTTAGTTTCAGGTTGGACTTGTCCTGTGTCTGCTCTACTGCTGCGAACGTCTAAATGAGTGTCAAAGAGGCAAATATCAAATAGCAGAGAGGTCAAGGCAATTTGGTTAACTATTCTGTGTGTGCCTAGGACTCAGAGCTTGGTGGGGCTGCAGGAAGCTAGGGGAGAAGAAGAAACACATTTTTGGAAGTATGTTTTAAGATGATGGAACATGAATGAATGCCTATTCCAACTTAATATGGATCTCATGGATTCCCATTCTACTTGTTATCTTCTCAAAATAGTATTCCACTTCTGCTAGTAAGGACTATTGCATCACAATATTACATATAATACTGTAAGTAACATTATTTCACCAGTGTAGTCATCTATAGTAACTGAAAAAGAAGAAGCTTGTGTATCTTTAATTATTACTGTGCTAAAGCACCATTTATTATAGTGCTGTGTGTTAGCAAGACACCCAGGGAAAATGTATTGTTACATTCTGCTGGGCTGCTATCTCTAGATCTCGGAGGAAAATGAAAAATAATATTTACTGATTGAATAATGTCTGCAGAGTGTGTTGGTTTTTTCACTCTGTCAAGAACAAAGACTAATAGTTTGAGCTTTGCAGAGCAAGAAGTACACTAACACTGTGTGAGTGTAGGCTGAGACATATAATTGTGTTAGGGGATGTGTTAGAAGGACAAGGGTGTAGGCTATGCACCTATAGATGTACACTAAATAAATGCATACATATGCAGATAAACACACTTACATATTGTGTTTTATGTGTGTGTGTGTAAATATATATATATATATATACTGTATATTTATATATATATATATATATAAATATACAGTGTATATACATTTACACACACAAAACTATGTGTATGTATGTATGTATGCATTTATTTAGTGTATATATATATATATATACATACACTACCATTCAAATGTTTGGATGGAATATCTCCATCCTTTTGCAATTATGTTAGCACAGCTATGAAATGTCCTTGTTTTTTCCCCATGAAAAGTGACCCCAAACTTTGGAACGTTAGTATATACATACATTGTAGATAATTGGTTATTTAAATTATTTTCACTATTTCAAAGTACTCTTTTAAAAATGAGACAGTCATTATAATATGCCTGCTATTGTGTGAATCAGAATTACAAGGGTTGCAATTGCATTAAAAGAATCATTCTAACTTGATCACTTTCCGGTTACACACTAAATAAACAGGGGAGAAATTCTAACCTGAAGAAGTATAATTTCTGAGCTGATTTTGATTGACATGCTGTCCCCGGGATCATGTTTTAATCCCTTCTTCACTCAAGCCTTTTCATAACTCATTTCTCTCTGCTAGATTGGGACTCCGATGGTTGCCATGGTGATGGTGATAGCACTAAGCCATTTCCCTCTCTGCAAGGAGACCATTATTCTGCATGCATAGGCCATTTCCAACAAAGGTCGACACAAAGTCATTCACAAACAGCACGCCTTTCACTAACTTTCCCTTCCCTACAATTATTAGGTACTAGGTTAGCCTTATTGGCCCCATTACTGGGTGTCAGGAGTGAATCCTGTGTCACAGAGGGAATTAGGTGCTTGTGACACATGAGGGATATATATATATATATATATATATCTGTGTGTGTGTGTGAGAAAAAAAACCTTGCATGGTTTTACATATTAGGACATAATAACCATCACGATGTAATATGTCATGTGTTGTTGTCCATCTGAGGTTGTATTTAGCTAATTTTTAGACCTGCCAAGGAACAGCGGATTGTTATTATGTCCTGATATGTAAAACCATAGAAATCAAAGAGGGTGTACTAATATATATATATATATATATATATATATATATATATATATATATATATATAAATATGCATTTGAAAGCTTTGATGTTTAATGCCCATGGGTATATAATTTATATAAATGCATTACACTAGAATGGAAGGTCTCTCGCGGTATGCATTACTTTCAAAAGTCAAAAAATGCTGGTAAAAATTACCTTTTTTACCAATACGCTATTATTGCTCTTGAAAGATTAGCATAGTGGCTTAATGAGAAAATCAAAACTGGAATGGGAATCCACCTTAATGATAACTAAAATCACACTTACAACATGCCCTCATTTTACATCACATTTCAATTTACAGTGCATCAGACACCTACTTGAATGGAATCGGATCTTCCATATCATAATCTGAACATCACCTTGCTGCCTTGTGACAGATATTCTCTGTAAAATCTATAGTTTTCTGTTTTTACAAACATAATTAGATACATCTCATTAAATCATTATATACAAAAACATCCATACAATCCTGACAATACTTGGCTAAAATCAACAAAACCACTTGATTTCAAAATATTTATACAACATGTCCTTATATGTTAAACTGTACATTATGTTAACAAGGAGGAGAACATATCAAGTTATTAACAGATATTACTGTCATTTTTCTGCTTAATGATGAGCTATTTTTATGGGAAAAATATAAATTATGTCAGGGGGCACTGTGCCCTGACAAAATATGGACTTTGTATTAAAGTGTATAAAACTAGCAATTTAGTATTATATTGTAGACTCCAGTATAATAGTATCAATGGCACTGTAGTATTGAATGAAATTTCTCTTAGACAGCCATTGGCTATGCTGTAAAGACGTCCTATGTCAGCCATCAGAAAAAGTGCTTTCCTTGTCATCTCAAATTCTCCCATACAGAAAGGGCGCACTCTGACAAGTGATTTAGTTCCAGGTAAATTGACATTTCAACTGCCATGTTGATTTTTTCTGTTAGGGCCAGATGATAGAAATGTTCTTCACATTGCAGATTTATGGAAAGGTCTCTGTGTCACCTTCTAATCTCAAGGCTGTGATGGAGATCATTGTTCCAGGACAGATTGCCTACTGTTTCTGTACTAACCAAAGTTCCGAACACTTAGTTCAACCAAGGGAAACCTTCCCATTTTTATTTGAATTTACACAATTGAGTGTAAAAGCATACATAATTTATTAACAAGATCATTTGTTTCTAAAGTGTTGCACATTCACATTAAGTGATATATTTTTCACATACAGAGTTTGCTCTTCGTGTAATGTGATTAAGTTGAATTGTTCAACTCCACTGCAAACTCCTAGTTTGCTCAATGCACCTCCAAGAGAACACTAGTTATGAAGCTGCAGCAACCCTAGACGGGGTTCTACAACAAAATACTGTCTGCGCTTCTCACCCTAACAGAGTTGGCAACAAATATATAAACATAATATAAATGAGAGGTTTTGGTTATATGAATTGGCCAAAGCATAATTAAGCTCACCCGCCACGTCAAGGCACACTCAATAGGGTGAGAACCTACTCTCACCTCCTACATAGTGGGCACACAAAGCAGTTTATACTGCTACCAAAACCAGATTAATGTGTTGGGGGAGGTGCAATTAAACCTCCTCCCATTTAACCCCTGGACAGCAAGCTGCAACAAGACTGATGAGGAGCCAACAACCTCAAATATGTGCAAACAGGGAAAAGAAAAAATGTCGGTGCGCTAAGCTAGTCTCAGGCTTAGGCTCAAATAATACAAATGTGTAATATGAGGCCTACCAAACAGTGTGGTAGGTGAGAGTGTGCCTTGACGTGGCGGGTGAGCTTAATTATGCTTTGGTCAATTCATATAACCAAAACCTCTCATTTATATTATGTTTATATATTTGTTGCCAACTTTATTAGGGTGAGAAGCGCAGACAGTATTTTGTTTTTTGTATACATTGTACAGCCAATACACTGTATTTGCAGCATGCTCACACTGTTTGGTAGGCCTCATATTATACATTTGTATTATTTGAGCCTGAGACTAGCTTAGCGCACCGACATTTTTTCTCAACCTTTGAGTTTACAACTATGTGATCTCAATATGTATAGCTTGGAAGAGAGATTGTGTGTGTGAAAGAAACAGGAAAGTTTATTTCAAAGGAGGGCAAATGTTATTAGAAGAAGTCATAACCTAAAACTAGAGGGTAGACCAGCTTCTCATTACATATGGTAGCAGTTCATACAGTGATGGAATTCAAACATGCATGGAAAACCATTGGGATATCCTAAATCTAAGACAAGAACCAACAGGTGCACATAGCTGCCCTGCAAAGGACCAAATCAAAAATCTTCTATGCTCCTAGGTCTAGGATGCACCATCTCTGCCACATAATTGGGGGCATATTACCTTACTAGACAATCAGGGTCCCCATGGAGTGCCACCACTCCATGGGCCAGATGGGCAAATCAGAGACCTCTCCTGTAACTGGCTCATATGCACCATGGGGGACTGTGCTCCACAGAGAACTTACTCTGTGGCTTGCATCACACCAGAATATGACTTCATATATCTTTGTATACTCCACTATAATTAATTGTATTCCCTCTTTCAATCCAACTGCCTATACATGTAAACAATACATATAAGGGCATTAAATAAAACAAATCTTTCTCAAATATAAAATTATTAAAATAAACAGTATATAACCACCTTAAATCTTTAACAGTATATCAATGAATCACCTATATCACTGAACATCTAAAAAAATAAAAAAAGACTGCATCCTGGTTAATGAACTTTTGTCAACAATAATTTAGATTTGCGCAGCATCAGGGCTAATCTGAGAGGATTGCATTTGAAATAATATTTTATATATCCACATTACCAAAACGCATTACAAATTCATGCTTGGAACCTCAGCGTTGCAGGTAGATAAAGAATGCATGAACTTTGTATTAATCTGAGTCTGAAGTTAATACATCATTTCTGTGTTTGATCATTTCCACAGTGACACATTCATATATCTTGTTTTTTTCCCCCTTATCCTATTGAAATATGTATTGAAATTCTTTCTAACCTTTTATATTGGCAGTTTCCAGGAAGATAGGCTAGAAGTTAATAGGATTAATAGAAATTCATGGACAAGATTTCAAGGTAACTTTATAACTGTATGTTTAAAAAAAACCCACAAACTGTGCATAGAAATGCAAAGCACAGATCAGTAACCGTTCAAAACTGGAAAAATTTGTAATTTTCCCTATGGAACAAATATATTTCATTTAGATTGCTTTGTAGCCTAAGTAACCAGGTGTTTTTTATATAAATTATTTAATAACTGGAAATAAAATAAAAGTTATGTCTTCATTTTTATATCATTTTACTCTAGCTGCATAGATCTCCTATTGATGTCAAGGCTAATACGTTAGTATCATAGCTGAACTCATTGTTGGGCTAAAATCCACCAGACCTTATCGGAATTGACTTAGATAAGAAAATGGTGTCTCCTGTGAAATAGAAATCATCCACATATCAGATGATTACTAGCATAGAAGACAATGACAGAGGTAGATTAATCACATATTAATGGTAACATGGCACGCTTACCAGTTGGTAACCCCACTCCATGTGGCCTCAAAATAACCCAACCACCTTCACAGGAACCCAATCCCTAAGAGTGCTTCTTCCATTCGAGAAATGACAATGACACCATTTCTTGCTTCACACCTTCTCCTCATTAACATTTTCCAGTATTAATTGTTTTCCAGTTGCACATTTGGACATTGACATGTACAGTAGGATTTTCTAATCCTTTATTACATCATATAGAAAAAACATCACTACGGTATGATGCCATTTATAGTGATTTTTTATTCTTTTATTAATCAGGTTTACAGGGTTAGTAAATCCCTGTGACATGCAAACCCTCGATTTCCCAACAACTGGCTAATCCTCCAGACTGACAAAATAGGGATTACCAACTACTGTTTTAAATGTAATTCAATCGTTTTTGTCACAAATAACACACATAGATTATAACAGAGATAGTACAAAAGAAACATAAATAAGCTTTCCGAGACATCCTGAAAATATGTAAATAATCTTAACTCATGCCCCACTACAAAGAAGACTTTCAACATTTACGTATAGAATTTTATAGGATTCCCATACAACTTTACATTTGCCCAGTCTGTTCATGACATGCCCAATTAAATCATATTTCAGCCCCATTCACTGGCCTAATCAATTCTATCCCTAAAACATTTTATACATGCAGCCATATTAATATATACTTTTAAAATATATTTTATTTGAGTCTACAAAACATTGTTATATTTTTTATAAACCATGACAATGTCATGTAGAATGTATGTCCTCACAAGTAAACCACATCAAAGTAGTTTTTTTTTTTTTTTATGTATTTATTTATTTTGAAAAAGCAATAATAGAGCTGGGGTATCCCAGATAACCTGAGTTTTAATGGGTGGACACTATATAATATCAACTAGAGCAACTACAAAGAAAATGTTATGTTATCAGAAATCATGTAATATCCTCGTAAGATTCTGGTACTAGAAGTCAAAGGTGAAGATATTGTAGGTGATCTTCAGTAGCTCTGTGTATTGTTGTGTAAAAAAAATAGCATAACAAAACCCAAGAACACTTACCACTGGATTTGTATCAGAGGACCAGTTTGGAAAGATACTGGATCTCAAAGAAATGCCTCTTGAATATATGTATTACATTACATTACATACATTGTTGGTGCTATATAAATAAAATGTGATATATATTAATAAAGATAAAATATTTAAAATAAAAAAATATCAGCAACTTGCTCGGCTGAAGCCAAACTGGTTATAGATTTTTGTTTACTTCAAGTGTATTGTAGGTTCCGCAGATAAGATTTGATCCAATGTCTTTATGTGAACAGAGCAAGGGCACTGCACTTCCACTGGGACACATTACAACAGTAGCTATTTTTTATCCCACCATTTAAGAAGCTAAAATAAGCTGAAAAATACCAAATTCTTCAATATAGTGAGATTTATGGTACCAAGGTACATGTGACTTATTCTGCATTTACTGCCTGACTTTGCAGTACTTCAAAGATGTTATCGACGGGGTTAACCTGTTGTTGCAACAATGCAGCGTAATAAACAAAGTGCTAGACATGTGAATGTTTCAGACAGCTAATGCAGAATGTATAGCAGAACCTCAAGCCTTTTGTACTAATTGAGAGACTTGCCATATATCATCTTAGATAAAGAGCCCTTGTGCAGTAAATGCTGATGTTTAGAACATACTGATAGCATTTTGTTAACAAGAAGATAACAGAAGAGCAAGATACGTTTGTTTAGCTGCCCATAGATAAACCGAATAGCATCTTTGTTACGTTTTCTTGACTGATGGCTACAAATAAGTGATAAATAATGCTGCAAGAAGGCACAATCAAACTTTGGGGATTATGCAACCAGGGAAGATCTTTTCTTCTATTGGTTATTATATACTGTGCCACAGTATAATGATATTTCTTATATTAAGTCATGGTATGAAAACAAAACGGGGACATTTGGCTTATTACACCCACTTTCATTATATTATTATGGTATTCATTTGCAGTTATGCAAAAAAACGTTTTCAAAGTTTTACTTTGCTTTGATGCAGGTGTTAAATATTTATATAGCACCAAACTCAGAGTACTCTAATATATATTATATAGGGCTGTCAAGGACACTAAAATGTCCCATTAATCACAAATTCAGTAGAGTAGAATTGAGGTTCACCTGCAATCTTCACATCCCCACAGCCTATGGTTACATCTGAGACAAGAACAATTAGGACAAGGTCTAAGTCCTACATTAACAGGGTGCTTATTATCTTACGTATGTAAATAGCACCATAATATTTCACAATGCTGTATAATGGGATAAGCATAATAATAATAAAGTAAGGACATAAACACTCCACAAGCTTAGACATAACTAAAAGGATTAGGGGAGCACAAAAATATTTTCTGTAGACACAGCCTTTATACAACAGGAATTCAAGCACCCATTTTAATGGAAAAAGAGAATACAGCAGAGAAAACAAGAAAACTGAACTATTGACAAAAGTATTGGGACACCTAGCCATTACACCACCTGGGACTTTAATTGCATCACATTCTAAATATGTAGACATATAATTTTTACTTGCCCCCCCCCCCCCCTATCCAGCTGTAACTGCTCACACTCATCTGGGAAGGCCTTCCACTAGATTTTGGAGTGTTTCTGGGAACAATTTGGGGAAGGCCCTTTCCTATTCCAGCATGACTGTGCCCCAGTGCACCACTGTTCTAGTTCTGTTGGGTCATCTTTTATTCCAACGCAGGGCCTACGAGAAGAAAAAGCACAAAAAAAGCAAAAACATTGTCAAACATGCTTTTTATTATATAAAACACATTAAAGTCCACCAAGGCATTTCATAAACATGTTCGGTGATGTAAAAAGAAATCCTTCATAAGCCAAAATTGTGGAATTTTTACTTGCCCCCCCCCCCCGTCCAGCTGTAACTGCTCACACTCATCTGGGAAGGCCTTCCACTAGATTTTGGAGTGTTTCTGGGAACAATTTGGGGAAGGCCCTTTCCTATTCCAGCATGACTGTGCCCCAGTGCACAAAGAAAGGTCCATAAACACATGGTTGGATGTGTTTGGCATGAAAGAACTTGGCCTGCACACAACCCTGACCTCAACCCACTCGAACACCTTTGGGATGAACTGGAATAGAGATTCCGAGCCAGGCCTTCTCATCCATCAGCAGTGCCCGATCTCACAAATGCTCTACTGGGTGCCTTTGTATTTAGAATGCATTGTAATAAAAGTTCCTGTTGGTGTAATAGTCAGGTATCCCTATACTTTTGTCCATATAGAGTATCTATCCTAAAAAATTTGAATTTGGAGTCCCTAAGCTATGTTTTCTTATGTGTCTACAGTGCAAAATAATCTTCAGTTAAAAACTGCAAATACATTAAAATACATTCTTTAATGAGACTCTTGCCATGGATACTAAAGTGACCATTTAATGCAAATGGTCTACCTAGGGTAGCTTGCAAATTCACTTACAGTATTTTATTTAATGCTCTAAACACTATTATATGGGTTTATTTAGTATAAACCTAGTTTTTATACTTTAACTGCTCCACTTTGGTCAATTTCACAAACTATCAGTAAGAACATCCCATTGGTTTCCATGGAGATGTATCTTTGCCAAAATGTGAATTTTTTTTTATGAAGAGAAAAGCGAACAAGCATTAAAAAGCAAAAAAACGGACCTACACCAGGCTTGACGTCAAAGCATCTCCAGCCTCATCGATGAAGTTGCATGAAAATCTTTGCAATATAGGGGAATTTTTTTTTTAAAAAATGTGATGTAAGGCAGACTTTGCCTTCGCATATGTTTTAAGTTTTACATCCAAATGTTTTGCATTATACCAACTATCAAAAACGGATCTCAAACAAATTGTTCTGTCATTGTTACTTCCTCCTTACACTCTCCACTTAGTCTGCTGTAGCTGGAGAACACTGGATCTTTTTCCCCAATTCACTGATCTGAGAACCACACAGAACAAGATATTCCCCCCGCACGCAATAAAGCCATGGGTCATTGTCAAGCATACAGTATGATTAAGGAGGCACCATCACTTTTAGCCTCAAAGTCTCCAGTGACCTAAAAGGAAGGGCTAGAAAACTATTGGTATTGAATACAGAGGCAGCTTGCCTCCAGTACACCGCATTCATTAGCATCTCGACTGGTATGGTTTCTATGTCACTATGTTCATTTTATACTACTGTTCGCTGAGTGGGCCTTTTGTTTAATCGTCCCATTGAGCAGGGAACAAAGACGGTTTAGGTGATACAGTAATATGCTACGTGTTATCTCTGCGCAAGTCAGACAACAAGGCGTATTCCAATAAAACCAGATATTTTTTAAAACCAAGGAAGCTAGACTTCAGGATAGTGTTCGCAGGCTGCCCCTAATTTAAGTGAAATACTTCTAGCCCTTAGCTCACTGGTCTTTCGCAACCCTGTACATATAGTGAAGATTACAGTATCTTTCTGGGATATTTGTTGGAGGACAAGAACCGTTTATCTTAAAGGATATTTTCACCATCTGGTGTAGAACAGGACCCCCCCCCCCCCCATTAGCTTCAGAATGACCTCCTGTGACGCAAATAAAGGCATTTACTCACCTGGCCCCCCACCTGAAAAAATAAACCCTTTCACAGCAGAGAAGTAGGGGCGCAGTCTAAAGTTAATAAACCAGGAGAGGGAGAAAATAAATTGAAATGAAAATGACATGCTAGGACCGGAAAAAAAAATTGGCAGGGCAAATAGGCACCGGTCAGAGGTAGATCCGTATCATACCAAGGAATACATAACAAAAGCTAATTAAACATAAAAGCGTATTCCATGTAAAATGATAAATAGATATTAAATCATGCTTTCCTGTGAAAGCATAAAAACAAGCAGTAAACACGACGGAGTTACTACCTCATATGTGTGATGAAATTGAAATACATAATGGAAAGCAGAACCTGTTCCGACCAAGAGCTGGTTTGGACTTTTTTCTTTTTTTAGTTGGTTATCCATACGGTGAACTGTTTATCGAAGAAGTATTCTGCATAATAAAGCAGATTCCATCTCCAATTGTACAATTTGCAGTTTTGCACAATAAACCCATGTGAGGCTTTTAGCCTCCTGTACTCAGGATCCGCATGATTTTTGTTCTCTCAACACCAAGTTGTTGCTCCCGTTTCGTAGAAGCAGATCACAAAGCCTCTGTAAGCGTAGGGTGACTAGAAAGGAGATTTCATAATAGGTAACTAGTACGCTATTTTTTGTTTAGTCACAAATGTCAGCTTCCGTGCTAAAGTCATTTAGACAGAAAAAAAACCCTGAATAAATCTATGTTAAATGTTGTAAAGATTATGCACATTGGCAACTCTGTTTAACCATCTACATGGATATTAAAAAAAAATATACAGTGGCTGATGCTTAATAAAGATTTGTTTTAGCATTTAATATAATTTATCCTAGTAAATAGAAAAAAAAATGTAAAACTTTGACAGTTATATTACTAAAAATCCTTTATTGGTTTAGATGCTCATATTTAATCTCCAGTTTCCTTTTCTCTCTCTCATTTTTTTTTTTAGTACAGAAAGTGCCTAAAACATATGTTCTCACCAAAAAAAATGTACAAATATTTCAAACATTTTACATGAGCTTAAACCGCTTTTGACAAGACACCTTGTGGTTCTTGATTAGCACACCATTGAAAAATCCATGTACATCAGCAATGGTTTGAGCTTCAACAAAGTACAACGAAAGTTGCATAAACTATACAATCCTATTTTTATATTTCTTTTCTTGTACCCTTGCTGATATGTACAATTATTTTTATTATAGGGAGTAATTAGGAGATTAAAAAGAAAAACACTGCTTTCAAAGCCCACATAAATTTAAAGAAATAGGGGGGGGGGGAACACGTATCCCACTAAACCTCTCAGCCGATTTATTTTCCTTAGATTTAGAATTTAAGTTGGCTTTCTCTGATGTATAATTATATAGATGCATGCCTCCAATTATTAAAATTAGCTACTATGTCTCAGTAATACATACATTTGTATGGCTATTCCAATTCTGCTTATCTTTTCAATAAACTGATTTAAACAGCATTTCAATCCTATTAATAGCTTTGCTAGTATAAATATGTAGATAGAAAGCACGAGAAGCATAAAAGAAATATTTTTGAGAAATCCCTTCACTGGTCAATTTAGAACAGTCAATATTATTGGAATATTAAATATGTCCGGTACACACAATGACATTGTCTGTTGCAACATCACCTTATAATAGGATCCGCAATGGGTTTTTGAAAGGCAACAAGAGGAAGGCAGTATATTTCAGACACATCTTTAATATATACAAAACATACTCCAGGCAAAAGGTAACACATTTGCTATACTGCTTTAAGGTCCAATTTAAAACACGCAGAGACAACATGTAAGTGGTTTATACAGAAATATACTACCCCAGCTTGTTACAACTGGCTGTCGTAACTGGGGGCTAATGCAAAGGGATTTAAACCTAATATAAAAGGATCCAAACCAAGAACAGGCAGAATGAACATAATATGTATGGACATATGGTTAAAGGAAGGAAAAAAAAAAAAAAAGAGCAAAGCAAATTTAAAATATATTACAGATATCAATGAAAAATGCTACAAAATAAATTGGATGCAATAGAAACATTTTTAAAAAATATATATATATTTCACAAAGCCAGAATTGCTTTTATTTGTATAAGCACAAAATAAAAAAGGAGATCGGGTTCAGAGATTTATAACAAATCTTTGCACTCAACACATATCAGATTACGTTAAATAATCTTTCTGTATGATCATCGAGAGCCACAAACAAAACGTATGCAAAGTGTGCGCAGTCCTTGCAAGTCTGTTTAAAATCATTCACGAGAGCTTTTCTGGATTGACCACTTCTAAGTTTGATTGGTGAAGAGTGAAAAAAATATATGATACAAGAAATGAGCACTATTGTCAATAGAAAAAAGGAGCAAAAATCCTTTTCGGTGTCCTGGGACAGATATTTCCAAACTGACAGATGGGTCCCAGCTTTAAATCTATTAATCTCTAGCCTTAGATACTATTCCACACGAATGGACGTTCCTTTAGTACCCTGGTCGGAAACCATTGTTAATCTAACCAACCTGGTTTAGGCACAACTCCCATCATCCTCAACACACGTCATGAATGAAGGGTTGCAGGCCCCGCAAAACAAATTAGAAGGACCAGGTTTGTGGAAGAGTCTCAATGAGCTTTGTGCTTCCGCTTCTTGTGCTTTTTATCTTTCTTCTTGCTGTCGCACTTTTTACAAAACCACTGTTCTAGTTCTGTTGGGTCATCTTTTATTCCAACGCAGGGCCTACGAGTAGAAAAAGCACAAAAAAAGCAAAACATTGTCAAACATGCTTTTTATTATATAAAACACATTAAAGTCCACCAAGGCATTTCATAAACATGTTCGGTGATGTAAAAAGAAATCCTTCATAAGCCAAGATTGTGGCTTCAAGCTGAATTGTAGTAAACAATTCTTAAAGCCTACCTATGCATGAGCTAAAAGTATGTGATCAGTTATAATGTAACTTTACCCCTCTTTGTTACCCTATGGATGTTCAGGAACCTCCACATAAGGTGCTGTGAGAATAACTTTAGGACTTATCTATACATCCAGCGTTTTTCACAGCGGCAGGGACCATTGTCAGCAGAAGCCTTGCTGGCTTCCTGAACACCGATGGTGTGTAATGCTACTTGTTATTTCCTGTCTACCAATTGCACAACGTTACGGAATTTGATGGCACTATATAAAACAAATAATAATAATAATAATAAATGGCGCTCGGTACACTGCTGACACCCACTGGAAGGTCACTGCAGGAAAGGCGAAACTGATCAGCAATGCAAGGCGGTGGAGGCCTGCTGGCTGATCACAGGGTGATCAGTAAAGGTGAGTTTGGAGGGAAGAGAATGAGAAACAATGTTTCTCCCTCTTCACACAAAGGGGGGGGGGGGGAAAGACATTTTTTTTTCAATGAAAAATAAATAAAAATACCGTGAGCTCAGTAATGTCATTGTGAAATCACTGGCATACATAAGTAGGTATGCAAAAAGAGACCCCTAACCATTTTGCACTGTAGACCTGTGCAAAAGTATTAAAAATACTACCCTATAAGGTAATATCCAAGGAATGGATGTAGCCCGCTAACATAAAAATATATGTGGCGTATGTCTAAACAGAGGATTTTGCTGAACATAAACCGGGACATTGTTCATCAGTAGCACCTACTGTTTAGAAGAAATTCTATATATAATTGAAGAAGAAAAAAAACCTTTAACAAGCTATTTAAAAAAACAAAACAAAAAAAAAAAAACTACTTTTTTTTTTAATTAAGAAAAATAAAGATGTATAATTTGCGTGGGTACATGGAGCACATAAAAAGGGAATAAAAATTGTAGGGGTAAGTAAGGCACTGAACAGCATTGGTAAGGAAAGCGTTAGGCACTCCAAAATCACTATTAACCCTCACTACCCAAACAGAAAGCCATAGCTACGCTCCAGGCTCATACACGCATAATTACCAATAAGGACTCTTTGGGTAGGTTAAATAGAGTCTGTGCATAAGTGGGGAGAGGCAGAGGTGGAACAGGTGGACAGGACTAATATTTGGCAATATCAATTTGTTATAACAACAACAAGAGTAACGCTAGCAACATAGTTTACTATCTGCATTTTTACAGAATTGTTTCCAACTGAACCAAGTCCGGGAAAGTATGAGCTACAGGTCATTATTTTTATACTAGAGCACAACAATGTCATAACTTTACATACAGCCATGATTACATTAGCATTTAAAATATAGGCTCGGTAGCTATAAAATGTCAATATTTTTTTTACTCAATTAAGAATAGTTTGCGTGACCTGGGAATGCGATGTCCAGATATTTTCTTAAACGGGTTAAAAGCAAATGCTTAACATTCTGGCGGCACCGGTGTAACGCTGATCTCAGGTCAGGCAGCAAAAAAATGGAGGAGCTGGCTGTCAATCAGTATTACTTAGTTTATGCATGGTGCCGATAAACAAAGCCTCTTAGTTTCCATTCTGTTATCAGCAGCAAGTTAAAGGTGTAGGCAAGCTCTGGGTCTAGAAATGGAGAGCCTAACCCAGAAGCACTGCAGAAACTAATACAGATACCTCAGTGTATGCAGAGGGATTATGCCACTGGGTTTTCTGCACGGCAATAAAGCCATCTGGGAGATGGAAATGGATTTTGTACTAACTAACATCTATGAGAACACGTAAAAACACGATAGCGTTAAAAGAAGCATTCAATGCCAACATATTGTACTATTTTAGTAATGAAAGCAAATGAGTTTCTAGGTGCAAATGTTAACTTTGTAACAGTATAAAAAAAAAAGTAGTCGGCGACAGCAGGATCCTACTGCACGGAGCTTTGGTAACTGCAGGTCACTGGGAACCTCTCTTGCTGGTACATGCTCTAGTATTCTGTACTTGTGCGTCTGGGTACCTATGGTTGTTCTATTTCTGTGCCATCACACGCTTTGCTATGCTGTATGTGTTTCTGTGTCGGTCTTTTGGGGGACGGATTCTTAACACTCTTAAAACAGAGCGAGAGCAGCTTCCCCAGCCAATCTATGCAAATATTCCATATTAAAATACAGGTATTTCCACTTTAAAAACATTTCAACATAGTCGTTTCTACCCTTATTCCTTTATCCTATGAGTGCTCGAAGAGCGTATGTAAAGAGCTACAGAAAACAAGTCTCTTACCAGTGATACCAGTCGTCGCATCCATCACAACCAATCATCGGGCTGCCATCATCGGGCTTATTGCACCCCGGGCAGATCCAGATTTGGTTGCCCCACTCATCACGTATCTATAATAGAACAATGGAAATTATGAGGACAAGAACATTTTAACACAGAGAATGAATCAAAATCATTGCGTGAATTTAGTCTTCAAAAATATAGCCAACCTTGCACAGAAGCAATAATGCCTTTACATAAATATTATGCTTAAATGTATCCTTCATTTGATTATAGACTATTGTTAAAAAAAAAATTCAACGTTTTTTTGTGAAACTTGACTTGGCCACTTTTTTTCTGGATTTCTAAACTTTATTACCACCAGTAGAATGGTAGACGCAAGATATTCAATTACCCTGCCGTTACTTGCACCTTGGGAGCCTATAAAATATAACGGCACAAAAGCTCCATTGTTAACATGTAACTCAGATTATATATTGCTAAAACTTTTAGTACCACAATGTACCTGTGCTGCTGTCACTATGAACAAATGGTTTGTGCTGCTTCAGTGTTTGCACTAGAAATGGGGTATACCTAACACACATTTAACATTACAGTAGACTGGGCTTTTATTTAGCATTTTTACTTATTAGCCAAATACTTGTATTCACCTAGCTGATAAGATCAGGTATGCAAAATACAGTTAATGAGTAACTTTCCATTTACCTTATGACATCTGTCACTTTGCATTAAGGACATGTGAAGCTAAACTGGAAAAATCCATAGTTTCAATGTGGCACAGTTCCGCAATCCCAATTAGCCACACTAAGATCATGAACCAGACCAGTGGCTGCCAAGCAGATCCGAACACTCCCAATATTAACCATCTATGTGCCACAAAAGGGATCATGACCACAAAACTAAAGCTAGGTTCTCATTTTCTTACATGTGGTCTATTTTTATTAGGTTAAGAATTTTGAAGAAAAAAATAAAAGACATTGGTCCTGTGATACGCAAATGACAGGTCTACTTTGCATAGGAGAAAAAAAAGTCATATTGTATGACCAACATTTCTAGCAAGAATATATTTCAAAGAACATTTACATGTCAACTATCTGCTCAACAAAGATGTAACTTCATATATAGTTTGTATGTTTATCTACAAGGAGTATGGGTAGCACATTGTATAGATCAAGGTCATTGCTCTTTAGAATGTGCCCCTGTACCATTTTGGCAAGCAAATCCAACTTGCTTTTGGATGGTTATGATGGCCAAAAACAGTTCAACCATCTAAAATGTAGTTACCATGAAAGTTTAGGTAGCTGTAAATTATAACCCCTTCAAAATTCAATATATTCACATGGTATGTGTGTTTAACTCACTACGTAAGTGCTGACTGTTTCTGTTACAACACTCCTGACTGGTGTTTTTGTGTTGCCTGTAGTGGTGCCAGGAGGAGGAGGTGGTGGTGGTGGTGGAGGATGTGGATGAGAAGGAGTCGGAGCCGGATTTGGAGCTGGTGATGCAGCTGCTGGAGCTTGTACAGGTGGAGGGGCCACAACTGGTGCCGGGGCAGGAGATGGGGCAGGAGGTGGCGATTTGGGCAGGGAAGGTGGAGCACTTGGCTTCCCCTCTGGAGCAGAAACCACTTTGCTGATGACTCTGAAATTAAAAGGAAACCACTGTTATTAGCATTTGCACATTAAAGTACACATAACAATGGTAGTTACATGGTAAATGCTAAACAAATCTTTCTGGTAATGCTAATTACATGATATATGGTCAACATAAGAAACCAGAAATCATTCAGTGGAAATACAATCAAATTTGTATAACAATGATTTAGATTATAGACAATTTATGTACCTAGAAGAGAAGATGCCGTTTTGAACACAAAGGGTGGTCACACCAAATATTGATTTTAGATTTTTCTTCTGTTTGCGCACTTTGCATTTTGTTAAACGATAAACTATTAACATGTCAATTTTTGAAAGAATCCTTTACGTCACAGCATTTTTTCCACACCTGACTAAAACTTTTGCCCAGCAGCGTAAGTGCCAAGAACTATTACCATCGAACAGGAGTTTGTGCCAAAGCCAGCTTCTGCTGCCCTTTGAAAGGTAAAGCTTAAAGGCATGGTTCATGAGGGAAACCAGGTTGACACTGCAAATCTAAAATCTACAATTCCACTCAAACTCTGCTCGTTACTCTTGCAGGTAGGTCTGGCAAATAAGTCAGCAGTGCATAGTGATGCACATGGGAAGATCTGGTGGTAAGGTCATAGAAATAGGAAGCCTATGAAATGGAGTGGTGGCAACAAAATTACTACGAGGTTGCAATTTTACTTATGCTCGTGTTACATAGCAGGGCTCAAGATTAACTCAAGAATATACCTGCATTCATATTATGTAAAGGCATTGCCTACGGACTACTGGCTGTCTCGTGTCCCATATCAACCTGAACAAAGGATGATATCTAGAGGCAGTTTAAAGTTTGATGTTATTCTCTTTTGAGCCTTACAAGATAACGGTGTTGTGGCTAGAGAGAAATGTGTAATGCTGGTGCTATTATGTAGGAATTTGTAACACTGAGGTACAGTCTAAGACTTGAAGTTCTCATGCAACGGTTTTGTGATTCAAGGTATGCCCATGCATATAGGTGAAAAAGGTCACAAGCTCTTAAATGTCCTAAAAGTCCAGCAATTAACTACACACATCACTACACAGATTTTTTTCTCATTTAGATGGTGAATGTTACTATCGAGTATATTTCTCATACTGCATATTATGCAGCTTTCAATTTGGAATTGTAGCCTGGTATGCCCGAGAACCATATATAAAGGAAACTAGATACCTTCATGTATTGGAAGACATCGCCCAAAAGTGGTACTAAATCTTTACTTTCTTCCCATGGGCTAAGGCTCTCCTCCTCAATTATCACTTTTTCCTTTTCCCTTCCACAAGATTTCACTCGTGCTGCCCCGTACATCTGGAACCTACTTCCACCAAACCTTCAGCTTTCACTCTAGCTCCCAACATTCAAGAAAGGTCTCAAAGCCCACTTCTTCAGAGAAGCCGCACCATCTTGGCTGCTAGAACTTCCCTGCCACTGATGCAACCATCACACTACCTCTCACCCTTTCTCTGTGCCTTTTGTTTGTCCTCACCCCATTCCCTCAAGATTGTAAGCTTGCGAGCAGGGCTCTCTCCACCTAATGTATCGGTTTGTCTTTGTCAATTCTAGTCTTGTCATACCCCTTGAATATATGTATTGTAAGAAGCGCTGCGTGAATTGTAGGCGCTACATAAAACAAAAGATGACAACAATAATAGGAAATACAGAAATGTCCCGAAGAGCCTATGCCATGTGAAACAGTACTACATAACGAGAGACTGAGAAGTTCATCTTAAACAGGATCACGTACGGTCACAGCCAAAATACTTAAAGGAACCACTGTTGCCTCTTTGCATTTATTAGTTACAGACCTCACGTGGCTTTACTGCAGCCATCCGTTATTGGTTTTGGGCTGACATGCTGGACAGGTGGAAACAATTGGACATAATCCTTCTCCCTCTTGGAAACCTAAAAAGGAGAGTAGGATGGGCTACCTGGCAATGGTTTACCCACTCTGCTTACCGACTGAAAACTTTAATCCATATATAACAAAACTGACCACTTCATTTTAAGCTATTCTTGTTTGAAGTGGAAAAAATGTATGCCTATGTCTTAAAATGTGTATAACAATTTTTTTTTTTATACAAGACTGTATATAATTTTTCCACAATGTTGCGATATAGACCTTAATACTCTCTGGGGGATGAAAGCTAGAACGTGTGGGAACTACTCAAATTAACATTAATAGAGCCTCATTTTAGTACTGATAACTTTTATCTCCAAGATGAAGGGGTGTCTAAGTCTTTCAGCTTCCTACATAAAAGACACTACAAATATTTGCTAATTCAGTACTTCCTTCCTCAAACGATTCTAGAACCAAGGATATCTGGCAGGCTCAAAGACAAACGCATAAACAGAATAACCTCCGCAGTTAAAATGCTTCCTGCTGACTTCCTTAGTAGTGTCAAGTAGAGTCTACCCAAGGTTTCTTTGCACACTAACTCAAAATGCAATGTTTGTTTGTATAAGTGGAGTTTGGACAGTCAAGCACAGGACAAAGGCCAACACATTTTGACAATTTTTGACTCATTTACAAACGAATACTTCCATTTACCATGTTTTGATTCTGTAAGCTAATACATGTTAGAGGCGAAACTTATTTGAATTTAAATGCGGACGTCACAAAGATTTGCATTAAAGAATCAGATATGTTTGAAGAAAACGGATTTTTCTTAGCTTTCCTGTTTTATATTTCTTTATAAAAGTGCAGTTCAACACTCCTCCATTAGTGATGACCTACCAGATTATATATTTTATATACACTACTGCTCAAAGGACTGGGGTCACCTAGCTGCTTCCATGGAAAACAAGGAAATTTCCAGCTGTGCTATCATTACCAAAGGGTTTCTAATGATCCGTTTCTAATGAGCCTGCTTATTGGACCATTCCATTGGTTACCATGGTGATAGGAAACATTTTATTTCTGCACCAGAAGAAGCATCACTAGTTGAATATGGAAGACAAGCAAAGACGTGGCACTTCTCTACTGGTAAACTTATTAATGTTGTAACCACCTATAGCGGTAAAACAGCAGTGTGAAAATGCGTTTGGCTTTTGTGCATTAAAATAGAGGCTTTAAATCGTGAGGTGCACAATTATGGGCAATAGTTGGTTTCTTAGAAAACCCAATAAGTGAAATCTGCTTCTAAAGAGACTATTGAAGTAGAGGTATTGAATAGTACTGCATTTGCCACGCAAAAATGTTATTGCTTCACAACAATTAAAAATAACGACAAAAAAACCAAACCAAAATAGCCTGCCATTTATGAGCATACAAGATCATCAAGATTATCTAAAGAACGCCTGCTCTAGATATTTACTTAATCTGGGCGATTCATTCCGTAGGACTCTTCAAGTCTGGATAAGCCTAAAAAATAGTCAGATGGTCTCCACTTGCGCCAGATACTTACGCCATTTTATACAGACTCTGAGGATGCATCCTTCAATTCCTATACACGTTTGCTAGCCCCGTCTCCTAATAATGCATAGGTGGCCTAGGAAGTGATCCATTGGCCAGGGTCTCTCAGGCTTGCTTGTTTGTTATATACTTCCCTCTTCACTTTATCGCTATAAACCAAACGCAGCTTACTACTTCAACAAAACCAGATGACAATCTCTAAGCTCGGAAAGGATACAGAAAAACATGCTCTTATCATGCAGTTTGCTTAAGCACGGTAATTAGATTTAAATTCCTGCGGTGTTTGGTGGCTAGAACTGTGCGTTAGTCATATGGTCCACTCAAGGATGAAAATACCTTTGAGCTTCGTATGTTTTCTGCTGTGGACTGGTTCTCATTGTTCTGTCGGGCTATTCAGAACAGAAATACATTTTCATAGAACCGTTCAACCTAAATCTCTGCACGGCTTAATGATTCCTACATACTTTATGGTGTTAGAATAAAAGACCTGTCTTAAAGGGTTAACTCAAGTCTGAGCAGCTACTGCTTCTGTTTTATATACTGCAGTCACTCATCAGTCTTTAATGCTGCTATCCAGCTGTTAACAGTTTTCATTTCTCGGCCATAAACCACTAAATTTCACATTGTAAAATAATTTGGAGGCCCATTAGCGCAGCAATAAACACACACAGTGTCACTGCCAGCTCTCCATTGTTTAAGTTTTCCAAACAGTGGTTTACCATTCCAGGCTTTTCCCTGTGCGGTATCATTTTTTCCTCCTCCTCATTTCATTCCAGTACGCGTTTCTCCTTCATAGGCCTCTGCTGAATGAGCAATCTCGAGCAGAGTAACCAACACCGCCCACAGCTGTGGCCCACAATAGCCCCCTGCTGCTAGCATTACGTTTTCAGCAGAACTTGGTCACGGTGCCCTAACTCCCGCAGACACTAGGCTTATTCATAAAATGTGAAGGACGGACGGATTTCCAGCAGGATTCCTTTACCTGTTTGCCCACCACATAACAGAGAAATAAATGGATCAGGTCATGGGATGCTTGCCCTGAAATGCAAACCCACAGCTTGACAAGTCAATAAAGAGCCAACCATGCCTTCTGAGCCACACATAGAAAGGGAAGGTTAAGGGCAAACACAGTTTGGCTAAGACAATACAGGGGCCCTTTATGAACCCTATTCTTCTTGCTTTGTATACAAATACCAAGGTGGCAGATAATTAAACAGCAAGGCCAGACTAAGTGGGATGATATATGCTAAAGAGGTTGGTCATTCCAAAGATCTTCAAGGATGATAATGTAAGCTCTAACCAGCCGTCCACATTTTCTGTTGGTGCTATGCAAATATTCTATAATATGCACTTACATATATATAGTATTCCTTTGGAATACTCTGACAAAGACGCACACACAGCTATGCCACAATCTCGAAAATTCTCTAGTTTCAGCTTAAGTATTGGTCAGCAAGCTTCCACCTCTGCTCAAACACGCAGAGAGCTAAATTAAGAAGAAGCAAGAAGAATTTTTGAAAGGCTGGGCCAGTTTCTTGCTTTATTAATCAAGATGCAACTGTACAGTATGTGTCGCAAACTCCATTTGCTACTTCCAGGCACATCAGTGGCTATTAGATGGCATATCTTAAGCAACTACTTGCATGAACTCAATTAGCGATCAGCTGCTTGATAACACTGCAGAAAAAAAGTGCTGTAATGCACTGCTCAAATCATACATTACAGAGCAGTCTTAAATATTTTAAATCCAAATGAACTACCACCACCTAGCCCATTGTGGATAAGATCAGTTAAAAAACAATAAACTCAATTTATGGAAGCTGTGGCCAGAGATAAGCTTAATTTGCAGACCGACCTTTTATTTATTTAAAAAACCAAATGAGGTCTAATTGTGTTAGGATTGAATCCAGTAAATTTTCTAGCTTTACTGATTTGGCAGCCATGGAATTGGCACTCCTGCTGCTAACGCAGTTGAAGAAGGTAATGATTTCACTTTAAATAAGACCAGAGGTGGTTCAGGGGAGGCTTTTACATGGTTGAGCTTTATAAAAAGTCAAACATTACCGGCAAAGAACGTGTATCCACTGCTGAATGGGATCAGTTTTACACTATTGTTTGCGTTCAGGATGGGAATGATATCCCATCTATAACATTGTCCCACAAGATGGCTAGAGATGCCTTCACTGGGTCCTTAGCGCCTAACGATCAGAGCATCCCAATACAGCATTTAACCACTCATATTAGGTCTATGAGCTACCATGTGTTATACTACATACTGTTCTGAGCTAGTTCTCTCTGGAAGACCTGGGTAGAAAAGCTGCGGCCAATCAGTGCAAGTTCTGGGCATGTGATTGTTCGTGGAGCTAATCACATGCACCTTGATATGGACAATGTTCTCAGACTCCCTTACTCTGAGGCACAAGTAATTTCTCAGTTCACCTTTTCGGTCATGTTCTAATGGAAGCGCCATCTGTGCATATGTATGGGTGTCTTGTAAAACCCTTACCAAGCCAGCATTGGAGCAAACCGGTGGCCAATATATCATGTGAGCTTGGGCAGGCTGGGAAGTGTTTGGCTAAACACATCTCCTGAAACCCAACTAGCTCAGAGCTGGCTAATGAGGCAAACTAATGGGAGAGGAGCTTCAAACGTCACAATAATATTACATCCATCAGAAAGTGTTTAGGGATTCCAATACTTACATTGTATCTTGGCCTGCACCCACTCGCAACGTTAGTCTTGGGATTACAGGTGATGGGGCTGGAACAGACAGCTCTGCCTTGGCCTGCTAAACAAAAACACACTGATTATGAGGGGTTTGTCATGCAAGTCATAAATTGCTCCAGCACAAAACACCATTTCTAACATTTACACAGAGTGTACAAATCAAAGGGTATAAAAACACCCAAACTGAATTATGCTTAGAGTTTGGTGACAATTTAAGTGTGTCAAAGACAATCAATACCATCATATAGATTCAGCTCGTATACAAGCAGTGTACTAGACTCCATATCACAAATGAAGAGCAGGATGCTTTTATATTTCAAGGGGACATTGTCATTTTGACAAGAGGGTTTGCATGTCTTTTGTGCTTGTGGAGTTTCTTTGTTAATCTTCGGGTGGGTTGATGTTCTCCTACCCTTTGACATCACTGGTGGGAGCGGCATCCCATCTATAGAAATTCTAAAATTCTTACAAAGATGATTCATAAAAACCCACTAAAGTCAGGTTTTTTCCTTTGAATTAAAAGATACTGTAAAAAATGACAAACAGCATCATAAAAAGCACCAACTCCAGCAAGCGGTTGCTGCAAGAGGGGTGGAGCTGATATTCATAATGCATACCTTAACCAGCTGGATCCTTACTAATGGGAGAGACTTGATGGGGTTTCATAATATATTTTATATGCATCATGTTTTGATTTACTAAGAGGTGGTAGATAATTGGAACAGCCTTCCAGGAGAACTGATGGAGGCTAATAGAGTGAAGGAATTTAAACATGCATAGGAGTGGCATAAAGCTATCCTAGGACCAAACCAAGGACTGATTAAGGTGTGCTAGCCATATGTCTAAAACAGCACTTAGAACAGACTACATCAATATGGGCTTGGAGAAATGCCATACTGCAGGTCCCCTGGAAAGGGTTATTAAAGAGGAAGACAATGTAATCATTTCTACAAAACAAAAATCTAATTTACATTTTCATTAGCACTGCTGCTGTGCTAATGTGCTATCTGCAGTTTCATTAAGATTTAATCACAGTTTAATTCTACCATAATTTTAATTTTCCACAAGCTGCACTTTCATGGGAGAAACTTGCCTTTAGGAGTTTGGAAAAAAACTGAATTCAGAAGTCATAAGAAATAAGATAAAACAAACTAGATGGGGAGGGGGCAATGGGATTTTTGGGGGGAATTTGGAATTAAAAAAAAAAACAAAAAAAAACCATTTAACTAAATCTGTCCTTCAAAATATCCTATAGATTGTGGTTTAAATATTTGTGTTCACACAATATGTAAATTAAAAACAGAGTTCTATAACTGGGAATCCAAGATCTGTGGCAAAATTACACAAAACTAATATAGTACATCCAATTTCCTCAATACAAGCAATGGTTGTGGCCAAATGTATGTGGACACCTGACCATCACACCTATGTGTGGTTGTTTGTTATCCCATTCCAAAATCATGGGCATTAACTCTTCTTTTGGCGTGTATATGGGGAAACTTCGACCAAAAGAGCATTTGTGAGGTCAGGCAACAATGTTGAATGAGAAGTCTGGCTTGCAAATGGGATTGCCAATTCATCCAAAGGGTGTTCAATAGGGTTAAGGTCAGGGCTCTGTGCAGTCTACTAGAGTTCCTCCACACCAAACTCAACAAACCGTGTCTTTAAGGATCTTGCTTTGTGCACAGGGGCACAGCCCCCCCAAAATTTTAAGCTGTAGCATCACCCTTCACTGACACTAAATTTTTTAGGCACTATGCATTCTGGTAGGTAGTGTTCTGACATCTGCCAAACCCAGATCCTTCCATCAGACTTGCAGACAGTAAAGCGTGATTTATCACTCCACATGTTTTCACCACTCCAAAGTCCAGTGGCAGTGTGCTTAACACCACTCCAGTCGGTGCTTGGCATTGTGCATAGTGATCTTCAGCTTGTGTGCAACTGCTTGGTCATGGAAATCCATTTTATGACGCTCCAGACGCACAGGGCCGATTATGCTTCCAGAGCTGGCACTCCTACACTTTACAATGATACAGTGGACCAGGGCAGATCAGCAGAAATTTCATAAACTGACTTGTGGCAAATTTGGCATCCGATGCCACACAAAGTCTTTATTATGACCCATTCTACTAACAATGTTGGTCTATGGAGATGGTGGCCTATGTGCTTGATTTTATATACCTGTTAGCAACAGGTGTGGCTGACACACAAACTCAATAATTAGGAGGGGTGTCCACTTACTGTTGGTCATATAGAAATATGGATAAAAAGGATATAGAAAATCCTCACCTATTTCTTAGTACAAGTAGAACAAGCATGGGTTTCGACCACACATAGAAATGAATTTAAAAATGCTTGTGCAAAGCTAACACACTTAAATTGGGGTTACAGGTTTACATTTTACAACTATTCTAAACTCTTATAATTGCACTGGAGCCTGTTGAGAAAAAAACCCCAAGACTCAATTAAGTCTGATAGCTCCTCTTTGAGTACTTTAATAAGCATTCTTCCAAAAATTAAAGAAGCAGTGACCTGACCTAGAAGTTGCAACCTCTGCTGCAGCAGGTGCCATCCTCCTCCATGGTCCAACATTTGATGCCACTGATCAATGGAAGGAAAGTGCTCCGGATCGCCAGAGCAGGAAGGGGAAGGTATAATACGCACAGGGAGATGTGTTTGTTGAAACACAAACATGGGTGCGGGGAAAGAGCAAATACACATGGGGTGATTCTGGAGAATCTCCCTGCATTTCCAAAACAGACACCATGGAAATTTAAAGGGGCCTTGCAGATATATTCATTAAAACCGCATATCATTGTAATGTACTTTTTAGTGTGTAAAAATTGCAGTTAAGACAACTAAATAAGCAAAGCAATGACATCCCAATGCCCTAAGACCTAGCAGAACTTTACAATAACACTCCAATCAGGCACAACAAGGGTTACTGCAAGAATGGGTTTACAATCCTGACTTGCGGCAAGAGATGGATTTAGGAAACACTTATGCGCTATCAGCTTTACAATTTCACTCAATATAGAGAATCTTTCATGCATGTGAGCTTTGCAGTTTATCTTCTTTACAGGGGCTTTCTGATGGCCAGTGGGCAGTCCTGCCAATTTAAGCTGTTTATTGCTTTGCTCAGTTTTTTCCTCCCCCTTTTAACTCTTAAAAAAAAAAAAAAAAGTTAACAGCAAAAAAAGTTCCTCATATCACAGCCAATTGTTTTCTACCAGGGATGGCATAAGCCTTTGCATGATATCTGGCACATCTAACCACATGCTGTTAAAACAGAACATATACACTAATCTCAACAGATACCTTTTCATGCTTATGCTTGTCTTTATCCTTTTCTTTCTTTTCTTTCTCCTTTTTGTCCTTCTCCTTTACCTTCTCTTTGTCTTTCTTTTTCTTCTTCTCTTTCTTGTCCTTTTTCTTATCTTTCTCCTTGGCCTTTTCTTTGTCCTCAAAAAGTTTTTCTGGAAGAAGGGGTGACATGGCCGAGAGCAAAGGCGGCAGCCTGACCGGATTTGGAGTACTAATCATAGGTAGTGTCATTTCTTTAGGGGACAATAAAATAGGAGTAGACGGTAAAGACTTCAACTTCTCTTCTTTATTTTTGTCTTTCACTTTCTTTTCCTTGTCCTTCTTTCCCTTTTCTTTGTCTTTCTTTTTATCCTTATGTTTCTCCTTATCTTTCTTCCCACTGTTCTCCTTCTGCTTTGACTTTATGTCAAGATCATTAAACTCTTTGAGCTTAAACTTAGGAACCTCTGTCTCATCATCTCTGTCTTTCCAGAGAGCTTTTGCTTCTTTCATTCCATCCTTCTCCTTCTCTTTGTTTTTGTCTCTGTTTTTGTCCTTAGACCTCTCCTTTTCTTTGTCTTTCTCTTTCACCTTTTCTTTTTTCTTCATCTTGGTCTTCAAATCCTTCTTTGGTTTTTTCTTCACTTCCAATGGAGAAGCCAACTTTGTCTTGTCCTCATAGACCTTTAAAAGAGGTTCTGGAGTAGGAGGGGAGGCAGACGGAGAAGAGAAGCAAGGTGGATTTACAGATATATTTGATGGCGTTTCTTGGTTAACTTTTCTAATGACCTCATTTATTGAGTCATCCATTGTCCATGATATATCAGAACTAGAGGTGCCGCCTGAAAGAGGAAGTGGAGTACTTGCAGCCTTGGTAAGGCTGCTGCTAGAAGCCAAAACCTTAGGAGTAACAGGCTCTGATATAGTGAGCTTCTTCGGACTAGGAAAGACTTCACCTTCCGACTCTGAGCCAGATGTAAAATCAAATGGGTCAGAGTCTTGCTCTGCACAGGCACGAGCAATAACCGCATCAATAGAATCTTCAATGGTATTATCAGTCACTGAAGGCTTCTTCACTGATGGATTTTCAATGTTTAATCTTTCAGAATCAAGTGGGGTTTGAATTTGTTTTATTTGTATATTCTCCTTTCCAATCTTTTCACTTAATGCAACCAAGGATGTCCGACTTGGGGTTTCTGCCTTTACAGGAGGTGGCGTATTGCTTACAGGAACTTTAGGACTCTTGGGACTCTTAGGACTTTTGGCACGTACAGGAGATTTTTTCTCTTTAAGACTACTTTTTGGTGACCGTAGAGGGCTTCCTAGTACCGTAGCTGCTTGATTTGATTTGGGAGATTTTGTTTTTTGCCCTGGTGAGCCACCTTTCGATTTTGTTTTAGGGGTCAAAGCTTTAGCATCTAAAGTTTTGGAAGGAGCAGCTTGTGTTTTTGAAACAGGGGGCACCATGTGTGGCTCTGAGGAATTAAGAACCAAGTCTGCATTGTCCTGTACAGGTGAAGGTGAAATAGGCCCCTTTTGAGTATTTATTGAACTTAAGGGTTCCCGTGGTTCCATAGCTCCATCTAAAACATCCCCTTTACTATTTGCTAATCTTGGTCTTTTTGCAAAGGGCATTTCCATCTGTTCTGGGCTAGACAAAGGTCTTTTGCTCAAATAGTTTTCATCATTAACAGTTTCATCTTCTTCCATTTCTCCTTCTTCCTCAAGAGGAACTTGCATGGCTTCTGCTGATGTGCCGCCATCTGTGGGTACTTGTTCCTCTTCCTCCTCTGTAATATAGGAAATATGGGTAAGTGGAACGGACATTGATGGAGAAAATTAACTACAACAAAGGAACTGTACACAGGTTTAGACACTAATATAGAATTTAGCGTTTTAGTCATTACTATATTTTCATAAGGTAACATACTTAATATGAACATAAAAATATATATTAACAAATATTACATAACTGCAAACAGCTACAGATGAGATTATGGGTATATGCCTACACATTACATATGCACAAAGATCCACAGGCACATTTGTGTTAAATGCAGTATACACAGGCAAAACTAGAAATGACAAGTTGTAATATAAATAGACTAATCTATATGGTAATATTGGTGTATCACATAATTGCAGCAGCTACAGATAACCATACGACATTGGAGTTTCTATGGCTACAGTATGGGCTGGTGTGTTTAGCGTCTTGCAGGAGACATCACATGGGTATTCAATGTGCTTCTCATTGGTTACCTAAGATTTGACTTACGATAAGGACAAAATTTGTCTATTTTTACTAAATGTTAGATACAGTAAATTAGAGTTGTTACTCATCAGGTCCATCCTACCAGTGACTATGGTATCTCCACCTTGACAGAAACAGCATGATTATTAGAGAAATATATTTAAAAAAACTGAAAGGCATAATTTTATGTTTCACCATAAGAACATGAAGAAAATAAAATTACATTTCCTAGTTGATAACAGTTAAAGAATAAAAAATACACATGTAGAAGAGCCATAG
Organism: Spea hammondii; assembly: GCA_029215755.1. Classification (NCBI taxonomy): domain Eukaryota; kingdom Metazoa; phylum Chordata; class Amphibia; order Anura; family Pelobatidae; genus Spea; species Spea hammondii. The sequence goes on from JARDYJ010000004.1 coordinate 71,278,332, forward strand.
TGCAGAGATCCCTAAATGCAGCTGCTGGCTGAACCTAATTGCTATATTGAGAACATTACCAATAAAAATCCTCTCGATAAGAAGCTTGCAAGCAGAGCCCTCTATCTGTCAATCTGAGTTTACTGCATAGGGGCTATATAAATAAGCCCCATCCATCTCTGTCATATCAAAACACAATAAAATACATGAACGGTTTCCTCAACACAACGCCTAATCTTGTAGGATGGAAAAGATGATTTTAACATAAAATCACAGGATCTATTAATTACAATAAATTGCCCTGTAAATAAAGAATGACTAACGATAGGTGAGAAAATCTTAATTTTCTCAGCAGTTAAAGCCATTTGTTTGAAAGCAAAGACGACATTTTCTCAGCTACCGTAAGTCATGCTGCACTGACAGCAAACCTTGGCGACAATAAAGCAAATGTTCAGCAGTGCACGAGATGCCTTCATTTTCATGCAGGACCTACCCCAAGTGCTCTCAATGACCTTGACAAAATTCTGGAAAAGTATCTCAGGACCTGGGGCTCTAAAGCTATTTTAGAATTGGCTTTGAATAATTGTCCCACAATATGAGTTTCTTGATTAATTGCTTGAGATAAGGTCTCGTTTTCTTCGCCGGCCTCCAGTGGCACAACCCCCCCCCCCTTTCCCATAACCGTTTGGTTTTGTTCTTCTGTACACTGAGAATGGCAAAATCAGACATACGCCAATTCCATTACTTGAGGATTAGCACCGAGATAACCCTTTGTATTCCATTACTGCCCATTATTGGGGTAATTATTTAATCAAGTTTACTCTGTTTGAAAGATGCACTAATTGTTTTCAAAAGTCTATTAAAGCAGATTAAAAGGCTTAGAGGGATACAAAAAGAATGTCCCTTAAACTGAAAATCAAAATTGAAGGTATTTCAAAGTTTGAACCCAAAAGTTATATTAAGCAGGCCAATGCATTAAAGGTGTTCATGGTACCCTCACCACATGGGGCTCCTACACCATAATGAAGACATTGAAAGAACTGAAGCAAACCATTCACAGTGACTGCAATCACCCCCACATTTGGGTGTGTTAAAATGGCGCTGGATATTGCTACATCTTGTAACAGTCATCAGAAACACTGACGTTGATCTTGTTTAGCTTTCAGAAATATATCCTCTTGTGTTTATCGCCAAACCTGTTTTATTGTTCATTACATTTTTTTAAAGCTCACTTACAATGCCCAGTGTTACCAGTCTTCATCCAATGTCAAGAGTGCGAAATGTAGGTGTCCATGTATATGATCAACTGAATCTGATAACTAGAACCATGTATTCACTAAGCTAGGAAGTCAACCCCATAACTGACATACACATCAGTCACAACCACAAATGCCACCTTCAACTTCTAACAACCATTTCATTGTAAAGACATAGCAACCCATGAACAAATCCTTAGAAAGGAACTTGTGGGTTTAGTTTGTGTTGTATTAAACGCTGTACTAAGGACTTTCTTTAGGGTGATCTCCATGCTAACACACAAGCACTCCGTGCATGTAGCAGGTTCATTTGCAGTGTAGATCATACAAACAGGTGCGTAGATCATAGTGCTAGACTCATCTCAGACACTTGGGATAACACTACGCACAAAGTTGGCGACTATTAAAATGACATTTCAAGGTACAATGACTATTTCGCAGGTACGGTGAAGTACGAAATGAATTCAAACCTTGTCGTGTAGACCTGAAGTAAAAAAAAAAAAAAGACATTTCCACATTGATATTTCAATAGGACAATACCAGGATTCCAGAGACCATTACACTTAAGCTTAGCCCTCATATCATAGGCAATGACACAGACTGTAGCAAGCTGAGCTATGCTTAAAAGCATTGTAAATGGATACATTTTTTTTTTTTAGGTTAAAATCCAGAAAATGGCACAAGAAAGTATGCCAAACCCAACTGTCAACAAATGACAAACACAAAATAGGCATGGATGTTTTATGTTTTTCGAAACAAGCTTAAGTTTATATGCTATTCTTCTAAACAAGTAAAGAGGGAGTTAATGACACAGCGAAGCAATGTACACACCAGGGGCAATGTAATGACGTAGAACTGTTAGTCACATAAAACAGGTTATAATTACAACTGGCTTAATTAGGATTGTCAGGGCCGTGGACCTTATGTTTAAATAAATGTAAACCAATGCTCATGTTACAATGGTCTACCACTAACGATTCTGCTTACCAGCTATGACTTGGTGAGGTTTACATAAACTTCTGATGAACTTTACACCAAGTACACATTGTTGGAAACTAGAGGCAAGAATGCAAGTGTGTAGATGATTTAACCCAAAACAAATTTGATTTAACAAGTCACCAAAAATTGACTTTCTACCCGATTTCCTGCTCTGTCTAACAATATGTTTGTTTTCCTCAAAAATTGATTAAAAACCAAATCCAAAGCTAATCCTTAGTATTTTTTATTTAGGTTAGTAATTAAGTCATAGTAAGGACATTTAGTGTTCTGCCTATTTAGCCAATAAACATTAGTGATACTTATCCTCCTCATGAGGTATTTCTAAATTTATATACACTATATGGACAAAAGTATTGGGACACGAGACCAACAGGGACTTTTATGACATAGTTTTCTAAATACTTAGACCCTAATATGTAGTTACCCCACTTTGCAGCTGTAACAGCTTCCACTCTTATGGGGAAGCTTTCCACAAGATTTCAGAGTATTTGTGGACATTTTTGCCCCCTTCATCCAGTAGAGCATTTGTGAGGTCAGACAGTGATGTTGGATGAGAAGGCCTGGCTCACAATCTCCGTTCCAGTTCATCCCAAAGATCTTCGATGGGGTTGAGGTCAAGGCTCTGTACGGGACAGTCCAGTTCTTCCACAGCAATCTCATCCAACCATGTCTTTATGGAGACACATACATACATACACAGACATATAAAAAATGTAATGTATGGGGATAGCTTTATACTTTTTCTGTGAGATGAAAGGGGAAAGAGTTTACTAGAAATCACAACTTGCATAGAAACATAGAAAGTGACGGCAGATAAGAACCAGTAGGCCCATCCAGTCTGCCCAACCTCTGAATACTTTCCTTTAGTACTTTCCCTTATCCTATATCTAGCTTGGCCTTATGCCTATCCCATGCTTGCTTAAATGACTTTACTGTATTAACATCTACCACTTCTGCTGGGAGGCTATTCCATGCGTCCACTACCCTTTCCGTAAAGTAATATTTTCTGATGTTACCATTAAACCTTTTCCCCTCTAGTTTATGCTTGTGTCCTCTTGTTGTGGTAGTATTTCTCCTCTTAAATAAACTCTCTTCCTTTACCTTGTTGATTCCCTTTAAGTATTTAAATGTTTCTATCATATCCCCCCTGTCCCGTCTTTTTTCCAGGCTATATAGGTTAAGATCCTTTAACCTGTCCTGGTAGGGTCTATCCTGTAATCCATGAACCATTTTAGTAGCCCTTCACTGAACTTTCTCCAACATTTCTATATCCTTCTGGAGATACGGTCTCCAGTAATGTACACAATTCTCCAAGTGAGGTCTCACCAGTGATCTGTACAACGGCATGAGCACTTCCCTCTTTCTACTGCTAATACCTCTCGCTATACAACCAAGCATTCTGCTAGCATTACCTGCTGCTCTACTGCATTGTCTGCCTACCTTTAAATTCTCAGAAATAATTACCCCTAAATCCCTTTCCTCGCACGTTGAGGTTAGGACAGTATCAAATATTCTATACTCTGCCCTTGGGTTTTTATGCCCCAGGTGCATTACTTTGCATTTATCCACATTAAATGCCAATTGCCAAAGCTCTGACCATTTTTCCTAGATCATTTGCCATTTGGCTTCTTCCTCCAGGAACATCAACCCTGCTGCAAATTTTTGTGTCGTCAGCAAATAAACATACCTTTCCATCAAGACCATCTGCAATATCACTAATAAAAATATTAAAGAGAATGGGTCCAAGTACAGATCCCTGAGGTATCCCACTGGTAACAAGACCTTGTTCTGAATATACACCATTCACTACAACCCTCTGTTGTCTGTCACTCAGCCACTCCTTAATCCATTCAACAACATTGGGATCTAAACCCAGAGATTGCAGTTTATTTATAAGCCTTCTATGTGGGACAGTGTCAAAGGCCTTACTGAAATCCAGGTACGCAATGTCTACTGCACCACCTTGATCGATTACTTTAGTCACCCAATCAAAAAAATCAATAAGATTTGTTTGGCATGATCTTCCTGAGGAAAACCCATGTTGTTTTTGATCTTGAAACCCATGTGACTTCAGATGTTCAACAATCCTGTCCTTTAACATTGTTTCCATTCATTTCCCCACTACAGATGTAAGACTAACTGGCCTGTAGTTGCCCGACTCCTCCCTTGTAGGAAACTTCAGTCCTCAGTGAGTTGTAGATATGCATCATAAATTTGAACATGACTAGCTGCAATCCAAGTTTGTGAGGGCCACTTAATTATTCCCCCCACTATAATTTTATTAGAAATAAAAATAAAAAATGTGGTTTCATACTAATGCCACCTTTCCATGGACCCTGGTTAAGGCTAGAAAATTAAAAAAAAAAAAAAAAGTATTCTCATCACACATCAAATAATTTGTATAAAAGACAAAGGCTTCAATAATTGCACGAGGCTGTGAAAATACCTGCATGTTTGCCCCGGACAGACTGGCTCCACAACAAGGGTCTGGTATGTGACTTTTCTTTAAGGTTATTTTATTTTGTCTTTGAGAACAATTGCATATTTTCCTTTAAAGACACCATAAATGTTTGTGGTAACAAAACACATGCTAAAACAGGTTTTTAAAAAATAATTAGATCGACCAACACAGAAAAGCTTAGCAGTTTATTATAATGTTACTCTATGGCCCATAATTGGCCAAAAGAGTGAGAGTGTGTGAGTATGTGTATAATTATATATATATATATATATATATATATATATATATATATATATATATATATATATATATATCTCTGCATATAGTGTTTATATATTACACGCACATATACAGATATACAGACACTATATAACTTAATATACATAGTACTTAGATTGTAAGTTCTACCTGCAAGTACCTCCTGTTCAAATGTATGTATATCTACCAATGAACAAGTTACTATTATATACTATTATTGTAAGCAGTGAAGCTCTACGTATATCTGTTGGCACTACATCAAAATGTAATAAGCCAGATCGATGTATAGAGCATAGACAATAACCTGACAGACGTAACGAATATAAGCAACAATGCCTTTAGACGTGCTGCTCCTCAGGAAATTTGAGTTGCGTCCTGTATCTTTCAATCACTATGCTTACAAAGCAGTGCAGTTCTTCACCCATATAAAATGGGAGACAGAAGAAAAAAAAAAAAATACGTAACTGGCTCCACTTTTATTTTTTCACATTTTCTCATCCCTTGTCAAAGTCTGGCGCCGGCTGAGCACAGTAAATAATAAACTTGGGCTGTGGGCTGAAATACAGACCCGCTAATGATATGCGACTTTCATATGCCCTTTGCTTTTAACGAAGGGAATTTGAATACTCAGGTGATGCTCTTGTTTTACGGTGCTACACGTTCTGTAGTATGGAGGCTTCTTCTTTAACTGATGCACTTTGCTAGTTCTTGGGTTAAAACTAACATTTCTCTCAGAAAAAATGGGATGCTGTCCACCAAAAACTCTGCCATGATCAATATTTACTGCACTACGAACATTGTGAATTTTATGGGTTTTTTTTCTTTTTCTTTTAAATTATTATTCAAATACATGATTGCCCTCCCAACTTGCTTCCTATAATAAGAGGGAATATTTCGATTTTGGTTTCGATTTCGGTTTTGGATATATACACACATTACAAGAACTTCATATGACAATTCCAGATTTTATTCTACTTTAGTTAATAGCCTTCATATTTAGGAGTTTTTTTTCTTGTTTTTCCTGTTCTATAGTGCTGTGGAATATGACGACACTATGTGAATAATAATTAATAATCACCACAATAAAATTATGACACACTTAACCGTTCAAACCCCCCCCCCCAAATTGACTAAGTTAATTTACAACGAGCACTCTTTAACCAACAAACTTAATGCTGTCATGTCTTAGATGTTTTGTGGTTAGTATTGCCTTGGACTTGACAAAGGGAGGTTGACACCAATAAGTGACCAATAAGAGTCAGATAAAGGTATTTTATATTACATCTAAACTACTGAACTAACACGGCTAACCTAAGATACACAAACATTGGGTGCTATATCAATAAACATGGTAAATGTTCAATTCTCAATTATTTTGTTGCATTATTAACCCCTTAATGACAAAGCCCGTACATGTACGGGCTCAAAATGCATTGTTTTCAATGGGTTTAGGGACTGCCCATTGTCCTTAAAGGGTTAAAAACAGCAAGTAAAGGACTTTACCGATTCCAGAATGGCTGCACAAACACAAAATGAATAGAAGCGCCTTATCAAAAAGGTGTAATCTAGTCAAGGTAATTACTTTGGCATGCTGTTATGGCCCATAAATAAAATAGAAATAGCATTTTGTTAAATAATATTCCAGATATATATCACCAGTTTCAGCTCTACGCAGTAGAAAATCTAAGACCCCAAAAATAGATACTAGTGGTCCTGCAACACAGCTTATTAAAGGACAAGATCAGAGGCCCACTGGCAATTGAAGCCAAAGTTAAAGTTAGCCATACATACACATTTCATTGCTTCCATGTTACATTACATTAATAATGCAACGTTCCAACCATGAGTTTTTGCAACATTTTTGTACGTTTGTTAACTTGTCACAATGTTGGTGGCACATACAACTGCAATTTTTTTTTTTTAGGGCAATAGTGTATGTCCTTAGAAATAACCGTACATCAAGCAGATTTTTTTTTACTTTATTCAGTATTCAAAATGTAACATCGCATCAACACCATACAAAATATAAATATCCTCGCAAAGACATAAAACAACCGCATCTAGGTGATTTCGGGTTCACATACAAATACGGATGCATCCATTAACGTACAAATAATTTATAAAATAATTAGACTAGGATTACTACGTATCGCCTGGTCTAATCCCCCAGCAAACATAAAAAAGAGAAAAGAAAAAAAAAAAATATTCCAACGCACCCTCATTCACACCATCCGTACGGGTCATTCATACAGACAAGCGTATTTTATATAGTTATATGTTATACATTGGAATCTACGAATATCAAAGAGAATTGGGATACTGGTCCAACCAAGGTCTCCAAATATTGTAAAATTTGTGAAGTCTCTGAAGAGATTGAAAAAAACACGTTCCATTAAACATTGATAACGAACTTTGTTAATTACATGATCTAGAGTTATTGGCGTTGTTTTTGCATTGACAAGGAGATCTGCCTACTGATTCCTGTGAAATGGAAAAACAAAAATGAAATCAAATTAGCACACTTTTGTGATGTCCTTAGAACATGAGGGTTCCTGCTTAGTTACAAAAGACGTTCACAACAAGGTCCACCAATACCCCAAAGGAATCTCTCTATAGTTTGTTTTTCTCCTAACCAAGTTAAAAAGGCTTAATTGCCTTTAAATGCTTCATGGACCATGACACTCTACTAGGTGAACATTCATATTTTAAAATCCATTAAAATTGTTCAGTATTATTAAACAAGAGGAGCACAAGCTAAACATAAAAAGCAAGGGGGGAAAGGGGAGAGGGGAAAAAAAAAACCCCAAACCTTTCATTGAAAGTCAGTTCTGGGTTTGGAAGAAGGTTCCTGACAAATACCAAGGGAACAAAGCTCCTCTAAAATCCTCCACTGCTAATACAGTCCAGATTTGCTGGGTCTGCACTGAAACATCCTCAGAAAATGTTTACATTCAAGCAAGGTTCACGTGGAAGGTCAGAGCAAACGAAGGCCTGGAAATGACTTTCAAAGCTGTAAAATGATTTTTTTTGTTTCTTCTAAACATATTAAGAGAGGGAAGTAACAGGAAACCTCGGGTTTAAAGTTGGTTATATGAAAGAAGCGCCTCATAACATCTGTAGCTAGCATTCTTATTTGTTAACTTGGCAACTGGTGTAGAATCTCCCCATCCAAAATAAAACAGTCCTAAAAGCAGAAGGTTCGGAGAATGTCATCCAACTTAAGATCAATAGTAGACAACTTAAAATTCATGGTACTAAGGTGAAAAAGCCACGAAGAGAAAGACATCTTGTGGAAATCAATTTGTAGAAACCATTGTAAAACAACATCCAACTGTCTAATGAATGTAATATTAACAATACAATGATTCAAAAATTGTAATTAGTGTCAAATACAAAACAAGTATTCTACTCTAAGGTGGTTAACAAGATACCAAGAACACTCCAGATAAGAGCCCATAAAACCTTAGTAGACAGATATAGCTTTAACGGTTACCAAGCTAAAGCTGCATATACCATGCTTAAGTGCCCCCCCCCCCCGTTTATAATAATTGCTTGTGTACATTGAGTCATTAATCATTCATGGTGAAAATGACTTTAATGGTATGTATAGTGGTATTTAAATTAATTTTCTTTAAAACAACTGCACCTGAAACTTGACAATATAGCATAGATTGGTCTGTATATTGTCTTAATAGGTGACTGTTCCTCTTCCTTATGCCAAGTATTCTTGGAATTAATTTTTAATTATTTTACACAAAACACAATTATGACTTATGCCATATAGAACATGCTTCAGACAACTTACAGGGTAGTCCAGATTGATTATTTGCATGGGCCTATAAGCATATTGCTTCTATACATTTTTTTTCATCTCTGAGATAAAAAGATTGGATTATTCTCCATTTTGATCAAGATCACACAAGACATCAGTTGAAACCTTAACATATTCAACCAAAATGTTGTGTACAAAATTAAATAAGATCACTTAGGGCATAATAAAACCTAGCAGAAAGCTCTGCTGAGATATAAATGCAGATAGAACAATTTTTTTTTTTTTAAACTTTCGCCCTTTAGTCCTTAACGTAGATGGAACACAACAAACTATTGCAACATAAGAATGCAAGATATAAAATGATAATAAAATACGAACATGCAATCCCCTGACTTCCGCGCATATCTGCAATCTTTTCATATTTCAAACTGCAATTAAAGTCAAAAATCCCCTTAAAAATTCCAACCTGATAAAGCAATGGGAGTTGCGTAAGGTTATCGTCGAGCAGTAAATTATTCCTCTAATGAATGTCATTGTGTTAAATTTTAAGGCATAACATTTTGAAATGTTCAGATCTTATCATTAGCCTTACATAAAAATGGAGAATAGTAGCCGTGGTTATAGGTTGTTTTGCATGTAAATTGTTGCGCATCATCTTTATGGTGTGCATGTTAATGCCCGACTGGGTATGAAACGGAATTAATGGTAGAGACGTGACAGACATCCGTTTGCGGCAGATCAGTGTTTGGAGCCGAAGGGGTTAACCAGGCCTTCATAACGAATATAAATACACACTCACTTAATGTAGTCAGGCCTTTTCTCTTAAAGGAAATGAATTAGCCCACTGGGGAGGAGAGAAAGCCAGACTGTTTTCCATTTCATTACTTGAAGCACATCAGAAATCAATGCAATCAGATGGATGCTTTGTGGGTGACACAGCTAACATTCAATCATTTATCAGTTATATCTGTGAACTGATAAGAGAGGAGCTTAGGGTAATATTACACATACAAAAACACAATGAGAGCTTGAAGGCAATTGCTCCCTCCCCAAAGCAATAAAATCACTGCTGATAAGTGGAGAGATCCCCACACATACCTAATCTGGAAATATATTCTTTCTGGAAATCTCGGAGACTTGTCCCACCCATTTATGAACATCTTTCGCATTCGTATTGCTTGGGCCATGTAATATTTTAATACAGATATGAGGAAGAATACAGTGACATTAGACCATTACTACACATCATGCATGTGCTCCTCACATTTCACCACCGGAAAACAAACAGTTTGAATCTCTCTTAGAATTTTTTTTTTACCCGTCCTAATATTTCTCCAACATTTTGGTAGAAAATATGTGCAATAGTTTAAGCAAGCAAATCTCGACTTAACTGTTGTGGCCACCACACCAGGCCAGAATAACGCAGATGGATCCGTGGAGAAATAGAAGTGTTCCCCCACACTTCTCTCTTCGGATCCATCTACGCTACTCTGTCCCCCGTGTATCGCTTTTGAATTTAGCCTGTACAAAAAGACCAGGAAAACCGCGGTCTGAAAAAAAATTGACAAAAAGAAAAATAAAAATTTGAATCATTTTTGGTCCATTTGCACAAGTCTATTGAACAGACCTCATACCCAAGTCCAATTCCAATAATCCTTGCAGTACATAGCATAGCATTTTTTTGTGAACTCTGATATTTAACCCCTTAAGGACCGGGCTCATTTTTCGTTTTGTACCCTGTGGGACCGAGGCTGTTTTGACACTTTTGTGGTGCTTGTGTTCAGCAGTAATTTTCTCCTCACCCATTTAGTGTACCCACATAAGTTATATATTGTTTTTTTCAGGACAAGATGGGCTTTCTTCAGATACCATTTTGATCGTATCATCTTATTTACTATAAAAAAAATTAAAAAAACATGGTGAAAAATTGAAAAAAAAACACATTTTATGACTTTTATTTGAAAAATCTTTTACTCACCTAAAAAAGCAAGTAAAAAAACTAGCTAAATAGATTCTACTACTTGTCCTGAGTTTAGAAATACCCAATGTTTTTATGTTTTTTTGCTGTTTTTTGTAAGTTATAGGGCAATAAGTACAAGCAGCGTTTTATGATTTCCAAATCTTTTTTAACAAATCTGGTCAGTCTGCCTCCATCTCCTCTTTGGAACATCTTTGAAGCCGGTTAACTCAATTTAACCCATTCAAACCATATATTTTTGAAAACAAGACACCCCAGGGTATTCCAAATGCTGTTATTTTAACCCTTTCCATGCACCAATTATACAACTACACTTTGTCAAACTTTGTAATAGTAATTTTTTTTATTTTTTTTCCCACACAAATTGTACTTTAGTTATAGATATACAGGTGCTGGTATATGTCACTGTCAAACAACACCCCAATATGTGTTCAGCAACATCTCCTGAGTACAGCGATACCCCACATGCATGGGTTTGTCAGATTGTTTGGCTGGTAAAAGGCTACTTTTGGGGCATGCGTAATTCAGGTGGTCATTTGGTCATTGTGCCTCCCTCTCCTCTTTGGAATATCTTTGAAGCCGGTTAACTCAATTTAACCCATTCAAACCATATATTTTTGAAAACTAGACACCCCAGGGTATTCCAAATGCTGTTATTTTAACCCTTTCCATGCACCAATTATAGAACTACACTTTGTCAAACTTTGTAATAGTAATTTTTTTTATTTTTTTTTCACACAAATTGTACTTTAGTTATAGATATACAGGTCCTGGTATATGCCACTGTCAAACAACACGCCAATGTGTGTTCAGGAACATCTCCTGAGTGCAGTGATACCCGACATGCATGGGTTTGTCGGGTTGTTTCAGATTTAAAATGCCACATTTGGGAAGTGCGCTTTTTTTCGCCATTTTGGTCAGTCTGTACCTATGCCCTATCTTTGAGCTAGGCCACTCCAATTTACCCCATCAGCCATTTTTTTTTATATATTAGACACCCCTTGGGTATTTGAAGTGCTTTTATTTTAACTCTTTGTTGAGATTTTTGAGAAATTTTAGCACTTGCTCAAAATAATAAACTTTATTTTTTAAATTTTATTTTTTTAATACTTTTTTATATTTTTTTTTACACATTTTGCTGGTACTGGATGGTTCATCTAGTGACATCACTGCATAATTATTGTTAAATGTTAGCACATTTTTTTTAAAAAATTTTTTTTCCATTTTTTATTTATTTTTATTTTTTTTGAATATTTTACTAATCACATAGTGATTAGAAAGCTGGGCTCCATTGACTTGCATGGTTGAATGCAGTACCTGTATTCAACCAGCAAGTGGAGCCAGTTCTCTAGAGGGTCTGGAGACCCTCTAGCGAACTTTTTCGTCTTTATTGTTTTATTTCCCGGGCCGCCGCCATCTTGCTTGATGGCGAAGATCACCGGTCACAGCCCACCCAGAGGTAAGTGTTTGGTGTCGCTGGATGCCTCCTGATCGAGGCATTCCAGCGACACCATTTAAGTTTAGGAGGCGATCGTTGATCGCCTCCTAAACGCTTTTAAAACGGGCGTCCGCCGCCATACAATGTATGGCGGCTGTTGACGCCCCGGGGAGGGGCCAGACATGGCCCCCGATGCCGATCTCGGCCTTGCTGAATGCCTCGACATCGAGGCATTGCAGCAAGGCCGTTTAAGCGAAGAAAGTGATCCTTGATCACTTTCTAAGCTTATTTAATTTTTTGACGGTTCAGGACCGTCAAAGGTCATTTAGTGACCTTCTTGTTATGACGGTCCTGAACCGGCAAAGGTCGCGAAGGGGTTAAAAAGGAAAACTACTACATGCCCTTCATCGATTACAGAAAAGCCAAGGGTGATTTGTTTGGTCTTTGTGACATAATTGGAGTAACAGATACATGTACATGGAAAGTCTATACAAAGTAGGCTTGCTTCTTATTCCAGGGCAACCAACTACACAGGTGTTAAATGTTAGGTGCGTGCAAGTGGAAAATTTAACCAAGAGCTAACTTATAGACACGAACCACTGGCTACATGACGCCTATCAACACAGTTCACTAGCGTAATATAGCGTCAACATATGTACTAGTTACAGCATGACATGAGATGTAAGCATGCTACATACTTTGTAGGCCCCTATACACAAATGTTATGTTCTTTTAAAGTGAATCCCTCATGTAGTGTTTAAGACAAACATGTCTAGTGCATAAACACTAAAAGGACATTAATGTTGCGCCACAAATTAAAAGGCAGCACTACACTGGAATAAGAGAACACAAACATTTTTGCTATTTCTTGTGTATCCTTACATGCAGGTCCTTCGCCAGAACCGCTTCATTGGAAGCACTGCAGGTAATATTTTTTGTGACCCAATTTACCTAAAAACTTGTTTCCTTTTGCTCCATCTTTTTATGGTATAAGGCTGCTTTTATTTTACAATAACCCATTACCTATTAAAATAATTCCAAAGCATAGATTTAGCCGATAATTGAGCTGTTGACTAAAAACAAAAACTATATAAAAAAATTAATTGATCAAGAGATATTCAGTTTTCCAGCTAAATGGCCTCCACATAATGCCCAGCTCCCTATTCCTGACATATGCCATTTCTTCCTGGACACAAAAAATAAGAGGGTGCCTAAACATGATCCATGTGGTTCTCACTGAACATCTCAAGTAGTCTGATAACAGTGGTACTGGTATACAAGAACTCGGCCTACCTCCTGTATGCCTGTCAATATGTTATGCAGAGATTACTTATTTCTTGCTTACGAGAGAGAGATACATATTATACACACACACAGTACTATGCCAAGCTGAGGGCAAGACTGAGCACAGAAACAAGGCAGTTATACCGCAACAGCTAGGTCTCTCCAGGCAGAAATTTTAAGGCAGACAGGGCTCTGTTGAGATCCGTAGACGCAGTGGTCAGCCAAGTACACTTAGTGCCGCAGACGACAGACACACAATGGTACCCGTCTACTGTCCGAAGAAGCCTGGTCAGAAGCGGAAGACTTGCGGCTAAAAAACCAAGCCTCCAATGGGGGAAGGGTCAAGGGCTCAAATATTTCCAAAAAACACAGAAACTAGGACGCAGGAAAATTGCAGCAGGTGCTCTAAAATGAGGAACCAATTTGAAATATTTCGTTGCAGCTGAAGGAAGTTTGTTTGCCGAAGGTCTGTACAAGAATGAGTGTTTGCGGGTGAAGCTTACCCGCAGGTTTGGGGCTGCATTTCAGCAAATGGGGATTTGGTCAGAATTCTCAATGCTGAGAAGTACAGGCACACACTTATCCATCATGCAATACCATCAGGGGCACGGATTTGCCCCAAACTTATTTTGCAGCATGATAATGACCCCAACAGAGTCAAAGTCATTAAGAAGTATATTCAACAGGAAAAAAACAAGGAGTCTGGGAAGCGATGGTTTAGAGCCCTAATCTCAACATGGAGTCTGACCTGGGACTACATGGAGAGAGAAGCAACTCAGACTACCTAAATCCACAGAATTAACTGTGGCTGTTTGAAAAGTATCTGCAAGAATTGATCCGGTTTTGAATGCAAAGGGTGGTCACACTTTACAGTTTGTTAAATGATACTAATTATTTTGAATCTTACAGTACTAATACAAAATATTAGTATATTCACCCCCCCCCCCCCAATTATAGGACAGTGCAAAGACTACTCATTTCTTTATAGATATTGTCAGGTTCTCCATTAGCTCTTTCACTTGTATTATATATCACATATGTGATACGAGACTACTTTTTTATTTTGGTCAATTTTATAGGCATCACAATAGATTCACATTTTTCTTTTACATCCCTTTAAATACCTGAAGAGCACCTCCTGCCAACTCAAATTGTTTACTGTAGGATTCCATAAATAAAACTGCTTCTTTTTATCAATTCCACACATTATAAAAGTTAAAGCAGCAGCCAGGACACCCTTTCATGAGAGATCTGTGAGCCTCCCAGCCCCTATGCGGTGTTGGATGTGAGCCTTTTACTGATTTTGACAGAGGATGTGGGAGACTGTTTAGTCTCCAAAACTGAACTCTTTAGAAAGTTCTGAAGGCTTGTGGAGCAGGGGGTGGCGGCAGCACAGACACGTATTCCTCAGAGAGGAAAAAGACCTGCATGTACCTCCATGTAACAGAAAAAAAGAAAGGAAGGGGGGGGCATACAGTGGACAACTGACAAGCAAGTTTGAGAAAACTGAGAAAGGAATGCACAAGAGGGGGGGGAACTATATACAAAAGAAAAAAAACAAAAAAAAAAAACAAGAAATTGACTCACAAAACTTCTCTGCATCTAAAGTTAATGTAAAAAGAATGGCACATGACTACTATATAGGAGACTGATGGGATGCCCTGTACCCCGACTGGGTACTCCCGCCAAACGTTGCTTCCTCCTGCCAGGACACCAAAAATGAACCCCTTCAGCACCAGACAGAACCAGCGTTGTAGATAGAAGGGGGGACGTCGCTGCACCGGAGCTGCGTTGGCACTGTGGCTATCCGAAGCTTAGCTACACAGAATGGCTATTGTGCTGAAAAGGACAATAAATGATCATAGCAGCCCACCCCAAGCATCAGGCAACACTCATGCTGAAGTGAAAACAGGACTCAGTTTATTTAAACAGTACAAGGGGTAATTTACATACAATAGACACAACAAGCCACACAAAGTTCTCCATCAGGTCCTCCTTTGCACTCAGCCCACCTCAGCCCAGTAGGGGGTCGCTATTGTAGTCTGTGGGGAGGATGGTAAACACGGGCGCTTCCCTGACTTCTGGCTGAAACCGGCTGGATATCAGATCCAGGTGAAAATACTGGCCATAGACATCTCTGTGCTGTAAGTCCTGACCCGATAGAGAGTAAAACACCCATAAACCCCCTCCCAAAATGCAGGAACCCCAAAGCTGTCCGAGCTCCACACTCTTTAGAGTCTCTTATACTTTGGGAAAACGTGGCACTCCATACCAGGGCCCATAGTATGTAGGAAGGAGGCTGGCACTCAGTCCCCTCCAGGAGCCCATGGCACAGAGGCTTCCGTGACAGAGACTATATACAGTACTCTACTTTAGCCAGCACAATCATTTTCATACTCTATATAAATCACCACCACATCAGCAGTGTGATACTACCTGTGCTGAAAAAAAAAAAAAAAGCTATCGTGGAATATATTTAGTTAGGGCCAATAATTAAAGGAAAAGAATCTGAGTAAAAAGAAAAATGTACTCATCAGAATCATTGGTTCTTTAGAGAGGCAATGCAAACTGCAATATCGAATATCAGACTTGTTCATCTTATAATTCATACCTTTGTACTGTCTGTATCCTGGAAGTATATATTCCCCAAGATTAATACACATAGGCTATATAATTCCTTTTGGCGTTGGTGATGTTCAAATACACGTCCAAACACTTTTGACATTATTGATGTCACAGGACCTCTCCATTTTTCATTAGTTTCTAAAGCAAATACAGGCTGTTTAACATTACCCAATTTTAGCCTTTGCTTATTGAATAATGCCTTTGTTTTATTAAGATGATCTGCTAAGCCACCAGTTTGGTGGGTGAAGGTGACACATCTGAACACATCTGGAAGATGGATGCATGAGAGAGGATCCCTGGCAATCAATCAATAAAGATGGTTTAATTGGTTTATTGTCCCTGCAGGTTTCTTATCTGCCTGTACAGACGCAGGCTTGGTTTTGCAACCTGGGGAGAATACATATACAGCTTAGGTTTCCATTATGCGAGTCAGAAATCAAACTTTAAAAGAAAAGCATTTTTTTTAACCTAATTTGCTTTTGTACAGTTAGGCTTGACGCAATAATCACAGCTATCCATGCTAACCGATGGATAAAAAGTGATATTTGCAGCATCTAGACAAATATTTAGGAGCCAACTGGCATACGTTATTAAATTAAGATATTTATAGTCCACCATTTACATACAAGTTGCCAAAAACCTTGGGAGTATTTTTTATAGATCTCAGGCTGGCAAACTGTGCAGCCTCTATATCGGAAGCTCTTATAAACACAACAGTTGCCATTAACAGTAACAAAGACAATAAAACATGTTTGGTTACTTGTACGAGCGCAAATATGAGACTATATTTTTATATTCTATTTTTTAGTGTGAATATGCTTCGAACCAGGGTGACCACATGCGCCGGGATGGAAGAAGCTCCAGAGTTTCACGGTATGAAGCAGGCAGCTGAAGCCCTCCTTCCTAGCAACGCAGACTCAATGGAGAAATGGAAGCAGGAAAGAGCTCCAAAATGGTAAGCGTGTGTTATGTTGTGTCTATGCATATGATAAGCTGAAACTGTTATTCTGTTTTGTTCTTTTGTTTCGAAGGTGTGACCCAATAGATTTATATTATAACTATAATTTTATTAACATGCATAGGCCACATGACTTAGCAGGGGGCAGATGGATGAACACCCTTTAAGGACAGGTTTTTGGGAGTACCCTTTAAGCATATTTATGCCTCCACTAGTGCCCAGAAACTCAATTGTTCAGAACTAGATCATTCCAACGATGGAATGAGTACACAATACGGGCAAGTCTTAACACGTATGCAATACACATTTGGTTTTCATTTTTTTGTAGGTTATTCAAATGGTATAGACTGTTTTGTTAGTAATAATCATTCTATAAAAAGAGGTAATTACTAAATACTTGTTAAAACAGTACATCTAAAATGAATTCTGGGGTGGAGGGTAGATTAAAACCACTTCAAAAAAACAAATGTCTGAACCGCTAGAA
This sequence comes from Spea hammondii, assembly GCA_029215755.1. Lineage (NCBI taxonomy): Eukaryota > Metazoa > Chordata > Amphibia > Anura > Pelobatidae > Spea > Spea hammondii. Next base: position 71,295,824 of record JARDYJ010000004.1, read on the forward strand.
GGTAGAAAAGTGTCTTATTTGGAAATCCTTAATTACTGGATTGCCTTTGGCAACCTGGCTACTACCTATACTAACAGAGAGCAACAATATTTTGTAAATGCTGTATTTTAGGCGACCTATATTAAGTAGAACGGGTTATTGAAGAATACATTATTATAGGGTGATGCAGTCTTGACCATGATTTGCCTTTCAAGTATTATAGGAACAAGACGCACCAGCCAAAACATTTTACCGTTATTAATGTGGACCAGTTATTGCCTCAAGCAATCTCCTGCTTCCGGTAAGATATAAAAATTGCAACTGGTTAACCTAAGCAACTTAATAGCCATTCCGTTGGCAAGAACTCAAAAGCCCAATTTGTGTAAATTTCTATTATGCTTAATATTAACTGTGTGTTGCCACTTGAGGCTCTTTTGCAGCTAGTTAGGGGATCAATATATTAAGTAGGAAACAAGACGGGCTTTAAAAAATAAAAATAAATTATAAATGTCAGTCTATGTCCGGCTACTGTTAATGAGACTCTTTGAAACTGTGTTTACAGAATGCATGTCAAGTATCCTATCAATACATTATGCAAGCAGAACTGCAAACAAATAACTGACCAAGTCATAGGGGTAGTAATTTTAGTAGACCGTCAACTTTAGCCAACATTTGGATATGGTTTGTGTTCCCCACTGGCTATTTAAGGTATTGATAACTGACAACTTGACAGCTGGACTTCCTGCTTAACATTACGCATTTGTTCTTTCATTGCGTATAGGTGTCCTCTTAGATTTTAGAATGTTGCTCGACTTCATCACCACCATTGTTTCCAAGGTCCACGCGATCACACGCCGCTGAAAAGGCTAAAACCATTCCTTAAAATTGGTCTGTACAATGGAATGATTCTAGATTAGTCAGTTTGTGGATCCAATCGTCACACTAATGGGATTCTTAAAAACGCACATGCAACCAAAAATTGAGGAAGTGATCCGAATTCAATGTAACATTTTGCATTGGCTCAAGGTATCAAAGAAAACCCAGCAAGCTTCTACTTATTGCAACATTTTATCAACAGAGTGATTAGATAAAATACAGATCTATAGAACATTTAGGGAATGGAATATGGAAAAAACGCATGTTATCGAGCCCTGCAGGAAACATTAGCAACACTGCCGCAAAATAGATGTATTAAACATTAACCCCTTCAGTCACCTTGTGGCAATAGGCCTATTGGACATAGGGGGTACATCCTGACATTGTTGTAGCGGCAGGGATATCACTGTCACTACACGGGAGGCTTCCTGCGAACTGATGTAACGCCGCTCGCTGTGAACGCTGGTACGCTGTCATTCAAGGAATGACCAACCTCTTGATTGGGCATTCCCTACCGGTAGGCGTCACTGCTGTCACCCACCGGAAATTCACGCAAGGACAGAAAGGCCTTAGCAAAGTCTTATAGAACCTGCTGGGCTCTCCCATTGCTCCCCCTGCCGGCTGATTGCAATCTGTGATGCAGGGCTGGGCCGCCCTGATTCAGCACAAACAGATCAGGAGGAGAAAAGGGGAGAAAAAGCTTCTCGACTTTAAAAAAAATATTAAAATAATGTGAAATGAAAAAAAAATTTGAGTTTTTTTCTATTTTATTATAGTTTTTATCTATTATCACTATTTTTATGTTTTATGTATTTCTAATGACAAAAAATATTTTGGTCGTTTGATTACGAAAAGCCCTGGGACTGAAGGGGCTGCAGAAAAATTTTGCCCAAAATTTCTATTTTTATTTTGTAATGCTTGTTGATTTTGCATGAACTCCAGTGCATTTTTCTGGATTAAAATTGGTGCATGCATCCTTCATTGGGGGGCCTAAAACAAAACATGAAATTAATATGTACACACTCTGTGCATGTCACTAGAACCCTCGGGAGCCAGAAGTGGGGCTGGCTAGTGACATTTGGATCGATAACTTAGTACCTGCACCCATTGGGATGCAGTAAAAAGCACCAGAGTCCATGAAAACCGTTCTCATATTAAAATAGGACGGAGCACGCCTTTAAGTTGAGAGGTAGAGTCTTCAAATCCTTACACAGATGATATTACCAATGATTTTTGTACATTGAAATTTTCAATACAATACTTTTTTCAGTAATATCGGAGTGGTTAACATGCCTGTATGCAACCTACAGGTGGTCACTTTCAGGGCCAGATTGTGTGACATAGCTGTACTGACGGACAGCCAAGCAGATACCATTTATAAAAGGAATCATGTGAGAATTAAGCCAGAAGAGCTATAATGTGACGGGGTACAGAGCAAAAAAACATCAAGTACACGTCAAACCGATGATTCGGACTCGGAGTACTTAAAGGCTACTTTGGCAATGAAATGGTTATTGTAAGAATCTAATTCCAATGAATTCAACCAAGCAATTCAGTCCCTACTAAACAGACACTTTTTAGCCTTCCTTGTCTGCAATAGCACTCTTAGCCTGGAAATTATCAGTGCATTTATCACAGCATTACTAACCGTGCCAGCTCTCTGAGCCAGAACCGTACGCTCAATGCTTTATTTGTATTCAGCAGGCCAACCTTTGCATTCTGTGCTGGGCTCTGATAATTCTCTCTGTTTTTCAGGAGAACTCCTACCTACTTTGCAAAGTTATCAGTCTCTTGAGCCCTTGATACTGTCCCTGCATCTTACGATTTACCTGCCGATATCTTGAAAAAGAGAAAAAAAAGCTACGCAGAGAGATATATATATATATATATATATATATATATATATATATATATATATATATATGCTATACATAGCTGTGAAGTCGGAAGTTGATAATACATCGCGAGATTGGGGTGAATTGTTTAGCTCCTCTTTAGCGAGTTTTATGTTTTTGGGGGTTTTTTTTTGTTTTTTTACACAAAAGTAACGCAAGGATCATTTTACTTTGTAACCATGGAGTAAATAGGTTAGACAATTTATTATAAAAATGTGTTTCTATGCTTCACATACATTAAGAAGCAGAGATTGTCCCTAAGCTCAGACCATGGGAAAATGTTGATGAGCCGAAGAAGGGGACCGTAATGGGAACAGTGCAGTAAAAAGTGCATCTGTGCCGGGTTTCAAAGGAAAGTCGTTCTCCATGGTTCACCGGTCAAACACAACATTAAGCAGCAAGCACTAAAAAGTTAATTGAATGTTGGCCAAGAGATGCAGAGTCCTTATTTAAATGGGATAATTAATTTCTTTGTTTTTATAAGCATTTTAAAAATCAGCCAGCATGCGCACCCCTGAGGGTAATTAGGTGCATTGAAGAAAGACTACCGACACAGAGGGACTACAAACTTGGCTCTCAAGGAAACATTTTCTTACGCAATCTGCAATATGAATGTGAACAGGTCTTCGAATTGTTCGATACAAGGTGGGGTAGATGCAAGAATAGGAAGGACTAGGGGCAAAAATAACTACACCGATGACCATTTAGTGTAAAATCTATATGTTGTGGAAATAGGAGGCCAGATAAATAACTTTAAAAATCTATTATAATAGAAACATAGAAAGTGACGGCAGATAAGAACCAGTAGGCTCATAATGGTTTCTAAACGCACCCAGCATGGTCCCATAATGTGCACTTCACCACTCACCCCCCTAGGAAAGCATAGGGTGCCGGATTCACAATGGCAGAAGAAAGGCAGCGGCGTGGCAGGTCTCTACGACGTGAACAGGGAGCAGTGAATGTATGTTTATACTGTAGTGTCAGGGTGTAAATGTATAGTGCTGGAGTCAGTCTGTGAGTGTGTAAATGTGTAGTGCCATAATCAGTATGTACTGTATTGTAGTGCCAGATTCAATGTGTATGTGTGCAGAGTGTTAGAGTGTGTGTTTGTATATGTATAGTGTGTGCATGTGTATAAGAGTTGTGTATGTTACAGTATGGCATTAGCATAAGTATGTCAGCATATGGTGTGTATTAGTGTACAGTGTTCGCATGTATGTGGATGAATGTAGAATATTAGCGTAAGTTACTGTATGGTGTAAGAATAATGGTTAAACATACAAGCTTAAGTCTTTATGGTCCTGAATGGGTTAACCGCAATTTCATACAAAGTGGTGCAGCACTGAAGAAAGTGTGTTGCAATGCTGTATTGCCCCAATGAACATTCCTTTAATTGTAGACCAGGGGGTAATATATGAAAATTAAAATACGATTGAGGAATATAAAAAAAAAAAAAAAAGTCTTTAAAAACATGTTACACGATCATTATGGTTACATAGCAGTTTTCCTTAGGAAGATTTATCTTTACCAACTGAATATGAAAGTTTTAAATACAAGGTCATAACCTTCATTCTAATCTAACAGCTAAGAAACTTTGAATAAAAAGTTTTGCATTAAAAAAAAAAAAAAGGGTTGGAGGTTTTTAGCGGATAAAATGTTACATGGATAAGTGCTCATGTATACAAAAAGTCCAAAATGTCTTGTTAAGAGCCAGTGCCGTTTTGAAGCTGTAGACATTACACCACTGGGCTTCCACTGCCTCTGGTGTGGTAGTCTGCAGACAGAAGCTCGATGGGTTACTGACCTGTTCAAGAGGGAGGTCAGGCCACCCAGGGAAGGCTCTCAGCAAGAGGAGAGAGGGAAAAGGAAGCTTCTATAAGTAAGAGCTGAGGGTTAGAGTACAGACATCAGGAGAGTTTCAGTAATTAAGAAAGGCAAAGCTCACTGTGCCGTCGCCAGTACTCTAAAGCACAAAATATACTTTCAACAACTTGGGGCGGCCACAAGGGAAAAAGCCAACTTGTAAGACCAGCAGACCATGCGAGCACTCGCCCACACCTTCACTCTAAATCAATTGAAAAGGTATTTGTAATTAAAATGCATGTAATAGGTTTGTACATACCATGCACCTCTAGGTTTTAGGAATGCTAATATATGCATTGTTGTTTCCAAATCAATTACTATGACAGACATGGTCTACATGGCTCATGGACTCTTTTCCTCTGGCCCTTGACCTGTGGATGCCTTGGGTGAATACCAGGAACTTCACGAGCAGGCACCTTACTACTGGATTACTATATGTGATTTTGCAAATTACTTGTATGTGAATTGGAATTTTAAGGCTCTAACTTACAACTATTTCACATTGATGCTTTCTATTTTTTTGTTGTTTTATATATCGTCATCATATTCCACAGTGCTCTACAATGGATACATAGGACATAAGTAGTGCATAACATAGCAATTTGCTTTTTAGAAACATGGAAGGATGGCCCTGCTCAAAAAAGCTTACAATTCCTATATCACCTGCAAAGTGACTGCTAAATTAGTCCACAAAGATGACGACGGGTTCTTGCGCTGACTTACGCACTAAGTTTTCCATAGTCGGAAATCTGTAAAAGAACTTGACTATTTGTTTGTTTGGCCTGTGGGATCTGTGGGTTTTTTCCAGTCACATGGCACCAACACGTTAAGCAGCTGCTCTTAGAGTACATATATAAGTCAGACAAAACTAGAACAAAGACAAATTTGACATTAGGTAACGAGGGCCCTGCTCGCAATCTTACAATCTAGATGCTTGATTTGACTTCTTTTCAAGGAAGGAAAATATTCTTTGGCGTAAATGCTAATGAGCACCGTACATCAGGAGCACAGCAGAAGTGGAAAGTATGGAAATACCATTGTAGAAGCATTAATTATTTGGGTTCGAGTGGCCATAAGTCCAGGCGAGCCTAGAATCAAGAGAGCCGAATGCAATTCCGTCATAAGCATTTGCCTCTCTGCCCCAACTATGTGTTTTATCGGCCACATGTCCATGCACATGCTATTCTTTCTGCTGCTAGCATGTCAACACACAGCCTCTCTGAACACCTTAAAAATAAACTTTGGGTGCCGATTTATTTTTTTGCGCAAACTCGGGGGGGTGTTGGAGGAGGAGACCAAAGGATAGAACAAAAAAAAGCTTTTAGAATAGATTTAACAGGGTATTTTAATTATATGCTGCAATACAAATCTGCTGTCCACAAGTCACCCAAGCAGATTTTTCACTGTCATTGGCAAAGCTCCACAAACAACAATGCCACCTCAATGCAGCATTTCCAAACAGAGTATGAACCATTTACATGAAGTCTACGGAGCCTTTAAAAAAAAAAAAAAAAAAAAAAAAATGAAAAAAAAAAAAAGTTGCGGACAAACCCGAGGGAGCAAGCTATAAACGATTTGTTTTACCCACTGAGCTATATGATCTCTCGGGAGAAGATTCAATTTAAATTTCACATACACACCAGCCAGGCCGTGATAAACAGATGCTTAAATTAACTGCGTAAGACCACAATCAAACATCTGAGTGGGAGGAATGAGAGCTTCCAGGAGGCCTGAGGAGAACACGTCTAAAAGTTTATATTGGGTTCTGTAAGAACTTAAACACGTTTCCCTCATTGTCTTTTATTTTGCACACCCAATAAATTAAAAAAAAGGCATTAGGAGCACAGTTGGGATCACTAAAGTGCAAAATAAAAAGTTGATCGATGACTTATTGAATTACATTGTGTTCAAAGGCACACAGGACAGATCTGCTGCTTTCTCACTTCTTACCATTGACGATGTATATTTTCACAGATGCATAAGGAAATAATGAATTGAAAAACTTTTTGGCATGAACAAAGTTAGAATTTCATTACAAAATATCAATCTTGAAGTGAAATCCTATGTATAGACAGAACTATACCTGGTGACAACTGTGCAAAGTGGGTTGGCAGAGCTTCAACTTAGGCATTTTGCATTGCCTTTTCACTGTGGGAGAGGGGAGGTCTGGTATTCTACGCTTAATTCACCATCGTGTCCACAGATTACATGCATGTGTATCAGATTTGAGAAGGATATCACATTAGCCTAGAAAACCGTTCAAATGTTTATGACTTGTTCCTGATTTCAATAACTGCAAACAACTCAATTACAGTACGCACCGCAAACAGTCCTGTGCTATTTCCACAAGTAGGGAACATATAGCTACGGGGAACTGTACATATTTTTTGGTGTTAGACAGCATCAAAACTGTCAAACTTTTGCAAGAAAAAGTCTCTCCCCCCCCCCCCCCCCAAGGAACCAGAAACATGAGGGTGTTAAAGAGTTTGCTGGTGGCCAAGTGGATAGGTCTGCTAGGCTTGTTAATGCATTTCACGGTCAATTCCCAAGTATAAAGAGCCCTCTGTGGGGTTCCTAGGCAATAGAGCCTATTCCAGATTCCATAGCAGAGCTATACAGTATTACCTGTGGTATGTACAGTCTATAATTCAGTTGTCAGTACACAAGAAAACTGTGCCTTAATACAGAGCTTCTCAGAGAAAGGGTTACTGGCTGTAGTTACCCCAGGAGAGCCAGCGATGTTCCTAACGCAGAATGACCTGCTGAAAACGATAGATTAAAGAGATGACCTTAAGGCCTGTTTGGGTTCATGCAAGTCTTTACTTTAATCACATTACTTCCCATTGCATCAATTTCATAACAGTTCATAACTGATGTAAGATGAAACTAAAAACACAGAACGAGCTGACCTTAGCACTCAATAAACAAATTCACATCTGAGAAATGTTTCTTGAAAACTCAAAGCCTGCTGGAGCTTAGAGTTGGCGTTTCACTTACACCAGCAAGTTTTCTTCTTCACATGTTACAATCAGTAGGTCCGCTAGAAGGTAGCCTGGAGGATAATCTAAGAACTGTGAGGATGGAAATACAAAAAACAAAAAAAACCCTTAAGTTCACAAAGCAAACTAGTGCTTTGGACCCTTTTTATTATTGGGTAATCTGAGGCCATGTTGACAAAATATCCAACTTCACATTAATCTACTCTACAATAAACCCAATACAACGGCCATAAATCCTCCTTGCATGTGTTTTTTTAGTCAGCTAAGAACGCACAAAATAATTCTGGGGCAAAGCATTAAACAACATGTAAATGAATACATTGTGAATATAAATAGCGTTAACCATCCAAAGTACCAATGATAATCTTTGGTGGCACTGAATGCCCACTGGATAAAGTGGACACTTCAGCCATCCCTTGCGGTTTTAATGCATACAATTTTAAGCGGAATAAAAAAAAAAAATTTTCCCCGTGGCAAATGCATTGGGGGATTCTGCAGAGTTTCATCCCCACGCTAGCTTTGCCACAGATTTCACCTTCTCAGAATAAGCTATAGCTAGTGTTAAGAATAGGCTCACACTGACACCATTGGTTAATCTGTGACGTATCTGGACAGAGTGTGAAAGCCTTAAATATGAAACGATTTGAGACACAGTACCATAAACATGTGTATGTTGCCGTGTCAATATGTGTGCATGTATGTTAGTGTGTGTGTGTGTGTGTGTTAATTAGTATCGTAAAAAAATATATATAAAAATAAAACTGGTTCCTAAATCCCAACTAAGTTTATCGACCCCAGCGGTAAACGGCAGAGGCATATCCTACAGAGTGTCTGACCCATTCGGCAGTAAGGATATTCCCGCTTGGCTAGACGTTTCATTAGAGCAGTCAAATTTCAAATCATGCTAAGTGCTAAACCTGCAAGGCCCACAAAATATTTCACACACACAAAAATAAAATAAAATATAGGCCGATGTACTTTCTGGCTTTACCTAGAAGTACAATGCTACCCTCGCAGCTGTTAAATAATTCATCAGCACCGGTGGTGCACTGCTCAAGTGAGTTATCAATTTAATGCATAATATAACAAGTACATCCTTTAGGCTTGCCATTTTGCAGCCCTGCCGATTCCTTATCATACTAAACCAAGACGACGACACTGTTTCCCTATCTGAAGGCAACTGCTGCAATAAATAATCACACTTTATAGACAGTGTATAAGTAACCTATGTTTAAGGAATGGGAAAAAGTCAAGGTACACTGTCAAATGCGTGAAATCCTAGGGTTAAAAGGTAGGACTGTATGAAGAAGTGCCTGAAAACCAAGTATTTATCCCATGTTTACGGGTTTGCTATGGTCTATATAGAGTCCGTCCAAGCAAAAAGATGCCAGCTGTAGCAGGACAGTGACAGTAGTATAGGACAGCAGGGTCTAGGTGTATCGAGCAACCCTAATATTAAAGTGGAAACAATAGAGCGATAAACAGTATAATCAAAGTGGTTGCTGCAGTGCTTATACCGCTTTGACACAGAAACGCTCCTTATAATACAGTATATAATCCCCAATACATCCCCAAAATGACTGAATTTGTTTCTGTAAGGATAATATGCCTGTTAACAGGAAGATTTTGACCGGTAAATAAGCAACTAAACCTGCTATGTGTTAAAAAAACAAAAAAAAAACAAGGTCTGTGTGAGAAGGAAGGGGCAGCCATTGAAATAGTGCAAAGCGTGGCCTTTGTGATCGAGGCCAGTATTGAAAATGCCATCCGTAGCAGTGGAGTAGACAAAGCGCTGGGTACTGGTGTAACGGCTGCTGGGTGCCCATTTTATGTAGTGGGACTGCAATTTTACATTTCTGTCAACTTATTTTCCTTAAAACTGACAATGCTGGTGCCGAGGCCCGACAAACCCCCTTTTTATCTCTGACATTCTGGGAGAGAGAGATATATACATATATATACACATATACATATATATACACATATACCGTATTGGCTCGGATATAGGCCGCCCCCGTATATAGGCCGCACCCTAAAAGTTTGGTGCTTTTTTAAAGAAGCTTTTTTTAAAGAAAAAAACTACCAAAAAAACATGCTGCCACTCTGTCTCTCCCCCCCCGAGATATGCTGCCACTGTCCCCCCCCCCCGAGATATGCTGCCACTCTGCCCCCCCCCCCGACTTACCAGAGGAGACTCCCAGGTGTCTTGCGGGGCCGGCGGGGAACATCTACGCAATACGGGTACACAACTTCCGGTGCCGGCACTCAGCTGCCCCGCAAGACACTCGGAGTCTCCTCTGGTAAGTCTTGGGGGCAGAGGTAAAACGCATCGTGCGGTCGGTCACCGGCTGCGGCGATGCAGGTAAACAACGTCCGCAGCCGGTGACCATCCGCACGATGCGCTTAGACAACCTCCCGTGGAAAGTGCTGGCAGGGGAGGCTGCCTAAGCGTATCGGGGAGTAGGATGCAACCTCTGCACCGCTGCGGGGGATCTGTATGGTAACCCTGCCCAGCGGGGGGAAAACAGTGCGGCCTATATTCGAGCCAATACGGTATATACACATATATATACACACGGGACTCTGATGCAACATTCCAAAAATAGGCTAAAACCTGAACGCGCCATTAACTTCTATAGTAATTAAACCACGTAAAAACACAAAAACGGAAATTTTTACTCACCGTAAATTCCTTTTTCCTTAATACAGTGGCAGTACGATGGGTAATGTTCTTTTCTTGGGACAAGCTGATCTAAAGATAAAAACAATTAAGTGCCCCGGAAGCCCTCCTCCTTACCCATAAAAACCGGGGCCGAACCGGAGGTAGACAGTAAGTAACAAGACAGACACCAAATAGCTTGCAAACATAATTTATTAAACAAGGGAGGGAAACCGGTACTGCCACTGTATTAAGGAAAAAGGAATTTACGGTGAGTAAAAATTTCCGTTTTTCCCAACATACAGTGGCAGTACGATGGGATATAGCAAGATCCCAGAAATGGGGGGGCCATCTTAAGAGACCACTGCCTGGAGCACCTTACGCCCAAAATCCGCCGCAGAGGAGGAAAAGATGTCTAGCCGATAATGGTGCACGAAAGTGGAAAATGAGGACCAGGTAGCAGCCGTACAAACGTCCTCAGGAGAAGCTGCAGCTCTTTCAGCCCAGGAGGCCGCCATAGCCCGAGTAGAATGTGCCCTGATGGGCCATTGCAGAGTGAGACCACTAGAGTGGTAAGCCATGCGGATGGCGTCCACTAGCCAACGAGAAATAGAAGCCTTAGAAACTGCTGACCCGGCCGACCGTCCAAAAAATTTGATAAATAGCTGGTCCGAAGAACGGATGGAGGAGGTACGAGCAATATAAATCTCCAAAGCCCTCTTGACATCTAACGTGTGCCAAAACAATTCCTCCGGAGAAGAAGGACACGGAAAAAAAGTAGGAAGAACCAAGGGCTGACTAATAGTGGAACGGGAAATGACCTTGGGGAGAAAAGAAGGTTTAACATGGAGAACCACTTTATCGTCATGAAAAATCGTGAACTCCGGAGAGGACGAAAGCGCCTGGATTTCTCCAACTCTCCTAGCCGATGTAATAGCCACTAAAAAAACCGTTTTCAGCGACAGAAACTTCATGGATACCTCCTCCAGAGGTTCAAAGGGAGCTGAACATAAGGCTCGAAGTACAACGGCAAGATCCCATGATGGAAACAAGGACCTCCTAGGAGGACGGCGAATAGTAGCGGCCTTAAAAAAAGTCTAATAAGCACGTGAGAGGCCAGGTCCGAAAGAAAAAAATGACTAAGGGCCGAGATCTGCCCTTTTAGGGTCGAGACACTCAGGCCCAAAGTCAGACCTTCCCGTAAGAAACAAATGACGGAATTGATGGCAGGAGGGAAAATGGGAAGGTGCCTAGCGGTGCACCATCGGAGGAACTTGGTCCATACCCGAAAATAAATTTTGGAAGTTGAACTCCTGACTGAAGTCAACAGAAAGTCTGCGACGTCCTTGTCCAAACCCTGGTCACTCAAGATCAGCCTTGCAACAGCCAGGCTGTCAAACGGAACATCTGAAGAAGTTCCAGGCGAAGGTCGATGTTCTCGAGAAGATGTGGAGAAATTGGAAGCTCCCAAAAGGTGATAGTCAACTGCCGGAGGAGGACAAACCAAGGGATGCGAACACCGGGACCTTGCGGTTCTTGCGAGTCGCCATCAAATCTATTTCCGGAAGACCGAAGAGTGACATAAGAGTGGAGAAGGTTTGAGGGGTCAAAGACCATTCTGTCTGCGACCATCTTGCTCTGCTTAAATCGTCCGCGATTACATTGTAGCGGCCTCTGATGTGTGTCGCCGAAATGTCCGTCAAATGAAGTTGGGCCCACTCCATAATAACTGAGCACAGGATCTGAAGACTCCGGATCCGCGTGCCGCCCTGCTTGTTGATATATGCGACGGCCGCTACGTTGTCTGATTGGATCTTGACAGCTTGACCCTCTATAAACGATCTGAAGGCCAGGAGAGCCTGAAGAATTGCTTTTAGCTCTAGGAAATTTGAAGAGCGGACAGCATCTACTGGAGCCCAATCTCCTCTTCGAAAAAGGGAGCCCAAATGGGCTCCCCATCCTCGGCCGGAGGCATCCGTGGTAAGAATAATCCAACTTCGGGGACGTAAAGAGAGTCCTCTGGCGAGATGGGACGACTGCTTCCACCAATTCAACTGGGAGAGAACCTGGCCACTTATAGTGAAGGACGTTTCCAGATCTTCTTCTTGCCTGGACCAGTTCGAGAGGATCTGCCATTGCAAGGGACGAAGTTGACACCTTGCCCAAGGAACCGCTGGGATGGCAGCGGTGAGAAGACCCAGAACGCTCATAGCCTTCCTGACAGAGCAAATTGGATCTCTTTGCAGTGACGAGATCTCTTGTTTTATCTTGAGGCGCTTGGAACGCGGAAGATAAACGCAAAGGGACATTGAGTCCACCAAAAACCCCAGAAAAAGAGTCCTGGAAGCGGGAATGAGGCAAGATTTTTTCTTGTTGATTAACCATCCGTGGAGTTCCAGGAACCTCATAGTAGTGGAAAGGTCTGACAAAAGTTTCTCCCGGGAGGCCGCCATGATCAGCCAATCGTCCAGGTAAGGAATTATCGAGATACCCTGTTCTCTGAGATGAGCTGTCAAAGGACAAAGGATTTTCGTAAAAACTCTTGGGGCTGATGCCAGACCGAATGGAAGGGCTTTGAACTGGAAATGATGCACCCTGTGATTGACGCGCAAGGCAAACCTCAGAAACTTCCTGGATGCTTCGGCAATCGGTACATGAAGATAAGCGTCTTTCAGGTCTAAGGTGACCATAAAATCTCCCTCCTTTAGTACCTGAGTGACCGAGGTGATACTCTCCATCCGGAAATGTTGGTAGGGGATACAGCTGTTTACTGACTTCAGGTCCAGAACCGGACGCAAGGAGCCATCCGGCTTTGGTACCAGAAACAACCGGGAATAGACCCCTTGAAATCTTTGGTGAACAGGAACTTTCTCTATCACCGCTTTTCCCAGAAGTTTCATGCTTTCGGAAAAGAGAGTCCAATTTTTCCTTTCCAAAGGGTAGGACGAAATCAGGAACTGGCGGACCGGAGGCCGAAAGAACTCTATCCTGTAACCCTCCGAAATAATCTGACGAACCCACGGATTTTGTGTGGTCTGTTCCCAGGATAGGCCGAAGAGTCGTAGGCGTCCTCCCACTTTGCAGTCAGAATTTTCTTTTATCCTGCTTTTTCGGCCGCTCTTGGAATTTTTTATCTCCAAAAGGCCCACGAAAATTCTGAGATCTGGAGGATTGGAAGACGGGTCTCGGGTTCCTATAAGGATATCTGCGGTTCCACCTTGGCCTTCGATCCTGAGGCAAAGCTCTTTTAGTATCCGAGATCTGCTTAATAAGATCCTCCAACGGAGCACCAAACAACTTCTTACTCTCTAAAGGTAATTCACAAAGCGCAGATTTAGAAGCTGAATCCGCCGTCCAGGACCGTAACCAAAGGGCTCTGCGTGACACGGATGACAAGGCCATGTTCTTGGCTGAGAGTTTAAGGGACTCCTGAGCTGCATCCACAAGAAAATCGTTGGAAAGTTTTAAATTTTTCAACAGTTGATTGATCTCAGAATCAGCATCATCCGCAAGACAATCTTGCAAAAGTTGAAGCCACATGTGCTGGGCCCTAGCCACTGCAGCACTCGACACTGCCACCTTACATTGAGCTCCTGCCGCCTGGAACACCCGCCTGCAAGAAGTCTCTGCTCTCCTGTCCATAGAGTCTTTGAGCCCGGACACTTCACCGATGGGGAGAGTAGTCTTTTTGGAGAGCTGGGCCACCTGTATGTCCACTTTGGGGGGATCTTCCCAAGAATATTCCCCCTGAAGCCTGAACAACTGCTTAAAGCGTTTAGAAATGAAGGCTCTTTTTTCAGGGTGCTTCCATTCCCTGGCGATAAGGTCATCCACTTTAGGGAGTACAGGAAAACCTTTAACCTTCCCCACGTCACCTACTAGGAGCATACGAGTCACCTCCTTGGTGAACCTACGGAGATCCTGGGAGGGGAAAATAATCTCTTCCTCCGAACTATCACTAGAAGAACTAGAGGACCGGGAGACCTCACCCGAGGAAAGGTCTGAATGAGAGGAAGACCTGGATCTCTTGCGCTTGTGCGTGGAAACCAACTTAACTCTCTCCTGAGATTGAGCTGCCGAAAATTGAAAAGCTTCAAAAGTTTGCGCCAAATTTTCCTGGAACCACCCGAGGAAGGATTGAAGGTCTTTGCGCTTCTCAGCAGCAAGCTGGTCAGCAGAGCAGGCGTTGCACACCTTTTTCCTGCAGCCATCCGGCAGTGGAGTAGCACATTCAGCACATGACAAATGCTTAGCTTTGGAAGTGGCCTTTTTGGGAGCGGAAGCAGGTCTTTTATCCTTATCCGGATTCTCTGATGGTAACGGACTAGACATCTGATGAAAAAATAAAAAATGTATATTAAAAAGAAAAATATATCTATTTTTTTTTTTTTTTTTTATATTTTTAGGAGGGAAGAGGATAGGAAAGAGTCAAGATAAAGAAAATATCTTACCCTAACCTCCTCTGAACCGTGTGGGGGGGCTGGTGACACGGCTGCACTGTACTGACGAAAGCTCCAGCAGTCAGACAGGCAAAAGCGCTTAACTGCAATTTTAAAATTGCCGCCCTTCGGAAGATCCGATTCGCGCACGCTCAGTAGCGCGATCGGATCTTCAGTGGAACGCAACGCCACCCGGGCGTGCGTTCCACCTACACTGCGCATGCTCCCACTTCCTTGCTGAGAAAAGGAAGAACTCAGTACATCCTCCGTAACGCGGACCGCTACGGAGGGAAGCCTCTCTCTGCTCACCACCCGGGGAGCAATCGGAGGCAACGAAGACCCCCAGGCAGCAACCTGTGCGCCTCACCAGATGCCGAACTCCTGTCCGGCCGACGAAACACCTGTCCGTCCCTGTAAGGGACAAGAAAAGAACTGTCTACCTCCGGTTCGGCCCCGGTTTTTATGGGTAAGGAGGAGGGCTTCCGGGGCACTTAATTGTTTTTATCTTTAGATCAGCTTGTCCCAAGAAAAGAACATTACCCATCGTACTGCCACTGTATGTTGGGAAAAAAAGTTTTAAATTAAAACTATTGACTGAATGGGGAAAGGGCGATTATTTGCTTAAAAATAGATAAATGTATGCATGTTAACATGCTTTATTATTTATGGGGGTTGGGAGGTGGTTTGACAGCTCCCGCTATGCAACAATGACTAACAGTATGTTAGCAGGGGTGAGTTTTTTTCCGGATGCTGGTAACCTAGAAGAGCAGCTTTCAAGAAGAAAGCGCTTTTTTACACTACCATTAACATGGGAAGCAGATACCTATTTAGGCTGCCTACTCCATGCACCAAACCCTGCATAAAGCAATTCAATTTATATGTGTGTAAAATAAATATATATATATTATATACACACACACACACACACACACACACAGTGACGCTTTTACCCAATCTGAGCCTCTGTAATGAAGTGTAAACATAAGCTTACATAAGGCTTAATGTAAGTCTTACACACACTTAAAGAAAAACTTCTGCCGTGGACCCAAGAAGAGGGATGAGAAGTGGCTTACCATGCCCATTAGACATGTTAAATACCACAATCACGGAGAGCGCCCATAAGGGTCTAATCACTAAAAGGAGGGTTTGGAGGAGAGTTTCAACTCCCTCTCGTCACGATTCTTTATGAAAGGAAATGCTGACAGTTTGCTCCTTTCACTAAATGGATTACGTTACCACCTCTGTAACCAACAGGGTTAACTCATGCTTCTGAACTTGTTACTGTTACTGACCAACAATTCAATCCAAGTTCAGAAGCATGAGTTAAACATGTTGGTTACATAGGTGGATTATCCAACTGGATAATTCATATTGAGTGATGTATTTAGTACACATTGTCCCATGCATGACCCAGGATAGCACCCCAACCCTACCTTTCGGTTCCTACAGGTGCCCTCAACACCAAGAAATGCTCAGATCTATACCAGGTAAATGGGTACTATAAGAGAAATTAGGCAATATTCCCGACGGGGCCACTGGGGTGTGAGGTCAATGGAGCAATCTGCCCCTAGTGCAAGCAGACAGAGGTTGAGACCCTCAGACCCACTAACCCTTGGTCAGAATATGCCACTATGCATATTACCGCACAAAAACCAAGTTAGAAATCACAAGAAATAATGATCTGCGGTGTGTAACAAATTACACGCAAACCAGCTTGTTTGAATGTATCTTTATTTGTAAAATATGTACGACAGAAAATCGTTAGCAAGCTTGAAGTGTTTGGAGCGTGGCAATAAATATTGTCAATATAGTGTACAGTAACTGTATTGATTGCAATGCACTTGACTTATCTGTGCAGATAAAAACTTTATCTTGACCTTGCTCAATACAGAGAGCAGAGACAAAAAAACCAAAACACACTGATAGCCTCACTTGAAACATTGGAAGATAACAGCCACAAAAATTATCCAACAAAAAGAAAAGTATACAGGAATCAAATGTTCACAACAACAAAATAAACTGCAGTCATTTTGTAGCTTGGCAAACGATGCCCCCGACTAGACAGAAACAAGCCACAGCACACCAGCAGGAGACAGAAAGGAATAAAGCTGAGAAGTCCCTTTAAATTTCTGGAGTACCCTTTTAAAATACATGAACCCCCCCAACCCCTCCGAAGCATCTTCTGCACCTTTGCCCACTAACCCCCCAACCATCTTTTGATCTTCCTTGTACTGACTTTAAAAGAAACCAGAACATTGGAAAACATTACAGGAACAAGGAATCATATTAATGCCCACAGGTCCTATGATACATAATAACGCTTTGCCCTGCATAATACATAAAATTATAAATGTAATAAAAAATACCTGTGCAACTGTATTCCACGTATGTCAAATGAGTTTTGTTTTTTTTTACGCCCTCACTCCTGAAAAAAAGTTTAAAACCACAAACTTTTAAGAGACTTTTGCAGTTTCTATGGCAACAACCAGGGCCGGCCCGACAACAGAGCCGAGTGGGGCAACCGCTCCAGGCGGCACTTTTGAAGGGGCGGCACTTTTGAAGGCGCGGCACTTTTTTTTTTTTTTTTTAAAGCAAAAGAGAGAAAAGGGCGCCGAGTGGTTTTCGCTTACCAAGCTGTCAGTACCCGCTCTGCGCCCCTCTCTCTCTCTCCTCTGCGGCGAGTCTCCCTGTTCGGTCTCTGTGCCGGCTTGTAATGCTGAGCATGAACAGGGAGACTCGCCGCAGGACTGCTGAAAGGTAAGTACAGGGGGGGGGCAGCAGGGATGGAGGGAGAGAAAGGGTAGTTAAGGGGGGGGGCGGCATTTTACAATTCGCCCCAGGCGGCATTTTGCCTTGGGCCGGCCCTGGCAACAACCTATCAGTGCCTGCTTTTATATGATGCAAAAACTCAGTAAAAAGCAAAAAGCATGAATGAGAAATGGGGGAAGAAAAAAAAATTCTGGGAGGGCTTTGGACACAAATCTGTACTACTATGAATGTTGCCGTGTGTGTGTGTGATATAGATATATATATATATATATTATATATGACTTGGATATGCAAAAATCCATGTGCCAGAATTGTTTTCAACAGAAATATCTTGCTGGAAGTCAAAAGAGACATTTGTTTCTTATGAAATCTTCCACCTTAGTCTTAAACCTGCAAGCTAAGTGTATGTAATGCAAGTACGGTATATACACTTCCAGGCACCATTTGGCATGATTTTGACAAATTATAACCATAAGTTTGTCTCGCCGGACTCCTAGCCTATACTATTGAAATTTGGTTGAAATTTTAACCCCTGATCGACACAGCTCATCGGTGTTGTCTGAAGCCAACAGGAAAGCCGTCAAGCGCTGTAGAATATCTGCCATTAATGAAAACGTGTAAAGAGTTTTAAAAAGAATACTTTTCAATTGAAAAATGACTACAATTGACCTCGGCACCAGAGCACATTCACCTAACAGGCACTTTACAAATGCAGTCTTTTTAGGCCAATAACACAGAACAAAAGACTTACAATACAGCACACATGCATTATTATTGTTATATTAATACGTCTCTGATTTGTCAGACTTTCTTTATGTACACGCTCTATTTATACATCCAGCGAAGATGCCATTAATGCTTGGAGAGCTTTCATTCTTTTTGTTAACTGACGGAAAGGAGAACTTCAATGTTAATTTAAGACAGAATTGCTTTTGGGATTATCCCCTTGTGTGTGGCATCGGCGCCCTCTATTGACAAACTGCAAAACTGCGGCTGTTATGTTAGAGAGTTATTTCTCACTACTGACATAAAATAAACTTTGTGAAAGAAAGGGGTAAACAAAAGTAGTTATAATATTGGTTATGTCACATTTGTTTTGACGGTGCAGCCTCCATATAAACGTCATCCAGTCCAGATGGAAAGTGGAACTCACCGCATAAGGGTGGTCGGTTTCCCCCTTAAAAGGGTAGTGTCTTGTAGATGCTGCATTTAATCTTAAATATTGCTCGTTTTAACAACTCTGTCTTCACAGTTTTTGAAGTTACACATTTCAGATAGTTTTAGATCTTAAAGGAGTAGTGCCGGTGTTGAACCAGACCACAACAGTTTCATTCAGCTTTTTTGCCAAGAGGTAAATGCTGCAACACGCTCTCAGAACCAATTAATTTGCCAGTTACAAAAAATAAGTCACGACAAACTGTTCCTATGATCCTAATCCCGGATAACTATTTTTGGCATACATTATTAAAAACAAAATGGCTTTTTAAATACATATTGTTCATTTTTTTTTTTTTAAATATTATTATTATTGCAGCCTTACTTTGACATTGAAAATATAAATCAATGTCACATGTCTCAAGCTTCAGATCTGGCAACGCAAAGGGTCAAGTAAGGAGAACCAGTGATAGACTATCCAGCTGTGATCAGGGGACAGAGGGCAGAAAGCTCCAGGTAGATGTCATAGTATCTACACCATGTCTCAATAAATAATAAAAATAAAAAAATTGCACAATCCAAATGTAAAATGGTGCTAAGCATTAGGATTCTTATTCACAGTGGGCATGCTTTTTTTTGGGGGGGGGTTTGTTTTGTTTTTTGAAAGCAGACGTACGCTGCAAGATATACATTTCAAGAAGTCCAGAGACAAACTAGAGGAAAAAAAAAAAAATGGACTGTAATCAAGAAAAATAAGGGGCTATATGAAATGCCATTTAATTTGCATGGGAAGCGAGAGAAAAAGGGAAAAAAAAAAAAAAACCCAAGCACATTTATAAAAAAAACCAAAAAAAAACAACATATAAAGTCTGGTTTCTATTGCCCAATTTAGACGGCAGTTGACTTGGACCCATTGTAATGTTAGCTGACTGGTAACCTGCTGTGATGGGCTCCACACATACACAGACCTTAAAAGCCGAGTCTCACTTGTATTTCAGTAACTCTACTCAACTCCCACGATTCCAGAGGAAATGAAATGGGAATTTCTCTCCCTTTCTGTGGCACCAGGACTTCCTGACTTTGGCAGCTTGGTTGTACGTTGGTTCAAAAAAAAATAAAAAAAAAAAAAATAGAATTCATTGAAGAGTTCCCATGAGCTTCTGTCAGGGGTAATTAGAATTACGCAGAGATAAGGATGAAGTTTTAAACAAGGAAATCTAGTTGGAGTCCTATTACACAAACAGGGTGCCGGCCATAAACAAATAGTTTAAAACAACTGTCTAACCCATCGTGCATTATTAAATCCTGCATGTACATCAGGACTGTCAGAAGTCCCCTCTAATCATCTGCCAGCAGCAAACCTGGTGCTGATTTCACACACAGCATGCAGAAAAAAAAAGAAAAAAAAAAAGTGAAAAAATTCCTTTTTAAGCTTCAAAACATAAGTCTTTGAGCAAATGTACTAATTAAATTCAAAAGACAGAACATCCCCGATAGAAGTCAAATATTCACCAGTCTTAGAAGGCACAGAATCACACTACGCATACAGCGTGGATTCATAAAAATGAAGCCTACCAGTCTTTAGCAAATCAAAGTTTTACTCAACGATCATGTCTCCTTGAAATACACAAGAATACATCGACAATTGGTCACTGTAAAGGACACATTTACAGTATTATTTACGGACATTTAACTTTTTTTTTTCTTTTGTGTTGAAATGTTACCTTTTGTTCATTGAAAACGTTTTAAAGATTGAGGCAAGACAAAATGTTGACCAAGGTTTCTCTCTTTTGTTTTCTAAAGAAGTTGCAAAGCATTATATCAACACCCCCCCCCCACCCCCGATACATCTAGGGGTTGCTTGCTGGCATTATGTTACCAAAGTGAATAGAAATATAGGAAATCGCTGTAGACATAGATCCAATGGGAAA
The DNA here is from genome assembly GCA_029215755.1 of Spea hammondii. Classification (NCBI taxonomy): domain Eukaryota; kingdom Metazoa; phylum Chordata; class Amphibia; order Anura; family Pelobatidae; genus Spea; species Spea hammondii. The sequence continues at coordinate 71,316,389 of JARDYJ010000004.1, forward strand.
CAAGAGTATGGCCATAAGATGTCTCACTTATGTGGTCTCATACAGTGATTCCATCTGTGTTACACATGGCAACAAGTCCCAGAGATCAAAAAATATATATTTTCAAGCAAACAGAAGTACCAACAGTGCTTCGTCTTTTCTCCAGTACACACAGTATTTATTTACTTTTGGTGTCTTCCATTGAGATATTTTGAAGTTTGTTTTTTTTTTCCTACTTCATTACTTAGCAAAATAAGTACCTATTTACTCGCTAAATATTTAGCAAGGTAAAGCTATGGATATCTCTATCCCTAACACAGAGAAACTTCTTAAGATTCATTTCAAGGTCAAAAGCGGAGAGCACATCATAAAAATTCCAGGGGTCAATATAAACAAAAGAAAAAATCTACAAAGACCTTAACAAGGCAAATTATATACCCCTTTTTTTTGACAATTACTAGTGCACCTAAATACCTAGTCTAACTTGAACATATCATGGTTGGGAACAATTGGGCTCTTAAAGATGACCCATCTCTCATAACGTCTCTACATTTTTTTGTTTGTCTGCTTCTATTGGATTGTTACCATTCAGATATATACCATCGAAAGAGATTGACCTTCAGTTGGGGTAATAAACAATCTAGGATTAGAAAACATTGTTTATTCACAAAAATCGGGAGGTGAGCTGGGGGCTCACAATACAATACATTTCTCAGGGCAAGAAGATGGGAGGAAGAAGAGATTACAACAGACTGGAGAGAAGGATACTTTATCAAGATCCCCAAGAAAGGGGAACTCAGCAACTGCACAAACTACAGAGGAATCATACTCCTGTTTGTAAGTCTTCAACCTAATCCTCCAAGAAAGAATGAAGGATGCCATCAACAATAGCTACAAGATGAGAAGGCAGGCATTTGGCAGAACAGCTCAAGTAGAAACACCTTGCATCAAAGTCTAGCAGTCCTTGAAGCAGATCTCATTGTTCATCAATTTTGTTGATTTTATAATCCAACCAGACATCTGTCGGTGAGCGTGGAAACAGAATCCAGTTTACAGCGTGGACCCAGCTCCATTACCTTGCACACAGCAGATGCAAGTGAAGACCACTGTAGTGGCAGCCACATCACCACAGGTAAGTCTCAACATCCACAAGACTAAGATGCTCAAAATACAGACCATCAGCAACGATGGAAGCCCACTAGAAGTGTAGTCCTTCACCTACCTTGGCAGCATCATTGACCAGCATAGTGACACTGACAGACGCCTGGGCAAGGATTGCCAAAGCAAAGTGGGCTTCTCATAGCCAAGAACATTTGGAGCTGCAGATAGCCTTGGCAACAAAGATTAGACTGTTCAACTCCAAAGTGAAGTCAGCCCTGCTGTATGGATCTAAACTCTGGACAACCGTAAGGAAGGTCCAACACCTTTATTAACAGGTACCTCAGAAGGATTCTCCAGATGTTCTGGCAAGACACCATCAGCAACACCAATCTTTGGGAGAACATGTGCTGGACTGGCTGGATAGGGCACATTCTACTCACACAGGCAACAAATATCATGAGAGGCACAGAGGTGGTACCCTGAAGGCAAGTGGGGAAAAAAGGCCATCCAAGAAACACATGGCAATGCAACCTCAAGGCTTATGCCAAAAAAAGAGGGGCTACACCTGGAACCAGCTTAAGAGAACGGCCCAGGACAGGACTCCAGTAGCGTTATGGGTACCAGCTCGGGCCAGACCCAAAGAGTGACACCCTTATCAGGCACACTGGGATACTCTGATCCATTGGTTTCCAGAGGGTCTTTGTCAATTTTCTTACAGAATGCAGCCCCAGATACCCCTTGCACAGGGCTTCATGGAATTGTTGACATTATCATGGAAAGGGTCTTGAGCTTTTTCCTCAATGCAATCTCGAGGAGTCAGTTGATTAAGCTATTATCAAATTCAAGAGCCTTTCAAATGTCTACAAAAAAACAAATCCCGAACTAGGCTAAAACCACCTAAGAACAATTTTGCTTTGAGGGAGACCTAAACACTGTATATAGCTACACAAGCAGCCCAAACCTTTTAGAAACCTGCTTATTTTATATACCTATATTGGAATGCCTAAGGATGGGTCAGTTACGAATTATACAATCTTTCACCAAGTTCAAGCAAGCTTATAAGGACCTGCTTAAAAGCCCCATTTAGAAGATTACAAAAAGGTATCTTTTTTTTGCCTTTTCTTCTTCAACTCTCCCAAAGTTTTAATACTGATAGAATTTTCATTGCATAGAATATCCCAAGTATGCTTTATTCTTCAGTGGAATGTATAACTCTGTTGGACCTCGAGTATGTTGTACCTCATTTCTTGCTTTTCCCTTGTGGCAGTTTTCTCTAAATACAATTTCAATGTTGATTAATCAACCAGCTCAAGATTGTGAGCAGGACTCTCTCCACCTAATGGTTCAGGTTGTCTGTCAATTCTCATCTTGTCATACCCCATGAATATATGTATTGTATTAGGCGTTGAATATAAATAAAAGATAATCCAAAGTTACATCTACGCATACGCATTGTAAAGTACCACTAGCATGCTCCAACATGCAGTGCTGCAGATGTCGTTATAAATCTAGCTGTAGGTTTGTACACTAGAGCAATTGTACAAAACGAAACATGCCAAGATACATATAGAACAGATTAGTTGGGTCTCAATCACTGGTAAATTTTGTAGGCAGAAGTACTATACAGCAGTTGTACTATACAGCAGTTACTTCTTTGCTAAGCAGTAAATCAATACCGTAACAGCTAACACTACAAAGTGATTACTCATTTGCAGCTTGTACTGCAGCACCTTTATATCTGTCAACCACTAGATGGCAGCACACCATTATAATATAGAAACAAAACAAAATGTTATATAAAAGTTACTTTAAGGGTCAGCGCTATTATTTCTGCTGGTGAAATTTACTTTAATAAAAGTACATTCATTCTTGGTATTCAGGTATTTTTTTATTTTTACAACCAATTTAAAAATAAATTAGTCGACTCTATACTACTTTCTAAACAAAGCAATTTAAAATGCATTTCCTTTTTAGTAATATATGTATTATCATTAATGTCTTGCATTCTACTAGGGCTGCAACTAACGATTATTTTCATAATCGATTAGTTGGCCAATTATTTTTTCGATTAATCGATTAATCGGATAAAAAAAATGAATGTAAATTTTTCATTTATTTAAAATAATTTAATAAACAAATTATATTAAATACAAACAGCATAATAAAAAAACTTTGATAAAATGCATTTCTTGCCTTTATTTCGCAACCAGCCCCCCCCAATTTATGCACATTTGAGCCCAGGCTTGCCACGCTGCCTCCCACATATGCCACTCTGCCTCCCACATATACCACTCCACGCTGCCTCCCACATATGCCACTCCACGCTGCCTCCCACATATGCCACTGTGCCTGATACACCTTATACCCCGATACACCACTCCATCCTCCCTAGACATGCCACACTGCCTCCCAGACATGCCACACTGCCCTCCCCACATATGCCACTCCACTCTACCCCCAGATATGCCACTGTGGCCCCAGATCTGCCTTATACACCCTGATACACCACTCTGTCCTCCCCAGACATGCCACACTGCCCTCCCCACATATGCCTTATATACTCTATATGCCTTATACCCCCAGATATGTCACTCCGTCCTCCCCAGATATGCCTTATGCCCCCCCCAGATATCTCATAGTCCCCTCATAGAGTCACAGACCATACTTTTATAAATAAGTACTGGGTTAATCTTCACTGCCCCGAGGATTTAGATTCCCCTTAGTTTGCCCCCCCTTTATCTCTAACTGCACCTTAAGTTAACTTTAATAAATTAATAAAATTAACCCTCAGTCCTCATCATTAAATTAACCCTAAACACCCCATTAACCATAACTGCCCCTAAATTAACCCTAAAGACCCCATCAACCACAGCATCCCCTAAATTAACCCTAAAGACCCCATGAACCACAACAGCCCCTAAATTAACCCTAAACATACCATTAACCAAAACTGCCTCAAATTAACTCCAAACACCCCATTAACCACAGCTGCTCCTAAATTAACCCTAAACACACCATTAACCATAGCTGCCCCTAAATTAACCCTAAACACCCTATTAACCATAGCTGCCCCTAAATTAACCCTAAACACCCTATTAACCATAACTGTCCCTAAATTAACCCTAAACACCCCATTAACCATAACTGCCCCTAAATTAACCCTAAACACCCCATTAACCATAACTGCCCCTAAATTAACTCCCTCCTCCCCTAACTTTCAGTAGCCCAAATATTAATTTTATACTTACAGTTAGATGAGTGTCACAGCCATGTGGTTCTGGCCTTCTGGGAGAAGGAAGGGGCGGGGCCAGTTGTCACAGTGATTACAGGGAGGGGCTGGTAAGTAGGAGCTGCTGCTGTGAGTCAGACTAAACGGATTATATAATGAGGGGTATTTTTCAGAGCGTTTGCTCTGAAAAAACCCTCATTTAATAATCGATAAAAATCGATTCAACTAAATCGATAATGAAATTCGTTGGCAACGATTTTCATTATCGATTATATCGATTAGTTGTTGCAGCCCTACATTCTACCATACAAAATATTAAGGTGAAACCAAGCTGTTTCGCTCATTTGCTTTGCAACTAGATGCTTTAATATGGCCCTCCTTGAAGGCACATTTTAAATAAATTTAGCCTCACAAAAAAGGTAAGCCATTGTCATTTAATTGCTAGAGCAGCAGCTCTGATATCCCTGCTATACAATACAAGTGTATATATATTTAGAGCACTGTTACATTGTTTCAATACACTCAGACCATTGCTGAAAGCTTTCATTAAACCAACAACTCTCCTGTTTATCACCAGAAAGATCTACCGAATGAGGCAAAACAAAACAAAAAATGGTAATATTGCGTCTCCGGGACTAAAGGCATTGTTCTGCAAAGACATATGTCCTTGGTCTTTAAGGGGTTAAAGTGCATCATATTAAATTGCATTCCGTTAAAGGGCTCTGAAGCAGGCAGTGGGGAATAGAAGCAACTGCTCCTAGTGGTATACACAAGATAGGGCAAGAGTTAAATAACAGAGCTCTGTTGCTAAGCAACATCAAACATTTTGAATGCAATTTTAAGGCGATGGAAAGCATTGAAGAAAAATGATTTTGCCATTTTACATGAAGGTGCCCCCCTGATATAATCAAGGAAGTATACTAGTTTTATAGCAATACAAATATAAACATTTGGTAGATGTTGAGTAATATATTAGGGCTGAAACAACAGATGGACTAAGTCTATAATAATCGATAAATAGTTGTCATTCATTTTCATTATCGATTAGTTGGTCCGGGTAGAGCATGCGCAACTGTTTTAAAGTTAAAACTATTTCAGACGTATGCTACTCCAGAGCAGAGTGGAGAAGACGTGCCAGACAGGTGTAACGCATGCATTAACTTTCTCCCGCCATTCAGACTGATCAGGTCCCCAATCTCTCTCTCTCTTATCCCATCCACTGGTCCCCTCATTAACCCCCATACTTGTACGACCCCTTGACCAAGACCACACGTGAGAGCTATATTGTTTTATGTAGACATACGGTTGTTAAACCAGCTATGATGTCCTCTTTTCTAATCACCAGGATACGGTAACCCTATTAACCATGTAAGAACCATAACTTGGCAGTTGGGTCCACTCATTTACCAAAGTGTAATATATGAAGACCTTAGTCTTTGGCCTCCTCTTAAATTCAAGATAACCATATGCCATACATGTTTAAACTCCCTCATTGTTTTAGGCTCTGATGGAAGGTTGTTCCATAATATATAGATATATCACTCTTCCTTTCTTACAACTAGACCTACTTTCATATTATGGCCTCTTGTCCTAATATTTCTCCTCTGAAATAAACATCCCTCCTTTACCGCTATCACATCTCCTATGATATTGTTTTCTAATAAAATTTTATGAACGGTTAGCAGGATGCTTTTTAGTAGCCTTCCTTTAAACTGTCTCTCCAATGTGTCAAAATCCTTATGAAGATGGGGTCTTCAGAACTGTACACAATCATCTGGGTGAGGCCTGACCAGAGACCTGTTAATCACCGCTTTCCTTTCCACTACTAATGCTTCTCGCTATACAAGTCAGCACGCGGCTTTCATTACTCCTAAGTCCCTGTTACCAGTGTCCCCAATACTATATTCTGTGTTGATGTTTATGTCCCAACTGCACTATTTTACATTTATCAATGTTAAACTGCAGCTGCCAACATCCAAAAACTGCAATTTATTTATTAAAGTCTATAAGAAGCAGTGCCAAATCCTTTACTGAAATATATTCCTATTGCTCTTACCTGCTCTATTTGATTAGTCTGCTGCTTCTGATCTTGCAAGCAATCCTTTGGCATCGTTTATATTACATTTTCCAGATACTGAAGCAAGACTTACTGGTCTGTAGTCGGCCAAGTCTTTCCTGCTACCGCTTTTTGTGAAGTGGTTACTAAAATTACCAACTTCCAATCTTCTGGAACTACTGCTCAGGATAGAGACTGGTTAAATGAGCCAACGGTTTTGCCAGGACAGCCAAAATCTTTTTTAATAAGCCATTTTACCGGGTCCCATGGATTTGTCGGTTTTTACTTTGGAGATTAAAAGTAGAGCTTATTCCTGTGTGTTAACGCTTATGCTTTACATGATATCCCTTTTTCAAGTTTACTGTACCCAGACAAATTTACAATATATGCAGAAGAATCCAACATTTGTTAGAACTACGGGACAGATCCCACTGCTGATATATATTTTATGCATGTTTGGCAATATTGTCACAGGAAAATTCGAAATGCATTACAGAAGGCCAAAGTGCCCCTGTGCACACTACAATTATTCTAACATCTGGGTGGGTTTATAGCTTTTTTTTGGCACTGCACAGAGTATCACAACATTATTAAATCTCAATGTAGGGTCCTTACAGGTGACCGGGATCTCTTAACTACAGTATACTCCCAATAGTGTCATATTGGCATCATTGGGGTCTATTCAAATTTTATTTCTCGCTCCAGAAGAGGACATACACAGCCCTGACTAACCCCCTTTGAGGAGCTAGCTTTGTTGAACCCAGTGACCATATATTTAATTTAATAAGGCGTAGTACCATTGATGATTAACTGGAAATGTAATGTTGTGTAGACTCCCTCTCACTGCATGTTGGCTTCTGCCAGTTATTTAGCCTAAAGGATCAATATTTTTTATCCAATAATACTAAAACACTAAGGCTTTTATGGAGATTCTAAAAAATATCTGCTCCACCCTGCCGATTGAAACAACACTATTAATGTATCTTTTTTTTTCTCTATATAGGCAAACGGAAAGAAAGTTTCTCTTTTGAAGACAATCATTGTAGTTTATTGGACTACCATTCCCCTGCCCAAAGGGAAACCAAAACATCACAGAAAAGGGGACTCTTCTTACATTTGCTATATGAGCTAATTAAGCAGCAATTTCTATTTTTTGTTTGTTCTTTTAAAAGTTTGGTGCATCTGTAAACAGGGCTCAACCAACCCTGTGTGCCAGGTCGCCATGGAGACTAGAATTCACTAGAAACAAGAATGCTTTTGCGCAATACTGAAAAAAAAGTACATATTACAAAGAAAATATGGCAGGAAAAAAGCCATGCAAGTTGACAGTACCTTCCTGTGATGAAACGATGAGGGGTAAGTAGTCGGGAATATATTCTTTGCGATCCTCGACATCTTTGTTTCCCAGAGATGGGAACTGAAATACATTATTCTTGCTGACAGGGAAGGATGGGATTTGATGTGGAAAGGTAACTGGCTCGATATTATGGATGTAATCTTCCAGTTCATTGAGGTTCACACCCATTAACTTGAAGGCTTGGCCAACATCGTCCAAAACTGGATCTGTTCGTCCATCTGAGAACACAAGACAATCAAATGTTAGGGAAACTCCATTTTGGAGGTTATAATCCATATGCAATGATCCCGTTAAATTGTCTAGCTGACATCTGAACAGATTTTGGATTGATAGACAAATGTTGTAAACATATGTGACCAGCTGTCATATTATCTCGCTCCATTTCAAGAATATTCAGGTGTTCACCACTTACATTCCAGGAAAAGGTAAGAGTAAAAAAAAAACCAATTGTGACATAGCAATAAATGGCAAAAATGCAATATTTAATCAGCTATATTAACAGCATAAAGATACGCAGTCCATTAAACGGCTTATATCAATTTACTATGTAAAATTCTGTATGGCTGATTCTGTCTCGGTAAGCAAATAATATGCAAAGTTTTTTTTGTTTGTTTTTAATGTTGGGTCACTGAAATGCCAATATCTGAGCACGGCCACCCACCATTCACTTTGATCAACATAGAAATACATTTACTTTCATTGTTTTGTGTTACCGGACAAAAGTTGGCTATGATTCTAATATATCAAGATAGAGAATTACTGTCACACCTCAGGTACCTATAAGATATCTTGGCTACCTAGCACAACAAATAAAGGGCTCTCTGATGGTATATGAACAGGATAACCATTTCCTAACCAGGAGGATGTATTTCTGCTTTAGTATCAGTGTAGCCATCCAGGTACCAGTGGCTGAAGTTATACAAACTAACACCTTCATTCTTCTTATGAGCTTTGCCAGATCACTTTTAATTGGGGGGGGGGGGATTTTTATAAATCTACCCTTTAATCTCGCTTAGCTGTAATATTGTTGTGATATCTGGCCATCTCTTAAGTCATAAATATCAGTCATCTGATGTAATAGTTTCAGTTTGCCCTGACCTTGTTACCTCCAGCTAAGGAAAAAGGTGGCCATCTAAAGACTTAGAAATAACTTCAGCCTACAAAATACATATACCGTATTTTTCGCTCCATAAGACGCAGTTTTTTTCCTCCCAAAGTAGGATGAAAAATCAGCCGCGTCTTATGGAGCGAAGATGCAGGCAGGCAGGCAGGGAGGGGGGGGCAACGATATACCGTATTTATCGGCGTATAACACGCACTTTTTTAACTAAAATCCGGAGCTTAAACCCTACCTGCGTGTTATACGCCGATAAATCCGGGGTCGCAACTGAGGCAGGCGGCGGCGGCCGCCAGCAGAGGAGTCCTGGATTTCTGCCAGTCAGGGGGACCCAAGGGGTGCCGAGCGGTTGCTGAAGACAACCGCTCGGCAACTCTCGGGCCCCCCTGCCTGACAGATATACAGGAATCCTTTGCTGGCGGCGGCCGCCACCGCCGCCTGCCTCAGCGCTTCAACTCCTGTGTTGGAAGCGTTTGTCTCGGGTGCCGTCAGACGCCGGTGCTCAGCAGTGAAGCGCCGGCACCCGAGACAAACGCCTCACGCTTCCAACACAGGAGTTTAAGGTTAGTGACCGGGGCCGGGGGGGGAGATCCTGAGAAGGGGGGGTTAGGGAGTTAGAGGGGAGATCCTGAGAAGGGGGGGTTAGGGAGTTAGAGGGGAGATCCTGAGAAGGGGGGGTTAGGGAGTTAGAGGGGAGATACTGAGAAGGGGGGTTAGGGAGGGAGGTCTTACTGTGTTCATAGCTTATTCAGTTATTGTAATAAATATTTTAGCCCATTTTTTAGCTCAAAATATTTTTTCCTTTTTTTTCTCCTCTAAAATCTAGGTGCGTCTTATCAGCAGGTGCGTCTTATAGAGCGAAAAATACGGTACTTTATACCAGGCTGCCTGCTTAATACATACAGATTTGCCCTTTTTTACTTCTACATATACTTCAACCTACTTTTATTCACTAAAGCGAGAGTTGACAGGAGAGATGTCTCTTCAGCTCATCAACTTCACTATAAATTATGAAGGGTCAACCACGCTTCTGCTGCAGGAAGGCTTGGCTGGCCCTGTACAATGTATAGCAATGAACATCACAGCACACACACGCACACACACACACACACGCACGCACACACACACACCTCCATCAGCTCTCTTGACAGTCAATATCATTACCAATTCTATCCATTTACCAATTCCCAATTACATTTTTAAAATGCGACACATCTTTCAAGACAACTAGTGAGATGAACACAGAATTCTCCATTTACTACCTTTAGTTACCAAAACATTACTGGTTTATCCATTTTGTCAATTCTGTACCTCACTGGATTGCTGTAAAACCAAAACTTAACCCTTGAGCAGGACACTCATCCCCGTGCCAAAAAAAATTCCACAATTATCCCGCGCACCTAAGGCAGCCACCAGCTCAGAACTCTAACAGATCTTCATGTTCTCTTCTATTAAACAGGAGACTGGATTCCCAATGAATGGCAGACTGGTTAGGATTAGTTATACAATAAGTAAACACTGCTAAGGAGCTACAAGAAGCACAGCAGGTTTTCAAGTCTTCATTAGAACATCTGTCTACACCAATTTGTGCAGCTCTAGTTATAAACAAATTGCCATTTTTGTCAAAACTATAAAAATCTGAGTCACAAAGGACAGGCTACACAGAATATGTAAGAAACCAAAGGTTCCTTTGATTATTTGTAAAGCAAAAGAAATTCATCCCAAAATATCAGCCCCCCCCAATACAGATTTAGTATGGTTTTTATTTATTTATTTCACACTGTGAGACCTGCAATAAAGTTCTGCAGTCCTTTAGAAAGTTTTGGTATAACATTAAGTTGATTTACACTGCATCATAACAAAACAGATCTGCTATTAAATAAGCAGTCCGCGAATTAACCTTTTCAAGACGCTTTGAAATAAAAATAAAAAATATTTCCACCAAAAATTCAGGTTTACCGACTAACCTGTCCGCTTTTAAAATAAAAGCTGAAGAAATCTAGCAAAGTATTGTATATTGTACATTACGAAGATTCAAGAACAGCTAGTTCTAGTGATTATTTCTTATGATGGGCCTAATTGGCTTTTTTCCCCAGTGGCCGGGTTGCCAATGTGTCAAAACGGATAGTTGATGGCGAGATAAAGTCTTCCAAGTCGTTGTTTAGTGAATAAACCAGACGTTGCATATTGCCAAATAACTGACGAATTTGGACACATTTAATACTACTATTCAACAGATGCACTGGGTCTTCCAAACAATTATTTACACAACACACTCGCCTATAACTAGACAGAAGAGAGGCCAAAAAATCTTCTGCCGCTACGGCTTCGATCATTTAAACTTACAGCAACACAGCTTTTGCATATAACTTCATAAAAGCCACAGATTTATGCTGAAATTTGAAACAATAACTATTAAAGCAAACAAGTACAGTCCATAGATTAAAATGTGTACATAGGCTTCAGGTTGATACTTCAGCCATCACAATCATTATAAACAATGTCTGAAGACACTTATACTCAAATGCTATAACAGATCAATGAAGATAAAGCAGCCCAGGTGCAGCTGACTTATCTGATGAAAGCTGTATATGTAGAAGAAAGTAGAACATTACAGGCTGGATGGAGTGAAAAAAAAGTTTCTTCTAGGGAACTCTAATGTATCATTGGTCGGTTCAGATATTGGGACCTATACCCCCATTCATCGCGATTTCCTTGAACCTCTGCCTTGTAACATTGTAAGTTTTCAGTGCTTCATCACAGATGATCAGGCATTATTACTTTAGGTTAATGCTACTTTTCCAGGCGATAGGCCCACCGAGCAGTGGAGGAAATAGCGTTTCATTTACTAAAGACAACTCAGATCGCTTTAAACATTAGGAAGATTACAATTGAAAGCCGTATATCACGCGGATCGTGCGCACGGATGTAAATAACAGATCATGAGCAACGGCGCACGAACAGACACAGAACTCCTTGACATCTGGTAAGAACCGCTACGTTATTGCAGGCACTCATGGCGCCAAGCTGTCACCCCCTTAGGACACTATAAGAAGATATACTCACATAGATCGGAGTAACGGTGGGCTCCCCGGCACAGCTGCTGAAGGTACCTGTGCAGTACGTCGGTGAGCAGGTCGCAGGCTGTGAGCTGCACAGAATCCCAGCCCAGGGCCTGGCAAATTTGTGCCACCGACACTCGCAGCAGCGAGCGCGAATAGCTCTCACACATCCCGTCTTATCCCGCTCCCATTACACGTTTAGGAACCTTCGTTTCTTTTTCGTTTACCCGCTCGGCCCCTTCTCCGCTTTCATTGCTGCCGCCATCTTGGCCTTTCCTCCCCTCGCCGCTCTGGAGCACAGGCTTCAGTCTCCACCAATCCATTGCAGAGCAATTCAACCACACTACTTCCGGCTGCAATCCGAAGATCGGGAATCAGCCATTGAAACAGGAAAGAGGTGTTTTAAGGAGGCGGAGCGCTGTGGGTCCTAGATTTAGCGCCAGTGCATTTTCCGTCATTATGTGTGTGAGCAAAATACGCGTACATCGGGTTTTATTAAGAATGTGGGCGAGGGTTCAGATTGTTAGAGTAACGCACTGTCGGAGACTATCTCAGTACGTGCGGCCCGAATTCAGGGGATTTCATTCAAAATATCGTTACCTTCCAACAAGTAATGATTGTTATAAGGACTGTTATACGAACGATCTGTTTGTCTCCGTCTTTAAATACGGTGTTGCTCCGTGATGAACTCTTAAAGGGTGTCACTCGGCTAATGAAGAAATCTTATGGGTACCAATGTTTTTAACCGAGCTGGCACCGCATGTGTTTGAAGACGTGTGTATATCCTAAATGTATGCATTAAAAAGGCCGCTAACGCTCATTGCTTTTTCCCTGTAAACCATCACAGTGGTTGATTATTATTGTATCTCAAATGTTGCTTTATTACACAAAAACATCACATATCTCTTCCGTTTGAAGTTTTGGATGGTCAAGGTCACCATGATTAGGATTGTAAGCATTCCTGATTTATCTGCCAAGCCCACAGGTAGTTCATGGGGGGGGGGGTTGCTATTTTGGTACTTAGCTGGCCCTCCTCTTCGCCACTATTGTCTGTTGTATGCCCATTTCTTGTTGGCTATTGAATGCTCCACCATGACCCTTATTCCGTCAATGACTCCAGATAAACGTCTTGGGTTGTACACGGCCAACTTGGCTTTCCCAGATCTGATAAATGGATCAGTTGGCTCGCAGTCTGACTGATACTGGTATGGAGCCTTCCCACATAGCCTTTTAGGAACATGTAACCTCCTCAAAAGCTTAATTTCAATGTGAAAATCTGGTTTATTGTGCAGAATCAACAGAATTTATACAGTGCAACAGTCCAAATAGTAAAATATTTATTTTTTGTGAAGACCGCAATCCCTACTTCCTTTGTTGGTGATGAAAGGTGAAAAGGTCTTCTAGTGGAGTTAAGGCCACTAGGAGATCGAATCCCCAATCTTCTTCGGGGCAGCCTATTCCTTCACTCCCTTACCAAAATCAAGGGTGGGTTGGATCTTCTAGGATCCCCTCTGAAGAGCAGATCCATTAAAGTCTTCAAGGAGTAATGGAGGCCAAAATGCCGAGTCTTCTGACCCGGCTCCTGTGGCTTTCCAGATGTGAAAAACTGTACCGCACGGAAACTTGGGCGCAAAGTCAAGAAAGTGCCATTTCAGCCCCAGCCCATGGCCAAGGTTATATAGTTTTTCCTCTCTTACCACGAGCCATAGGCCCAAGTAAATAGTGTAACGAGTGGAGGCTCAACTGAAAATCCAGGTGGTTTTAATGTGCAATTGGCTTTCATGCAAGTGAATGTGTCCTGTCCTATACACCAAACACGTGGAGACCACCCTGGGTGCCAACATGTAAATCAGGACTTGAAAACAACAAAAGGTGCCACATATAGTAACAAATAGTTACACAACAGCAGTGACAATAGCAGTTCCCACAGTAAGTATTAATATGTTAATTGTGCAGTGTATATTAGCGGTTGGGCTACCTCGGATTTTTTTCCCATGGGGGGGTGTGTCTTCATTAAACCCCTATCCAGTGTTAAATGTAGAGGTTAACCTTTGCAGACAGACCCAAGAAAACTTGCAGAAAAGCTTGAGATGTATTACTGGGACTCCTGGCCCTTGTGAATAAAACCTTAATTTATTTTTAAATAGTGAAGTTCATAAAAGTGCATGTACAGAGGTAGCTCACCCTTTTTATGGTTACGAATACGCTCCATGCCATTGCTGGGCCTTAAGCTACATTGCTACTGGTCTGCTGGTAAAATCACACCTAAGGGGGAAATTAGGAAGCACGCTCTCAGTGTTTGTACCCTAACTGCGAAGTGTATTAGCAACTCACAGATAGGATTAAATTAATTTTGGTTGGAAAATAATAACAAACCTATATAAAAATATATACCTTCCAAGAGGGCAAGGTACAGGGTCCAGCTTTACAGGCTTTCTGAAAGTGAGGCAGGGTACATCTTTTGGGAACTAGTGGTAAAATTGTCTGGGACCTCATCGTATCCCTTCTTATTTATTCATATCATATGTACCTGGACAACAATTACATAAGCATCCCTGTCTTTGAAAATCTTTATTTTTTTATAGCTGTTTGGAGTGCTGGGATTCCTTTTCTTTGTTTGAAAATCTTTTTGCGAGACGTCATTCAAAGCAGCAGTGTATGTTGTCCCCAGTTCAACGTGCATTGGGGGAAAATGTCACTAAACCAAAGTGCATTGCAGATTACAATAAGCACATGGTTGGTGTTGGCTTGGCCGAAACCATATTTGGTTAACACAAGGGCATGATTTGGTATAAGAAAGTTGCGCCATTGATCTAATACAAATGGCAACGTTCAATTCCTTTGTATCGTATAAAAAGGCAGAGACAAGGAAGGAATATACCTTCCTTAGGGTCAAGCTGAAGATCATCAGCTGGAGATCGCCACCTATAAATCCCTGATGGAGAGTCAAGACTTCCAGTATGTAGAACAGGCATCATGGTAGAACATTGTTCAATATTTATTCATGTAAAAATAGCAAATTTCAATACAATCACCTCAACGGTACAGTGTCCACTTTTATAGATGTAAAATTCATATAATAAGGTTGTGGTCAGTGTCTAGACAATAAACTGTAACTTTTTTTTTTTTTTTTTTACAGTGTCCCGGATAGTGAACTCAAAGTTTTGAAGGAGGGTGAGTACGAAGAGAATGGAATGGATAATTAAGGCAATACACCCGGGAGTCTCCTCTGGTAAGTCTTGGGGGCAAAGGTAAAGCTTAGACAACCTCTCGTCCCGGCACCCCCCCCCCCCCGTGGAAAGTGCTGGCAGGGGAGGCTGTCTAAGCGTATCGGGGAGTAGGATGCAGGTCCCCTGCACCGCTGCGGGGGATCTGTATCCTAACCCTGCCCAGCACCCGGGACTGCATGTCCCGGGCGTCGGGCGCTAGACCCCGAATATAGGCCGCACCCCCACTTTAAAGACTTAAAGTGGGGGAAAAAAGTGCGGCCTATATTCGAGCCAATACGGTAGAGAGCATGTTTTCATACATCCAAACTATGACCAAATACAATCCTCTTTTTCAGAGGCTTGTTGGCATGAATAGAGGTCATAACCCAGATTCAGAATTACCCTGTCCAACAGGCACACCAGGGGCAGTGCCCAATACCAGTTCACGCAGTTGATGTAATTCTTCGGTGTGCACCTGGGCTCCTGGATACACAAAGCAAACGTGTACGAGTGTGCTGTGCGGCTGCACGCATATCGCCTATAGGCTGCGGACTGGTTTTCATCACCAGCCCCCTCCTACCTACCATTCAGAGGGAATTCCACCGACAGGGAGAACACAGACTCAAACAGAACACATGGATTCCATGTAAGATGTTTAATTGTAATAGAATTTACAAATATTGTTTTCTTCGTAGACTGAACCATCATATTCTGAGGCATGTAAAAGCACACATTGTCACGCCAGAAGGTTCATACATTATCTAAAAAGTAAAACAAAAAAATATATATCATTAAGATCTTAGCAATTTTCTCTGGTTAGCTCCAGCTACATAAGTTAAGCAACTCCTGATTCACATGTTTATCTCAAAATGTAGGTTGCAAATTGGTAATAAACACCAAGCCATTACTTTAAGTGGACTGCGTGTGCTCAAGACACAAATCACGTCACGTTAGGACAATAAGAAACCCTAATGGATTAGAATCTATTGTTCTAAATGCCAACATTTACAAGTTCAAAAGTTACAATTATTTAATCGGTCAGTTTAATTATATAACTTTTTTTTTTTTTATATAAGATTATTTATCTTAGCTATCACCGATTCTTATAAAACAAGTGGTTTTACCTCATGACAATGGATTAACTCCAGCACTATTTTCATCCCCTGGTGGAAGTGTTAGAAAAAGAGCAAGCAAGTTAGAAATCACACATCGTGCAACTTAATTCACACAGCATACATCAAGCTATGTTATGAACGTATAAGTAAAACTAACACTCGGTAGCAAAAATACAAAACAAATGTATCATTGTTTACGCGGCACAAAATATTTACATACAGACATAATTAAACATAGAGCCCATATCTCCATGCAGTCGGCATATAGGTATACTCTTTCAAATTAACTGCAAATCCACGCACATAGTTACCATTTCTGCACTGCAAGCACATCATAAAGTAAAACATTACAGCCCGAGCATCTACAGTGAACCCTGTTACATGTTTAGGAGTTTCAAATTAGAGCTTGGCAGGCTATTTGCATGCAGCATATGTTCTACTGGCCTTTTTAGATACCATTACTCCAGGATAAAATTTCATGCATTTTGTAAGCAAGCCCACAGTTTTCCGTTGAAATCTGTTTAAATACTTTGGCTACCATCAGCAGTCCTTGTTACATGATATTGTAAACATGAAAATTCCTGCACATGGTCTCATAATGGGAATAAGGTTTCTACTCACAGAGCAGCAGCACCAGAGATGATCTCAATGAGTTCCTTGGTGATGACAGCTTGACGGGTGCGATTGAAAGTCAATGTCAGCTTATCAATGATCTCAGCTGCAAAGAAAAATACAGGTTAGTGGTGCGTTCATGTTGCACCCCTAAACTGGAAGATTAGTACCCCGAACCATTATATTACTCAAAAATCACCACCTCCAGAGGAGGGGAAAAAAAGGGATCTTACAGGCATTTTTGCTTGCATTGTCCATGGCAGTCATCCTGGCGCTCTGCTCGCTCGTAGCGGACTCTTTCAGTGTGTAATAGATGACATTAGCCAGAGTAAATTCCTGATAGTTTCTCAGCACATCAGCATCAATATCATCATAGATACCAATATTTTCTACAGAAAAAATAAATATCAGAGAAAACTTTGGCTCATTATGCTCAATTACCAAAAAGTTTATAATGAACAGGGTTAAACGTATTTAAGGCAATCAGGAACACAGAAGAGACGTTCCAAAGCTTCCAGAAATAGCTGCACAATGCATCATAATGCAAACTTTCCAGCATAGTGACGTTACTAGAACAGCTTGCCGCCTTGTTTCTGCTGCGTTGCTACTTGAGGTTTTTCTTTTATTTCAAGATTATAATGTTTATCTAGATTGGACTGAGACAAACCAATTCTGTCTGGGTATTTTAACATGGACCACCTACCAGTTTACAAACAGGGGAGGGCTGGCAGCCTAAGGCCTGGGGGGCAATGTCACCCATTTCCCTCTAGATTGTAAGCTTGCGAGCAGGGCTCTCTCCACCAAATGTATCGGTTTGTCTTAGTCTGTCAATTCTTGTCTTGTCATATCCCTTGAATTTATGTATTGTATTAAGCGCTGCGTAAACTGTTGGCGCTATATAAATAAAAGATAATAATAATAATAATAATAAGTGAAGTGGCTCCGCCCCCTCGCACTCACCTTTCACCCCTCACGCTGCCCCCATCACTATGCGGCCATCAGACTGCTGGAAAACTTATCTAAACGGCCGCTGATGCCACCGGCCGGAGCTACTTTAATCTTTTTTTTTTTTTTTATTTATTTATTTAATATGCAGGATCGGCTTGCCATATTAAAAATAAATAAATAAAGTATTAAAGTAGCTCCGGCCGGCAGCATCAGCACCCAGCGGCCATTTAGATTCGATTTCCAACAATCTGATGGCCGCAGCGTGAGGGGTGAAAGGTGAGTGCGAGGGGGGGGGAGCTTTCACCCCTCACGCTGCTCCCATCACTTGGCGGTCATCGCATACGGCCGCTGGGTGCTGATGCCGCCGGCCGGCGCTGCTTTAATACTATTTTTTTTTTCCATTTAATAGCCGATCCGGCTTGCCATATTAAATTTTAAAAAAAAGTATTAAAGTAGCGCCGGCCGGCGGCATCAGCACCCAGCGGCCGTATGCGATGACCGCCAAGTGACCGCCAGCGGCCGTTTAGATTAGATTTCGGGCGGCCTGGGGGGCTATTGCCCCACCTTTACAAATGTTTAGCTACTTTCTCTGAATTAATATCTCCAAACATTTTATACTGCTTTTGACCCCTCAATCCCTAGATTTGTGTAGTTGCCTCTGCATGACTCAACTGTAAATTGGCCACCAAGGTCTATCCCCAATTGAACTTCACAACAGAACAAATCCACTTTAATGCATATAGTAGCTGTGTGGCCCCTTCACATTTTCTCATGTCCATTTTCAAAAGCTATTTCCAGCGCAGAAGTGTTTGCTCAAACATCTCCGTGCACGTGATGTACTCTGAAATCAGTTGTTGAGCCCACAGTGTAGTTGACTGGAACAAAGGGAGTGCCCTCCCTGCCAAGAGTGGCTTCTCCAAGGTGCAGCTTCTAAGTCAGGTAAGTGTTTTTTACCAAAATTACTCTAATATGTCTTCTTCGGACGGGCTGTCAAGGGCATTATACTGTTAATAACCTGACATGCATTGCAGGAATAGGTGGAGAAATCGCAGTGCAAAGTAGTAAAATTGGTGAAAATCACAAAGACATTACATTAGTGACTGTACCATTTAGGTTACTCGTTACTCACAAAACAGGGTCTATTTGGGAATAACCAATATTTACCAGAGTTCGCAACAGTATCAAGAGAGAAAATTGGCTTATCCTCGGTCCTGTAGGAGATGACAGACCTAAGAACACAACAAAGAATGATTACTTTAGGTTCAACAAGAGCAATAGTAAACATTAAAAAGAAAGAACGAAAAAGTCATTTTTTACCTGAAGCGATTGAACACAACCGCTCCTTGGTCAAATTCATAGCCAGAATTCAGCAGCTGAGATGCAATTAAAGCAGCATCACCAAAAGTAGGTGGTTTCCTGCCAACATCCTTAAAGGTTAGAAGCAGATGTTGTCCATGGGTCCTGAAAAGGGGGGGGGGGGCGGGAGATGACAAAACATTAAAAGAACAAGCAGACATTTCGAAAAAATGGGCACAGTCGAGACAAAACTGCTTTTACATTTTTGTTAATTGATTTTTAATTTAAAAAGGTACAAAGTGCCCAGTAAGATGCAAGGCTGCTATCTGCCCCTTTAATCTTAACGAGACAGCTGGTACGCAGAGATAGGTACAAATAGTCAAGGGGTGAAGCCCCCCAGACCATATGTTTGTTCAGCCAAGATTCCTCTTTTCCGACGTTGCCTGATCACAACAATACAAAGGTTTTTTTATGCCCTAATGGGGCTAGATGAATGCGTTACATAGTACTTGTTTTTGCATTGCCTTTTGTTTCTTTTTTAATTTTCTACTTCTAGCGATAGGGGTACAGAACACTGGAGGACATTTTTATATATATATTTTTTTTTTACACTATTTCCAGTGGTATATGGATAGAGATTCACTTGTGGGGCTCTTGTACGAGACAGCCTGATCTCTTGTGCGGGAATAGAAGATCTTCAACAATAGTATTTTGTGAATAAACCGGAGACTGCAATTTTTAGACTTTTTGGCTGAGGCTTACCTATGAAGAATACCCCTCAACTTGTCCCCAACTCCAACCACCATGACTTCCTTCCCAGTTTCAGAGAGGTTGGCAATTTCATTTTTGATGGATTTTGCAACAGAGGAATGAATAGCACCGCAGAGACCCCTATCAGAGGAAATACCAATGAGGAGGTGCTTCTTCTTGTCTTCAGGAGCCTTAATTTCAGCTTTCTCATACAGGGCTATGAAAATAAAAAGTAACATGGATCTGTTACTATATCGCATAGTGGTCAAGTGTCCTTAAATAAACAAAAAGTATGTTTCAGATTACACTGTTCTCTCCATTTACTAATCATGTATCTATTTTCCTTTTCTTTACTATAAAACGCATATAAAGAGCCTACATAGTACTACATAAGAGGCAAAACGATGGTAGGGAAAGCAGATCTCTCATTAGAACCTGGATCGATAGTACTGCTTATTAGGTTGTGAAAAGAAAAAAAATGTTAGTTTGACTAAATGGAAAAAGGTGCTATAAACAAACAATGTAGAAATAGTACTACTCCTTGAATCATATAACATCATTAAACAGCTGCAGGGTTATGCCACGAGATATAACATACAGTTTCAGAATTTGCAGGTGGAAAAAACGTTCTGCTTGTGCCCTCAAAAACCCGATGTTTCGTCTTAAAAAGAAGGCATCTAAACTGCAGATGATACATTATGCCATGCCACCAATAACTACAGAAAATTACCCAGAGATCCTGTTCCATATACTCGAGCTGGTTTCAACTCCCTGTCAGCTTTAGCGTACTTTGCTGCAGCCACCATCTTCATGGACTTTGTAATCTTTTGGATATTCTTGATGGACTTTAAGCGTCTTGTAACTAACAAATTAAGGATAAAACAACGAAATTAACATGAGATATATATATATATATATATATATATATATTATATATACATACACACACACACACAACGTTAGGAACATACATCATGAAGAGAGCAATCAATAAACAGTACTTACTGTCTTTTAGAGTAGCCATATTTCTGACCTGGCCCCTGCAGACGAAGACGAGAAATATCTTGTAAAGTCACAAAGATCACAAAGGCAAGCGTCCTTGAATAAGACTAGCCCGCATGTATAAACGGCATTTACCATTTATGTATAAAGAGTGCACAGGTGGTTAGGTTAGGTGTCAAACTGATTCATGTTTGAGGTTTTCTTTTTAAGTTTTCCTTGTGACTAAGTTAATCAGGCAACCATTGAAAACAATATATTTTGGTAGAAAGCTCTACAATCTCTGGCCAGATCCCACAATAAACTTAGTAGGAAGCTTTCTTAACGTGAATAGGAGGAACATAATCGTGCTTGTAGAGATAAAGTATAGCCCTTGTACAAATTGCTTTCAATAGACACCTTAATATTTGTATTTCATAGACTATTACACAGGTGAAGACACACAATACAGAATGAATCAAATATATATATATATATATATATATATATATATATATATATATATATATATATATCTGCAATCATTATTAAAACGATGGGGGAGAAAGTCAGATAAAGTTTGCAGCTGCCGGTAAAGTATATAATATACAGCTAGTAGTAATAGATGGAGAATGGCACGTAATATAAAAGTGCAATTTCTGCCCAAGCAAAGTCATGAAAAACCCAGAGAGGTCATCACACTGGATTGTCCTCTAACTTTGTAGAACTTCACATGTACTTAGAAATATAGAACACTTTAAAGCAGTGCTCATCGGTGTCAATGACACTTGAGGTGAGATATACAAGGGTCATTTGAAACAGCTAATCACTAGTATACATGTCATCTTCTAAATAACAACATGTCACAACAGTTAAGTGTTTTTTTAGTTTTAAACCTATTTAAATGATAATGTAACAGAGTACTTGGTGGTTATGGTTAGATCACCCTAAATGGTACATAAGGTGACCCTAATGCCCCTGACTGCTTGGATGAAGGCTGAAATACACAAAGACAGATTTCAATGGGAATAAAATAGATTTTTAAGGTTAAAAGACACACAGAAACATCACAGCACAATCAGGTCAAGTAATGAGAATATATACTCATCAGCATTGCATATAAAGGAGTGTGAGTGAGTGAGGTAGGGAGTGTGAGAGGACACCAGTTGCGATATACTCAAATCTGGCAGCTTTAATAAAGAAATGGCAAATTAGCTATATTCTTTGCAAATGTCAGATCAAAGCAAGGCATGTGATCCTTTAAATAACATTTCAACATGATTCAAGGCCATTTAGGTCGAATACTCCTCGGTAAAGAATATACAATTCTAATACACCATTTGTGGTATTTTTTTTAACCCTTAGAGTCTCCACTCAGCTGTCAGACAAGGAAGGCCAGCCAAAGGCATCCGTCAAGTTCAACCTAACACCTGCCTTCATTCAAACAGACAGCGGTGCTGGACCTCCAGGTCCTCAAGATGAAGAAAGCCCATACACAGCCCTAGAATGAATAAGGCCCACTCGACCGGCTCCGTGCCCGCTAGCCTTTCTTTCTTTCTTACGGTCACCCCTTCTGTAGATACCGGCTGCGGCCTACACACCGGCTGACACGACCAAGAAAGCCCCTACCAAACCCACTGCGTGTCACAGAGCGCCATGTCCTACTTTCTTTTCCCCCCCCCAAGCAACTCTTCTAAACCCTAAAATCATGTTACCCTTAATCTCACCATTGCGGCTGGAAGATGAGGACAGTGCTGCGGGACAACATGGTGACTGTAGGCAAGGTCAGACAGCACGGCACGCAGGCGCAGAAAAGTCGTCAAAAAAAAAGGAAAGAGGCGGAGTCTTCGCGATGTGACGGCCACTCACATCCTGTGCACCGCCGCCTTATTTCACACGGGCGAAAGCCCACAGTGGACTTTTTTGTACTGATATTTACTACCGTAGTTAATGCGTAAAGGGGGAACTTTCAAAAATACTGACTATAGATTTGCTACATGATTCACGGAAAGCTATAAGTAACATTTACACTGGAAAAATAACATAGACTCGGTGCCTCTATGTAGTACCCCATTATAAATCTTCTCTTTATGCTGAATGATAGCTGCCCGTTAGGGAAACTTAGAGGCGTCGAAAGGGTTTATTACTGGAGCGAGCATATTTCACCGTATTCTGCAGAACTACAAGATGCAAAACGCATCTTCTATGAATGAGGCAAATTCATTAAAAGCGTATGCTTAATACTGCAAGGCTAGTTTCATAACAGAGTAAATCTATTAAGGGCAAGTTCTGAGTTATAAGCACTAGAGACAATACCACTAACTGAGATTGCCGATATGGTTTACAGACATGAATGCAGTTGTCTCCCAAAACAGGGTCACGGTTGTGACGGGTTAGATGTGTCTCCTGCGTATAGAACTCTACAATGACGGCGTAGAATGCGTCGTGAAGTCACGCGTCGCGTGCCGCTTCCTGCGACTGAGGGCCGGTGAGGAGCTGTGGGGTTTTCATCATGGGGAAGGCGGATTTTCTTACTCCCAAGGCGATCGCTAATCGTATCAAGTCCAAAGGGCTCCAGAAGTTGCGATGGTACTGTCAGATGTGTCAGAAGCAGTGCCGGGACGAGGTGAGGGGTCACATGTTACATATATACGACTTGTTATGTTCGGGCTACTCCTTGTACAGCGCTACGGAATATGATGGCGCTATACGGAACGATAAATAACAATGGGAGCAGAGGGGAGTTCTCTGGGCACAGCTGTGCTGGGAAATCTCTGCTGATATAGACCGATGGCGCGTCGGCTAGCTTAGGCATCTGATCAAGTGGGGAAACATAATAGGTGAGAGCATCCGGGATTTGGTTTACCGGATTTAACGTGACACTGGCACGGAGTATCCCGAAAAAGACCTGTCAGATTGCACACAAGTCTCTTGTTTGCAGATCATATAGTGCTCACGCACAAGAGAGGGAATCACACAAACATGGGCTGCATGTTATATTTATTGGAAATGTAATCAGAATGACACCGTTACACCCGTTTACAGCCAAAGAGCCATATAGTAAAGGATATGTTAAAGCCTTTGCGTATGTATTGGGCTCTATTAACTAAAGGAACTCTCTCGCTTCACTATTCATTATGAAGGGCCGACGCTGGTAGAGTTCTCCAGCTAGAAGGGCTGAACTGGCCCTGTGTGGTGGATAGTTAAATATGTGTGGAGACTGAAGAAATTTCACTTTGTAACTATGCATTATGCAGAGTCAAGGAACTGACTCTCTCGTTAGTAAATAGACTCCCTTGACTTTACTTTACATGATGAGTTTAGCTGGCCCCGTATAATGTATAGTTACATTTGTGAGATTTCCCCAAAGTCTCGTCACACGTTAAATAATGCATTATACATGGCTCTTGCTCAATTGTTAAATGATTGCATTGCTAATACATCGGAGGTTTTTATTGTTGAATATGTGAATGTATCGGTGATGCGCTTCCAGGGTGTTGATGTTTCCACGATTGACCCCATTGTTATTATGATGATGATTGTTAATGAGTTTTCCATCGTCTCTTCTTTTTAAGAATGGCTTCAAGTGTCACTGTATGTCAGAGTCCCATCAGAGACAGCTGCTGCTTGCGTCTGAAAATCCCCAGCAATTTATGGATTATTTTTCCGAGTAAGCAATTTGTTTGATTTCTTTTAACAGTTAAGGGTGGGATACTGAAACAAACCCACTGATTGCCTTTTTAGAACAATATCTATCAATAGACTGTCATGTTTTCAAATATTAAGTTCAGTCATTCCAAGGCTCATCTCATGATAATTCTTCTCAGTTCTTTACTAAAACAGTTACTGCTAGAAAAACAACTTTATACCACTACCACAAAATATGTAGGGATATGTTTTTCTTCTGAAAACGTTATTTTCTCGTTACTTTTTTTTTTTTTAATTTTAACAGCGAGTTTCGTACAGAATTTCTCGAACTGCTTAGAAGACGGTTCGGTGAGTAGCTTTCTTTCTATCTGGTCCTCGATATGTTCAATGACTTGGCGGGTTACATTTCTTGCTTTTCTTTCAGGTACCAAAAGGGTTCACAATAATATTGTCTACAATGAATACATCAGTCACCGAGAGCATGTACACATGAACTCTACTCAATGGGAGACGTTGACGGACTTCACAAAATGGCTGGGCAGAGAAGGTTGGTGGAAACTATTGTTACAAGAGTTTGTGGAAATCCATAGATTTTCCCCATCGGGCAGTTATTGTTGAAATTGATTTTCCCGTTGACGAAGTCCTGTGTCATCAGTTGGCTTGAAGATTTAGCAGACCCGTCGCTGGTTTCCTACGTTATCTCGATTATTACAGAATAGCCGTATATACCTCAACGTGCTTCATCATGCGTGTTTACTCCATAACCACACTCTAATTCATCGATGTGCGCTCTTCATAGTTAAAGCCCAATCTCACCCTTTTTATTATGGATGTGTAATGTCTCTGATCATCGGAACCAATGATTCACAGTACGACTGACATAATCTTGATCTGGGCAAACCAATTCAATTCAGTCTTTATTTTTCATTATAAGACGTTTCTTCCAACTAAATAGTTTAACCCCTTCGAGACAAAGGCTGATTTTACTTTTTGTACCCTTTGTGACAATGGCCTTTTTAACATTTCTGCGCTGCTTGTGTTTAGCTGTAATTTTCTTCTTTCCCGTTTACTGAACCCACACACATTAGATATTGTTTTTTTCAGGACAAGAAGGGCTTTCTTTAGATGACATTGTTTTGATTGTATCATATTATTTACTATTAAAAAAATTATAAAATATGGTGAAAAATTTAGAAAAAAATGACTGTTTCTAACTTTTAGTTGAAAAATCTTTTACTCATCTATAAAAGGTAATGAAAAAACCTGCTAAATAGATTCTACTATTTGTCCTGAGTTTAGAAATACCCAATGTTTTTATGTTTTTTTGCTTTTTTCTACCCATTATGGGGCAATAAGTACAGGTAGCGTTTTGCTATTTCAAAGCCATTTTTTCCAAATCTGGTAATTCTTCCCCCCATGTGCCATTTCGGGTATCTTTGAACCCGGCCAATGCAATTTACCCCATCAAGTCATATATTTTTGAAAACTAGACAGCCCAGGGTATTCCAAATGCTAGTATTTTAACTATTTCCATGCACCATATCTACCACCAGTCTTTGTCAAACTTTATGGTAGTCATTTTTTTGCATTTGTTTTGTCACACACATTTTACTTCAGGTATGAATTAAAATGTTCTCGTATATGTCACTATCACAAAACACCCCAATATGTGTTCAGCAACATCTCCTGAGTACAGCGATACCTCACATGAATGATTTTGCCTGGCTGTTTTGGGGCAAAAGGGCCACATTTGGGGCATGCGCTTTTTTCAATGTTGAACTTTGGCATTTGGGATCCACTGCCCATGCCCTATTTGGTACATCTTTGAGCCGGGCCATTTCAGTGTGCCCAACAAAACCATATATTTTTCAAAACTAGACACCACAGGGTATTTTAAATGCTGGTATTTTAACTCTTTGCATGCACATATTTTACCACCAGCATTTTTTCAAAGTTTGCAGTAATATTTTTGTGTGTGTATTTTTCCCACACACACCTACTTTATGTATGAATTTACAGCTCCTGGTATATGCCGCTGTCACACGACACCCCATAATGTGTTCAGCAACATCTCCTGAGTGCAGTGATACCCCACATGCATGGGTGTGTCATTTTTTGGGGGAACTAAAAGGCCACATTTGGTACGTGTGCATTTTTCTAATTGGAAATTAGATGTGTGGCCATCCTTCCCCCCGTGTTAATTGGGACGTTGTTGAACCTGGTCCATTCAATTTACCCCATCAAATCATACATTTTTTAAAAGTAGACACCCCACGGGCATTTAATATGCCAGTATTTTAACTCTTTCCATGCGAGAATTGTTTTAAGCTAATATGCTAATTTTAGGAGTTGCTCACAAAAATATATTTTTTATATATATATATATTTTTTTTTAAAAAAAAATTAACATTTTTTTTCAACTTGGAGGTTCCCCTGATAGTGACATCAGTGGGAAATGATTTTTACATTTTACTGTTTTTTTACTATTTTTTTCTAATTATTATTAATTTTATTTTATTTTATAATTTATTTTTACTAATCACACTGTGATTAGAAAGCTGGGCTCCATTGACTTGCATGGTGAATGCAGTACCTGTATTCAACCTGCAAGTGGAGCCAAAGTTCTCTAGATGGTCTGGACTATCTAGCGAACTTTTAAAATTTGTGGTTCCTGTTACAGGACGGCGGCCATCTTCCTTGATGGCGAAGATTGCCGGCAGCTGCGGCTGTGACCGCTCTCCGGAGCGGTCACAGCCCATCAAAAGGTTAGTGTTTGGTGTCGCTGGATGCCTCCTGATCGAGGCATTCCAGCGACACCATTTAAGTTTAGGAGGCGATCGTCGATCGCCTCCTAAACGCTTTTAAAACGGGCGTCCGCCGCCATACAAAGTATGGCGGATGTTGACGCCCCGTGGAGGGGCCAGAGATGGCCCCTTCGTGCCGATCGCGGCGTTGCTGAATGCCTCGAGGTCGAGGCATTCAGCAACGCTTTTTGGGTGCAGAAAGCGATAGTAGATCGCTTTCTGCACCCGTTTAAAGACGTGCCGGTCCTGGCACGTCAATTGTCGTAAAGCACATGCTTTTCCGTGCCGTGCCAGGACCGGCAATTGTCATTAAGGGGTTAAATAAGTCTATTGTTTCTTAAATGGCCACAAAAAAGTAATGAACGGAAATCCTTGGCAGGTTCCCGGTTTAAACATAATAAGGAGTAACGCTTGATGCAAAGTATCTTTCTTATTGAACAATGTCTCTTAACTAACAACAAGGCAAAGATCCCAGACGCATTTCGAATGTATGTGTGAGTCGTACAGGATCCAAACGCAAGCTGTGTAACTTCTTGCTTCTATCTGCCCCCTTCTGGTGGTAATAAAAATGAGTTTAGTTATCTCCTTCTTCATATCAGTGTCCATCTACAGGTATAGATTTTAATCTATAATCTCTTTAACATGAAACAAATCTACCAATGCCTTTTCAAACTGTATATGTGTGTGTGTGTGTATATATATATATATATATATATATATATATATATATATATATATATATAAATTTTATTTTTAAGACACATTATATAGTACTTTGTGTCATTTCTGGTGTTTTGTAGCCATAAAGCTCTGCTTCTTGGCTTATTCCAAAGTCCCATTATGTTACTGAATTATCTATTATGTTAACTTTGTTGTTTTGCCATCGTCAACATAGATACTTTTCTTGTTCAAATATGCTAAGCATGTCAAAAATATCTTCCCACCTTCCCTTCATAAATGCCACAAACCTAGTGAGACCGTATACCATTTCTCACAATATTTATAGGGTTTCTAATGATCTCAGATGATCATTGTGCCTTAATTTAGATGCAATTTGTTATATATATATTAAAGATGGAAACTCTTCCATATTCCGTATTGAAATGTATGTTAATTTAATTATTAAACATCTGGGTTGAGGTTTGCCGATCTTCCTCAATGCACTCCTAAAATGGGTTATGTATTTGCTTTTTATCAGTCTTAATCACTTGACTAACCCTTTTTTGATCATTTTGATTCATTAGGTTTCTGTAAAGTGGATGAGACACCAAAAGGCTGGTATATCCAGTACGTTGACAGAGACCCGGAAACAATCCGCAGGCAACAGGAGCTGGAGAAAAAGAAGAAGCAAGATCTGGATGACGAGGAGAAGACTGCAAAGTTTATAGAGGAGCAAGTTAAAAGAGGCATGAAAGAGACAGAGCAGGTTTGGGCATTAATAATACCCTTATTGTTAAAACCCCAAAGTTCTGTGATGTTCTTAAACAGAAGTCTGTCCATGAATAACCTTAACTACAAAACTGTGGGATTCGCTCCAATAGTGTGTGGGAGCTCCTACACTTAGCATTAGCAAGGACCCACATATTGTGCTTCAAGTAAGGTTAACCCCTTCACGACAAAGGGACTCACAATGCATTGTTTTTAATGGGCTTAAGGACAACCCATTGTCCTTAACCCCTTAACGACAATTGCCGGTCCTGGCACGACACGGAAAAGCATGTGCTTTACGACAATTGACGTGCCAGGACCGGCACGTCTTTAAACGGGTGCAGAAAGCGATCTACTTTCGCTTTCTGCACCCAAAAAGCGTTGCTGAATGCCTCGACCTCGAGGCATTCAGCAACGCCGCGATCGGCACGAAGGGGCCATCTCTGGCCCCTCCACGGGGCGTCAACATCCGCCATACTTTGTATGGCGGCGGACGCCCGTTTTAAAAGCGTTTAGGAGGCGATCAACGATCGCCTCCTAAACTTAAATGGTGTCGCTGGAATGCCTCGATCAGGAGGCATCCAGCGACACCAAACACTTACCTTTCGGTGGGCTGTGACCGCTCCGGAGAGCGGTCACAGCCGCAGCTGCCGGTGATCTTCGCCATCAAGGAAGATGGCCGCCGCCCTGCAAGAGAAACAAGCAAGTTTTAAAAGCTCGCTAGACGGTCTCCAGACCATCTAGAGAACTCTGGCTCCACTTGCAGGTTGAATACAGGTACTGCATTCACCATGCAAGTCAATGGAGCCCAGCTTTCTAATCACATTGTGATTAGTAAAAAAAAAATTAAAAAATAAAATAAAATTAATAATTAGAAAAAAATAGTAAAAAAACAGTAAAATGTAAAAATCATTTCCCACTGATGTCACTATCAGGGGAACCTCCAAATTGAAAAAAAAATGTTTAAAATTTTTTTTTAAAAAAGGCAACAAAATATAAAATATATATATAAAAAATATATTTTTGTGAGCAAGTCCTAAAATTAGCATATTAGCTT
Source organism: Spea hammondii (assembly GCA_029215755.1). Classification (NCBI taxonomy): domain Eukaryota; kingdom Metazoa; phylum Chordata; class Amphibia; order Anura; family Pelobatidae; genus Spea; species Spea hammondii. Next base: position 71,346,135 of record JARDYJ010000004.1, read on the forward strand.
AAAACAATTCTCGCATGGAAAGAGTTAAAATACTGGCATATTAAATGCCCGTGGGGTGTCTACTGATTTGATGGGGTAAATTGAATTGGCCAGGTTCAACAAGGTCCCAATTAACACCGGGGGAAGGATGGCCACACATCTAATTTCCAATTAGAAAAATGCACACGTACCAAATGTGGCCTTTTAGTTCCCCCCAAAAATGACAAATTCATGCATGTGGGGTATCACTGTACTCAGGAGATGTTGCTGAACACATATTGGGGTGTCGTGTGACAGCGGCATATACCAGGAGCTGTAAATTCATACATAAAGTAGGTGTGTGGGGGAAAAATACACACACAAAAATACTACTGCAAACTTTGAAACAATGCTGGTGGTAAAATGTGTGCATGCAAAGAGTTAAAATACCAGCATTTAAAATACCCTGGGGTGTCTAGTTTTCAAAAATATATGGTTTTGTTGGGCACACTGAAATGGCCCGGCTCAAAGATGTACCAAATAGGGCATGGGCAGTGGATCCCCAAATGCCAAAGTTCAACATTGAAAAATGCGCATGCCCCAAATGTGGCCCTTTTGCCCCCAAACAGCCAGGCAAAATCATTCATGTGGGGTATCACTGTACTCAGGAGATGTTGCTGAACACATATTGGGGTGTTTTGTGATAGTGACATAAACGAGAACATTTTAATTCATACCTGAAGTAAAATGTGTGTGGCAAAACAAATGCAAAAAAATGACTACCACAAAGTTTGACAAAGACTGGTGGTAGATATGGTGCATGGAAAGAGTTAAAATACTAGCATTTGAAATACCCTGGGGTGTCTAGTTTTCAAAAATATATGGGTTTATTGGGCACACTGAAATGGCCCGGCTCAAAGATGTACCAAATAGGGCATGGGCAGTGGATCCCCAAATGCCAAAGTTCAACATTGAAAAATGCGCATGCCCCAAATGTGGCCCTTTTGCCCCCAAACAGCCAGGCAAAATCATTCATGTGGGGTATCACTGCGCTCAGGAGATGTTGCTGAACACATATTGGGGTGTTTTGTGATAGTGACATAAACGAGAACATTTTAATTCATACCTGAAGTAAAATGTGTGTGGCAAAACAAATGCAAAAAAATGACTACCACAAAGTTTGACAAAGACTGGTGGTAGATATGGTGCATGGAAAGAGTTAAAATACTAGCATTTGAAATACCCTGGGGTGTCTAGTTTTCTAAAATATATGACTTGATGGGGTAAATTGCATTGGCCGGGTTCAAAGATACCCGAAATGGCACATGGGGGGAAGAATTACCAGATTTGGAAAAAATGGCTTTGAAATAGCAAAACGCTACCTGTACTTATTGCCCCATAATGGGTAGAAAAAAGCAAAAAAACATAAAAACATTGGGTATTTCTAAACTCAGGACAAATAGTAGAATCTATTTAGCAGGTTTTTTCATTACCTTTTATAGATGAGTAAAAGATTTTTCAACTAAAAGTTAGAAACAGTCATTTTTTTCTAAATTTTTCACCATATTTTATAATTTTTTTAGTAGTAAATAATAAGATACAATCAAAACAATGTCATCTAAAGAAAGCCCTTCTTGTCCTGAAAAAAACAATATCTAATGTGTGTGGGTTCAGTAAACGGGAAAGAAGAAAATTACAGCTAAACACGAGCAGCGCAGAAATGTTAAAAAGGCCATTGTCACGAAGGGTACAAAAAGTAAAATCAGCCTTTGTCACGAAGGGGTTAAGGGGTTAAACAAGGTGTTTATATGGGATTTTTGTAATCGTGTACTCTGTTTACAATTTTTAGGAAGCCCCTGTCTATACAGAATTGACTAGAGAAAGCGAAGAAGAGAAAGGTATTTTTTTTGTCTTAATTTACCATAAGATACATTATTTATCATTGCTTGCGTCAATACCGACACTACTTTTTAATGTATTTTCTAGTCGCCTTTAATTTGATCATTGGAGCAAGTACTTCTGGCACATCGACTTCTAAGTCAAGGTGAGGTCTTCTTTCATGGATGATAACCAGCGGATCGTTGAATGCATTCATAAATATGTGATATATTTATCTGTTCGTTTATATCTGTGTTTCTAGTTGCGTATAACCCTGCAGCTACCCGCTAGTGTTACTAGTGGGTCAATGTCTTATAATACGATTATTTTATGCAGTACTGCCATCTGGCTATATGCTGTCTGCTTGACAAAGAGAGATGCCGGTGTTGTGTCAGAGGTTCCTCTGTAAAGAGGACAGATGCAAAAGCTAACAATCTTGCGTTAAAATAACATAACATTTTCTTTAAAAAAAAACAAAAAACAGTTTACTACTCTGAGGGGGAAATTTTGATTTACGTCTTAGTGTGAATTCTGTATTCCGTATTTCTCAGAAAGCATGGTAGTACATCTTATAAATTGTTGGCATCTGGCTTTCCCCCCCAGCTCTCTTGTGGCCAATGCGCTGAAGTCTGCTGCAACAGCATCTGTGAAACGGAAAGACACTTCCCAAAGCCAGGGCTCCGAGAAGAAGAAGAAATGCGCCCTGGATGAAATCATGGAGGTGGGGAGCTATAAATGTCATCTTGTAACTTTATCATTGTGTCAATAATATAACACCACAACTAATCCTGAGCAACAGCGAATGCTCATGTAATCGTGTATACGGAACGAGGAATATAATGGTCATCGTTGTTCTTAAATAAAAAAAAAAACCAGCTACTTTGACACAGCCACAGAACTCCAATTTATTTATAAAGGACCGTCAACGCTGATATTGAGCAAATCGATTTGCGTCTATAAATGTTATATGAATGGGTTTAGAACAGCTGATGGACAGAGTATAAAGTTATTCCATTAAACAGAGCTTGACAAATTTGTTGTGATTCTAGGCGCCAGCTAAAAAAGTTAGGAGCCAGGATTTTTTTTTAAACTAACAGTTGGTTAGGAGTGATCGGATCATCATCAGCCCACTTACTAAACTCACAGCGTTTGACCTGGAAGCACCCTGGACTTTCAGGTCAGTGCTGGTTTTTGTTGTTTGTTTGTTTTTTTAACTCTTTCAATGCTGATGTTCCATTGGAGCACATCATTGACTGATATTTAGTCCCCACAAGCTTGTGGGGACAAATGTTAACCCCTGCAATGCCACAAATGTGTTATACACAATTGTGGCATTGAAGGGGTTAACGTCACTCTCAGGCAGCAGTGGAGGGTTGGGGCTGCTCTCCAAAGAACCCTCTCCCGCTGTCTCTGAAGCTGCCTCTGGCAGCTGGGATGCAACTGCTGGTCTATAGAGCAGCCATTGCAGGGGGGAGTCTCTGATGACTGCTGTAGGCTTCCATGCCTACAGGAGTCATCAAAGGGCTTGTGGGGGGCTCGTTTGTGCTGTTGCTGGTCTGCCTGGACTTCCAGGCAGATCAACAGCAGCAGAGCCCCTTACAAAACAGGAATTAACCCCTAAATGCCGCATTGAAGGGGTTAACGCTGCACTGTCGCTCTCATGGAGCAATCAGGCAGCAGGGGGGTGTTGGGTCAGGTCCCCACACTTGTGTGGGGACCAAATCAACACTCAACCCCCTTTCCTGAAGCTGCCTGCCTGTGTTTTCAGCCTACAGGATCACTCCGTGGGAGTGATCTCAGGCTCGGGGGCGGGCTCTGAGTGGCTGTGCTGTCTGCCCAGACTCGTGGGCAGACAGCAGCAGCAGCGCCCCCCGCGATCACAGGCTGACAAACACCTAGGCGCCAGGACAAAATTCTGAGTCGCCATGGCGACCTGGCGCCCGGGATTTGTCGAGCCCTGACATTAAACAGTGGATGTGTCTTTTAACCTCATAAAATCATTTCATAAATTGACCAGAAGTTGTTTGTTCATAGATGGAAGAAAAAAAGAAAAAAACTGAACGAACGGATAATTGGCTACAACCAGTAAGTAAACGCATTATTTATAGGCAATATAATTATCATTCCAGTTATGAAGTCATATAATAGGGTCCAAAAGTCTCAGTCCGCTATCAATCACCAGGTTGTTTTATTTTATCGTTTATTAAAAATTTGTAAAATAATGTAATCGGTGGGTATTTATTATCCAGGAGTACATTATTTAACATTCCGACAAATCATTTATTTTTCTCTTTGTAAGAATGAATGCTAAATTGTCATTTATAGGAATATCACACACACACACACACACACACACACACACACACACCCCCCCCCCATACATTTTCAAAACTGCTGTGACACTATATATATATATAGTTTGTGTGTGTATATAATTTTTATATATATAATGTGTGTGTATAATTATACACACATTAAAAAACTAGTTGTCTCACGGATCTTATTAGTACAATATTATAAATACTTAAAATTACCTATTTTTATTTTTTATTTTTATTTTTTTAGGAAATCGTGGTAAAAATTGTAACAAAGAGGCTGGGAGATAAATATCACAAGAAAAAAGCTATAGTTCAGGTATGAGATGTGACTGCTCGTCTAAATGCCTAACATATCACGACCGTAGCATTCCCTAAATGTTATACTTCCCTATCCATGGGATTTTCTTTTATTCCTTTCTTTTGCTCTAGTAGATTTGGAATGTGCGTGAGTATGCGGCGGTGAGTAAAGGTCCTCCTGCGGCTTAGAATCAGTGGGTGGGAAGTTATACGGGTCCAGTTTTGGGAGGTCTACGGAGAGCCAGATGCCTATGTATGCTTTTAAAGGCTTTCGCTGCATCTGTTGATGAGGTTAATGATACTTGAGTGTGGGTTTTACTATAGGTAGGTGAGTGACAGCAGAAGGGTTATTTTTGTGCATCTTCAGGATTTACAGGCCGACTAAAATATTAGTTGTTTTTTTTTTCCCCCCTTTCTTTCTAGGAGGTGATTAACAAATATACAGCCATTGTAAAACTTATTGATTCAGGGGATCGACTTAAATTGGATCAGACCCACGTGGAAACTGTTATTCCTGCACCAGGTAAGTTTGTCTTTCCTTGATTAGTTAATATTTTCACATGGAAAAAATTAAGGAAAATCGAGCTTCTATAATGATGAAAAACTGGGTTCCATAGTAGAAGCCAAAGTTGTATTTTTCCGGAAAAAACCAGCACCCTGGCACACGCGTTGAGCGTGTTTCTCTTTTTGCTGTTTTGGCATGTTTGACCTGCTGTTATGATTACTACTTGCTACTGATCCTTTTTTACTGTAGGACTATGAACCGGAATATAAGACTAGCTACCTTTTTGTTAACCAATATATTGCAAGTACATTTTTTTCTTTGAAATAGTGCCAGCGTGTTATATTTTCCTTTTTCGTTGTTGGAACGAGGTGTTCCATGCTTAACGCTTGAGCAACTGGCGGTTGACTACATCTTCGTGGGCTTAGATGGCAGAGTGCCTACATCCACTTAGTTGAAATAGCTTGAGGGACGCTCGGATTTCACTCTTCTGTCTACCTACTTTCCAGTTGACTTTTTTGTCTTTTTTTATTTTTTTTATTTTTAACCAAGGTTACTATACTACCATGTAAAAGCTGGGTGATCGCTAGGTATCAGTATCGTTATCCATAAGCTTTTATTTTCTGCGTAATTATTTAACTAGCATTACTTTTTTTTTTTAAAGAATGTATAGTTTTACACGGTCTGTATGGGGTAATGTTCAGAATTACAATAGACCTTGTTTATGGGGTGTCTTTATGGTTATAGAATTTGGGATTGGAAATGTCTCTTAGTAACAATGATTATATTTCTCGATAATAAATGTGGCTAATTTCTAGCGCTGAGCTGACTCGCAGTGGATGCAGCAGGCTAAATAACTGGTTTGCAGTATCAGGGCATTTTTCTTGCTTTCAGGAAAAAGACTTCTTGTTTTAAATGGAGGTTATAAGGGCAATTTTGGTGTTTTGGATTCCATCGATGAGAAGAGCTTTTCCGCTACAATAGTAATAGATTCCGTAAGTATATACTTCTGGGGATTTTGGGCTTGTGTCTACAAAATACTTTTGCTCTAAATAGTGCTTGTGTACTTACCATTTCTGCTAAATAATGTAACATTTTGGGTATATTGCACACAGTTTACCCATGTTTCAGTAAACCTCAAGAGAGGTGCGCATTATACCCGAGTAAATACCGTATTGGCTCGGATATAGGCCACCCCCGTATATAGGCCGCACCCTAAAAGTTTGGTGCTTTTTTTAAAGAAAAAGTTTTTTTCTTTAAAAAAGCACCAAAAAAACATGCTGCCACTGTCCTCCCCCCCCCCCGAAATATGCTGCCACTGTCCCCCCCCCCCCCGAGATATGCTGCCACTGTCCTTCCCCCCCCCCCCTCCGAGATATGCTGCCACTCTGCCCCCCCCCCCCCCCCGACTTACCAGAGCAGACTCCCAGGTGTCTTGCGGGGGACATGGTAAGTCTTGGGGGCAGAGGTAAAACGCATCATGCGGACGGTCACCGGCTGCGGCGATGCGGGTAAACAACCTCCGCAGCCGGTGACCGTCCGCACGATCCGCTTAGACAACCTCCCGTGCCGGCAACACCCCCCGTGGGAAGTGCTGGCAGGGGAGGCTGTCTGAGCGTATCAGAGAGAAGGATGCGGGTCCCCTGCACCGCTGCGGGGATCTGTATCCTAACCCCGCTGCCTCCCCGGCGCCTGGGACTGCATGTCCCGGGCGTCGGGCGCTAGACCCCGAATATAGGCCGCACCTCCACTTTAAAGACTTAAAGTGGGGGGGGGAAAGTGCGGCCTATATTCGAGCCGATACGGTAATAACAAAACCAAAGTAGAATGGTTGCAATTCCTCACGCTGCTTGCGTCTAAGCGCTGGGGAGTGATGTCATATTCTGGTGCTCACACATAGACCGAGGGAACGCCAAAGGATAGGGGCAGCCATCGTCTCGGATAGTGAAGAGCGCCCTTTCCATCGACGCTCTCTCGTTCCCAGTGCAATGACCGCATCTGAGCGCCCGTGTATGACATCATTGAGCACTGCCAGGCAGCAGGAGCACAGACACTTCACCGACTGCTGGACCACAAGGGATGAGCCTTCTGCTGAGCCAACAAATGTAGGGTGATAAATGTAGATGTGTGTATGTGTGGCATGGAGTGAGTGTGTACATGTATAAGTAAATGTGTGTATGTTTGGGATTGTCGAAATAACCAGTGAAGCTGGAGTTATTTGTGCATATTACACACCTACAAGATTGAATGTAAAGTTATACACCAGTATGTATTATACTCAAGATTTAAACATGTATGCATCCAAATTTATGCGTTTAATCAGTTTCTTCTTTTTTTGTCCCAGGGTCCGTTAAAAGGACGAAAGGTAGAAGGCATGCCATATGAAGACATTTCTAAGGTGCCATGATTGTGGTGGTCCGACAGACAGTTTCCTACTAGAAACAAACAAACTCTACTGTGTCAGGGTTTTAATACACATTGTAAATGTTTTAAGATGGCTGAAGTAATGAAAATTTGTTTCCTGATTTTTTTTTTTTATAAAGCTTTCATTGATTTTTTACCGATCTTTTATTTCAGCCATGTTGTGATATATTGTCTAATAAAAAAAAAAAAATACTTTTTAAAAAAAAGTTTCTTTATTTCCATTTACCCTATTTTACTTTGTTAAATGGGCACTCCAGCGAGCCCTCGTAACAATTTAATGTATTTTAACTCGCTTTCGTATGCTTTAACTTAAAATAAAATACTTCAAGATAAGGAGCAGAGCCGCAACTCCCCTCTGTTCCTGTGGAAACCTATTGGCAACTTGAATCTGCTAGTCAGTGGCTCGGAGCAACTTCTTTTAACATCATGTAATCATTCAGTGCATGAGCTGGCATATCTCCCCCACGAAAATTAAGAGATTCTGCATTTACAAAGGAGACACCACACAAATTGAAAGGGACCACTCGGCGATCATATCCATTAAATTCATGTGACAACTGGAGTGCCCCTTGCATTGGTGAGGAGAGCGTTCCTCTGGATAGGAATAAATATGAACATGGAAAAAAGGGACCATTTTTTTCTGTCAAGTCTAAATTATGATTGCTTATTATGGAAACAATTTTATATATAGCATACTGTATATTTGACAAGTAATGGCATATTACAAAAATTATAATCAAATCATTTTGTGCATCTATGGGGATTTGAACTTTTTGGGTTGTTTTTTTTTGCTTGTAGCAATTTAACACTAGTTTTTGTTGCTTTGCTAATCGTCTAATGCATTGTACTCACTTTGTGGTATTTTTAAATATGAACCAATACCGATGTGAAATATCACTAAGTCTTATTTAAAAGCCGTTATAAGCAAAGAGCAGAGAGGGCTCACTGTGTTTTTTGTTTTTTTTTGTTTTTTTTCCCCCATTATCACCTTTCTAGCCATTTTTATATAAAAAAAAAATAGAATCCCATAATTGGCTTAACATTGTAGCATTTAAAATTGAGAGGTAGGGATTTATATCTCATTTTAATATAAAATATTTTTGTTTTTACCACATTTGCATTGTTCTGGCTTGTGAGGTGAAAATATAATGAAAGGATGTTGTAAAACTAAAGGTGTCAAGTTGTGTAAATTACATTTTCATGAGTTTTAATGGGCTAAATAAAAGGATTCTGCTTCCTATTTTGATGCACTATATATTCTGTACAGAAGTATTTTCTAACATTGTTTAATCTTCCACCCAACTTTAAGTCTTGGTCAATTCTAAACGAAGAACGGAATACATTGAATTAAACACAAATCACACAACGTTGCTATGTTTATTAATATTGATTGGAAGTGTATACAGTTCAGTGAATATGATAGACCACTCTTTCCTTGACCTCTAATTGGTAGACGGTCACGAGTTCCACTCAGACACAGGAGTCTAAGTTGTTTAACATTTCAATTTGAAACACGGAGGCTCCTTCTAGAAATATATTCATAGCTTATACGTTGCACGCTGTTTTATATAAGGCTGGTTAGGTATATTTAGGAAACATTAAATGCTATGAAATAGGCATACAATAAAATAGAATTCTTTATTTCTTCCTTCCCTTTTTTCCTTAGCAGGTAAACCACTTCAAGGGCGCTTATGGAAGCTGTAGAGATGTGGCACAATGTAGTCCTTGTAATGTCCATCAATGAAACCTTTCCCGTTGTTGTGTACAAACCAGCAAGGGACATTGGTTCCTAAAACATTGTTCGACTGATACTCCTTCTGCATACCTCTGCAAAAAGAAAATTAACATCAAACAAACACGTTAATTAGCATGTTTCAGCTCCACATTTATATTTGGTGCAAAGTGAATTGAGTCCTCAAATAATAACTTTCTTAATCCTTTATTTTTCAACACAGTTTGTTATTATTCTCCATGAAAAGATTCAGCCTCACAACCTTTACGTGCCAAAGGCATGGACAGGTTGGACATGGACAAGTTGCTGCTCAGTTCAATCCTGAACATCAGAAGCGGCCAGGACACCCTTGCTAGATTGCTCTTGCATAGCAAAGTACAGTCTGCACTAGCGCTAGAACTCACCTTGTGACAGTAAGAGTCTCGCCTTTAACGTTCATTGTAGCTATAGGCTTCTGTGAGTCCGCTCCAGGTCTCGTGTCATAGATACTGACTTCTGGTTCATTCATAAACTGGCCTAAACACACAACATAGGGTTTATACACTTGACAAATAACATTTTACACAAATCATAATAGCCAATTGCATTGCTAATTCAGTAAAAATGTTGAATTGCTACCATATGACCATTTGTAATTACTTTTTATACATAACCCCAGTACATATGAAAGCTTTACCTATTAAGCCATGAGCGGAAGTGGAGAACTTGCTATTAAAAGGAACATATAGACCAAGGAAGTCTACATTGACAGGGTGATTCTTCCAGACACGGTGCAATACAACCAGGAAGGACAGATGTTCATTCACTGTAATGGTGATATTGCTGTTCTTCTTTACACTCAGAGTGAGACTACAAATTGAACATAAAAAAAACTTGTGATTGTTCTTCTACCCAAGAAGCTTTTTCTCTGAATTGAGTAGGACGAGCATAATGGTGGACTGCAAAACAATAAATCACGTTGCAGTCTGATGGCATGGCTTAGTAGTTAATCAGTACACATTTTGTATGCCTAATGTTTACCACATTTTTTATCAACCAATCAAGACTGGTACTAGGTTAGAAGAAGCCAGAGACATCATAAAAATAGCGACATGTGGATCCCAGAGCAATATTGTTTACAAAGAGCAAATATGGACAAATGAAGCCCAATGCAGGTTTTTGACAATATGAGCAATGTTTGGACAATAGTGTAACTTTTAACTGCAAACTAGGTTGAATATCAGTGTAAGCCACTGGCGACTGACACTACTGAAGTTAAAAGGATTCAATTTCATATTTCTCAAAAAACGGTTATCACTTGGCGGCATGGTTAGGCAGACTATAACTAGAAACATGCCCGAGAGTTAATAAATGGGTAGAGAGTAGTCAGAAGCATGATAATTGAGTTGATTAGAGGCACTATAACTAGGCTACCCCTTTTACCTTCAAAAGGGACAACGGCAGGCCCACTTGCATACATATACATGTATATCTAGTTTTCAAATATCCTGAAAAATGGCCAGTCATATTACGCCAAGTTTCCTTTTAATCCAAACCCACCTATTGATCATCATACTGCTGGACTCAGACCAGGACATTACGCGGCTGTAGGACTCATCTTTCACAGTTATTTTCTCTGTGCTGATCTCAATCTTCATATTCTGCTGCTTAAAATACATGCCAATTGTGCCAAAATAGGAGTCCAGTTTTCCATCTTTGACCTTTTTGGCGGAAATAATTTTCCCATTCATTGCAATGCCTATGTAAAACATTACAGAAATAAAATATTTTAATAGTTTTTTTTTTGTTTTTTTTTACTAATCAAGAGACCATTGAGTTTAATTGCGATACCACAGTATTTTTCTCATTCTACATATAACATTGATTAGATACTTGTGTTTAGGAGTGAGATATATAATAAATACTAGACAAGAAAGCTAATTCATTTTTAAGAGCCTGGTACATCATTGCAGGTCTTGCAATATTAGGAAGGCTTGCAACTGTTTGTAGGAAGTAAGTAAGTATGTATAAGAACAATATAAATGAAAGAACATGTGCTTTTTTAGTAAGGTCCTCTTTCAAGGACCAATATTTCTTACCGAAATTATTTGTGTTAATATCTAAAGACAGAAATTTAACATATTGAGAAAACACACGGCATTGGGTCTTACCTAATTCAGGATCTGACACCAAGTTTAGCATAGTCCCAGGTTGAGAGTCAATATTAAAGCAGATGTCTAGTTGACTTACTGGCAAACTTATGATGAAATGTGGATCACCATCAACTAGAACACAAAGGCATCAATATTAAACATTGTCAAACAGATCATGCTGTCTTACTGTGCCAACCCGTCTTCTACTTTTGTATGTCCAGTGGTGGGAAAACATAATAGCCAGATCTTATAGAGGGTCTCCACAGTATTATCACATCTTGTTAACATTAAGCATTCCTTTACCAGCAATGTTACAGCAAAGGTTGCTTTTGTTTGCTGTACAAAAAGTTTTTTTTTGAATGCTTCCTTACTGCAGGGATGATAACAGTAAGATCTGAGAATTTTCCCAACCTGGGGTATTGGAATACAAGCAAAATTAATTGTACAGACATTTAACCCACACTTGCCCTTGTTTTTTTTTTTTTTTGTTTTTTGTTTTTTAAATGCACATGTTTAGCATGAAATAATTTCAAAGAAAACAAAGCTAATAGAAGATTTGAGGAAAGAAACACTTACCTCTAACAATTTTCTTTGCCTCTGGAATTGGCTCCGTTATTCCGAGCTGCATTTGTGATTCCATTGCAGATTTGCTGATAATCATTATATGCGTGGCAGCCTCTTGAGCTTCAGAAGCCGGTACTGGTGTTGATAAAAGGAATGACTGTATGGGCTGAGACTGAACTGTTTTACCTAAAATCAAAGCTGTTCCAAGAAAACAGGAGAGATGTAACATTTTAAAACCACAGAAAATATTTATATATATATTCAATTTCGGTGTGTATTAATCAATGGATAAAAATTTTAATGGAAATATCACTAATTTATGTGAATATTTGGAATATATGGAAATAGAGAATGCTATCTGACGTATATGTGTTCCGGAAAATACATTTCTTTGTGTAAGGAAACACTGACTTTGACAGCAGCCTCCTCTGGGGTCTTTTGGAGAATCGGCCAGCATCCTCTCGTTTCCATTTTCACTCTCTATCAGCAGGGAGGTGAATGGGGTAACAAAGTGGTGATCAATGGATAGCTGAAGGATAGACCTTGTAATGTTTCTCTTCCCCTCAGCTGTAGAAGCCATGTTCCTGTAGGAAAAAAAACCAGGATAGTTAAAATTCCACCTTCAAAAGCCAAAGTAAAATGGCTTACGCAACTCTGATCTTCCTTATTGCCCTGGAAATTATATGATTCTCTCTTTTAGATTAGCTGTATAAATCCAAGAGCTGTGATTATTTGACTCCTGTAGAGAATAACATTAACAATCTCAATGGTCATAAATCTCGCCAATGTCTCACTGCATAATAAATATTTTGTACACTATATCAATAGAGTAAAACCAATGCTTAGAGACCCCTATTTAAGTAATGTGGCTGTAGTGTAACCTACCTCTCAGCTAAAAGCTGGTTTATTGTAAGCTGGGCCCAGTATTGCTTGGCAAAGTCAGGGAATGCATGCTTAGTCTCTGCAAAGAATTCATTAAGAGCTTCCACTTCGGTTATGGTGTCAAACAGTAGATCTGCATTTGCCTATAAATGATACAATGAATAAATGAATAAAACTAGTTAATTCTAGAACGCAGCTGCCAGTGGAGCATACATTGGGACATCTGACTAGGCCACACACTTGCAAGTGTACACACACCTGCATGCAACACACTTATTTACACATACATTCACACCACCACACATCATGTTTCATGACCCCTCCATGTTCCTGTCTCTGCAAGCGGGCAGATCCAACTCGCCAATTGCCCCATGAGATTGTGAACTAGAAGTGTTTCTCAGTGAGGTACAGCTTCAGTGATCACTGAAAAATGGGCACAACAGCGACTGATTGCTCCTGAATTGAGTAACATGACTGTCACCATGATCTATAGAGGTGACATCAACTAGATCTCATTTGTGAGCCAAAGTAAGAATTATTCACTGCGGGAGCAGCAAGAGAACATTAGTTGGCATCAAGTCCCACCTGACTAGTACTGTCAGCCAGACAATACTAGTTTTCTCAAAATTCTATTGGGAAATATATCATCAATAATTAAACTCCAGTATGTTAATGAGATGGGTGCTTGGAAAATAACTATGTTTAAAAAACCTGACATAGAAACAATATTATTTGATTAGCAAGTCATTAAAATACTTACAGAAGTTGCTTGGACCATGCTTTGTAAGGGTGACACACTTTCAGGTTTCAATTTACCAGCTACAACAATCTCATCTCCTCCAAAATAATTGTGAAAACTGTTCTGAGTCACATCTGTGATGCCATTCAATGGATAGTTAAAGATAATGTTCTTAAGTAGAGGAGTGGAAACTTTTCTGTAGAATTCCTGAAAGTTAAAAGACGTGAAAGGCAATTAAACCACTTTTTGCACAATATTAACTATGTATACAACACTGCATGATAATGATGTCACAACCATTCAACAAACATGTGAATGACACAACTTAAAGGGTCTTATTCCTGTGCTTTAGAACACCATGTGCTACAGATGAAGCACATGGGACATCCTCAGTAAGGTATTGCTGAAGGAAGTTAATAACTTTACAGATTTCAGAATGTCTTGAAACTATCTAACCAAATCAACAGGTTATGTATAACTGAATACCCAAAGTGATGCAGGGAATACATCAAACAATATATTCTACCATATTTAACACTGTATCTTACTAAGTAATAAATCCTATAATAAACACCTTTAGTTGAGAAGCAGTGTCCTTGTTTCCATAAATCCTTTGAGCCATCCCATTATTCTCTTGGGACAGTCTTTCTAAGAAATCATAGTCCACATCGAATCCAATACCGAGGGAGTGTAGCGAGAAGTCATCTCTGTTATTTGCCTTCACGTTCTTCTGAATTTTGGATAACTTCAGTTCACCTAAAGAAAATAAGTATGATTTTAATATATACCCTATTAGCTGATAAATATTTGACTTTATAAAGTCACAAACATTAATTTAACCATTCATTTAACCATGTGGTCTTGTTGTAATTGCAACAGTGTCATTATAGCTAGAGATTTCGTCCATCCTAGAAAGGGGGCGAAATACATTAATGGCCAGACTGACTATGCATGTACTGTACTGTATTTGTTAAAACATTTTCTAGAGGTTAACTGTTTCACAATTGCGATTATTGGAAAGAATAGGAATGCAGGTACAGGGGCTCTCCATGGACACCTATTTAAACGTTATATACATTAAACAAATTATATACCTTTGCTGTTTCTCCATTGAAGTATAACGTTGGGACCACTATATACCCGTAATATGTGTTAGTTATGCACAAGCTTGTTGCACAGTTGTGAGTTTCACATAGCGACGTGATGTCATGATGTCACTGATGTCACTACTATTATTTTTAACGTAGTTAATTATTTTTCGTTTTTCTTCTGAGTGGGACTCCCTTTTCTATATTGTATGACTTGCATACCGGTTGGGCACAGGTGGTGGTATCTGCACCATTTCATTATCCAGGCACTTGATCTGATATAGTTCTATTTAACTATTGGTGTGCCACTATTCTTATGTTATACATTTCTTTAAAACTGATAATTCTCACAAAACGGATAATTCTTACCCACAGTGGGATCACCGTCTGATACCAAAATAATTAGAGAGACTGAGTTAGACTCCAACATCCCGAGATTGCTGGCTTCTTTCAATATAAATATTGCTCGGAGAAGAGCTTCATTGATGTTGGTACCTGATGAAAAATAACAATATAACAGCTGAATTGCTAGTTCTTCCAATGTGCTCAAGATCTATAGCCTTGTCATGCATTGTATGTCTGTTTGTATATTTGTATTTATTTAGCGGTACAAGATTTATTTACTACTTTACAGTACTTTTCCAGTATAATAAAAGGGGAGGTACGATATGTGCCGTTGTACAGTGAGTATAGGGGTCTGCAGACATTTTTTATTGAGGTATATTAGGTATGAATACTTTAAAAAAAGGGTAGTAAATCTAGGTCTATTTACATGAGCTCTCTAAACAGGAAGCATTTTTATTAAATAATATTTATTATATTGCATTATTATATTACTATCATTAAATATAAACATGTATCAATCAAAATAACACACTTTGTACTACTGCATTTAAGTGGACAAAACACACAATTCTTGTTGCTTTTAATGTGGGAGAGTATGAACTGCGACAGAAACATTGTTGCCATATTGAAATAAATAAAAAAAATCCAATAGATTTTAGTTAGCCAGGCACAGTAGGGAGGCTTTTGAAACATTTATCTGAATAAATGCTGACCATTTCATTCCCAGTTACTATTTCCATGAGACCGCCATCTATGTTTTCATATTTGACCAATAACTATAGTTATATCACAACTACAATAGCCAATTAATGAGTGAGAAATACATTTTATTTTTTACTACCTACCTCCATTTGGTTGAATTCTTTGGATATATTGCTTAGCATCTTCTTTTTCTACGGTAGAAGCATAAACTAGCTCATCTTTCCAACATCGAATGTTGTGGTTGAAATCAATAATGCTGAATTGGTCATCAGGACGCAGGTCTTCCAAAATAGTTTTCATGGCTTCAACTGTCTGATAGAAGATACAGTAGATTAATCCTTGAGCATAGTTGGGTGTGTATGTATTCACCAAGCCCTGAGATCTAGAACTTGGGGCAGCTGTTCCACTTGTATTTTATCTAGCATATTGATATGAGGATAAGTTTACAACCAAATAAGTTTTACAAGAGTAGGATAATGTGTCAAACATATGAAGAAAAACTAGGGCCTAGCTGCCTTATTCCACCCAATATTTATTTTCTTACCTGTTTCATCTTCAGCCCCCACATTGAACCACTGACATCAATGACAAACAAAATATTCTTTGGAAGAGGAGGCAAGTTCTCAGGAGCAAAGAAATGGAGGAAATAACCGTTGAACACCTAATGGGTGAGAAAGGAAGAACCGTTGCCTGAAATCCCTTCTAATTCTTTGCCTAAAGCAAATGCAGACATGGAATACTTACTATACGACTCATGGTTTATTTTCCTAAATTATCACTTTATTGAATTGGTGACTTTCCATAAAAAGTCAAGAACTGTATTTTAAATGCATTAAATAAACAAAACCTGATTGTGATCCTGTTTCATAAGGAACACTGGGTTTCCTACCAAAAAACAGTAATTTCTTAAAGTGCCAATAAGTTATAATTTAGATTTATACAATCATGAGTACAAGTGTACCAGGAAACTGAATTATGTTGCTTTGAAGTATGAACACCTGGTTATTGGATTTTGGTGACATTCACACAGTAGTTGGCTGGACTTTGGGTGCATGCTTGCCTACACACTGCTATACAATGTCCCATCACATGCTGTGTATGCATATGGAGATTGCACAAAAAAAAACATATAATCCCCAATGTTAGGAAGCATTTAAGGCCTCAGTATGGGGCCCTAATAATCTACTATCTCAAAGTTCATAGATGAATGCCATTTATTTTATAGGCACACTGCCAAACAAGTGTAGAGTTCTTCTTCAACTGCTTCTTCACAACACATGCTTACCTGAAGATTGGTGCTTTGTTCTCTTTGGACATCATATTTCACCACAAGCTTCCCATCTACAGCTGTAGTGGAACAACTATTACATGAACGCTGCTGATCCACAGTTGGCTTGAAAGAAATGTGAGCCTTGTGTAACAATAAATAAACAAAAAACAATAATAAATAAAAATAATAAAGAATAATTAGCAGTTTGTGTTAACATCAGGTTGACCACCATGCCCCTTTCAAGGAAAACCAAATAAGAAATGGAGTTGGAGGATATTACTGTGTTCACTGCAGCCCAGCAAGAGATTCGTAAGATGGGAGAAGAGATACAACGAATGATGGCTCAAAGACATGTCACACAGTACCTGGTGAAGTAATGTTATTGGAATAATCTAATGTAGACGGGAGAGAATGTGGTTTGGAGTGTTGACTTAATAAAATGGTGGCCGGGAGGAATGGATTGTATTATCATGTACAAAAATAAAGTGAATGACGGCGCTTCTGATAAATATTTTGATATATAAAGTGAGTATAAATAGCTGCCAACACTTAACCCCTACGTGACAATAAAACA
Organism: Spea hammondii; assembly: GCA_029215755.1. Lineage (NCBI taxonomy): Eukaryota > Metazoa > Chordata > Amphibia > Anura > Pelobatidae > Spea > Spea hammondii. Next base: position 71,363,540 of record JARDYJ010000004.1, read on the forward strand.
AACAAAAGAGAGTGCAGCGCTCCGTTTGTAATAACTCTGTATTAATAGTGTTATGCAATATTTGAACATATCCATCCTTACAAAATAACACCCACGTGCATAGTAAATAAAAAAAAAACAAAAAAAAAAACAGGTATACTTAGATTCAAATCACATGTGATGTCTTTTTTATTTACTATGCACGTGGGTAAGGATGGATATGTTCAAATATTGCATAACACTATTAATATAGAGTTATTACAAACGGAGCGCTGCACTCTCTTTTGATTGTATTATCATGCTGACTTCATAAACTTCATAAACTTTTTAATGTACAATTTAGATTCAGTTTAGATTCAGAAATACAAACCTATTACTTTCTAGCTTACAAAGCCCCATCACAAATATTCAAACTATTAGTTATTTTCACGTTACCTTCTTATCACCTTTAGTAGTGTGTATAAGGTTTGCAAATTCTGGTGTAATGGTTTTTGGCACATTCACAAAGCTAATCCCCTGAGGCTCGGAGATATAGACGTCCACCTGGAGAACAGAAACAGCCGTGAGACCGTTTATTGAAACTAATAGCAAACATTTGTGTACTCATCTATCCTTTAGAAGTATGGATTCCCAAATTAGACCATGAAATCAAAAGCACTGCTCACCAGTTTTGTATTAAAACCTTGTATCGTGTGATTTTAGAGTTATATATATATCACATAACTTGGGGACACAACTGTTACATGGCTGTATTTAATCAAAAAGACCTAAAGGTACAAAGAAACTGCCCCCCCCCCCAAAAAAAATAACACAAATTAATTTGGCAGGTGGAGAATACACAAGAATTTAATGGAACATGGACAAACATGGGGAGGAGATGGCCAAACATGGGTAAAGCATGACATGAGGGTTGATGAGGCTACTACCAACTCATATTAGCCATATAAAAGATATTCCATGCAACTCCTCTTTCATTTTATGAGGAAAGTAAGCTTGTATATCCAGCATGATTTTCACCATTGGCTTACTGTCTCACCTCAAAATGTTTTGCCAGTCTACCAGGCTGAAGATATAGGACGTGCTCGTAAACTCCCAAATTCCGACGGATGATTTCTTGGTAATGGATTTCAAACTCAACCTTGGTCCCACTGGGCACATTCAACTCAGCTTTAAAGTTTTCCATATCAAGAGAATTGGTCCTGTCAATTGCACAAATGTAGAGAATGATTCAATTTAGGCATATAGCACAGGAAACAGAATTGCTTCTCCAGCATAAACAGATGCTATGGACGCTGCATTAGAACTTGGGCCCTACAGCTTCCAAAATGCTGATGGAAGAGTGGAGGTGATTGTCACGCCCTTGGTTCATAAGGGTCCTGGTGACCCCCATTATTTTTTTCAAATACATTTACTTTTTTCTTCTTACTTATGGGGCTCCCATGTAACTTGATATCCCCTTGGAGATGGAAGGTGAAATAAACCAGACACCTTGGTTGTCAAAGAGAACTCATTCAGGGCAATGAATGATCAATGACTTAAAACAATCTGCAGAGCTGATTGTACATTAAACATTGTACATTTTAGCATACTGACAATATTAGTAATAAAATGCTCATGCATACCTCATTAATCCAGCTGCCTTGCCTCTTGCCCTCGCCTTAGAATACAAATTTCTTGCTACTGTCTTCTCCTTAATTGATCCACTAAACGTGATTCCATTGACATTCCTAAATGGTAAACACGCACAAAAAAGATTATTAATACAGATCACTAACAGTAGACATTTTTGAACCAATTGCCAAGCTTTTACATGCTATTGTGCATCCCAGTAACATGCAGTACGCAGAAAGAACTTAAGCATTTCTCGTATTATATCCTATGGGAAATCTTTTCCGTGGACTAAAACTCTACCTATGCTGATTCAATCAAATTACATTGTAATACACAGTAAATGAGACACAATACACTTAATTTTGAAGCGGTATAATACTTAAATATTACAGTTACATAATGTATCAAGTGCAAAATTGAGTATAATGCAAAATAGTGATGTCTTAATACTATAATCTCCTGAGAATTTTAGCTAAATGGGGGTCATCTCTAGAATCATCAAGTTTTAAAATAACTCACTAAACAAAGACTACATGAAAAATGATAACAAACATAAAGACTCACATAGTAAAGTTATTGATGAAAGCTCCTTTAGGAATCTGGATATCAAACACAAGGTTCTGTGCATGTTTGGCATTATTCACAACTTTGTTTTTTATCATGGTATTGGCAAAATGCGATGTGATGGTGGATTCAACTTTATAGCTGTATAGGGTGACTGAATCCGTTGAAAGAACCTATTATGAAAAAACATACGTAAAATTACCAGCGTTTATTAAGTGTCTAGTGGAGATGGATAGTAAAGGGTAGTTCAGCCTTAATTCTCTATATCATGTTACTATTTTTTTATATTAAATATGAACCAATGGCCAACATAACCATAAAATGCACACAGCATCTATTTAATCTAATTTAGTGGAACAATGTACATAACATGGTATAGTGATATTACGCAACCATACATTATAAATGTATTTATAACCAAGGTGCTTGTGTCAAAATGATAATATTTCAAGACACTGCAAGGAGATTGAATACATATTGATAAAGACTAAAAGAGAAATCATTTTAGTTTGAGTGCTTAAATTATAAAAACATGGTTGTAAAGGACATGGGACCACATTCTCATCCCAAAACCTCTATGGACCCAGACTACTGGAGTCATTCCTAAACATTTTACAAAAATAAATAAAAGGATCCAGGAACGTGGACAAAACAAGTTAACCAATTTCTTTTTACAAAGAGGTTTGAGCATAAAGCCAGTGGTTGTAATAAATTGTACTGCTTCTTTAATAGCTAAAATAGCTAAAAATGAGTTCTGGTTGAAGGTCAAAATATCTAATCCCAAACTTGGTCAAGTGGAGCAAATGAGGTAATAATATATTTATTCTAAATTACTGTTTAAGGACATAGTACTTTAATGGCGAAATGGACGATATTTGTCCAGTTAGTGTTAACCTAACCTAATGCAGAGAGGGTCAATGCTACACAGCATCTGTAGATGTGTATAGGATGAATACATTTACAATAAACATTATTATTTAAACATTTACCTAACAAACATGGATGTTCCCACCAGGCCTAATGGATGTCTGATAACCTTAACCATGTTTTCTTGTTCTTTCATATAGCAGGTGAGTGACCTACCAGTCATAGAAGCACACTGCTAATGGTTATCTAGCTGTGACCTTGCATGTTCAGCAGACACCTACCTCTTGTCCTTCATCTTCACCGTTTGCACTCCTCTTAAAAAAAATAAAAATAAAAAAAAGGAAAATTATGAATTCAAATTTTCATACATTAAAAAAAGCAAACAGGAAAAAAAGAAAAGAAAAAAATATGTAGTATTTCTATAAATTGTACACATATAATATACTGACTTATAATTGACTTATCAGACAGGATTTTAAGACACACCACTAGATTTTTATTGTATTTATTTTTCATGCCAACGTTCTCTCTGTTATAATGCGATAATTTTTTTGTTTGTTTCTGCAGTACTTCTTAATTTATTTATGATCTCCACAAAAACCTTATTGTGGGACTATGTTGTGGTCTATTCACTAAAACGTTCTCAGGAGAGTTTGCAGGAGAGTTGTGATTTCAACTCATTGACTTCATATTAAATTATAAAAGTCTAAGCCTAGTGAGCTCCTACTGGAGAAAGAGCTTGTCTATAACGCATGAGATTTCTTCAATGCCTCGACAACCAGTGAATAATTAATTATAGTTCATTAATTAACAGCTCCCCACCCCCTTAATGAATAAACCCCTCAAAGTATTCATTTAATACACTATACGTATTTCCTTCTTTTCATAGGTTAAAACGTGATAATTGAGATAATATTATTTGACTAGCTAAATATTTTCAGGTGAATTCTGGATTTTCAACAGATTGTTTATTGTTGTTGGGGAAGTAGAGTTCAGAAACACATATAGCAAAGAAAACACCAACATAACAATTAGTATAGACAACTATCCTTCTGTGCACTGCATGTACTGATAAGCCATTAAATTTTTATTCTCCCTTATTGCCCATTGTTTCCTATGACAATGAGCTTGACATTAATCTTTAATGGCTGTTAAAAACTGGGAATGGTGGTGAGTTGAACCACTGTGGATTAATTATGGATTCATATAATATTGTTTTCAAGCACTATTGTTTATTTAATCTTGTTTAAAATATGAAATGCTAATAAACATTTTATAATAATTGTAATTAAAGCAGATACTTTCGAATATACTTTCTAAATATTTATGTCAACTGGGTTTCAAACTTACAACACAAACATATTTTGATTCAGTAGAAGAATATCACTTTAAGCATTTAAATAGATGATAACTAAAAATATAAAATATACCCAAAAGTACAATTACATTAAAATTAATTTCCTTATGGGTCCCACGGAAAAGATTTCCTTAAGATGTAGATCCTTAAAGGCTACAAAGGCTGTAGCTATTGATGCAAACTCTGTGTCTGTCTAAGGCAAGGGCTCCACTAGGGCTGGACTGGCAATGGCGAGGCGGCCCTGGCACTTTAAGGCCAGCGGCCACCTGATGACATCTGGATATGTACGTTTATATGCTCAAAGCCGGTGGCCGCACGCAACAAGTGTGTGACACTTTGGGCCAGCAGCCCACCGGGAATTAGCCTATTGTGCCACATGGCCAGTCTGGGCCTGGGCTCCACCACTACTTTCTCTCTTATGTTAGCAAGCAATTACATTGAGGAAGGAGCCCAGGAGACTAGGATTCCAAGAACAACAGAAACCTTAGGGCTGGCACTGGCTGTATCTCAGGAAACTATTATGTGTTATAGACTTTTGAACAGTGATACATAAAAATGTCTGTTTCTTATCATAACTTTTACAAGACAATCTTAATTGGCAATATACTAATGTGAACACTGCAGATTTTGCAATAAACACACTTAATTAATACACAAAATAAATAAAAATGAAGCTAATTAGGAATATAAAGACCTCTAGCAACAACAATTTTAGTAAGAATAATCAATGATCAACACATTTAATAATTTCCACTGCTTGTCTGGTACAGATCAAGAGGAATTTTCAGAATGAATGAAGGAAAAGCTATTGTTCTGAAGACTTATTGGAATTTAAAGATGTGCTAGGGTTTAAGATACTATTTTTGAATCAATATATCTGATCTGCCCTCAGCTAATAAAAAGCATGATTTGACTGTGGTTTTCTGCATTTGTGTTCACCTTGAAAGGAACGCTATCCTAAATTGATCAGTATAAAAACCTATAACATCAGAATTTGTCAAAAATCAGTCAGCAGGTAGAAGTAAAGTACTAATTTTGGGGGGGGGGGGAAATCTAGTTACTTGTTTACTTCCACAAAAGCCACAACAGACTTATATAAGTTTTCAAAAAGTATTGTGCTCAGTCTCAATCATCCAGGCAATAACAGTTTGACATGAAAGTGACAACAATGGAGTCTTTAGGCCTGCCGATAATGGAAGTATTGGAGCATAATGACATTTATATTACCTACATTTTTTGTATACAGTGATGTATATTATGCTAGAAGAGAGAAATATTTTTATCCATGGGATTTACCATTTATAATGTCACTGACTCTAAACAGAAACAGTGCTTAGGTTAATCAGAAATCTACATCTGTTCTTCCTTTATTAGAGGACTTTAATTCTACTTTTTAGTTTGCAATATCATATTTTAAATAGTAATCCCTGATCGTTTTACTTTCAATTGTATGTCTCTTCAGCTGACATTGAATAACAAGCTAATTGTAACATAAATAACAAAATAATAGTAACACTCATGGCATTTTCAATGCTGGGTCCACTTGTGGTTTTGACTTAGATGTGACGGTAACTCAAAAATTATGCTATACAGATTATTATATTACATACAGTTATTACATTCGTACAAACCATGAAAGTGGTCAGTAATTACTCAATATCTCCATTACAATATCATTTCCTACACCATAGATTAAGTACTTAGTAAAAAAATGTATTTTTCCACATACCCTAATTCTTTCCCCGATGTTGGACTGCAACTCTTCCAGAAAATCATTGAGGTCCTAAGAGAAATGACATTTCTATATTACATAGCAGTTTCTACAAATACTAAACATTTTGGGCTTTACAATTTTTTTAAATAATACACATTTCAGTGTTTGAGAGGTAAATATTATGTCAAGATCTTAGCAAGAGCTGTATTAAATGCCCTCCAGCCCCTGCATTTCAAATCTTCAAGATACTGTTGAATAAAAATGTGAAATCCACATTATTTACTGTTCCACAAATGTTTAATTTCTTCAGAAGTACGACCCAAAGTTAACCTTGAAGTGAAACCATCAGGTCTGTATATAATATATTCAATTTTTAAAAATGATTATTATTTTAATCTGTTTTAATACTGGGACCTAAACTGTGTGAAAAGCTCCAACTATCCTGGAGAAGTATCGTGAACTGTAAAGAACTGAAGTATAATGGGAAAAAAATAAAAATTACAATGATCTGTTTTTATTACTAATTATTAATGGAGGGGATTTCTCATTGACCCTTATAGTGCATATAGTGTAATTTGCCCCCCTCCCCCCCCAATACACAGATTTTACATTTTGGGCCATTGTTCTAATCCTGTTTTATAAGCCTAAAAAAGGTTATTCTAGTTGTTAATTATTAAAATAGAGAAAAACCTACTATTCTAGCTTTTGGGAAAAAAAGGATTGATTGCTTTCCCAATCAGCTATTTAGGTTCTGAATATACAGATATGGAATATTGGGATTCATTTAAAAAAAGTTTATTGTATATGATAACATATAAATAAAAAAAGTTGATGTGGATTATGTTACAACATTATTGTGTTTCCTAGCTAATGAATGTTTTCAGAATAGGATAAACTGGTTGTCTAGCTTTGGGTCGATGATGGGATGTAATCTTATATGTCATAAAGCACTTAAGGTGCTAAAATTGTAAGAGGCCTTATCATACCCAGTACTAGATGGACATTACTAGTTCTAATTTATAACACATAACAGCCAGTGATAAACATTTAGAAAAAAAAACATTTTAATAGGCACATCACATTCTTCAAATATGGGCAAATAAATATTATTACTTAGATGGTTTATAGTAAGCCTGGTCCCAACCAACACAGTACCATACTCATTATATTATATCATGTTCTATTCCTGATTAGTTTCAGCAACATACTTACAGCAGAATCAGGATCCTCTTCTATAAATACGTCAAAAGCTCTGATTTCAGAAGCAAATAGTACAAGGAGCACACATATGGGAAGCTTCATCTTCCCTCTGTGTGCCAGAGAGATCGTCTCTGGTCTTCAAACAGGAAAATGTATTTCAAATAAGGCAGAACACAGTTCACCATGGATTTTATAAGTTCTGGGTTTTTTTCTCAGAAATGTAAAATAATAAACTTTGATCTGACCCAGAGCAAATATTTGTTGGGTAAAGCAAGTCAAAGAAAGGACAGGGACTCAGAGGTTGTGCAAACAGACAGTTTTACTTTATCTACTGGTGATAAACTGGAGCCTTCAATTGTAGAAATATAGCTTTCCCTTTTTTTTTTTTTTTTAAGTTATATTTTGAACATAGCCTTTACATAGTAAAACTACCATGTGCAAAATCACAAGGAATAAGACCATACACACGCATAACATTTAAGAGAGGTTCTAAATATGACCTGTTTTGGGGAGCTTATACAAGCATTAGTAAAATCTAATTTCTTCTGCAGACAGGTATATGTACCTACATACATTCTATACATTGCTTTTCAAATTTTGAAATAAAGATTTAATTATGTTAATTTAATAATGTAATTTAGTACTGATAATGATTTGAATATTGACAATTAGTATTGGCTCTGCTATTTAATCGCAGTTGAAAACAGCATTTTTGTTGAACACGTGCTAATGTGTAGAGTTACTCGGTTGCTTTTGGTGAATACTATCGATTTCTTACAGCAGTATTTACAATAAACAAATGTGGCTTCCACCAAAATGCAGCTCTGCTGATAACATTCTCTCCCCGATCCTCCACTCGGGACAGGATGTCACCAAAAGCACCATCATTTCATACTAAATATGGTGGTGCTTTCTTTGAGGTCCTATCCTCTGATTGGAGGATCAAGGAGAGGACTTCACCAGAAGTGCCACCATTTGGCGGGTTATGTCAGTGGAGATGCAACCAAGATAGAAGATTGAAGATAGCAGATTGAAGATAGAAGTGAGCAGAGAATTGACAAGATAAAAGATAGACGATGAAGAAGGATGTGGTTGGCAGAAGCAGAAATGGTCGGCAGAGAAGGTAGGGAAACACTTAGATACTGTGAGATAGAGTGAGTGTGAATGAGAGTAAATGTGGGCACAGGCAACAAATTTCAATCCCAAATTAAAAATGCCCCAGAATTTTCAGCCGAACCAAATAGTCAGGGAACATGATTCGTCTGAATCATCTTTTTGCACATGTCTAAAATGTATATATATACTCAGCAATGAGTAAAAAAAAACCTATGCAACACAAAGATTCATTAACCCACAGGTCCCTTACAAGTTACACATACCAAAATTGGAAAATTTAGAGTAGACTCAAAAGTGAAGAGTGCACAGGCTCAATGTATACTGTAATTAGTAACACTATTAAGTCAATATTTGTGGATTCTCAAATATGAAATATATTTTTTTATCAGTTCTTACGCTTATGCTAATAATATATAAAAATACAAGCAATTTTACTTTGTCACCACTAGGTGGTGCCAGATGTTTAAACATTTTATATATACCGTATATTTATATACCATTACATAAGCAGGGCCGGACTGGGACTGAAAAGCAGCCCTGGAAACATTTGGAGAGCAGCCCCATATAGTTTATCTTGCGATCGAGCTCTTATACCCACACGCACCCCTTATACATACCCGAGTCACACTATTTGCCGTACAAATAACTATAAAACATTCTTTTTATCATATTATTTGTATTAAAATACCAGAAAGCAAAACTGTTAAAAGGCCCTAATAAATGAAATACATTACACATAATGGAATCAAAACATTTACTACTGCAAACATTTTTAGATTGAGACATTTTTTGTTTTTGTTTTTATTTCCTTTTATTTGCCAACCTGCCAACAGCCCCTTCTACCCCCTTTTTATTTTCTTTTGCACAGAGCCCCATGTCAAGGAGCTTTCAATTACTTAAGTTAATAGAACCTGATTAAGTTAGTAGAATCTGATGTCTTTTCGTATTGCAGGGTACATCCAGAAAACAAACACAGATCAATTCTGGTGGAGTGCCAGACATCTGCCCCAGGCTTGCCACTCTGCCCCCTTTTAACTACCTATATGCCCCTCTGCCTCCAGAAATGCCTTATACCCCCTATATGCCACTCTGCCATATAGGGGGTTAAAAGGCATTTATAGAGGCAGAGTGGCATATAGGGGGTTAAAAGGCATTTATAGAGGCAGAGTGGCATATAGGGGGTTAAAAGGCATACCATGGGGCACTCCAGAAAAGCCTTATACCCTCCTATATGCCACTCTGCCCCATGATATGCATTTTAACCTCCTATATGCCACTTTGCCTCCAGAAATGCCTTGTAGCCCCTATATGCCACTCTGACTCCAGAAATGCCTTATACCCCTATATGCCACTCTGGCATTTAGGGGGTTAAAAGGCATATCATGGAACAGAGTGGCATATAGGGGTATAAGGCATTTCTGGAAGGAGAGTGGCATATAAGGGGCATAAGGCATATCAGGGAGGCAGAGTGGCATATGGGGGGCATAAGGCTTTTATATAAAAAAATATTATACAGTTTGTTAAAAAAAAAAAATTTGTTTATTTACCTTCTACTTCTTCCACTTTGGGGCTTTTTCATCCAGGCCTCCGTCCTCTGGTAGCTGCAGGCCGCCGTTTTCTATGTTGACAGGATGTCAGTGACAGGACATCCGGTGCTCCAGCAGTCTGAGTGTGAGGGGGCGGAGCTTTCACCCCTCACGCTCCTCCCATCACTATGCGGCCATCAGATTAATGGAAATTTAATCGAAACGGCCAATGCGTGCTGACACCGCCGGCCGGAGCTACTTTAATTCTTTTTTTTTTTAAATTGAATATGCCGGATCGGCTTGCCATATAAAGTAAAATAAAAAAAGCATTAAAGTAGCTCCGGCCGGCGGTGTCAGCACGCATCGGCCGTTTCGATTAAATTTCCATTAATCTGATGGCCGCGTATTGATGGGAGCAACATGAGGGGTGAAAGGTCCGTGTGAGGGGGCGGGGCTTTCACCCCTCACGCTGCTCCCATCAGTAGGCGGCCATCGCACACGGCCACTGAGTGCTGATGCCGGCGGCCGGCGCTGCTTTAATACTTTAATAAAAAAAGAATTGAAGAAGCGCCGGCCGTTTAGATTAGATTTGGGGCAGCCGCCCGGCCTACGGATCTGCCGGCCCACCGGGAAATTTCCCGGTATCCCGGTGGGCCAGTCCGGCCCTGTACATAAGTTATGGTGGGTAAAAGGTGATGGAAACCCTTCCACTTAAATTTAAGGGGTAGTAGAAGTATTATTAAACACTCATCTACAGACACCAGACAAGCCAGAAGGCTTGTTTTTCCCTCAGAAATATATATATATATGTCTATATAAACACACACAAATACATACACACTATAGATTTTAGAGGGTTGTGCATCCCGTTGCAACTGCAACATTGAATTTATTAAAGTATCGTATTCAAAATATACATCTGTAGACAATTATAATAGAGTTAGTTTCACCTCCCCCGGGTTAGCCCCCCCATATTAAGAATTTTTACAAAAGATCATTGCATTTGTTAGATCTTTGTTAGATCAGGTTTGATCAACTGTTTTTTTCGTTAGATCTACTCTAAAATAGGCAATATTAACAATCTTTAATAACCCGTAGCCAGCCCCCCCTCAACAAAAATTTCAACAAAAAGTTACTGATTATGATAGCTCTGCGTTAGATCAGGTTTGATCAGACAAAATTTTTGTTAGATCTAGTCTAATTACTGAGATAAATTTTTTTATGGATTTTGGTAGATATCCGTTAGATCCAGTTAGATCAACTGTTTTATTCGTTAGATCTATCATGCAGAAGGCGGTATTCACAATCCTATTTTGTGTGCGGGGGATGGGTATACATACGAGCTGGCCCCCCCTCAACTGAAATTTGGAAATAGGATTGTGAATACCGCCTTCTGCATGATAGATCTAACGAATAAAACAGTTGATCTAACTGGATCTAACGGATATCTACCAAAATCCATTAAAAAAAAATCCAAATTTCAGTTGAGGGGGGGCCAACTCGTATGTATACCCATCCCCCGCACACAAAATAGGATTGTGAATACCGCCTTCTGCATGATAGATCTAACGAATAAAACAGTTGATCTAACTGGATCTAACGGATATCTACCAAAATCCATTAAAAAAAAATCCAAATTTCAGTTATGGGGGGGCCAACTCGTATGTATACCCATCCCCCGCACACAAAATAGGATTGTGAATACCGCCTCCTGCATGATAGATCTAACGAAAAAAACTGTTGATCTAACCGGATCTAACGAATATCTACCAAAATCCATAAAAAAATTTCCAAATTTCAGTTGAGGGGGGCCAGCCCCCCCTCATTAAATATGCAATATCTCAGTAATTAGACTAGATCTAACAAAAATTTTGTCTGATCAAACCTGATCTAACGCAGAGCTATCATAATCAGTAACATTTTGTTGAAATTTTTGTTGAGGGGGGGCTGGCTACGGGTTAGCCCCCCCTGAAAAAGATTGTTAATATTGCCTATTTTAGAGTAGATCTAACGAAAAAAACAGTTGATCAAACCTGATCTAACAAAGATCTAACAAATGCAATGATCTTTTGTAAAAATTCTTAATATGGGGGGGGCTAACCCGGGGGGAGGTTTAGTTTCTTATAGAACATTATATAATTGTATTCTAAGTTGTGTTAAAATGTAACACTTAACATTTTTTTTTTTTTTAGATATTTCCAGTATGGGACCTGATTCAATGATCCCTCTAAAGGTTAGCTGGATTTAACAGAGGTGAAAAACACATGGTCAACAATTCAATGAGCTGTCAAAACCCACACGTGTTGTAGATAAGGGGAACAGCCTCCCTACAGAAGTGATAGAGGCTAATGCAGTGAGGGAATTTAAACATGCACGGGAAAGACATAAAGCTTTCCTAAATCTAAGACAAGACCAAAGATTGATTAAGGTTTGAGTCTTTACATTAGCTCAATTCAATCTGCTATGCAAAAGTTACTGCACACTTTAAACTGATACTTATTATATAGATTTTGTAGATGAAAAAGGAAGTCCCAAAATGTGTAGCCAGGTCTAAATATACTGTAACGGGGGGGGGGGGGGGGGGGTGCTAGTGTGCAATACAGAATGGTATAATGTATGTAATGCAGGGTTAATATGGATTTCATTTATATTAAAAAAGTAGGTGCTAGCAATTTGCTAAAATATGTCAATGTAAAGTACAAGATGGTTTGCACCAGTGAAGATTGACAGAATTTGGCATGAAGCCCAGACAAGTGAATCTTCATAATTGGTTAAGGCATCTTGTTTAGTATTCACATACGTATGGAAAAAAGTTGTACCATCAATAGGATGATAATGTGTAGGCTTTTAAATATATATATATATAAATATATATATATGTATATATATAAACAGTTAAATTGAAAATAGGAAGTTGTAAGTAACTGTGTATGTAAGGTTGAACAGTTTGTTAAAATCGGCACTTGTTACTTGACTACATGTGCTAGGAGCTGAAAGGCAAATTATTTTTTTTTAAGAATATTATATCTCAATAGCTGATGAAGGCACAAGAGAACTTTAAAAGGAAATACCGGTACTTAACAGAGGGTAATTTCTAGAGATGACGCACAGTGAAGTTAATTATGCTAAACTTGGAGAATGGAAAAATCCCTGAACTGTCACATTTCACTGAAGTCAAAATTGGAGCCAAGATGGAAGAAATTAATTCTGCATGGCTTGTTCCAGTGCAATGACATCCCTTGTGTATCTAATGAAAAGGTTTGTATTTGGTTTCAGACACACAAACACAACTGTAATCCCAGAAGGAATAGGTAGTGCCAGCCAAGACCTAATTGAGAGGCAATACATTTCGCTAGGAAGATACTACCCGGTTTATTGCGGAATTACTGAATTAATCCCCATTCTTCATATTACTGTGTCCAGAACATTTGACATATGTTTACTGATGAGTTGCAAGTTATTTATTTAGATGTGACATGCCATTTTAACAATTTTAAGCCATTTTAACCATTTTGAAGATGTTTCAAATACAACCACATGCCTATTTCAGACAGTCACCTTACACTCCTATGCTCCTGGACACTACAAAACCTGTTGCAAAGAAAACCAAGACAGAAAATAAAGGGCCAGCAAAGAAAAAATAAAATAGCTAGAAAATATAAATGCAAACTGATATTATTATTATTATCTTTTACTTATATAACGCCAACAATTTATACAGTGCTTCTTACAATAGAAATATTCAAGGGGTACTATAAGAAAAAAATGATATATTGGGGAGAGATGTATCGCAAACTTACAATCTAAAAGGATCGGGGTGAAGAGAAACATAAAGTATGGAGATAGGGGAGAAGTAGTGTGGGGTTGTATGACCGAAATATGTAAATTGTTAAACATTCTTCCAATTGTATGTACTGCAACTTATGCAAAAGTACAACATTTAGGGACAAAATCTTATCTACCCCATTCCCTATTTCTAACAACTCACCCCGTTAGAGAATATCAGATACTTTTAAGTATACGTACTTAAAAATGATCATTGGGTTCATCAATTGATGCTATATGCTGGTGTTTACAGACCATGACAGTTAATATATGTATAATCCCCATTTCTTTATGGCAAATAAAGAGCAATTATTGCAAGATAGACATTGCTTGACATTTTAGCAGTTAGTATGCTGGTTTGCAAACCAGGAATAACCTTCAAAAATAAACATTTATGTAAAGCAAAAGTTATTCAACTATTTTTCTGGACCTTTGTCACATTTCAAATCCACCAGTTCAAAATATCCCCACAAAAATGTATATTTCTGGAAAGCTGATGCACCAGGTAGCATCTGGGAGCTTGTCTAAACTATTACCAAAACAGAGTTAAGAAATGGTATAGGTTAAATTATCTAGATAACGTGAATAGAATAACCAAAGCTTAAAAACAGGTTTGTGCCCTTATACGTTTTTATTTTATATAAAGTATGTTTGCTTCCCTGTATTTTACTAAAATTGCTACGTTTTAAGAAACTTTTGGTTTTGCTTTTTTTGGTGGTAGTGTATATGAGTTTCAGAATATAATTTCCATTTTTTAGCATAACTGTGATTGCCTGTTTTGATCTTGTGTCTAAGAACTTGTCATGCAGGTCTTTGGCCACCAATCTCCTATTGCCCTAAAGGGCACTTTTTCCTTATATTATAGAGTTGGCTCATCTCAGTTAGATAGACATCCATAAGATATGATTAAGTGTCATAAATATGCTAAAAAAGCCCCCACACAATTTAGGGGAAAAACATGTGAGTTTGTGGTCCTAGTGTGTATCCAATGGATGGTTGGGACCTGTGGCTTAGTGTTGCGCTAGGAACCATTGGGTAGCAGTCCACATGGAGGCCCCTACCACCACTGAATGCATGACGTTTTATGCTTTTTTAACTCCAAAAGGAACATTTTCTTGCCACTAATTTGGCTGCTAATCATCAGACCATGGAGAAGGAAGGCAGCTGCAGCTCTGTACTATAAATTAAAATATTCAGATCACTTTAATATTCATTTTGCTTTAGTGGTACTGTCAAGTAAGAAGCTCAGTGATGCTCCAAGAACCTTCAACTATGTATGAGTTATAGTCTACAGTCATAGAAATACTAATAGAAATAGATTTCACAATTACACATATTTTACATCCCTGTAACTACTGTAACAAATGCCAGCTCTGCAATGCTGCCGTATGATGTTGAATAACAATCTTCTTACAGATATCTTTGACACAAGAAGTTAGTCTTAAATTGAGTCTTGTAATTCCATGAGCCTCATGATAAAAAGTGAACTTTACATCCACTGCTGGTTGTATCTGATGAGTGACATTGAAACAGCTGCTGTGAACTTATAGAGGGTTATGTATCAACATGCCAGTGATTTGCTTTGGTGAATAGTTATTGTGTTATGTAATGTTAGTGTACTTTCCATTAGTCATTCCTTCTCTTTTGCCCAATACATTACTTTTAGCTAAAGTTAACATGTAAACAAAAAGCATGCCAACATACATTTTTCCAACATGCGTGTGACAGTGTGGAGCTAAGTTGGTATGTCATCTGGAGAAAGCAGGTGCATAAACTGATCCATCCATGTGATATAAAAACAATGCACTTTGCTATGCCATGTAATTGTGTAACAAGTTATTCCAAAAGGCCAAATTAAGATAGATTAATTGTACAGCATTTCGAATTTTCTATTTTTTTTAACCAGAGAGTTTACTACAGTCTTTCTGAAAAGTGCAAAAGTACAAAAGACTCCCAGCAACATTATCATATGGATTTTACTCATAAATGTTTTAGAACATTAGAATTCTCAGTTTTCATACAGACTCAATACTTAGTGGTTAATTCACATATAAAAGACTGTACAAAACAATGTTTTTTGTGTATTTGTCTTTGAAATGGTCCAATAGCTTTCCTAACATCTACCATTTACAGTTCATTATAATGTACAGACTACACACAAACCATAAAGAAACACTAGTTTACCCGAAACATACAGTCCAAGTCTCTTAATGCTGATCATCCGATTTCAAGTATACCCTGAATAGACTTGGGGCATCTGTCCCCTTTGGCACCCATTAGCCACACTGTTGGTATGTAACAGGTCCTTTTCAAGGGGCCCTTTTTTGTTATATTATATTCTAAGGATTCAATACACAACAGCTGTTTAGGTTACAGGCAGATTAATATATCCTAGGTTATTTAGTTATTTTTCAGTCTTATGCAAACAATGAATCAGTATTGTTGCTATTTGTGTTTTCAAGGTCAGCAATAGCTTTTGACATTTCTTCATAGCAGATTTAACAAAACATTTACAAATAAATTCACTGTGAGGAAAGCCTTGGTGAGTAGTCATAACTGACCCAAATTAAAAAAAGAGGTGTTCAAGTAAACCTGTAATAGAATAGAATGTTTAGAATAGGTAATACATTAATAGGGACACTTTATATTACAGGAGCAAGCAGGCTTAAACTAATTTCATCTGAAGCCTGCTCAGAAAAGACCAAACTGACCTAAGAACAAACATTAGATGATAATTGCCAATAATTGTCCCATTTGGTAATCACATAGAAGAATCCAGGCTAGATCTTCAAACTAGAATAAAAGCTAATTTAATAAAAGGAACTGGGAAAACCAGAGATGCTATTATCTTTTCTGAGTAGTTTACAGTAGTAGTAGTAGTTTTTACAGTAAGGACAATAAGTCTGTACAGACGTTTAACCCCTTCGTGACAAAGGCTGATTCTATTTTTTGTACCCTTCGTGACAATGGCTGTTTTATCGTTTCTGCGGTGTTTGTGTTTAGCTGTAATTTTCTCTTAACCCATTTACTAAACCCACACAAGTTATATATTGTTTTTTTTCAGGACAAGAAGGGCTTTCTTCAGACACCATAATTTTTTATATATGATGTAATTTTCTATAATAAAAATAATAAAATATGACGAAAAATTGAAAAAAAAAAATAAATTCTCACTTTTATTTGAAAAATCTTTTATTCATCATAAAAAACTACTGAAAAAACCTGCTAAATAGATTCTACTATTTGTCCCGAGTTTTGAAATACCCAATGTTTTTATGTTTTTTTGCTTTCTTCTACACGTTATGGGGCAATAAGTACAAGTAGCGTTTTGCTATTTCAAAACCATTTTTCTCTGAATCTGGTAATTCTGTCTCCATGTGGTATTTGGGGCATCTTTGAAGCCAGCAAATTAAATTTACCCCACCAAACCATATATTTTTGAAAACTAGACACCCCAGGGTATTTTAGATGCTGATAGTTTAACCCTTTCCATGCACTAATCCTACCACCAACCCTTGTCAAAGTTTGTGATAGTAATTGTTTTTGCTGTTTTTTAAACATACTTTGTACTTCAGGTGTAAAATTACAGCTCCTGGTATGTTGTTGCTGTCACACAACACCCCGATATGTGTTCAGCAACATCTTCTGAGTACATTGATACCCCACATGCATGGGTTTGTCAGATTGTTTGGGGGCAAAAGGGCCAAATTTGGAACATGCCTCCTCAGCCGTATACCGCTGCATGGCAACAATTGCAGCAAAAATAGTGGGGAAGGAAAGGGTTAATGGCTCTAATAAAAAAAATTAAAAAAACCCTAAAAAAAAAGTACAAAAAAAAAGTAAAAAAAAATGTAAAAAAAAAGAACCCCAAAAACAATTGCCACTATGCAAGATCACTGTTTATGCAGTGATCAATGGCAATGAAGGGGTTAATATTAAATGGGTGGCTCTTATAAGAGCCTTTGGATCAATATATATATATATTATTGAGAATACCTGAAAACACACTGATCTGTCTCTCTCCCTCACTAGAAGCAAGTGAAGGAGGGAGGCAGATCCAATACTGATCAAAGGCAATGTTTAGAAAACATTGCCTTTGATTTATCAAATCATGATCACTCTTATGAGTGATCTGACCACTAGGGGTGTTATTCACTGGATGTCCATGACATCCAGCAACACCCCCCCCCGATGATGACAGCAGGCTCCGCCCCCGGCTTGATGGGCGCCGCCATCTTGAAACACCGCATGTGTTTCGAAGACGCCCGCACCGGGAAGGTAAGTTGAGCATTTAGGAAGCGATCGCGAGTCGCTTCCTTTGCTAAACAGGTGTTGCAAAGATGCCTCGATACTGAGGCATCTTAGCAACACAAGCTAAGCAAAGGAAGCGACTCGCGATCGCTTCCTAAACCCGTTTTTCGGCGGCGGGCGCCGCCATGTTTGAAAGACGTGCAGTCTTTCAAACATGTTTTTTTATTTGCTCCTAGGAGCGATCGGGGGGGGGCCGGGAATGTTTTTTTGGTGTTGCTCAATGCCTCGATGTCGAGGCATTAGAGCAACACCGTTTGAGTGAAAAAATCGATCACGGATCGATTTTTTCACCCGTTTAAAGACGTGCCGGTCCTGGCACGTCAATTGTCATAATCGTCACGATTTTCGGTGACGTGCCCGGACCGGCAATTGTCATCAAGGGGTTAAACTGCAACTGGATGAATACTTGCAAAAACATAATATTCAGGGATATAATCTTTAATTATGGGGAAACAGCTTATTGATCCAAGGAGAAATCTGACTGCCATTTTGGGGTCAAGAAGGAATTTTTTTCCCTGGTTAGTGCAAAATTGGAAAGAGCCAAACTGGGGTTTTTTGCCTTCTTTTGGATCAACAGCCACAAATTAACAGATATAGGAAAGGCTGAACTTGATGGACGCATGTCTTTTTTCAGCCTATATAACTATGTAACTATGTATTTGCCACAGTATTACCAGAAGTAGCAAAACACTAACACACATACTAAGTTAATAAAACAACTGAGTGATTTATTTGTAAGTGAAACAGTTTTGATTACTTTAGCTTCAATGCAATACAATGTAAAGCAGTAAACCAAGTACGGGTGCTCCAAAACCAGGATAAAGAAATCCAGTAGACCTGTAAGCCTAATGTTAGTAATGGGGAAGCAAATAAAAATGAAAGGCAAGAGAATACTTTAATTAAGGATGCCTGCTGGATCACAGACTGTATAATTGTAAATCAAAGGTGGCCAAGTTGGAATTGAGGCTTAAGGGTAGCCTAGTAATCCTAGGCCAGAATATGTCACTGCATAAAAGTTCTCCCTATATAAAGTATATTGCTAAGCACTTCCTCCAGCCTGCCTACCAGTAATGGCACAAGGTTCAGTGGATTCAATTCAGGGGTAAAGGGTATCCCAACGAACCAAAAAATGTATGGGGCGCAGGAACATATATAGGAAAAAACAAAATGGAAAACAACACAATATAGTGTAGATTGTACTTCCAATATTAGTGATTAAGTGATATATTGCACTCACAGGAAAAAGAGGCAAATCCAACCCTTCAATATGGACTGTAAAAAGGCTTTAATATTCTTCAATGAAAATAATTTCTTCATGCATAAAATGCATATACAGGCATAGGTTAAAGTCCCCCCTCATTTTTAGGCCAGTCAGGGAGGATCACCCCCAACTGCCCATTACATTGTAAACCAGGTGGGCATACACTCTTCTCTGATTGGGAAATAGAGTGCCCCATGATATGCCTTTTAACCCCCTTTACGTCACTCTGCCTCCAGAAATACCCTATAACCCCCCTATATGCCATTCTTTCCCATGATATGCCTTTTAACCCCCCCTAGTGGCATATAGGGTGGCATATAGGGGTTAAAAGGCATATCAAGGAGGTAGCGTGGCATATAGGGGGTTAAAAGGCATATCAGCGAGGCAGAGTGGAATATAGGGAGTTAAAAGGCATATCTGGAGAAGAGTGGCAAATAGGAGGTTAAAATGCATGTTAGGGAGGTAGAGTGGCATGTATGGATGTATAAGGCAAAAGGGGGGTTAAAAGGCATATCTGGGGGCAAAGTGGGTTATTAGGGAGGCAGAGTGGCATATGGGGGTATTAGGCATTTCAGGGGGGCAGGGTGGCAAATAAAAGTCATAGTTTTTATTAAATATGAAAAAATAGTTTACATGTGAATCAATATTTACTAGAAAAACTTTTTTTCCTATAGGGTAGTTTTATATTCAGGATTAATATTAAAAATTTGGGGGGTCGTCTTCTAATCGGGGTCGTCTTCTAAACAGTAATTTTAATAGACCACCAGAAACAGGTGTGAAGATGGACACTAACCATCCATCTTTTACTACTCTAGCACTGAAACCTTAAAAAAATGGCAAAGGTTCCAGATCTCAACAATGCACCGGGCAATAAATCGCAATCTGAATATCTAAATATGTGGTTTTATTGTCCATTTTCTTTTTTCCCAAAATGTGGTGCAGAAGGACTTCTCTATCTTGTCTCCTGGAGAGGCTGGAGTGGGGTGTAGGAGGGGTGGGACTGAGTCTGCCTCATTCTCCTTCAGTCTCTCTGATGCATCCCATCCAGCTGCAAACAGGCAGGTTCCCACCCTTCACATGCACTCCACAGACAGATCACTGCTGAACTGAACTAAGCTCCTCTTGGCAAAGTAGTTTACATAAAGGATTTCAGCATGATCTTTCTTCTCGGACTATGGTTTTGCTTTTTTGTTTCCATGGCTGATCTAGGACCTAGTATTATTCAGAACAACCTTATAGAATTTACTATGACAAATGGCATTGAAAACAAAGTGAGTATCCTATACATCTTTGTTACTTTTTGGTACATTTGTGTGCTAATCTTTTTTTTTCATTTTTATGTAACTCAGTCAATTAATAATTGTCTAGTCTGTTAACTCCTTGTTAGTGGTGCAGTGGCAAGCTGCAAATACCTGTGGAACTCAAAGGGTTAAACCCTGGTGCCCAACTCTTTGCAAGAAATAAATACTATGTTGAAAAAATACATTAGGAAACAAAAGCTACCTGTGCAAATAGTTGAACGTTGCTATTATTATTATTATTATTGTTACTATTATTATTTTTGTTATTAAACTTATTAACTCCTCCTCCCAGAGATTTAGGACTTTGGGAGTGGGGTATTGAACACACCCCTCTGGTACATGTAAGCTTCATATACATAATTACTTGCACAGTGTGGGCCAAATTTGCAAAACAATAAATCCACAATACACCTAGAAATGATAGAAAGATGTATTGAGTTGCCTTTTACTAAAGGCGTTGGGACATGCACAAGTCTGGATTTAGCACACAGAAAACAGGCAAATTAGATTCTCCTAGGACCAGTATTTAGATATCACACAGTTCACATCTTAAAGCTGTCATTTGAAGGGTTAATATATTGAATTATCCTGTTCTGAAATTACAGGCCCTAATTTTATGAAAAAAATGCACTTTCCAGACCTCTTAATATAAATTGTTAGACACACTTTTAAAAATGTTTAAATGCTGATGGTTCCAAACTTCTTTTTAACCACTGTATGGTACTATCTAACTTTTACATGTATTTCACTTTGTAATCAACTATTAAAGGCACTTGGCTTTTAACCAAATATTCCCTGAACAATGTCTCACCAATTAAGTCAATATTATTTATTGATTTATATAACATCATTATGTTCCGCAGTGCTGCATAACGAATTAACAATCCAGATGCATGTTGCTTACTATAACGTATTGTTGCTAGTCATTTCCAAAGGTCCTTGCAGTTAAAGTGACTGTCTATGTTATAATTTGGGATACTGAATTGGAAATGTATGCCATTCATTTTGCTTGTGCCCCACCAGGCTTTCACTGACAAAGCACTTTTATTTTTAGAAACTTATAGCACAGGAGACTAATTGTCTTATTGCCTTGGTGATATGCAGTAATTTCCCCTAGTCTGAATTAAACACACAATATAAATAAAATACACACAGTGTATCACAATAATACACAAATAATACACTACACTCACTCAGAATAGAAGAATCTACCCCTTTAGTTTGGAGTATTTTTTTCAGGAAGAGAAGTAAAGGCAAACCTGCTGGGAAAGTTGTATAGAGGGTGACATAGTTTGATCACTGAAGAAAAATTGGTTGGCTGCATGCTTTAAGTAAGAAAAAAAACCCAGCTAATGTAGCAGATAGACAATAATGAAAAAGTTAACTATAATGTTGATTTAATCACCCATTAATGCCATTATGCCCACCATTTATCTTTCAGGAGGTGCTGAATAGGTAAAGTATTATGCAGGACCAGCTAAATCAGAGGAAGGGGTAATTCTGGGCTACTCTGTTTAGAGTTTGATTGCCCCTGGGATAGTCACATTCACTGTCCTAAGTGCACTAAAGTGAGAGTAGGGCAGGACTGGCCACCAGGATACCGGAAGATTTCCCAGTAGGCCACCTCCCCTGGGGCAAAACAAATGTCGCAGGCAAACATATAATTACTCGCACCGTGCGTATGGCAGTCATAAGACATGCTGTTTGGGGGCAAAGATGCAAAGACATGCTGTTTGGGGGCAATGATGACACAGACAATCTGGGGGAAATGGCACAAACAACCTGTTTGGGGGCAAACATGGCACAGACAAACTGTTTTGGAGGCAAAGGTGGCACATACAACTGTTTTGAGACAAAAGATGCACTGTGGGACATGTTGCTTGTCAAATTGGGGCACCGGGGCCCCCTAGTTTCTAGTTACACCCCTGTGTTAAATTGTAGAAATTACTGAAAATTGTTAAACACCATTTGAATAAGAAGGGGACATGCTAAGGGAAGGTATTAACAGGGCCGGCCCAAGACGTAATGCCGCCTGGGGCGAAGTTTAGAAATAGCCCCCCCCCTGCCGACGCCAGGGGGGGCATTTTAAACTTCGCCAACGCCATTATCTACCCCCCCTCCCCTTGTACTTACCTTTAAACAGTCCTGTGGCGAGTCTCCCTTCTCTGCCACGGTGCCGGCTTGTAATGCTGAGCACCGGAAATTGACGTCACTTCCGGCGCTCAGCATTACAAGCCGGCACCGAGACCGAGCTAGAGGGCTCGCAGAGGAGAGAGAGGGGCCCGAGCGGGTACTGACAACTTGGTAAGCGAAAACCACTCGGCGCCCCTCTCTCTCCTCCGCTAAAAGAAAAAAGAAAAAAAAAAAAGTGCTTGTGGCGGCAAAGTGCCGCCTCTTCAAAGGTGCCGCCTTGGGCAATTGCCCCACTCTGCTCCATTGTAGGGCCGGCCCTGGGTATTAAGATAATGGGGAAATAAAGGATGCGTATAGACACGATGAGAAGTTATGTTAGGGAGCATGAAGATGGAGAGGGATGATTGTGGTGCAATATGGGGTGATAATGGTAGGGGGTGTAGAAATGATGGTGAGGAGGAATTCGATAATGGGGATAATAATATGGTGATATGGGGATAATGCTTATAGCTGGGTATTGGAATTAATTATGATGTTGGGGGCATGATGATGGCCAGGGGTAGGTCTATACTAACACATACACACATACAGCCACTTTAACACCATAAACATACATATACACATACCAAATAACACTTTAGGCATACATGCATGAACACACCCTTACAACATAAAACAGCTACAGTAACACTATACACTTACACATATACATACACAAACCACTCTTACATCAAACACTTACACACACACACAGACAGACCCTCAAACACCATACATCTATACATGCATTCACATAGTCACTCTAACACTTACACTAATCCTTGAGGAGACAGATTTCTTGATCACAGGAAATTAGGGAGAACCCCAAAATTGGGACATATCTAGCTCTGGAACCAAAATTCCAATCTAATCATAAATCCCAAAGAATATCCTCTCATCTTTTTAGAATTGCTTATTGCTCCTGTAGGCTCAGTGTTTAGTCACATTTTCACTGACCCCAACGGCTTTTCCAGTTACTCTCCAGCTGAATTGCATTTTTGCCAAAATACATTGGCTCAGACACAGCTAAAGTGGGTGAGCAGATCCTGTGCCAGATCGTTTACAAACAATGTGGAACTAGGAAAAAATTTTTGTAGCTGGATTTCAATAGGTTGTATGATACCCACTGATAAACCTATTTTATATTTATTATTATATTTTATTTAATTTACAGTTAACTACTTCCACTCTAGAACATTTAAATCCACATCAGAGTTCAACAGTAGGGTATATTGTGCAGGGTAATTCAGTGCAAGATCCATTAAGTTATTTCTCATTTAAATAATGAAAATATAATATAATATATAAAGTATATATATATATATATATATATATATATATATATATATATATAAAGTATATATATATATATATAAAGTATATATATATATATATATAATTATATCTTATCTGTAATCAGCAAGACCAATCAGTTTATGCTAAGACCTCCCTCTACACCTCACATGGTATACAAGCTTCTTCTTGAATGACTTGGGGACTACATTCAGCAAGTAGTCCCCAAGACCAAATACCAGTTACATGAATTGAAACTTGTTCCTCTTGAGGACTTTAAGACACAGTTAATAGTGTATGATGTAAATGGGCATATAGGCCATGTATTCATTATATAACTTTTATTTCATTAAACATATTTATTTACAGTTTATTGTCTTTGTCTATAGGCTGGATCTCGGGCTCCAAGACAAGCTTCTCCCTTCCCCAGGAGAGTAAGTGTTACCCAAAATTAACAACAACTTAAATACATTTTGAACTGGCTAAACAAAAAGAGTCAAGGGTTTCTAAACTTTTGTTATGGATGATTGTTACATGTTGACATGTTAACTATAGCATGTAGGCAACTGTGTGGGCATCAACATTTTCTTCTCCACATCTATCCACAGACAGTAGACATGACACTCACATGGACTAGGACAACCTAGTTATCTGTCAAGTCCAACCATATTGCAAGCATGACCAATATTACTCACTTGCTGTATTTATTTATGAAGCCAAAAAATATGTGTTAGGTAATGTGTGTAAGAAACCTTCACCCAATACAACTATGAATGTTTCCTAAGTGAGCAACTAACTTCTGATGGGCAATTTCTGATCATACAGGACACACATCTTGCAGCTGTCTTTCTTGTTACACTGAAATGAGCGTAAATAGGAGTCTCCTATGAATGTATGTTAGTAATGTTATCCTCATCTTTCCATATCTTGGACTACGATCTTGATGATGTTGTTTTGAATTTACACTTTAGATATATATATATTCATTTTTTAAATTTATTTAATTTCAATGTATAGAACAATTTGGGCAAAAATCCTGACCACCATCAACAGAAATAAACTGTGTAGTTGAACTTGAAAATACTAACTTTAGAGATTAATGTAAATTCTTCTTTTTAAAGGAAACCAAACCTCAACTTACAGAATTTAGTGTGAAATCTACTATTATATCCCGCTATGCTTTCACTGCTGTTTCCTGCACCATGGTCAATCGAGCAGCTGATGCTAAGGATACGGTATTCCAGATGCAGATTCCAGCTGCTGCTTTTGTCTCCAACTTCACCATGTACGTATAAGATAGAGAAAAGGGCTTGTTAGTTCAAGTGCATTGGCAAACAGCATTCAACTTATATGGCTGTACTGCATCGAATACAACTCTGAAACTTATGGCAAGAAGTTAACCGATACGGTTACAAAATATACAACATTATGTATAATTTGTATAAAATTTTTGTGTTTTGGTTTTATGATTTACAATGTATTTTGCAGAGCTTGTTCTTCAGGGTCAAGGCAAATACAGTACCTATTTCTAAAGAATAAAATGTATTTAATATTGCAGGTATGGTATAAGTGTCTTTCATGGTATCAATGATTGCTGGAATATCTAATTATATATTTCTTTACTTATGTGCAGGATAATTGGAGGCAGGACCTATCATAGTCACGTGACATGGAAAAAGGAAAAGACTGGTGAAAACAATATATACGACAGTACCAGGATCTATGGAAGCGGTGAAAATGGGTGAGCAAAACAAATGATCCGCAAATCCTCAATGCAGCTTCTAAACTAAATTAGTTTGTGATAAAACCATTGATACAAATACATATCTCAGCAAACTCTAAAATAGCAATATACAAAGACCTCACAAAGATGCAATGAAAGTTAAAGAAAAAAAACTGAAAAGTATACAGTTGATAATGAGAAACTCCCTGTGACGATGTTCATGAATTCAGAAGTGATGCAGTGTCAGGCGCAGGCTGGCCCAGTGGCAGGAGTGCAGTGGGATCACGTAACGTAATATTATGTGACCACGCATTAATGGTGCACACTCATGCAGAGCGCGATTACATATGAAGTGAGTGCTTGAGTGTGTGTGTTAGTTTTGTGGAGCACTTGGTTTTATTGATCATTGGCCAAGAAGGTGCTAGCCCTCATCTGTGCATTATGGATGGTCAATCTGGGATCTCCTTATTAACCCAGGGATTCTTTTCGTTTTTCCTACTGCAAAGTGAGGACATTGTTGATGTATTTTTAAAGGCAAAGTGCTATTTGTATATTTTTTATTGCTATATTGTACTTTTAATCTGAAGAGCCCATTTTATATTATATTTTTAATGCCTCACCCTGTTTTCAAACCATTGTTTAATAACATTTATGACAAAGCTTGGTTATTCCTGTACGTATTCAAGTTAATGTACAAAGTTACAGAAATGTTTACCATAATATAGTGAGAAATGGTAAAGGCAGATTTGTCTACGATAACTAGGATTACTCGTTTGTTCCTAAATACAAAAATTGCTTTTATGAAATGAACCATTTTTTTTAAATTAAAATAAATTAAAAAGAGTTTCAGTTATTCTAAAACCATGTGTTTTCCATGTTGAGTCCTTCTTGTGGCTCATAAATTTCCCACTCCTAAAACATGCACAAACTACTTGATTTTTTGCTTTTGCAAGTAATTTAAATATTTTTATGTATTATTAGATACACCTCAATTCCTTCTGGAATATTGATCGGGTTTGTGTGTGAAGAAACCTTAACATAACCTAATTTTTCTCAGTAAAATGTCTTTATTTTGATAAATTTTGTTCCATAACGTTGGATGAGACAAAAAAAAGTCTCAGAATATATAAATGTTTCTACAGGATTATGTTCTAAACTGGCATAGTAAAAAGATAATATTAATAATCCAATAGAACTTCTATGCCTTGGAATGTTTTATTAACGAGTTGTTGGTCTTAGCCTGTCATTTATCTGCCAAAGTGGTTGGTATTTGGCATACAATTATATTCTAAATGAACTGTTAAAAATTATTGAACCATTCTATTTTTATATACAGAGAGCATGAAATGGAAACATTTAAGGCATCAGCAGTTATCCCAGGACGGAACAAAGCAGTTTTTCTCTTAAAGTATGAAGAACTCCTCCAAAGACGCCTTGGGATGTACGAGCATGCTATCAGTGTCCGCCCGCAGCAATTAGTGGGTCGTCTTATGGTAGAGGTGAACATATTTGAGAACTCAGGCATTACCTCCCTGGAGATTCCTCCTTTCCAAAACACCAAACAGAAAGCCAAAACCACTGGTAAGTTTGCATCTTTTTTATTAGCATGTCACATGACAATGATAATCATTATAA
This sequence comes from Spea hammondii, assembly GCA_029215755.1. Taxonomy (NCBI): domain Eukaryota; kingdom Metazoa; phylum Chordata; class Amphibia; order Anura; family Pelobatidae; genus Spea; species Spea hammondii. The sequence goes on from JARDYJ010000004.1 coordinate 71,390,995, forward strand.
GGCATTGATCTCTTTCTCTCTTTGCCTTCCTTACAATACGTGTTACTGTGTACCAAGCATTATGAGAGCATAAACAAAGAGGGTCTACCTTTGAGATAACCCCCATGATCGAACTCAATTTAAATCCATTAGGTCAACAGAAAAGCATTTAAGGCCAAATAATGGTTTCAGTGTGAAAGTAAATAAATATGTACATATCTCATGTGAAAACATTGTCTATATAATTTTCTTTCCCCTGAAGACAGGTCCTGTATGAATTTTGATGGATGAAATGTTATTATCTTTGAAACATCTATTTTATGGAGGATAATAGTATTTCTTCCTCCTGATTTAATGTCTATGATGAAGGGGTTAATAAGCAGTGTGGGTTAATTCAGCATTTCTTATGGAATAGCGCTGAAAGCCCAGGCAAATGGTATTCCTCAATGGAATGTCTATTTGGGTGAGTTAATAATACATGAATGGCTGCTATAAGTGGCAATTAAACTACCCCGGAATGAAGATAATATGAGGCTATAACCTGCCACTTTACCTATAACAATTGCTTAAACAACATATGAATTGTAATAAGTTAATTAAATTCTGTGCTTGTCGCATAACATCACTGAATTATTAATATTGTATTTCTAATGTAAGGCTCTGCATGAAAATATGTTTTGTTACAGAACAGGTGTTCTAGTTCGTGGTTGGGATACACACACACTAAATTCTGTAAATCACATTTTATAATTTCTAAAATTTAATATTGCAATTTGACATTTGCACAATATTTACACTATAAGAGAATACATTTTACAACTCTGATTACACAACATCTTTACTTAATATGTATTATTCCATTCTTCCCAAATTGTTACTGTAATAGCAACAACCTTTTAATTCATCAAATCACAAAGGGTGGTTGTATATTATGTTTGTTAACTTTGTATTTTGTTTACAGATTAAAAGATACGGTTTTTAAAGGTGCTGCTTCATTTTCAACAAAAATCAACACTTTTATTTTGATTTTATTCAGGTATCAAGCAAGTGAATATGGCTTATCATTCTACAAATACACACAACAAAGCATGAGATCAACGCACACCTAGCAAACACTATTTAAAAGCACCTAACTAAGGTGAATATAGGAGATGCCGTCACACTATATGGCCATATAATGCTTTGCCCGTCACTACGTCAAAGTACTCCAACACCCTACTCCAAAACCCTAAGGTTTGGTGACAACCTGCAAAAAAAGTTGGGGTACTTTGATGCAGTAAAGGGCTTAGCAATATGTGGCCATATAGTGTTTCGGAATCCCTAATATTTATGCTTCATATAGGTACATTTAAATAGTATTTACTGGGTGTGCGCTGATCAAGTATTAAGCCAGTATCACAACCTCATGCTGACGAGTCCCATGAAGGACGAAACATCTGTCCATGAGTTGTGATCTGTCTTCTTCTCCGCATCTCTGCATCTTCTCTTGACTCTTCTAGTTCTTCTGTCTTCGTCCACTTCTCCCTGGTATCTTCTGCAAAAGGGTGGACCCTCCACATCAGGGGAGGGCTGGCAGCCTAAGGCCTGGGGGGCAAGTCAAGTGAAGTGGCCCGCTGTGCCACAAATCAGCCCACCATACATGCCCATCTTTTCCTGAACGCATATTCATTATAAAAATACAAATATGATTCAAATGTGGTTCAACATAAGTAAATTTAATAGCAACAAAGGATGGTAAAAAAAAAATGGGGACAGCAATGACATGGGGGGTCAAAAGGGGACAGAGGTGACACTGGGAGGGGCTGATTGGGGACAGAGGCGACACTGGGGAGCTGAATGGGGACAGCAATGACATGGGGGGGCTGATTGGGGACAGAAGTGACATTGGGGACACACTTACACACACACACACACACACACACATACCTATTTCTTTGTTTTTAACGAATACAAAAAAAATATCATATAGCTTGTACAAAAATAAATAGATTTACTAACCTTCTACTTCCACTTTTGGGGGGGTTTCATCTAGACCTCCATCCCCTGGTAGCAGCAGACTGTTTTCTATGTATACAGGATGTCAGCGACACGACATCCGGTGCTCCAGCAGTCTGAGTGCGAGGGGGCAGAGCTTTCACCCCTCACGCTGCTCCCATCACTATGCGGCCATCAGACTGCTGGAAAACTGATCTAAACGGCCGCTGGGTGCTGATGCCACCGGCCGGAGCTACTTTAATACTTAAAAAAAAAAAAATTAATATGGCAAGCCGGATCGGCTATTAAATGAAAAAAAAAAGTATTAAAGTAGCTCCGGCTGGCGGCATCAGCACGCATCGGCCGGTTAGATTAGTTTTCCAACAGTCTGATGACCGCCAAGTGATGGGAGCAGCGTGAGGGGTGAAAGCTCCGCCCCCTCACACTCACCTTTCACCCCTCACGCTGCTCCCATCACTTGGCGGTCATCGCATACGGCCGCTGGGTGCTGATGCCACCGGCCGGCACTGCTTTAAAACTTTTTTTTTCACTTAATAGCCGATCCGGCTTGCCATATTAATTTTTTTTTAAAAAGTATTAAAGTAGAGCCGGCCGGCGGCATCAGCACCCAGCGGCCGTTTAGATTAGATTTCGGGCAGCCTGGGGGGCAATTGCCCCCCGGCCCAGCCCGCCCCTGCTCCACGTAACCCTCTTCTTCAATTAGAGGCTCCACCCTTTTTCAAAAGAACTCCAAGGGGACACAGGGAATCGGAAACGGTTGGCGGAGAAGGTATGGAGGCATTGAGAAAGTGTAGGAGAGTGTATGTAAGAGAGTGAGAGAACAACAAAAGCAACAAAATGCAAATAAAAACTTGGAGGTCTTTGCTTAATTTTCGTTTGTTTCTTTGGGGTCCCTCCTTATTTACGGACGTTTGTACAAATTAACAAAATTGGCAAATTTTTGTTAAAGTATGTACGAATCTGAATTCACAAGTCTAATTTCTAGTAATATGTTTTAACCCACTTTCCAGAGAATTAATTGTCCTCTCTTTTAGTTATGGGCATTTCGGGGATACATCTAATCCTCCTCATGATATGTGCAGCAAAGTTACAAAGGTTAAAAAATGACAAAAAGTAGATTTACAAAGAAAAGAGCATGTGATCATAAAAAGAGGCATCATTCATTTATAAATATACAGTATGTTGGGGATTTGTACCAAAAAACAGACCAAATTGACCAGCACATCTGAAGTGGCAGAAATAATATACAAATTATATTTATACATATAGTTGTCGGCCAACTAGATTATACATATTGCGCTTATCTCATACTTGAGAAACCTTTGCACATAACCCTCACTCTGATCTTTGCTTAGGTAGTGTAAGTATTCATTTGTCATTAAAGCGTCTTCATTTGTTGAACATCTAAATCTAAATATTGCAAAACACATAAAATACCTTAATTTCAAATCTTCCCATGATGCCTCTGATGTAGATTTATGTATATTTACTTGGGGAAGAGGGTTACTGTAAGTTACATGTTATCATAGAAAAAGTAATCAAGGGTTGTAAACCCCAGGGAACATTAATTTAAAATGTATTTCATTTAAATGATAGTCATTTATATTTCCATTCCATAGGCATGACTTGAAAATATAAGGGATATAGATACTGTGAGCATTATGTTTGAAAAGTGGTCTTATCAAAGGAATGGTCCAATTAGCATTCCATTCCAGAATTACCTTCTGTACATAACCCCAGTGACTGTAGAGCTATAATTCCTCAACAAGGTATAAAGATTTGTACCTCACTACAGAGCTGTTTTTTCTTATTTGCCTGGTTAATATGATTAAAAAAACATGCATCGGTCAACTTGTATCCGGGCCAAAACATAATCTCTATATCCGAAATCACATCAACCCATGGCACGCACACTCATCGAGTATGTGTGAACCAGTTAAAGCATTGTTTATGTTACATGTGTCATTTCCTACATCCACATCTGACAGGTTCTACAGGACATCCTGATTTCCACAGACAGTATCATTTTCCAGGTAACACCTGTAAGTTGATTGGCGATGGTATTATGTTTTCACAGTAACAAAACACATTGGGAACCGTGTATGGTGCGGTTTGACAAGTTTTTTCAAACTTAAGCAAATAGAATGATCACTGGGGTATTATTATTATTTTTATTATTATATTTTATGCAACCACAGAATAGCGAGAGAAGTCATGTGCAGTCACAGTGGAAAAGCCTTTTTTCGGTTCACATATCAAAATCTACTGTTTAGAAAGCTATAATGAATCTAAATAGAATGTTTACTATGTATGTAACATAAATTACGGAAATGGAAGCATGTAGTCATTACTATGTATACATCTCAATTTAAAGACACAGTTATGACTTACTGCCCTGTCTTATCTGCACTGTAAATGAACAATTAAAAAAACTGTGATTTCTATTTTTTGTATCCCCAAAGGCTTATGAATTTTAGTATCCTTCATCTTCTACCATTTTGGTAACTAAGGTAGACAGTTACTTGCCTAGTTTTGGTCATGGAGGTGATTTACGTCCCTTGTTTCTGAGAGTTTGTCAGTGAGTTGTGTTGGGTCTTTGCATGGAGAAAGCTGTATTTTCTTGTTGGGGGTGCTTTGAAGATTAAACCCAGGGGTACACCATGGGACCATTGGTATGGATCCCTGGCAAGCTGTCCTCAGTCAGGCCATCAGCAGCGACCCTATCAGCGAAGCATGGGTGCTAACGAAAGCATATGAGAATTGGGAGTGGTTTTATTAAATCCATGAAAGGGGTTAATGCTGGATAAAATAAAAACTAACATCTGTAGCATCTTATTTTTTAATAAAGCTGTCTGTTTTTTTTTTCTTTCCTACATTGTCGCCTCTGGTAATGAAAAAAATATATTTTATAGACTATTGTCAAATGAATTTATCAACAACAATAACCCAATTGTAATGTTCCCAAAGTTCATAAATAACTATTTAAAGAGCTTTCATGTTGGTCCAATCAGGTATCAGTTGCTCTAGGAAATACGCTATGACAGATCCTTCTTTCTTTTTTTTTTTTTAATGAAGAAATATGTTTGTTATCTGTGTGTCCTTATCAGAGGGAAGTAAAACTTCACCTCAAAAGATACACTACTTCAGACGTTCTAGTCACTACAATGGGTTGTTGTTTCACTGTTTTATCTGTATAAAAGACGGAAAGAAACTAGAGACGGGAAATGTACTTTTAGGGGTATCAAGGGATTTGATTAGAAGGTGTCTCTGAAAAAGTTCTAAACTTAAAAGGTTAAAATAAATTTTTGTTCACTGTTGGTGAATTAACATTTTGGCATAAGTGTAAAAGCTACATGTTGCTACTTGTAGTAAAAGGGTAGAGCCTTACCATCACACCTGGGAAAAGCTCGCTTCATTTTCTGGGTTGATTTAATTATACAGGATTTTTATTTTAGCAATTTCCTAGCTAGAAGGAAAAGCATAAAGTCCCTGTTTCAATGTGTTTTGAGTATGTCCTAAAGGGCCAGCTTTTTCAGGGTACCTGTATTTGGTTCCACCGAGAATAACAACATAGAATTTGTGAAGAGCTATGCAGTTATTGGTACTTTTAAGAGTTTCAGGGTTTTTTAAAATTGTTTTTCTATTCAGTGTGAAACGTCCTGCTAATATGAGCCAGCTGGTTAATGTGGAACACAGCACTTCTATCACATCTCAGCTTCATTACTTACCTTAATCTTTACATTGGAATTTGTAGAGGTCATTGTAACTTGGAGTTTTGACTCTACATTTTCAATGAAAGTAATCTTTGGGTGGATAATTTGCTTATTTAGAGTTTTAGCAAGGAAGCTTGGTGGATACAAAATCATGTTTCTTTGTCTTTATGTAACATTTACCTAGATAGAAAGTTGCAAAAGTCTTGAGATGCCTCTAAAATCACTGTTTAGTATTTTGAAGCTAATTTTATTTTTATTAATTTTCTCAAATCAACACATAATTGGAAATTTAAATTAAATTGCCCCTTAAAGGTCTACTGTTCTACAGGTAAAGCCCAGCACTACTTCATTTTTTTAAATATGTGATCAAACTGAACGGCTATGCAGAGTAATGTAAAGAATTGGAATAAAGCAGCACACTGGAAACAAAAAAGGAAAGTGATTTTATAGGGAGTTAAGGGGAGAAAAGGTTAAAGATGATAGATATAGGAAAGGGTTTAAATGATGAAAGAATGAGGGCTGTGTTTATGCAGGGCATACAGTGCAGTTTCCCTAGGCACCTGGCTTTTATAACACCCATTGTAGCCTAGAGGTGGATAACGGCAAACCTGTTCTCCCTCTTGGCTGCATCACCTGCTGGTGTGGAGTGTTAGGATATGATCTTATACTCTGGTACCTGACGACATAGGAGGATGAGTTTGTAGAGAGGCCGGTGCCTTGCATTGAGGTACAGACGGCCCCTGGGGAGACTCTTGTCCCAAGGCCCTATTAAATATAAAGATGGCCCAATAGAGTAGTGGGAATAAAATAGGTAATGCAATGCCCCTGTTGCCCCAGGTGTGAGGGCTGCCCCAATGCTACTGGATGAACCAAGGGACCCTTTGATGTTAATGACTTTTTTGTTTCAACCACATCATAAGAAATTAAATGGCCATTTACCTGTTGGAAAAAGAGGGAAAAATTGTGCATTAACCTAAAATGTATTTAGATTTCCATAAATAAAATTCAGCATAATTTACAAGGGCAGGCGTGACTCGTGAATGAAAAACCTGACAATTTAGACGCTACCCATTTTGCATCTTTTTTAATGAAATACAGAGCCTTGCGAGAGGAGATTAACAAGCTGCTCCCTAGAAAGGCATGTTAAATGGCAATTGTTACTAAAGTGAATCATATCTGACACGGAAAAACGTATGAGCTGAAGATTTGAAATTCAGTTGTCTGGGACAAGATGGTGTTTTAATTATGGAAAACATGATGTAAAATATGAACCAGTGTACACTTTTCTAATTAACTTCATCCTGTTGTATTAGGAGTTTTGGATAATGTTGTAGATGAATATAGATTTGACCATAATATATCTTGAATAAGTGGTTCCCTAGGCCTGACCCGGGGCAGTGCACCAGCCACCCCACCACTTAACCTCTGCAGCCACCACCCTCTATGCTGAGCACCCTGTGTTTTAAGGACGTGCAACATGGATTAAGTTCCCTATTTAAGCTGTGCCGAATAGTCCTAAGGTTAGACCTATGGGGCATAGATAGGCCATAATAATAATAATGATAATGATCATCTGTGTTCATGATGAGTATGCGCCACATATCTTATTATCTGCTGTCTATCTAATTTCCTATGTATGCTATTGTGCAAATGCCTACTTTAAGGGTGTGATGTCACCTCTGTTTTACAAATTGTCCTATAGACATACTGTAATTAACATTGTGCATCAATCAACACTATTTAATATCATAATGAAAACACTGGAAGACCTGACTGGACACCCCTGATGATAATAAATGTGATCAGATAATAGGGGATATTTTCAAATGTACAAAAATAATTTAGTGCACTTAGTTAAAAATGGACAGTTTGTATTTAACATACATTCTACAGATGTAATTATGGGAACTTGGATTCTGAAGACACCAGGAGAGCAGCTTGAAAACCCTAATAGTTTAACACTGCATGATAAAATAGCAAATGATGTTCCAGAAATATGGGTACCTTCAAAAAGTTGTATCATCTCAAATGCTCGATCAACTAACGGTGTCATTCATTTACTGTATGGATGCCATCTGCCAGTGTTAAATATTAAAAACTCCCATGTGGTTCACTTGTTTCACTGTCAGAAATTAGATGAACAAATGACTTAAATGTGAAAATGATTACTTCACTGAAATTACTAGCACTTTGAGTATCTCACCAGAATCAATCATTAACATCAAACATATTCTTTATTTCTCCGACAGAAACAATCCCATCTCCTCCTCCTTCAACAGTTATCAACCAAACGGAAAACTTTGCAAGAATAACATTCAACCCTAATGTGATCTTACAAGCAAAGATTGCTCAGAAAGGCACCTTTGGGGATTTTGTAGTTCGATATGATGTAAAAAGAGAACTCAGTGTGGGAGACCTCCAGGTAAAATCATACAAAACAACAACTAGGTATGCATTATCTAGTAGGTGCGATGGGAATAATGTGTTTTAATTTAAAACTGTATTTGTTCTGTTGCAGGTATTAAATGGATACTTTGTGCACTATTTTGCACCAACAGATCTGCCTCCTCTGCCCAAAAATATAGTGTTTGTAATTGATACCAGCGCATCTATGGTGGGAACCAAAATTAAGCAGGTATAGATATCACTTGTGTCTGCTTCTTTAACCTTTTTATTAAACATTTTATAGTGAGCATTAAAAGCTACATCCTTCGCAGCACCCAGTCTAAGACATCAACAATAGTTTTTTTTCCCATAAATGTATGTGTAGATATGTTGATCTTTCATTGTATTTAACACTGCATTTTATTGTTCATTTCCAGGTGTAGATGTATTGCTGTTTCACTATAGTTCCCGTTACATACGAGTGTGCCCTAATCAGTTGTGCTTAGGTTCAGCATATTAATTAACAAAGCTGTGAAGTTTTCTCAGGGATCCCTTACAGAAACACAGTTTGGTTGTGGAGCTCTGTTCTAGGGAAAATCGGACTCATGCAAAACCCTTCAAAAGGGATGACATAATACGTTTTGCAAGCAGAAACAATGAGTCCTATACACAAGCACAGTTCTTTCTCAAGATCAGCCCTTTTCTGTATTAGTGGTTGGAAGTCTTTTTGTCTAAGCACTTCAAATGAAAAAAAGTGGTACTGTAGTTCTCAAAATATAAAATGTAATTATATTTCAATAGATTCAGTCACCACTTTACACCAACTACCATTTGGGGTTTGTTTTTATGTAAGACGGAGGTGAGAACTTTAATTGGGCCAACATAGAAAAAGATGTAGCGTTACAAAAGGTTTTAGGACCTCTGAGGTTCTCAACGTTCATGTGGCTCTACATCATTTTCTATGAAGGGCATAGTAGGCTTTATTTTTTGCTGGACCACTACAGCCATATCCTTATTTTTGTCTTAGGGGTGTCAGCTTTTGACCATGTGTGTTACATTCCAGTTAATGGGTAGTTACTGTAGTACCCCTTCTATGTTGTGTGTTGTAGAACTACGACAGTACCCTGTGGTTGTTCTTTTCTTGATTTGCCAACAAAATCTTTCTATCAGTCTCTAGTATGAATGGTGTGGCTGAATCAGCCCTTTTCCACAATCCTTGTATTATAATCTTTGTAGGAGTGTTTTCCAGAATTAGCCCAATTCCCCAGCGGAAAAAAGGGTTTCCATGTACTCACTATTGTATAATCAAATGCGTGCTTGTGTATCTACTTACGATGTGCCTTTGAAAGGACAATAGGATATGATCTCAGATGGCTCTGAAACAATAATCTTGAGTCAGTGATTCTAATTAGTTGATTAAACATTGGATGACTTTGAAGTGTTTTTGTTTTGTTGCTGTTTGTCCTGTATTTGGAGAGGAAGCTTAACAAATAACAAACCCATTATATGAGAAAAAGAAGCATGTAATATTTAGATTCTTTTCAAATTAATCCAAGACAATACTCATGATGTTTAATTAGGTGCTGGATAAATTCAGGGTATTACAAAAAGAGAAGCAAATTGGTCAATTTAGGGGAAAAACACTTTTTTTTTTATATTGGAAACTAAACTGACCAGATTGTAAAAATGATTTTTTTTATTTTCATGTGTAAAATTCAAATTACATAAAAAGTTGAACCTTGTAGGTTGCAAAAATATAATAATATATAAAATATATATATAAAAAAATAATCTATCCAGATTAAAGTTTAAATTGAAAACAAAAAACATTTTGGAATAGAAATATAACTTAAATGTGTATTTTTATAACATTCATATTCGCTGATATGTGACACGATGCAGAGTGTGTTAAAGGGGCCACAGTCACAGCTTTTAGTGTCTTTGTTTAGCCTTATAGAAACTTGATATCACCCTATGGCAGAGCAAGCATGATCTCATCAATATCCTGCCCTGAAGTTATCTTCAGGTCATAACATAACGGGGAGGAATAATTGTGTAGACCCCCGAGAAAAGTAAGCTACAATCCAAGGCAGTTGCATAGTTGTTCGATTGCTAATCGAACAATCCATCTAGTGTTATTTTCAAAGTTTGCATCACGAATTAGTCTTAAACTTTGAGGAAAATAATTGAGAATTAAGTTTGTCCAAATGGTTCATTTAGCACAATGCTCTTATTACCGATTATAATATGCAAAGAGTAGTTTAAAAAACTTAAATATGTATTTTTTTATATACACTACTGTGCAAAGGTTTGGGGTCACTTTTCATAGAAGTGATGTGTTATGTGTGATGAGATATTCCATTAAAAATCAGACGTTTCCAGCCACAATAGTCATTTACAACATTAATCAAGTCATTTTAATGGAATACCAATTGTGTGTCCATAGAGAATCTGTTGACATTTTAAAATGTATATTCTTTAACTAATTAATCTGAAATCATTTCACTTACCAACTTTATGAAAATTACTGATACATAAACCCACCATAATGCCCAAACTATTCACTATTATCCTGTGTGCACTTCACGTACGGCAGTAATACCAGAAGTCAGGACATCTGCTAGGACCACCCACCTAGTTCGTTTTGCAGCTATTCCCTATTTACACCAGACTATAGTTTTCTTGTTATTCATGCCAGAAACACATCTGATAAGAAGCTTGTAATACAGTAGTGAGTAGGGGCACAAAGTATTTATACAGAAGCCAAGAGTGTTTTTTCTTAAACTCACTTATCTAGATGCTAGGATGCTTTATGTCTCAATGTAGTTATTTTTAGTGTTACAAGACTTATCCAGCCGGGAAGGAAATGCCGGGATCAATGTATAAGAAGCACAGGCCTTGCCCCGAGAAAGCAGGCCTCGGTAGTTCTAAAGAGTTGGCAGAAGTCTAGAAATGGCTGCTTTCCAAGGGGAACAGTGCTCAGACTGCCAACGATTCTCCAAGACAGCTGCTGAGTAAACACTAATTCCGGTTTCTGCATTACTGATTCCCCAAGCAACCTCACGTCCTTCTCAGTTCCAGTTCTTAAGAAACACTGAGAAACAAGCACACGCTATTTTTCTAGATTTTATTTTGAAATATTAGTCCACGGGGATAGGGGTGGCCTAGCATATCACTTACTGTAAAATCTTTCATGTAAAATCATTTTCATAACCTCTTGTTAAACGAAGAATGGGTGCATCTTATATACAAATTCAAAATAAATGGTTGTATACTTGAATTTTGATTACAACTTTGCATATCATGGATGAGTGGGTTTTATACTCTAAAGGGTACTACGGATGCTTAGATAACTATCCTCCACCAGCATTTTGACTACAAATGGGCTCTTTACTTCCGCAAAAGGGACAGAAAGCCAGAAACACTTGTCATATCTGCCAACGTTTTAAATGGCCAAAGACATACACTTTTAATTTAAGGAGTTGTGGCTGGGACCAGGGTTTTGCTGAGATTTCTTAAAATGAATTTGGGAGCACCTCATAGCGATTTATGTAATGGAATTTAGCATATGATAAGATATATAGCATATATTTGTTTACACTTTTTTTTAAACAGGTTGTACGCTCTTCCAAAAAACATATTTAGGACTATAGAAGACTGTGATTCACTCATACACACCTAACATTCTGCTCTCCTAGGAAAGAGGGACCTCAGTGGAGAAAAGGGGTGCAAGGGGATTTTGTCCCCAAATCATTCAAAATAAGTACTGAATTAGTGTATTAGTTAATATTCTTAAATTATCACTAGGACTACTATAGCTTGTGATTGGCAAGGAGGTAGCCACCTTCTAATATATAATGCAGACCTGGCCATAATAGCGATACCTTGGCCAGGGCTTCTTTGTGGCACTTTTTTTGCTTTAGGGTTGTTGTGCCTTTTTGGTGGATAATAAAAAGAGATATTCCTGATGCCCTGAATAATTGTGTGACATGGTTATTGGATTATTAAATACCAACTTCTTAATGAAGTAGTTCATTGATGCAGACAGATGTTCTATCATAGCATCCGTTATTATTGATGTGGCATTTCATTGATGGATTGGAATCAAATGACTTTTGCTTATTAAAGGAGAGCAAAAGTTGGCTGAAGTTCATGTGGGTAGACTGATGGAATATTAAACTCAGTCATATAACTAAGCCTTTGTTTTCAATATCATCTGTTCACTTTTCTCCTTCAAAACAATTTAATCAGAGGAGAAAATTGGATTCATGGAAATGTTTATAATTACAGATATCCACATACTTTGGATGCTGCGTTGTCATTGTGGGTTTTTGTTTTTGGAAAAATACCAATGTAATTTTAAAGCCAGTCTGACATCATTAGTATACCTAATGTAAATAAAACACACCAAAACCATTTGTTACTTGTTCTTAATGAAAAATAATAAAACTGAGCGTGGGCTCTGCAGGAATGTTGGCGCCACATTAGGAGAGCTAAAAGAATAAGGTTAAAATGTCACAACTTTTTATATCAACTATTTGTAAGGAGTACAACAATAGAAAAGTGTTACCAGGGATGTGATTCTTACATGTGTAATTGTCTGTATAAAGAACTTACGGGATCTGTTAGTATTTATATTGAAAATAAAGGTAGCTTTTGTTGATAAAATAAATAAATAAATAAAGGTAGCTTTTGTTGACGATAAAATTGTGATTCCAGTTGGCACTTTCACTATATGACCAAAAGTATGTGGACAACTGATCATCACACATATATGAACTTGTTGGCCATCCTATTCCAAAACCATGGGCATTAGTATGAGTCGCCCCTCCCCACATTTTTGGCTATTACAGCTTCCACAAAATTTGTGTGTCTGTGGGATTCAGCCAAAAGAGCATTGCTGAGGTCAGACACTGACATTGGATAAGGAGGCCTGGCTCGCAGTCACCATACCAATTCATTCCATAAGTGTTCAGTGGGGTAAAGGGGGAGCGCTCTGTCAGGGCCAATCAACTTCCTCCACACCAAACATGTCTTTATGGGGCTTGCATTGTTCACAGGGGCACAGTTGCATTGCTTGTACTGATTGCTTCCAGAAGCAGTTTGGAACTCTGTAGTCAGTGATGCTACACATGACAGGCAATTCTTATGTGCTTCAGAACTTGGCAGCCATGCACTGTGGAGTGTGCATGCTCTACTACTTTGGGGCTGAGCTGTTGTTACTCATAGATGTTTCCCACAATAACATTGAAGAGAAGCAGATCTATCAGGGTAGAAATTTCACAACTTGACTTGTGTCAAAGGTGGCATCCTATGACAGTGCCAAGTTTAATGTCACTGAGCTCCTTAGTATGACCCATTCTACTACCAATTGTTGTCTATGGTGATGGCTGCATATGTTTCTGATTTTATACACCTGTTAGCAATAAATGTGACTGAAACACCTAATCTCAATAATTAGGAGGGGTGTCCACATGCTTTTGGTCCTATATTGTCTAAGAATGTTTTCTGAATTGCACGTGTCAGTTAATATGAGAGAAGATGCATAAAGCAGATATATATTTGGCCTGACCAGCCAAATTTTCACATAATACCCACATCCATGAGTTAAATTAACTTCCCTTATAAATTAAAGTATGGACATACCGATTTAAATTCTCAGATGTTTTAAATTACCATAGATAACATATCCGAAATGTTAGGTTAATTTATAGCATACCATTTAGTCATATACAGAATTGATGGGATTTTCTAGCATTTAGATATGTTTGAAAACACAAACAGCATACAACCATGTGGGTCCTACTAGCCTTGCCTGCTGTGAAAAATACCTGAACTTGTACTATCAGGGTTCAGGATCAGCAATGCAACATATCACAATCTGTAGGATAGTTATTTTTGCATGCTTAAACTGATGTGATAGAAAAGACCTTACAGAGCTGAGTATTTTTACCAAGGGAAGAATAACTAAATGACATTAATAAGTCAAAGTAGAATACTAAACTAAGGAAGGACAAGAACTCATCATTGCCAGCACAGATAGATCAGAGTGTTTGGGTTTATACTAGATTAGAAAAAATGGATAAAGCCATATTAGTCCAAAAGGAAATGTAAAGAAAAAAAAGGCTGACAACATGGCCAATTATAGCAGTGCCTAGGTTTTTGGACAGTTGCGATTGGTCTTCACACCTAATATACACCGATCAGCCATAACATTATGACCACCTGCCTGATATTGTGTAGGTTCCCCTTTTGCTGCCAAAACATCCCTGACCCATCGAGGCATGGACTCCACTAGACCTCTGAAGGTGTGCTGTGGTATCTGGCACCAAGACGCTAGCAGCAGATCCTTTAAGTCCTGTAAGTTGCGAGGTGGGGCCTCCATGCATGCATTCTGATGCCATGTGTTCTCCAGGTAAGTATCACACATGCACAAGGCTATTCACGTGATATACAAGAAACTGTGAAATTAGATCAGGCCATCTTCTTCCATTTCTCTATGGTCTAGTTCTATGGTCTAGTTCTTAGTTCTCACATGCCAATTGTAGGCACTTTCGGCTGTGGACAGGGGTCAGCATGGGCACCCTGAATGGTCTGTGGCTATGCGGCCCCATATGCAACAAACTGCGGTGCACTGTGTGTTCTGACACCTTTCTATCAGAACCAGCATTAATATTTTCAGCAATTTTAGCTACAGTAGCTCGTCTGTTGGATTTGACCACACAAGCCAGCCTTCACCCCCCATGTGCATCAATGAGCCTTGGCCGTCCATGACCCTGTCGCTGGTTCACTGCTTTTCCTTCCTTGGACCATTTTCGTAGTGACCGCTGCAGACCAGGAACACTCCACAAGAGCTGCAGTTTTGGAGATGCTCTAATCCTGTCATCTAGCCATCACAATTAGGCACTTGTCAAAGACCCTCAGATCATTACTCATTTTTCCTGCTTTTAACACATCAACTTTGAGGATGAAAGGTTGCCTAATATATCCCACCCACTGACAGGTGCCATGATAACAAGATTATCAGTGTTATTCACTTCACCTGTCAGTGGTCATAATGTTATGGTTGATCAGTGTGAAGGTTGCACCTCCAGTTATGCATTCACTGAGATTTGTAGCACCGGTTATGTGTTTTATATTAACAGCAAGGCAGAAGAACTATATTTTATAATGACTGTTTAATATTGTACACGTTGGAAAATATTCATGGAGTGCCAAGGAGAATTATGTCACAGGGCAACCCAGCTCACAGTTTCTTTTATGTCTCTAGACTATTTAATAAATCAACCATAAAATGAAAAGTGCCTTTCCTTCCCAATAAATGTGAGCACATATTATTTTACTTTCAATATGAGGATCTTTCATGCAATGCGAGTGGTTTAATCTTACATCATTGAATTTATCACAAACAAGCATTCTTGCATTGAAGTAACTGAAGCTTCTGCATAATGACATATGACATTAAAAATGTCAGGCATGTTCTACAATTGGCTATTGTCCGAGTTGTAAGTGTTCAATTGTCCATGTAATTCTGATGGAATATTTTAATTCAGTGCTAATTTGTAACAACAGTTATACAATTGTGTTAGAAAGGTCACCAGTGAAACCAGCTGGTTAAACACGATTACACAGTTACTGAAACTGAATGACAAAAGAGGAGCAGTTTCCAGGTTTTTGCCATATGAAATAACAGCACGATTCTTTACTCTTAAATTAATGTATGCTTTAAATAAATAAAACACTATAGCCCATAGATTGATAGGCTTTTAAATGTTACCCAGTACATTGGGGAAAAAAATATATTTTTTAAACTTTAGAATACTTGTTTATCCAAACTAAGATTCAAAAATAAAGAGCTGTTTAATTTCAAATGAATCCTAAACATACGTTGTATAATTCCAAATGTTGTTTTAAATTTGCATTTTTTAGACCAAAGAAGCCTTATTTACAATTCTTCAAGATCTGCGGCCCGATGACCACTTTAATATCATTGGCTTTTCCACTAGAATCAAAGTGTGGCACCAAGACAAAATGGTGAAGGTCACCCCCAACAATATCCGGGATGCAAAGAAATTTATTTATGGGTTGTCCCCAACTGGAGGTAACAGAACTATAACTTTCATTAAAAAATTTGCTGTTAAAGCTTATAGTAAATAAATGAATATTATAATCTTATTACAAATTCTGTTGGGGTGTATAAGGTCTAAGAAGTGTAAAAATGAGGGGTCCAATAAGTAACTGGATTATGTGATTAAAATCAAGATTGGTGGAAGAAGAACCTAAATGTAGATGGATAGAGGGGCTCTGGAATGGTGAAAGAGTTGCATGTTAACAAATAAATTGATGGGTGATTGTGTATTAACACCTGTTGATAACAACTGGCTTCTTCTGTCTTTACCAAAATCACTGAAAGGACATAGACCCAGATTGCATATTCTGATCGCCTTCCTATATTATGGCAGTAGAACCAAGTCTCCCTATTGTAATATATAAATAATTGTAAATAAATACATTAAATTATATTATTTTGTTTCTGGCAGACTATACCCTGCTGTCTTTAGCAATACATTTCATAAGATAGGGGTGCTGATCAAACTAAAGAGTACCTCCATTTTCCCAACTAATAAGATTTTTTTACAACATAATCAAATTATACCAACATCCAGGATCTGTGACGGTATTTTACAGATTGCAAGTGTCATAATGAGCATAGGCAGCCCATTAAAAAAGAACATTTACCAATGGGTATTTTCTGTAGAGCAAAAAATGTAAATGGTTAAAACTTGAGTTTTTCAGAAATGTACTCCACTATTGAGTATGGCAGCATGCCACAGCCAGACCATGGTTCATGAAGCACATGTGAATAATGGTGGTCAGGTTAAGACAAAAATGTATGTGTTTGGCTAAATCACTTTTGCGTGAGATTTATTATCTGATGGAAAACAATGCTTCCATATATTTTAGAGGTTGAATTATTAGTCAAATATTTATTTTCAAAAGGATTGAAGCAAGGAATAAAAAACGGTTTAATGGTAATATTTGTCACATATTTTTTTCTCCCCAGGTACTGATATTAATGGAGGCATCCGAACTGGTGCAAACCTTCTTAACAACTACCTTTCTCAAAATGGCTGGCATGAGAGGAGTGTATCCCTGATTGTTTTCTTGACTGATGGAAGGCCCACTGTTGGAGAAGTTCAGTCCACAAATATCATTGG
Source organism: Spea hammondii (assembly GCA_029215755.1). Taxonomy (NCBI): domain Eukaryota; kingdom Metazoa; phylum Chordata; class Amphibia; order Anura; family Pelobatidae; genus Spea; species Spea hammondii. The sequence continues at coordinate 71,408,285 of JARDYJ010000004.1, forward strand.
AAACACCAAAAATGCCATCAAGGAAAAATTCTGCTTGTTTAGTATTGGGATTGGCAATGATGTGGATTATAATCTACTGGAAAAACTGTCTCTGGAGAACTGTGGCATGATGAGAAGGATCCATGAAGATGAAGATGCAGCAGTACAGCTGAAAGGGTATGTACTTATGCAAGGCCACCATAAGAAATTTTGGAGGCCAATAAAGAGCTAATACGTAACAAAGGATTACCTTATAACGTAAACTCCACTCTGTAAGCAGCAACAGTAATATGCAAAAAAGCTCTTGATGAGAGAGACAGGGGAAATTTAGGAGCAGGTTCTCACTAGATACAAATGTATCACCATCAATCATGAAATTGATGATGATGATACATTTGTATCCAGTGAGTACCTGCTCTTCTGTGTCCCCTGTCTGTCTCATCGAGAGCTTTTTTGCAATAAAGAGCTAATGCCTGGGACCTTATGGCCCTCCCATCATCCCACCGCATGTCCATTCCACTGTCCCACTCTTCACCAGACCTTATGACCCTCTTATAAACACACCTGATGACAGGAAGGACACGCTTAAGGTTAATGGCGTGTGGATACAGTGTTTCTTTGTCCCCACATAACTAACAAGCAAGGCCAGATTAACAAGCTTTGTACCCTAGAGCAGTGTTTGGGTCTTCCACCCAATTTATTTTCTATGTCAACTGCTACTAAGACATAATAAATGGAAAAAAAAAGATCAAAGTTAAATCTAAAACATAACTTTTAATGTTAGTCAAAATCAAAAGACATACTACAGGATATGTTAGAAATAAGACAGCCAAATCTAAACAAACTGGAGGAGCTGACAAACTATTTGGGGACAAATATGGCACAGGCAAGCTGTTTGGGGGCAAAGGTGGCACTCATAAACTGTTTGGGGGAAAGGTGGCAGTGACAAACTGTTTAGGGGCAAACTGGTCCTGTGGGACAAGTTGCTTGATGAAGTCAGGTGTCCTCCAAGGCAATTTTTGCACCAGGGCCCTGCAGTTTGTAAAAATGCTCCTGTGCACACAAGAACACAACTTTCTAAGGTCAGAGAAGGTAAATGTGGTCAAATTGTGAAATGTGTATATTTATTATTCCGTTTAAATTAGGAGATTTAGAGTTATTGAAAAGTCTGAATTCTGAAAAATTACTTTGCAAATTACAGGTTTTATGATGAGATTGGAACCCCACTGTTATCTGATATCCGCATCACTTACCCACCAGACAGCGTAGAATATGTCACACAAAATATGTTTTACAACTATTTTAATGGATCGGAAATTGTGGTAGCTGGGAAATTGCTCAATCGCTCCTCCAACACCTTGCATGTAAAAATCAAGGCAAGCAACAGCAATAAATATGTTGTCTTGGAAGACGATATTAACATAGAAGGCATGGTACAAAATGAAGTTACTGGATCAGAGCTCATTGCAGAAAATCCTGAATATAGAAATCATGTGGAAAGATTGTGGGGATACCTGACATTCAAGGAACTTCTTACAGCATGGCACAAAACTGATGATGGAAAGGAGAAGGAAGAAATAATGGCGAATGCCAGGAAGCTTGCATTAAATTATAACTTTGTAACCCCCTTTACCTTGTTGGAAGTGAAGGACTCTGGATTTCAGGCAGATCTTCCAAAAGAAGAGGCAACCAGTCTTCACACAGAAGGGATTGGACAGAAATTACTGAATCTACAAGGCAAAAAAGCTCCAGATGGTAATTGTACATATAATGTGATACATATAATATGTTATTGGCAGTCAGTTTATTGGTGAAGAACAGTGGGATATATATATATAGCGTCCTTATTATCAACGAGAATTTGGTAGTTTTTTTAATCTTGGGTTATTTTTAAGAATATAGATAATCTAAGAAAGAAAATGCAAGGACAGTAGGTCATAGTCTCAAACTAGGTTATGTGTAATTTGTGCCAGAATGGTGGACTAATGGGATATGATATCATAGACATAAAACAAGGTCAATGTTCAAATATTTTCAATATGCTATCCAGTTCTACATTTCTCTTTTAGGAATATGCTGCAATATGTTCGTGTTAATTTTGGAAGTTCAAGTTCAGGTTTTAATGTTAGTACTGGTTATTAATATTATAATATTATGGTTATCAAGGGGAAGTTTTATCTGAACGAAGCTGAGGTTTTATCTGTCTTTATACGCAATGTGCAGTGGAATACCTTCAATGTAATCTGCTTATGTTTCACGTAGATTCCCCACCTAAAAACCAAGGGAAACAAAAAACATCTGTCTCCAAAACATCAGGTAATGTGATGAACATGGACTCATTCAGGAAAACTCTGAACACCTGCAGTGTCCCAAAGGAATGATGCATAATCCACTGTTATTGATTCAGTTGTTCTAGTTATCACAGATGTCGAAACTATGGAGGCTAAAAAGACATTTTTCTTGCTTAAATATTGGCCATACAAACATACAAGATGTGTGGAAAAGTTATTTGTTCCACTGTTTTGATGGAAAAATTTTGACTGTTAAAAAGGAAGAGCGCAATTCCACATAGTGGAAGAAAAAGCGACCTAAACACTTTAAACGCACTTAATTAGTCTTTATCTGCTGCTTACATTTTAATTCACAAAAACTGTAGTGCAAAACAAAAACATGCCATGAGGTGCCATGATGAACTTCCAGTGACCAGTATGAGAGAGTGTGAGAACGAAAACACCAAATTTAACACACCTGCTCCCCATTCACACCTGAGACCTTGTAACACTAACGAGTCACATGACACCGGGGAAGGGAAATGGCTAATTGGGCCCAATTTGGACATTTCCACTTAGGGGTGTACTCACTTTTGTTGCCAAGGTTTTAGACATTAATGGCTGTGTGTTGAGTTATTTTGAGGGGACAGCAAATTTACACTGTTATACAGGCTGTACACTTCACATTGTAGCAGAGTGTCATTTCTCCAGTGTTGTCACATGAAAAGATATAATAAAATATTTACAAAAATGTGAGGGGTGTACTCACTTTTGTGAGATACTGTATATATATATATATATATATATGTATATATATATATATATATGACTCAGGAACTCTCTCCCGCTCCCATTATCCAAGCAGCTCACACAGTTCTGCCTCCCTATGCTTCGCTCCCATCACTCTAAACCGGTACGGAGCCCTGTCTTCATTTCTGTACACACACATTTTGTGTAAGCTGCTCCCCACTACCTCACGCTCACACAACTCAGTTAACAAAAAAAGGTGACTTTAAAAGTGCCCTTTTTGTTGGCATGCCTCAATTAAATAAAAAAAGGAAAAGACAAATATTTAATTATAGTTGACAAAAGAAATAGTAAAGATGTTATTTTGGCCTAATAATATTTTAATGAAAGCATATTATTATTAGAACACAAAGAGAACTCATGCTCTCCATAAATACACTGACTAACCTTTTCCTTTGTATATTTCTACTTCCTTTCAGCGGACGGAGACCCGCATTTTGTTGTTGATTTTCCTTTGAGCAAAGTGACTGTTTGTTTTAACATCGATGGTGAACCTGGGGACATCCTGAGGCTAGTTTCAGACCACAAAAACTCTGGTAAGTGTCTGAATATAGACTTCAAAAGGATGTAAAACACCAAAATGTACAGATTTGGTAACTGTTATATTGTTAAGCTTAGAAAATTCTAAATACTGCATCAGTCAGGAACCCAAGTCTTCTAAAATCTTATATAAATTTTTTTTGAATATAGTGCTTGGTTGGCAAAAGGCTGGAAAATAGTGTTATTGGAAAGGAGAAATGTATTTTGACCTGTTTTATTTTAACTGATAATAGATTTCTATGGAGAAATGTGACACTGATTCATATTCACTGTTTTGTACTGGTATTAATTAATTTGGAATACTAATATTTGTTTGTAATATATTATATATTATTCTTTCAAGGTGTAACAGTAAATGGACAGCTAATAGGAGCACCGGCACCTCTGAATGGGCATAAAAAACAAAGGACTTACTTTAGCAGTATCACCATCATCATCAACAAACCAAAACGATCTTACATTGAGATCACCCCCGCCAAAGTTATCTTAGACAGCAAGGATCGACTGATTCTGTCATGCTACAAGACAGCAACAGTGAAAAGCGATGACCTTGTGGTTTCCGTTAATGCCAAGTCAAACGTCACAGTGACCATTCAAGGCACCATCAGCTTTGTAATACTGGTTCATCACTACAAGAACCCAGCTCCATATCAAAGAAATCACCTGGGATTCTACATTTCCAACAGCAAAGGATTGTCTTCCAATTCTCATGGGCTTTTGGGTAATATGATATGGAACTACTATTATTATAAGTATTATTTTATCCAGCATTACAGCTTAACTTAGAGCATTATCTGTACTGGTTTAAACGCAGATGATATATCTGGCTATGATATCAGTCCATATAAGTATTGTATCAGTTAGGAACCCAAGTCCATTAAACTCCAAGGACCTCTGTACACTACTGCCACAATATGTATATAATACCGCAATTGCCTTTAATACACTTAAGAAACTCTAGGCTACTACTTAGGATCCCCTTAGCCACGAAGAAAGCATGGCAGGGCTGCAGTTGATCACAAGAACACTATTGTGCCATGTGAGACAATAGTGGGGTTTTAGGTAATAATATTAAGAAGCAGTCTCCTAGACTGTAGGCATACCTATTGTATCCCAATGGATAGACTATAACTGAACAATCCAGATGTAGACAATAATATCAATGGGCCCAATGCCACAAAAGCTCCCACTAAATCAATTAAAATCAGCAATGAGCCATACTAAGTATCAATTGCGGACTGTGGCCCTCATATATAAAGGGCCTATACATGTGAGACAGGCTATTGATACTGGTTAGTATCTAGTTAGCCAAAAATGTTTTACACCAGGACCAGAATAACATAAACATCCTATGCAAACCAGTTACACACAACTCCAATTTTACCACACCTTTTACCACTTTGGGAATTATTTATATACTGGAGAATATTTCCTATGGCCATATATCATTTTTCAGACATTAATACTCCTGTACTGCAGGGTTTGTTGAGTTGATGTCTCAGGAGCTGGATTGTTTTTTTTTTCTTCATCCTAGGCTTCCTGAAAAAAAAATGCATGGATTATATTACATATTTTTTTCATAGGATTTCATGCATCCTTCACGTATTTAAAGTACAGGGAGGCTGCTTTATTGTATCATTGTATACGCCCCACTTCCTTGATTGGAATACTGCACCTATGGGAATTTCCACCTTTAATATCTGAACTCTTACCAAACCATTCTTCTTAAAATGAAATAGGCTACTGTCTTTTGTTGAATTATTTGCTTCTGATTAAGGGTGCCGTTTTACCCACTTTGATGAATGTAATATTTTTGAATCTAAGTTCAGCATTACAAATGGAATTCCTGGTGCTTTTGTATATCTAAGCCCTTCCAATAATTAATTATTTCATTTGTTTAGAAAGCCCTGATAGATTGTTCCCATGGAAACTAAAACACGCATCTTACAATTTTCTGTGTTTTATGTGAATAAAAAATTACAGACTTCAAGGTTTATTTGCTTAAAATACTAGATGTATACCCATTTCAATATGGCAGTCTTTGGATACATGATTGACTTCATTTTTCCTCCCTAGGTCAATTTATATACAACGAAGTGAAAATCACTACAGCACCCCTCAGTACTAATAACAAAGCCGTTGGTAAACCAGCTCCTGCCCAAAATGTCACCATGCTGACGGTGAGAAATCGCAAGATTCCTGTGATCAGAAAGCAGAGGAAGTTATATAATGGCCTTCACCAAGTGGACTGCTGGTTTGCCAAGAATAATGCAGCTAAGTTAATTGATGGGACTTACCAGGACTATCTTGTATCCCATCCATTTGAGTCTGGAAATGATCTCATAACAAATGAAGTGTAATTTCAGCAATATTGACAATTGATGATACATTCCACTTTGTATATACCGAGCAATGATGGAAATTAACACTGGACATGGAGCAGTTCTCAGATACACACTAAGTGGTGTGGGTTTATATTGAAGAGATCATTCTTTGACAGTGCCATATATATTCGTTGCATTTCTAAAACTTAAAGTGATCATAACTGACTTTTTGGGGAAGTATGATTGTCTTGGTAATACTCCTGTTTCCGTTGGTTGAAATTATTCTTCAACGCGTGGATGTCACGTGTAATCATAATATTAGTCTAATTCACCACCATAGTATTCCAGTTATCTTCTAATTCAAGGACTACATATATATATATATATATATATATTGATATATATATATATTGATATATATAGATATAATATATAAAACCATGATTCATATACCATTACATTAGATCTTCCAGTAAACACTGCATAATCATGCGTTCCTCATGTGTTCATATGTTTTTTTCATATTGTTTTGCTAGTGTGGTGGTAATTGTTTATACATTTATACGTTTTATTGTTAACCAAATTGTACTTAAAATGAACATTTAAACATCAGTTATGAGGGGTATATCATATCATCATACTGTTAGGCAACACCTGTTCTTTATGGTTCCTAACCTTACCTTATGTTGTTGAGGCTTGCCAATACATTGCTTGGTAAGTTTGACACAGAACTTACCACCTGCCTACATATACCGTTTAGCCATAAAATTGTAACCACTTGCCTGATATTGTGTAAGTCCCCCTTTTGCCTCCATGGGGAACCATCGAGGCATGGACTCCACCAGTGGGCTGGTTGTACCGCTCACTTGCCTTTACTACCGTTTGAGCAACAGATCTCGTCCTTTACTGTGGGGCCATGGACTGGACACACGTTTGCACGCAAGGAGAGTGTAAGAGAATAGTTGTGGTCATGTATATCCAGAAGGTGGCTACACGTATATCTTTAAAAAGGGTTACAAAGGGTTGTATCAGTCATTAATAATTTTGTAATGCTGTTCAATGTGCATTATTTTTCTGCACATGCATTCGCATATGACATACATATCCAGCACAAAAATAAATTACTTCTAGTCCTTTTCATTTATGGATCAGGTGTGATTTTAGAGAATAATCGATGCACAAACAGTTGGGGCGCAGAACATAAAAGGGGGGGAAAAATAATAATAGTGCAATAATCCAAAAAACTAGGTGGAACTATGTAAAGCGTAAAATCCACTCACAAAGGAATAGAAAATATATGTGATTTTAGAGAATACTAAAAATAAAAATTGATAGTATTCATGACAATTTAAAGAACACAAAACCATTCTATACTTTACTGATTGAAGAACAAGTCTTGAATAACATGTAAGGTATTTCCTTGGTGCAGGTTGACGTATGGTTTCTGTTTATCCATGTTGCGCAACTAAAATAAATATTCTGAGGGTGGAACCACATTTTGCCTGAATAGTTATCTGCTGTAGTAACTATTTTGTAATAACATCATCGTTCCTAAAGGCAACGTCATTACTCTAAGGAATATGTGCAGAGGACATGTGGATTAGCCTAACTAGTGTAAATGCATGACATGCGACTTAAACCAAAAAATTGTGTATTTGAATGTACTCTACATACAGCGATTTGCGAATTTTAACTATGTGGTTTTATTATTGTTCATTCTGATCTTCGTTTTATTCTACATTTATAGAAACAGCTTTGTCCTCCTTACATCAGGTTCATGGAGTCAAAGCTTTTTCCCTATTTGTTTCATTGCAAAGAACATACAATAATTTAACCTTGGGGCTTCTATGGCTTAAATGATGAAATCAACGTGCAGGGTTGGACTGTTACCAAAAGTAACAAACCCCCAATTAATTTGGAGAGGATACACAAGTTTCAGGACTATCGTGCCCCTTTAAAATGGATTACAGAAACCTCACTATTTCTGGACACATGGTTTATTTAATTTTCAACTTTTATTAATGTCTGCTCAAAAAGATATACAGTCAGGTCCATTTTGGCTTTGGCGATCACAATGGATTTGACATGAAGTAATCAAGATGGTTGTAGTGCAGACTGTCAGCTTTAATTTGAAGCATTTTCCATGCAAATTGAGTAAATGGTTCAGGAATTACAGCAATTTTTATACATAATCCCTACCTTTTAAAGGGACAAAAAGTAATTGGAAAATTGATTCATTGGCAGGTGTTGGCTATTCCCTTATTATTTCAACAAACCCACCAGAGAGGCAGCAAAAATGTTAGGAATGGCTTTCAGAATATTTTGAAAAATGATCGCGCTGGTGAGCTCATACACGCAAAAAGTGTACAGCATGATTTGAAGCATACCACATCACGTGTGAACTATGGTGCAGGCAGTGTTATGACATAGGCATGTATGGATACCAATGGAACTGGGTCACTAGCGTGTATTGATGACATGACTGGTGACAGAAGCAGCTGGTGAATTCTGACGCGTATAGAGCTGTACCATCAGCTCAGTCAGCCAAATGCCGCTAAACTCCTAGGACGGCACCTTACAGTACATATGGACAATGACCCAAAGCCTGCTGCCGAAGACAAAACTGAAGGCTGGAAGAACCACAAACAAGCTGCAACTTAAGACAGCTGTATTAAAACCCTGGCAAAGCATCACGATAGAGGAAACCCAGAATTTGGTGATGTCCATGGGTGCCAGAGTTCAGACAGTCATTGACTAAAGAGGATTTTAAGCCAAGTATTAAGCATTATCATTTTAGCTTACGACTAGGTTAAGTTTGTCCAATTACCATTGAGCCCCTGAAAATTTTGGAATGATGTAAGAATTGCTGTAATTCTTAGTGGTTAAGAAGATTTTGTTATATCACTTGAATTGAAGCTGAAACTACGCACTTCAATTAAATCTTCATTGCTTCTTTTCAAACCCATCATGGTGGATAACCAAAGTTATGCAAATTGTGTCACTGTCCAAATATTTATAAACATGACTGCACATACTTATAAAATGAAATTTGAGTTGTAAATGTGCAGCAATTACCAGGGACTGTTCGCAGTTTATGTAATATTTTAGAACTTGTCATTAACCAGCTTAACGCTTCTTTACAGTGGGTATTTTAGTACCGGATAACCTAGAGCTTTTTACCTACATTTTTACCATGCATGCTAGTTTGCGATTGTAATCTTATAACAAAAACAAAACAAAAAAAAAACACACACACACACACACACACACAAAAGCACATATTTTTTGGAAAGCTGAAAAGCCAGGATCCAGTCGACTAGTCTAGCACCCTCATGAAGCCTTTTCTCTATAAGAGGGAGAGCTCTAGGTAGTCTGCCCTGGGAAGTTCATATTGGCACACAATTTGCATGGATCTCCATTCATTTTACTCCACGTACTTAAGACAGACTTTTTTCTCATTCAGTTGTTGCTACTAAAACCAGTAAAAATACATTTTTGGGAACGAGTCTGCTCCTTTAACATCAAAAGGCATGTGTAATAAATGATTTGTCAGCAATAGCTTGTTTATTCAGCAAACCTTTGCAGAATACCGTGAAACTTCAAACAAAATTCATTCACCAATTGTTATGTTATGCTATTGAAACATCAACCAAAAAAAATGCATTCTGTTAAAAAAAAAAATTTCAATTACCGTATATGTTGAGTAATGCTATCCGCATGCATACAGAATAATGTCATTCGCTCCCAAACCAAAAATATTGGAAAAATAACCTACATAAATAGTAAGTAGATATGGCATGAAAAAGGTTGCATCTCGATGAGTAGTAGTGGTAGTAACCATGGCCATATAAACCAATTAAATATGGATACCATTTAATTCTACATCATTTCTGCTCATCAGATGGAGTCTTTGGCTAAGGAATATGGTTAATCAACCAATTTATATTAATCTAGGTTGCGTTATTCAAATACAGGCCAGTAGCATGTAATATATTTACAGGCATCACAAATGTGAAAATGGAATCATGTTTTAACTCTTAATCTCCTCAAATGCCCTACACAATCTATCAGGTCCCAAATATATTTTTATTAAAATAAAGTTATGGGAGTCAAAGTATTTCAATAAATATATTCATTTTCACTTTACTGTGTAGAGGAATTCAGGTAAATCTGAAAACGTTTAGCATCATGTAGATGTTTCAAGTATATAGGTCTAATGCATTTAAAATGTTGAAATAAATGAAGATGTTTCTAGAGTGGTTTTCTTTATTTGAGAGATATATACACATAGCATTTTCTTTATTAACCAAAGTTAAACAGGTCTTGGTATATAAATTCTGAATATTGTCAATTTTATCGTTAGTACCTAGAGGCGTTAATCTGAAGAGAGATAGATAAGAAAATCTTAACCAAACAAAAACAACATGACATCTGTTCTATAAAAGAGAAGGGTATCTTGAATTGAAATAATCTCTTCTACTTAAAAAGGATTGCAGGTTATATGGAACTATAAGGAGTTGTGAATCTTGCAAATAAACCACCCTACGGTTTCTTCTTGAAGTCGAAGGCAACCTGACACCGAGAGAATAGATTAGTAACTTAGTTTATAAAATGACACATTTTAAAGTGTTATTTGGCATTATACAGTTCTTTATCAGTTTAACCTTAATCTAAAGTGTATTGTGTCTGTTAAAGATGTGGAACCTACAGTAAATATAAATTGCTCAAAAACAAAAGCTAAGTAGACGACAGAGCATCATCACCAACTGATTTTAACTGAGGTTTCATATTATATTTTAACAGTGACCCACATTATTAAACATTACACAATCAACTGGATTCATAACTACAAATACACAGAATTTCTACCAAATTTCCCCCTTTACAGGTAATTATGCATAGTATTTTTTTCCAATCATAAGGTGTTTGGAGAAAGCTTATCTATTTTAATGTAAATTCCTATATTGAGATTGATATTAGTGCATCGAGGTAGTTCTTTGGCAGTAATAGCTTATGGAATGTTGGGTAAGTGTAATAACTTCATTAAAAAAATATAAGTATGTACTAATTAAGTCATGAAACATTTAATAAATGACACATTGCAGCATATTTTTGTTTTACGTCTTCCAGGCTGTCTTGATAATGCAGACCGGCGCACTACAGATCTAATCTTTTAACAAGACTCTGATCCAAGCAAAACCTAAAATAAAAAAACAAACAAAAAAAAAAAGGTTTTAATTATTTATTTTGTAACGTATACAGCTCAAGCCACATATTCAAATGGGATAATCAACATTCCGTCAGGGATAATTATCGCTGCTAACATTCTGTTTTATTCGTTTTCAAAGGCTCATTGGGTAGGTCTCAACTCACTCCATGATGTTGGCATTTGACCTTGACCAAAATACAGTACTATGCAGTTTATTATTTCTCCCAATAAGAATTGCCCCAGAACGTGTAACTACGGTCTAAAAAATATTCATCTAAACACCCTTACATTAGAGCAGTTTAATCATTACATGCAGATATCAGATTATACTTGGAAACCTACATATAACAGCTTTAATTATAAGAATAGTAATTATATATTATTTATAGTATCATTGCAAATCTGGTTGGTTGTCAGCTAGTAAGCAGAAAACCAGATATAGTATTTTGGTCTATTGAATAAAAAACTGTGTTTTTACTACTACATTTGGAAATTACTACACATTTAGCATATGTGGTATATTTTTGCATTCTTGGTTGATGTTTGTACATACATGTTAATACTCTCAGGCAACACTGGAGTTTGAAGGACAGTTCAGCACTTAATGTTTCTTTTGGCTCTATACATTAAGAAAGGCTGAACCGTTCCTGGGTTTAACTATACCCATAAGAGTCACTGGAAATAATGGTTACAAAGGGAAACAGGTATAGATCACAACATGAGATCATAAGAATCAAATGACGATAAGAGACTCTGGTATGGAAACGTACAGCACTTGTATCACTATTACAAGGGAACTTTCTGTTTATTACTATAGGAACCGTCTCTGAAAAAGAAATCAGATCAGAACTCTAGAAGCTAAAGAGGACCATTGTTAGATAAATGGGGCAAGTAACATATCAGATGAAAAAATCCCGTCTATGAGATTGCTAGGACATATGGACCACTATGAGTGATCCCCCTGCCTCTGAGAACACAGAGAGCATAGACGGATCAAAGGGAATAACATGACAGTGAAAATGTGGCTTGTAGCACCAAAGACACTGCTCATATTAAGTATTTTCTGGCATAATTTCAGAAAAAAATGAAACTCAGAAAAACTTGTAAGTAGTAGAAAGCAATTTAGTTGATAGGTTGGAGCTTACATCAGTCTGCAGATTCCCAACAGTGGTACAAATGTAAAAGCCATTACTATTTGGCATAAGGAAGGACCCCTATATCCTGCTTGAGTTATGGTTAGTGAGTGAAATATTAAGGTCATGAAAATATTTTAGCATTCAGTTGTTTCTGTGTTAATATTCAGGCCACTTTTTAAAAGAGGAACATGCTATTGTATTGTATAAACAATACTTTTCAGCTGTCAGAGGGCACCGGTGGCTCTTTCATTAGCACACGTTGATCTGACTTTCATGTGAGGGGATTCTGTCGGTGTTTAGGATAGAGTGACCAGCTTTCTCCTTTATCCAGGGCCACATGGAAATAATAAAGTGCAGGAATAGATAAAATACATGCTTTCACAGCTTAAGGAGGTCATCCGACATTAGGACAAGCTGTCAACAAAGGCAACGTGTATGGAATCTAAATAGGAAAAAACGTATCACAGGAAAACACGCAAGCGATTAGGAAGCATTGGTAGGAATTTATTCAGGAATATCATTACCTGCAATGTAAGGTTTAAAGAGGAGTACTTTAAAAATGGGTTCTGTTTATTAAATATTGCTGGAGTACAACAGCTTGTGCTAGGACTACAAATCTTACTTGGTTGCTATTTATGAGACATGGTTGCTTTTTATGAACCCTGTAAGTACTAAATTATTAGCAAAAGTTTGTGTTTTTTGAATATAGACAGAATAAAAGGTCTATTCTTTGCCATTATAAATCTCAGAATGGATTAAATTTAACTTGTTATTTATGTGCCTGCTGTTAAAACTCTTGTGTGGTCCAATTTTATAGTAATGTTCTCAACCAGATTTTTTTTTGTTGGAACTGATCAAAAGTCCGTTGAATTTTATAGATATGAAAATTATGAAAGATATAAGCTCCAAAACATTAAAATGTGCAAATCCTGTCTAAATATTTAGACTGATCTAGTTAAAAAAAAACAACTCCCAATGTTAAACAAAAGCTCTCAATTAAACAAGGGAAAAAAGATTAAAAAAGCAGTAGTGCAAGTCAAAGAAAAAAAATAAAAAAATATATAAATATATATATATATATATATATATATATATATATCGCCCCAAGAAAATGAAAGAGGCTTCCTATAGTAGGTCAATAAACAGTAACATGTTATTTTCAAAACATTAACTGCATCCTACAAAATCTGTGTGTTAATTTATAGCTGTACATGTTCTTGACATGACGTCCCTCAGAGAACATGATCAAAATGGAAACCGCAAGCTTTACTTGTTCAGATATAAGGGTGAGTGTCATACTTACCATCTCATTACACAAAAGACAAATACAGGATGAAACTTTAGCCGGTCAAAGTTGGTGGTGTAACGAGAAGGCTTGCTATTGCCTCACACCTTTTCTGACCTATTGTGTAATGCCCTGGTATCTGAGTAACATCAGCGCCAACATCAAATATATGCTAAAATGTGTGATAACAAACATATATCACTCATCCTGGTCCTTGGACGACATAGGTTCGAAGTTCAGAACATGTCCATTTTAATATATTTTTAAAGATATATTTATGGCAACCCTTCTGCTCTGGAGACTCAACATTGCTTCTGTTTATTATTATTTAGATAATTCTACAATAAAAAAACGGTTTTTGTACTTTTACTATAACAAATCTATAGGACATCTTCTTTCCGTTACAGTTTTGTGGGAACACATTGAAGTGTGCTCTTAAATGAAGCATCATGATTGCTAGGGAGCCACCAACCCTGACCTGCTACAAGTGTCTCAATTTTCTGCACAAAGAATCCACTGAGAATTTCCTGCAGTCAAAGAAACTATGACTTGATGTTTGTACAACACAAGTGCTTATGGGACGATACATAATTCAAAAGTAAAACACATTCATTATTTAATTTAGAATGTAAGACTAGATACATATGTTAAACTATTTTGCCAGGCTAATTCAAGCTTCCAGAAATATCAGAAACATTTCATATCGCTTTTAACACAGGTTTTCCAAGAAGGTGATGTAGTAACATGGTATTAATCGTGTTTTGGCAGTTTTATTTGTATTAAATTCTTTAAAAATCAAAAACATATTTCAACTCTTTAGGGATTATCAATTTTGTAAAAAAAAAAAAAAGACTAGTTTTTATAAAATGCTCATAAAGTTTATTTAAGCAAAAGATTATGTAGATCATATGGTTTAAATTCTTGTATTGTGGGTTAAGTGGTTAAGAAAAAAAATAAAGCTTTATGCTTTATATGCGTGTGTGTAATGTATACATATATACATATACATATCACAATGTCTTTCTTGCTAATTAGAAGTTATAATTGTTTGACATATTTTGCTCAAAAGTTTACCTTGATAAGATGTCTCTACGGACATGAACACATATTGTATATTTTATTCTGCGTTAATTAGTGTATTGAATTGTGAAATAAAGAATTTGGGGAAAGTGACCTATATGAGCTCTCAAAGCTAAAAACACTGTATGCAAGCAGTGTTATCTTGCAAGCCACAGAGATCATCAAGTATAGGATTTACTCCTTTATTCAAGGAAGGCAGTGCAAACCGACAACACAAAACATCAGACTAAACCGTGCTCTTGGTGAATTAGATGAACTGTGACTTGCCGGCTACATATTTTTTTTTGTATGTAAAATATTAACTATTTTACATACAGGTTAATGGCTAGCTTTATTGCAGGAAATTTTAACCACTTTGACTTACCTGTTTTTCCTCATCCTTTGCAGAGGGACATCTCTCTGTAACCAAGTCACTTTTCACACAATCACTAGTGTTCACTCTTTTGTACTTTCTCATTATTAAACTGTCCACCACCCAGAACATTATAGCCTGGGGGGAAAAAAAAAAAAAAGTACACGTTTGTGAGGTTTTTATTTTGTTTCTTTTTTTACCATATCTCTATTGACACATCAGGGTTTTATGTATTAAATGGACAGTACACATTGGCACTCCATTATCTGGTACATCAGTCAACATATACACAATATAGACAAAAGTATTGGGACACCTGACCATTACCCCAAGATGAACTTTTATAATATTGCATTCTAAATACATAGACATTAATATGCAGTCGGCTCAAGTTTCTGTGGGAATTTTTGTCCATTCACCCAGTTTGTGAGGTCAGGTACTGATGTTGGACAAGAAGGCCTGGCTCACAATCTCCATTCTTGGTATGTCCTATTCAGGATGCTAACTTTGTGGAAATGATTTGGGGAAGGCCCTTTTCTATTCCAGCCTGACTGTGCCCCAGTGCACAAAGCAAGGTCCATAAAGACATAGTTGGATGAATTTGGTGTCGAAGAACTCAACTGGCCTGAACAGATCACTGACCTCAACGCCTTTTGGATGAATTATAATGCTGATTTCAAGCCAGGCCTTCTAACCCAACATCAGTACCTCATAAATGCTTTACTGGATGAATGGTAAATAATTCCCAACAGAAACACTCCAAAATCGTGTGGAAAGCCTTCCCAGAAGAGTGGAAGATGATATACTGTAGCTGCAAGGGGGGAAATGAACTACATATTAATGTCTACATATTTAGAATGCAATGTCATTAAAGTCCTTGTTGGTATAATGGTGAGGTGTCCCAATACTTTTGTTTATATAGTGTATATCAGTTTTTATGCTGATAAGCCCTATGAAACCAGCAGATACCCAACATGTACAGATTTTGTAAATCCATTCCCTATTAACATTCCCATCTTAATAAAAACAAATCATATGTAAATAGGAACACATTGATCTAACATAAAACAAAAAAAAATTATAATTTACATTATAAAGTCTAGGCATTTAGATTTCAGAACAATCTTTCCACAGTTTGTGTGAGAAATAGACATGTACAATAGGTGGTTAAAAGTCTGTTATAAGGTGTAAGTAACAATGTAAACCTGGAGTACTAGAACATGCTGAGAGGTTGTACGATGTTACTTTCTTTCATAAAGATGCACTGACACAGGAATCTAAATATGGGCATCAGGCTGGCATCAGATGTGTTGGACTTACGTTGACTATAAAAGGTACCACCAGCATCACCAGAACAAGCTCGAGCTGAGGATCTGGAATATAGTCCAGCAGACTTTCCTGAAGCTGCACAGAATAAGGGAGACACAATGTACAAACAATCTTGTCAGTTTCGATGTTGCCCAGTCCCGGATTAACGCACAGCTAATGTAAACTCAGCATTACAATGGCTTGTTTTACAGTGGAATGGAGGACGACGATTTCAGACAACCGCCATTACACATGCGCATAAAGAGTCATTTAAATGTAAAACATTAGATGTTAATGTTTTGGTTAGTCACTAAGATTTACTTAACATACCATGTTTTTTTCTTCAATTAACTTCCTGAGTTTACAGGGGGGGGGGGGGGCCTAACTGCAGCATTGTTGGGGAATATCCTAAAGGGCGACTCGATGGGCTCTGGAATGGATGGTACTAAGCAATTATATCTATGGACAATATAATAAATGTTTTACATATTTATTTCATTTTTTGAGATGGTAACAACATTTTTATATTTTATAAGAAAAAAATATTATGGTGTCCTCCGCTGATCCAGTTGATTTAACAAATATCCACCATGAGACATGTTTCTGGCTATCCCTGTCCTAAACTAGTTCAGCTTCCCAAAACATTTATTGTATTTTTTTTGCCATTGAGAGCATGTGTGCACATTTACCAAAATAAAAAATAGACTACACAAGAACATGGCACTCTTTATGTTCCTGGGGGGGGGGGGGGGCTCTCCTTGGATGCTATAAATTGAGTCAAATAAAATTAGTTTTCTGGACCAA
This sequence comes from Spea hammondii, assembly GCA_029215755.1. NCBI lineage: Eukaryota > Metazoa > Chordata > Amphibia > Anura > Pelobatidae > Spea > Spea hammondii. The sequence continues at coordinate 71,425,379 of JARDYJ010000004.1, forward strand.
AACTATGGCTCTACCCTGAGACATTAGATCATTCAGAATTTCATTAGATTGCACAAATTGCCAAATTTTCACAGTAGAGAAATCTTTTCTTTTTACTTTCTTTGCAATAAAACACATTTTCGCACCTCATTTATCTTCATTTGGCTTATTTTCCTTTTTACTAGACTTCAGACAGGTAAAAGAGCTGCTTTACAAAACAAACATTTTCCTGCACCTATGCATTTATTTTACTTGTGTGAACTTAAATTAGAAGCTGCCAAGTATTTTAAATACCCGTGTAAAGCCCTGCCTCATAGCCGCACCTCTAACCTCACCCTAAAACAAAAGTTTCCCTATATGAATTGATGGCAGGTATGTAATTACATTGATGACCAAACATACACACTATTGGTAGTTTTAATAAAGTAGTAATGCTAAAATCTTCCGCAGTGACAGTTCCCCAAACATACATTGATACTTCCTTACACTACATCTTTGATGCAAACAGTAGTATTTGCACGCAAGCAAACTAAGAATGTAAGCTGCATAGTGTGACACACCAGAAAATGTAAGCAAACCTAGTGATGATATGTTCAACCCTCTGCTCTTCCTGGCCTGTAATAGCCATTTATGTAAACAAGTACAATAATTAGAATAAAGTTTTATTTTTGTAACTTCAGTTTCGAACATTACTTTACCTTTGTCCAGCCAGGAATGAGCAAAACAAGGCTTATTATGGTCTTCTCTACAACCATTATTAAAAGATAAAGCCCGCACTGTCCAAGCCAAGCAGCGGCCTGAGGAGGGTCCCCTGGAATAGAGAACATGAAGTTAGTATGGCTTAGTTAAACCTGAAAAGTCTCAATTGTTAACATTAATATAAACTATGTCACCATAGATTCACTTTGTTCAATAGAGAAGTCCAAACCCTGAAAAGTTTCTTCTGCAAGAAAGCTGAGCTTGGCCTGACTGATGCATTATTCAATGCGTGAGGGAGCTTCCAAGCAAGTCTCACTGATTCAACCTTGTATGAAGCTGGGCAAACTCAGTACTTCTTGCAGGTTAAGAAGAGGTTCATCCCAGTGATGAAAATGTTTCTGGAAGGAATGAACCCGTGTATACTAACTTCACATCATAAAAAAGTACTGACGTTTTAAAAAGTTTTACTTCGGCAAACGGCTAAAATATAAAGCGCTTACTAAAGTAGATCTGTTAAATAGACAAAAGATTAAAACTACGAGCCACCCACATGGTGGATAATATATGGCTCTATAAAGTGGATCTGATCAACATACTACTACTAAATCTTAAGGGTTTATTTGGACATATATAGTCTATGTTTAGCTGTACAAGATGCATCCTGCTGCAAAGTCAAGAGTCACTTGGAAGGCAGCAGTCTCAAGTTATTATACGGCACACATAATTGTGATTGCTTTCACATTTGTATTTTAGGTTGTGAAGAATGTTGAAACTCGGAAAAGGTTGGACCACAAATGAAACACACAGATGCTCAGTTTAAACCTGCCAAGTAAAAATAAGCTTCTTCTGAAACTGAATATATATAGTCCCAGCGCTAGTATGCACAGTTCCATTACAGAACATTTTCAACTAGAGATTTAAAAAAGAAACACTGTCTCTTTGGTCCACCACAAGGTCCAGGTAAGGCATGCTTACTAACATCTATCCTTCATATGAAATGGCCTTCAGCTGGATTCATAAATAAATGTGTTGTTCTCAGATTTGAGTGGGTTAGAGATGATCCTATGAGCGCCAATGGGATATGACACTGTTGTGACCATTGATACAGAATACTTGGTGCCCTCATCTAAATGGACTTCCAAAGTACATTGGAAAGTTTGCAACTTTGTGAATTCAGATCCCATACTGGCATACAGTGTCACTTATTTTATCTTCATATGTGAAAATATATCAATCTATTTATGTGTGAGTGGAATGCTCAATCCCAGCTGCTATTTTTTGTGAATAGAGTTTTCGTATTAAATTATGTCATCTGGTATCTAATTCTTGCCAACAGTACAAACAGTCAAATGAAATTGATCCAAACAAGTCCCAATGTAATTAACCTATGAGTAAACAGATTTCCCCAACTCCAGTAGATATATTCCTTCCGTGTTCAATTTAAAAACTGTAAAAGGCGGATGTTAGTTTACAGGAAAAAAAATAAAACAAGTGTAATTTTTAATAAATCCATTTTATTACCTGTCCCGGGCAATATAAAGACGATGTTACAGCACATGCAGGCATGTTACAGACTGGGATTTATAGTTTCACACCATTTAGATTAGCAGTACATTTTTCTGTAGTTTTAGAATGTTAAACAAATGTACGAATTAGGACCACACCGGCAGTGAAAACTGTCTGTGGCACTTGAAAGCCAGCGGCCGATAAATCGCAGGCATGTAAGCAACACATGACAATTAGGCATTCCTACACAATCTCTTATATACAATTTCTTATATAGCACGGCTTTTCTTTAGCGAATATTCTGCAAGGAAGAGCTTGTTTTGTTTCTCCCAAGGTTTCGCACAATTGCTTTTAACATACTTGAGAAACAATAGCTAACTGGGAGGGCACTTCCTTTTGGCAGGGTACCATCACACAAAAAGTGCAGATTCAAGGACTTCTGTTACAAACAGGAAATTTCCAACCTGTTTAGAGGAGCACACAAGAATCAGGGAGCGACAACTATAAGGGCCTCTCAATTTCCCTCCATGTTTTTTTATATTCAATTAATAGTTTTAAATTAATCTATTATAGGAACAGACAGTGGCTAATGACAATTAAAAGCACTATCCCAACCAAATGGCACACACCGGTCAAGTTATTATTATTTGGGTTTATGTATACTGTGCGAGCAGTGTCTCTTGTACCGGCCAGGGGACGCAGGAATAACGTTAAAACTAGGACACTGGTATTAGACATGAGATATTTGGTGTATTGAAGAGCCAGACCATGCACAAGATGCCTGCCTGTGGACAAGTAAACTTGTGGGGTACACCCACACCAAACTATGGCATTGCTTAAAAAATGCTGGGAGAAGCATGTAAATTGCTGCGTCAGATCACAGACTGATCTCCAGGACTCTTTCCTCAGTAGACATACCTGGGAACTCCCAGGCTTGACCCAGAGTCTCAAAGGGAAGCCCAGCTTAAATTAAATGTGCTCCCTACTGAGTATATCATATTCAAAACAGGAAACATATTTCATAAAAAAAATTGCAACACTGTACAAGAGATCTTGTAAAATACCATGAACATGATGTAAGGAGCCATAAGCTGGAGAAGCAACGTAACCTTAACATGAACGTTAACTTCCTTGTGCGAGTCTAATGGAAATAATTCAGTGAGAATTCTAATGTATTACAGATTATATATAGATCTATGGCCAAGACAATTTAAGCTACTCTTATTGCCAAGACAATTTATGCTACCCTACGGAGATATTTATGTACAAGAAGGTTTATAATATTACATGAACAAAATTATTTTTTCTTTTATTTCTCAAGGCCACAAGGTCAAAGTATTCTGCAATAGTCATGACAATGAAGAGACAATGACACACGCCTAATAACTGGAACATACGGGGGCCGCGGGGTATAGATACCATCTTTTTTGCCTTTGGAAAATAAATGAAGCCCCCATGGGACAGTCAGTAAAGCAAAGTTGTAGAAATTACACATGTCTGGAAAGATTTCAGGAAACAGAAAATTGCAATGTGAAGCAGTGAACTGGGCATTGAACATAGAAACCCATTTTTTTCCAGGGGATTTAACAGCATATGAATATCAATGACATTTAAAATATTGTTTCATTTATCCACCACTTTAGAATTACTAACATTACTCGCTTGGCCATTTCAGAATGTGGGAAAATCTGTTATGGGAATAGCATTCACTGCCATGACAACAGTGCTTACAGCAGCCCACACATAGTCCCCTGGAGATAATTTGGCATTGTTTTACACATCTGCTAGAATGTAGTGGATATTAATTCATAGGATAGGGCTTAGGACATAACAAAAACATTAAGGTTATTTTTTGTGTGTTTATTACAGACAACTGACCTTGAAAATGTTACTGCTGTAAAACCACCTGGTTTTCAATAATAAAGAGAATTCTGATATTATAGAAATGTTCCAACAAGCTAATAACCAGTGATGCATTAAATAAATAAAATTATCTAACTTATTTAAAAAATAATACTTTATTTGTTGGATTACTTGATTTTATACTGGGAAAAAGCCAAACTATTAAAAGGACCATTAAAAGGCCAGAAGGACTGAACTAAATTGATTCGATCTGCCATGGTATCATATGCTCCCAGTGCCTTACTCCCGGGTGATCCCTCTCTCCAACCTATAACGCTCGTGTTCTGCTGCCCATCTTTTGCAGATCCCTGGGACATGATGTCATATACCAGCCTTCTGCATCCGCTTAAGTGGAATCGATACAGTACAACTGGGCTGGATTCAACGGACATGTCAGACTTCCCCATCTGGCCTCATTGTGAACTGTGGCGCAATTATATTATATATATATATATATATATATATATATATATATATATATATTATTTTTTTTTAATATATATATTTCACCAGACCATTAACGGGGACTTTTATGACATCACATTCTAAATACATAGACATCTGAGAAGGCTTTTCACAAGATTTTGGAGTGTCTCTGTGGAAATTTTTGCCAATTAATCCAGCAGAGCATTTGTGAGGTTGGGCACAGGTAATGGATGAGAAGGCCTGGCTTGCAATCTCTGTTCGAGTTCATCCCAAAGGTATTTAATGGGGTTGAGGGAATACCAAGACATTTTGGACAATACTATGCTTCCAACTTTGTGGGAACAGTTTGGAGAAGGCTCTTTTCTAGTCCAGCATGGCTGTGCCCCAGTGCACAAAGCAAGGTCCATAAAGATATGGTTAGAAGAGTTTGGTGTAGAAGAACTTAAGAGAACATGTGATGGCAATCACAGTTCAGCATGATCAGATGTCCCTAACTGGGAAGTTTTCTCTATTGTCCTCTAAATCAGGACATCACCCGAAAAATCAGAATTTCCGGGTATAACTATCCTGGTATAACGCTCCATATGAATTATGTCTTGTAGCCAACATCAATACCACTACCCCATTGCAACGAAACATAGAACACAAAATAGTTTATTTAGAGAGAGAGTTGCTGCCATAATGAAGAGAAAACACCGGCAGGTTTCTGCAGCAAGAAGTGCTGAGCTGGCCCAACATAATTTATAATTCAATTTAACTATACTGTGTGCAGGGATAACCAAACTGTTCCTATGGCAGAAGCTTACCAGCACTGGTCCTTAATAATGTTTAGTGAAGTGAATTAGTTGAATCACAAACTCTCCTGCAAACTCTCCAATAAACCCAGAAATTTTGTGACCAATTTGAAAATCCGCTTGCACGCACACACACACACACACACAATTGTACCAAACTATAAACATCTGGAACAAGTCTGAGGTTATTCGCAGGACACTTTGGATACCTGAACACAACATGGATGTCTCCAATGGAATACCTTTAGTTTACAGATGTAATTACTGCATTTAAGTGGACCATCCATCTCTGCAATAAGAGCTAAAACATCAGCAATACGATTATAAATAATTTATAAAGAATTTTGAATACACAGAGAATAAAAAAAAACCAGCTTGATTCCAGATATTTTGTTTATTCAAACATTTAATACACTGAATTAGGGAGTTTTGGCTTTTTTTTATTTATTTATTTTTTTTAGATTATAATTTATTAGTGCTAAGACATCTCTATATTGATATTAAACAGGAATACTGATATAGAATATCACAGAAGACTCCTTTCACATTATATAAACAAGTTTAGTAGTAGCTGGCACATGCAGTTGGCAGTGTGTGGGGCATTCTTTAAATCCAATGGGGCCTCTGCTTGAAGAGAAGCAGTGAAACAGATTTTAAGCGACCTACAGGAGACTCTAAAGCCAACGATAGGATTTTATTATGATAGATAACAAATTGTTGCCTTTTTAATATGGCAACCATATTTTGTTTTCATGGTTCTTCATGAATAGTAATGGTAACTGACAGTGATAGAATCTCCACCGTCCATTCTTGAGTAGAGCCATACAAAAGTATCTCAAACTTCTCTCGAAACGGAAATATTCACCTAAACCTACCCTTTCTGTGAGCTTTTTGCCACCAAGTATGACTGAGGGGCTAGCTGACACTTAACTTTGCCATCTGTTTGTTCTCAAGGACTCGTCAACACTAGGAAGCCATTTTAGTGTAGGGGATAAAGTGGAGCATTTGAAATGGCCTCTTAGTCCCTTTGAGTTCCAAGAACAAATTAAACACCAAGCTTGGTTTGTTGAAAATAGCAGATTGGAAGAATAAGAACAGCACCCTGATGATGCATGCGTACATGGGGGAAAGCCCACTGGATGTCGACACTTAGAAATGCCCGTCTGTCCACACAACTTGAGACATCACCATAAGGGTCAATTTTATGATTTCTTAAGAAAAAAAACTATGCTAAAAACATGCTGCCGCAAACTAGCTACAAGCAATTGTGGTGCCATTGTTATGCTCAAACAGCTTAACAGTGCCATCTTGGTGCCCAACCAGTGCCATTTTTGTCCCCATGTTTGGAATGGTGCTGTGGAATGCATATCTCATGATTTCCAGCCATCCATTTGGTTGGCTGAACATCATTAGAAATGTGAAATAGCAACACTATATATACACCGAATATTAGCCACAACTGCTGCAAAACTACCAAGTGTCCTATTTTGGTTCCAACCCTTTGTTGTAATACCTCAGAATCTTTGCCGATCTACACGACACAACATTAACTTTTCTCGACTGGGGTTGTGGTGGTTTACACTAGAGGACTGCATTGGGAGGCGGGTCCCGCCAAAAAACTTGCGGGCGCGGTGGTCTTGCTGGGGTTGCGGGCGGTCAGGCACTGTACCTGCGGGTCAGGGTAGTCCCGCTAGGCTGCCTTCGCGCTGCTTTCTTACAGTGTCTCTTCTCCTGCTCCGCCCAGGAACAAAGTGGAGTCACGTGATGTGACGTCACTTCCTGTGACTCCGCCTTGTTCCTGGGCGGAGCAAGAGAAGAGACGCTGTGAGGGAGCAACTCGAGGGCAGCCTTGCGGGGCTGTGCGGGAAATCTGCAGTTCAGGTAAGGAGGTGGGCGTGATTGGCCACAAATGCGGCGGGAGCGTGCGGGATTGACCACAAATGTGGCGGGAGCGGAACACCCACATTGCGGGAGCGGGCGGGATTGGACAAAAAAATCAGCGGGAGCGGGATTAAAAAAAGCAGTCCCGCGCAGGGCTCTAGTCTACACTACGCACATCTTTTTGTTGACTGCATTACTGGCTGAACACCATAGGAATTGTAGCCTGGGGTAGTGGTTGCTAATGTTTACCACCAAGCTATTGTAAACTAAGTTCTCATCTTGTGCAGGTACATGCTGGTTTGTTAGCTACTACTATGGCCATGTATTTTTTCCTATTAATGGGTTACTAACATTTGTGCCTCCCACCAGGAAACCCCTCTCCTGAGCTAACAACAATAGGCAGTGGGAAGGAGGTATTGAGGTGAAATAGAAAGTAACCACTTCAACACAACCAAGAGCTCTCAACTTTCAAAACTTTAGGAAATAAACAGCATGGTGCTGAGAGCCACTACGATTAACAAATCCCCCTGCTGTGCACAGAATCAACAATCGTTCTTAGTCTATGCTTATTCCCACAGACTGTTGCAGTCAGAAAGATGGATTTGTTTTTAAATAGTTATTTCTAAACTACAAGATGATTCGGAGCAATGACTAGACTAACACAAGCAGAACAGCTAAATATCTTTTAAACAGGAAACCCTGCTTTTTTGACATCACTCTGTCATAGCGACCACTATAGCTCTCTGACTTCAAACAGCCCCTAGTAAAATCATTGTGTCTATATCATAAAAATGTATTTATATATCTTTTATTAAACACAGTAACAGCAGAACCACCCAGCAGCAGAAACTGAGTGGTACTGGAAGGACATACGGTAGAAATAAAAGACGCATAACACCAATGCAAAGTGGCAGCAGACCACAGCAATATCCCAGAAAAAGAACCAGTCACCATCACAGTCGATGGTGCAAATTCAGTTAGAATTTCTTCTACAAGTTAGGTCCAACAAATAAAAAAAAAACCCCTTGTTTATGTTCAACACACCATTTTTTAAATTATAGGAGAGTAAGATGCTCCCTTACAGTATATACACTATTTGTTTCTTATTTTTGAGCTCTAGTTTGGGGGCAAGAAAGTTTTTTTAATGTATATTTCTAGTGGATGGCGCCCAAGGACTAGGTCTTTAAAGAACTGGATGATATCCCGTATAGCGCCATGGTGACATCACTGGAGTGAGTCTTTATTATTTTTAAAGTTCATTTATTTATTTTTTTTACTATTTTTAAAATGTTTTACATTTTTTTTTTGAAGAGGAAGAAACACTGTTTCTCCCTGTTTTCACTTTAACAACCGCTGCTGCTGATCATAGAGCAATCAGTAAGCAGGGCTTCAATGCCCTGCATTGCTGATCGCAGTATCAGTGACCAGCCTGCAGGGGGCTCATCAGAGTTTCAGGAGGGTTTTTTCTTGTATAAAATTAAGATTATCAGTGTTGGTAGAGGGGTCCCTGATATCTAGCATCAGTTGGGACCTAGCTGCTTGTGTTAATGCCACTTGAATAAGTTATACTTCAATAGCCTGGGGAGTGGCAAAAAGTGCATCCACTGTTTAAAGGATGTCACCACAGTGGCTAGACAGTCTGCAACATCCCTTCACTTAGCAGGTCCAAGCTAACATGGTTGAGAATTTGCTTTATATACTTTATTACAGTTTAGTCACCTTAAATTAACTGTGACAGTGTTGTATTTCCACACCTATTTGTCTTTTATGACTATATTGACAAACTACCGTATTAGCTCAGATATAGGCCGCACCCGCATATAGGCCGCACCCTAAAAGTTAGGTCCTTTTTAATGAAAAAGGTTTCTGCCCGCCCCCCCGAGATATGCTGCCACTCTGTCCCGAAGATGTACCCCCCCGAGATATGCTGCCACTCTATTCCCCCCAAGATATGCTGCAACTCTACCCCCCCCCGAGATATGCTGCCACTTTGTCCCCAAGATGTGTCGTCCCCCCCCACCAGACTTACCGGTGCAGACTCCACGGGGTCTTGCGGGGCCGGCGGGGGAGATCTACACATAACACTTATTCAACTTCCGGTGCCGGCACTTCCGCCGTGGGAAGTACCGGCAAGGAAGATTGTTCACGCAGACGTTCACCGGCAGCGGCGATGCGAGCAGAAACAGCCTCCGCTGCCGGCACGTCTGCAAGATGTGCTTTAAAAATCTCCCTTGCCGGGACTCCCCCCGTGGGAATTCCCAGCAAGGGAGATTGTTAAAGCACATCGTGCAGACGTGCCGGCAGAGGAGGCTGTTTACGCGCATGGCCGCTGCCGGTGAACGTCTGCGCGATGGGCTTGGACAATCTCCCATGCCGGCACTACCCCCGTGGGAAGTGCTGGCAGGGGAGGCTGTCTGAGCACATCCGACAGTAGGATACAGGTCCCCTGCACCGCTGCGGGGGATCTGTATCCTAACCCCGCTGCCTGCCCGGCGCCTGGGACTGCATGTCCCGGGCGTCGGGCGCTAGACCCCGAATATAGGCCGCACCCCCACTTTAGAGACTTAAAGTGGGGGAAAAAGTGCGGCCTATATTCGAGCCAATACGGTATATATCATGGCATTTTTTGTGAAATAAAGACGTTACTGGTATTTTAGAGTCAGTGCCCATTAATAGTCTATAATCCGCTACATGTTTTTAACCCCTTCGAGACAAAGGCTGATTTTACTTTTTGTACCCTTTGTGACAATGGCCTTTTTAACATTTCTGCGCTGCTTGTGTTTAGCTGTAATTTTCTTCTTTCCCGTTTACTGAACCCACACACATTAGATATTGTTTTTTTCAGGACAAGAAGGGCTTTCTTTAGATGACATTGTTTTGATTGTATCATATTATTTACTATTAAAAAAATTATAAAATATGGTGAAAAATTTAGAAAAAAATGACTGTTTCTAACTTTTAGTTGAAAAATCTTTTACTCATCTATAAAAGGTAATGAAAAAACCTGCTAAATAGATTCTACTATTTGTCCTGAGTTTAGAAATACCCAATGTTTTTATGTTTTTTTTTTTGCTTTTTTCTACCCATTATGGGGCAATAAGTACAGGTAGCGTTTTGCTATTTCAAAGCCATTTTTTCCAAATCTGGTAATTCTTCCCCCCATGTGCCATTTCGGGTATCTTTGAACCCGGCCAATGCAATTTACCCCATCAAGTCATATATTTTTGAAAACTAGACAGCCCAGGGTATTCCAAATGCTAGTATTTTAACTCTTTCCATGCACCATATCTACCACCAGTCTTTGTCAAACTTTATGGTAGTCATTTTTTTGCATTTGTTTTGTCATACACATTTTACTTCAGGTATGAATTAAAATGTTCTAGTTTATGTCACTATCACAAAACACCCCAATATGTGTTCAGCAACATCTCCTGAGCGCAGCGATACCCCACATGAATGATTTTGCCTGGCTGTTTGGGGGCAAAAGGGCCACATTTGGGGCATGCGCATTTTTCAATGTTGAACTTTGGCATTTGGGGATCCACTGCCCATGCCCTATTTGGTACATCTTTGAGCCGGGCCATTTCAGTGTGCCCAATAAACCCATATATTTTTGAAAACTAGACACCCCAGGGTATTTCAAATGCTAGTATTTTAACTCTTTCCATGCACCATATCTACCACCAGTCTTTGTCAAACTTTGTGGTAGTCATTTTTTTGCATTTGGTTTTCCACACACATTTTAATTCAGGTATGAATTAAAATGTTCTCGTATATGTCACTATCACAAAACACCCCAATATGTGTTCAGCAACATCTCCTGAGTACAGCGATACCTCACATGAATGATTTTGCCTGGCTGTTTTGGGGCACAAGGGCCACATTTGGGGCATGCGCTTTTTTCAATGTTGAACTTTGGCATTTGGGATCCACTGCCCATGCCCTATTTGGTACATCTTTGAGCCAGGCCATTTCAGTGTGCCCAACAAAACCATATATTTTTCAAAACTAGACACCACAGGGTATTTCAAATGCTGGTATTTTAACTCTTTGCATGCACATATTTTACCACCAGCATTTTTTCTAAGTTTGCAGTAATATTTTTGTGTGTGTATTTTTCCCACACACACCTACTTTATGTATGAATTTACAGCTCCTGGTATATGCCGCTGTCACACGACACCCCATAATGTGTTCAGCAACATCTCCTGAGTACAGTGATACTCCACATGCATGGGTGTGTCTTTTTTTGGGGCAACTAAAAGGCCACATTTGGTACGTGTGCATTTTTCTAATTGGAAATTAGATGTGTGGCCATCCTTCCCCCCGTGTTAATTGGGACGTTGTTGAACCTGGCCCATTCAATTTACCCCATCAAATCATACATTTTTTAAAAGTAGACACCCCACGGGCATTTAATATGCCAGTATTTTAACTCTTTCCATGCGAGAATTGTTTTAAGCTAATATGCTAATTTTAGGACTTGCTCACAAAAATATATTTTTTATATATATATATATTTTTTTATTTTTTTAAAAAAAAAATTTAACTTTTTTTCAACTTGGAGGTTCCCCTGATAGTGACATCAGTGGGAAATGATTTTTACATTTTACTGTTTTTTTACTATTTTTTGCTAATTATTATTAATTTTATTTTATTTTTTAATTTATTTTTACTAATCACACTGTGATTAGAAAGCTGGGCTCCATTGACTTGCATGGTGAATGCAGTACCTGTATTCAACCTGCAAGTGGAGCCAAAGTTCTCTAGATGGTCTGGACTATCTAGCGAACTTTTAAAATTTGTGGTTCCTGTTACAGGACGGCGGCCATCTTCCTTGATGGCGAAGATTGCCGGCAGCTGCGGCTGTGACCGCTCTCCGGAGCGGTCACAGCCCATCAAAAGGTTAGTGTTTGGTGTCGCTGGATGCCTCCTGATCGAGGCATTCCAGCGACACCATTTAAGTTTAGGAGGCGATCGTCGATCGCCTCCTAAACGCTTTTAAAACGGGCGTCCGCCGCCATACAAAGTATGGCGGATGTTGACGCCCCGTGGAGGGGCCAGAGATGGCCCCTTCGTGCCGATCGCGGCGTTGCTGAATGCCTCGAGGTCGAGGCATTCAGCAACGCTTTTTGGGTGCAGAAAGCGATAGTAGATCGCTTTCTGCACCCGTTTAAAGACGTGCCGGTCCTGGCACGTCAATTGTCGTAAAGCACATGCTTTTCCGTGCCGTGCCAGGACCGGCAATTGTCATTAAGGGGTTAAACCACATACAAAATACTCACTGTGCAAGTGTCACAGAGGGTCCAGAGCCCCACTGAGGCAAGCAGGTTGCTTGCACATTTGAGGATCCTAATAAGGGTTATGAAATACTTTTTTCATACAATCACCATGCATTGTGGCACTCCACATGACCACTGCAGTAGACAGAAGTTTCAGAGCAGGTGTGCAGTGTAAGAGTACCACAGCAGAAGTGCAAGATAATGACTACATAACTACAGATCATTGACTAATGGCAGAGTAGCGCAATACTTCCCTCTTGTGTCAGATGAGGAAATTAGACAAACTAAAGTTGGACTGAATCAAAATGTGTTTATTTTGTTCAGTTAGCATATATTACTAACTAAATCCTGTTGCCTTAAATAGCACTGGTTCTAAAAATGTATGTATTGTTAGAAGTGTTGTCCTTACACTTTTCTTGTCAGGTTTGTCAGTTTGTCAAACAAATGAAAGCAAGATGTGTTTTGTAAAGTAAACATATTCTTTCTTTTTGATCAATTTAATATCCTTTTGCATGCTTTTCTTGTCTTTTCTACACTTCATTTATATTAAAAAAGTGTATGTGTACTAGAAGTGGAGCAATTTGCATGGAAACCAACAGAAAGTTCCTTTAGAATGTCAAAATCTCAGTTAATACTTTGTTCCAAAAATATAAAGAGAGTCAATATATACAAGTAAAGCATTTAACTCTGGTTTTTTCTACAGTTTATGCTGTGTTTTCCTAGGTTAAAACTCATTTCACGTACTGCGGAATGTAAATAGTTCCCCTGTCTAACCTCCACCAGCTTCTGAGCAGGATAGTTCATGTTATTAGGTAAAGATGCCAGTTACATGAGAAGTGACCAGCTAGAAGAAGTTTTAGCTAGTTCAATAACTTTCGGTAATTGCAGACTTGAGCCAGATACAAACTCAAAACATTGCCCTGTCAATCCTACTTGATGAGCATTAAGACTTGTGTCTCAGAAGTAGGTGTGCTTGGCTGATGACCTAGCTTGGTGACCTAAGATGGGAGCTGGCTCTGGCTCATGCCATCCTTCAAACAGTTCACCGACTACTAGCTAGTTCTGTTATTAATTATAAATATATCATACACAGTTTAATAAATATGCCCTCAATCTGCGTATAGCTTTATTACTTGAAATATAAACAATTCATACGAACCTCATAACATTAAAGCAGTAAACAATAAAATCACATTTTAAAGTCACATAATGATTACCGTTATACATACACATAAATCACTAAACTACAGCGAAAGCTTCAGCAATTACTTTGCACTTCCTTGTGAATACAGCACTAGCTCCTTCTAACCATATAAATGATTTATTTACACAATGGCCTGTTTTTAAATTATGCCAAGAAGGGCAATTTTTTTTTTTACAGTAACAGGCCCTTTTCATGACACAACCAAGAAGGATCCCCGATCACTAAAAGGACTTTTCTTCACTATGGACAGCCTCCTATCAGTGACAAAATGTCTTAGTTACACTTAAATGCAGTGGCTCTGTCTGAAGAGGAAAGAAGGCTGCTGATTGGTCGGTGACCAACCGCAGCTTCTATGAGAGTATTAAAACAGCTTAAAAAGAGGAGCACTGTTACCATAACTAATATATTCTACTGCGGAAACAAAAATCTTCTGTAAGATCAGCTAGCCTGATAATGGCTAACAAGCAAGGTTCGGTCACCTCACTTTAAACACCCGCCATTAAAAAAAATATAGTAAAATTATATAAAAATAAGACCACAAACAAAAAAAGGTACAAGTTTATTTAACCCTTTAAGAAGTAGTTTAAAAAAAAGTTTGTGTTAGCTGTAGTTTTCTTTTCTCTCATTTACTGTACTCACACAAATTATATAGGTTTGTCAGGTTGGTTCTAGTCTAAGAGGCCACATTTTGGGAGGTTTTTTTTTTTTTTTTTTAAACTATTTAAAATTTTAGTCACGGTGATTAGTATGTTAGGCTCCATTGACCTGCATGGTTGGCAGCAGTACCTGAAGTCAACCTCCAGAGGGACGGTGTGTGCCAGCAACGTGAAGGCAGCCTTGCTGGAGTGCGCAGGAAATCTGCAGATCAGGTAAGGGGGTGGGGGAGTTTATACAAACGAGTATGCGTGATTGAGGGAATGAATAAGTATCTGTGACAGAATGTTTGCGGGAACGGGCAGGACTGGACACATATGTTGCAAGAGCCGGCGGGACACATTTGCTGCGGGAGCGGACAGGAGTGGAGCACACACGTCGCGGGAGTGGGCGGTAATGGTCAAAAATTAAGCGTGAGCGGGATTAAGAAAACAGTCCCGCACAGGGCTCTAGACTACAGCTGCTGTCAGACTCCGCAACAATGACTACAACAATACAATTGTAGCCTTTAAAAGCAAGTGCATGAGAGGCGCAAAAAATGTGTCATATTTGTATACAAGTGTACTGTTCCCTAGATTGGGTTTTTAGTATTTTTTTTTTTAGTATAAATATAGAATCTAATTCCTTCTCACGTGTGCCTACCTTTTGATATGTTGCGTACTATACCTACATGGTCAATATGTCCAGTCTACATGTATGTACAACCACATTTACTAATGGAGTGGGGGAGTTTATGAAAATTATTTTAAATAAATGATTGTATCATGAGTAGCCTAACTTGTCATTTATAAATGGCTTTCCATGGTAAAGTATAAGCTATTTATATGGTTGTCTCTGAAACAAAACTATAGCATAACTATGAAAATTGGAGTGGCCTCCCAGGAAGAAAAATGTGGCCTGGCTTGGGATCTAAAAGGGTTAATCCTAAATTGTGCTCCAAGTACACCTGGAACATGTGTGCACGTTCCCATTAGATCGATCAGTGCTTTAAACAACATTTTTAAATGAAACACTATTTGTTTAGCACTGCATCAGATAGGTCTGGTTTGGTTTGCTGTTCAAAAAAAAAAATAAGTTATTACTGCCTCTAATTTTGTAAATTATTCATGCAAAACATCAGATTTAGACTAACTAGCGCATCTTAAATTAGATCACCTTCAAAATGAATTAGGACACTTACCATATTCACCAAACATCAATATTGTGTACTGCCGTTGTTCCACTATGGTTGTAACAATTTTCACACTTATCCAGATTACTAGCATTCCAAGGGTGGCATCCAGGAGAAAATTCATTAGGTACCTACACAGACAGACGTTACATAGAACATGGTGCATTTAGTACCAGATGTAGCACACAGCATAAAAGACACATTCTGAGAAACCCTTCAGCCAAGCAAATGGCAATTCAAAGGCTAATACATCAGGTCTCCAAAAATCAGTCAGCGTAATTAAATTACAAGTTACAATTAATTAGGGAATATTACACCTCCAACAGTATCAAATGTGAAGAATTGTATTATCGTGTTAATCACCATGAAAAACAATATAAAGACTGTTCAAATGTGGTCTTTAGAAATTAAGTTATCACAACATAACCACAAAGGTCCTGCTTATTCTTAATTTTAAACCTATTGTTCCTTTGTACATTCATTTGGTGTGGGAATTGATTATCGTTGGTCATACAATTAACACAGACCTTGCACAAAAAGAGACTATAAGAAGTAGAGACTAAACAACAGATCTAATAGTATAGAATAGTATAGTATATGTTATTTAACATAACGATACTCACAGAGAGCAGGGGTCTTCTTCGGTCAGGTCAGAGAGAAAGACATTAGTGAAATGAATGAACAAAGCACCAATAGCTTGCTTTGAAGTATCATAAAACCTGTGGGTCGAAGCAAATAGTCTCCAGTGAAAGTACTGCGGTTAAGTTAAAAAGAAGAATTTCCTTAGTGTTCTCTTTAACAGACAAGTGTGTGATTGCATATAACAATTGTTACAAAACAAAAAGAATATTCTGCAACTGTGCAAATTGCACTACATTGACATATTCTTAAATCCAACAATTACATTTTCCCAAAACATATACTATATTTTGTACGTAGTGTGCATGCTTTAGATTTGTGACTAGTAGGCATTTCATTTTTTAATTTGGAGAATACTCTAATTTCTAGTTTACTTATCTCAGTTGAAGCTGTCACTTTTAAAGGGTCACTCTTGGCATGATAGTTGTGGGAAGACTTAGTCTGTACAAATACATGATTATACTTAGGGGTCTTTTAGACACAAAAACGCCAGAAGTCGGTAGGCTTAACCAGTAAAGCTTAGGACATAATGCTGTGGTCAGAGGTCACCCAATGATCAACCTACGTATAATTCTTGAATTAGAGTTAGCAGTAACACCTATTCTACAAATCTGAAACCTAGCAAATAAATTTTTTTATTGAAACAGATTATTTTACGCGGTGTAAATCGATGTATTCTTCAGAACTGCCGATTGCTTATTAAAGCACACAAGGAACATGGAAATGAGCGTTATAAAAAGAAAAAGTTCTAACCATATCCTCCATGGACGTCGTTGATCCTTTGGCTCCTTGAAACGTTTCACTAAGTGAAGAAAATTACAGGACATAGGCTAAATAATGGTTGAGGTAGGAAAAAAACATATCTGCTCCTTGAACACCTAGCTAAAGCACTTTACTTGTTTTTTTACATTTTATACTAATAACTATAATGACATAATAAATCGCATGAAAGCTCTATACTCAATTATCTGAGAAACCTGTGCTGGAAATACAAGCAGGATGCCATTACGGCCAGGACTTGCCCCACAGGTATAAGGGCTACTTGCTACTGAGGTGGGCCCTCATCTGCTGTGAATGAAGTCTAATATGTTATTAACAAAATACGCACAAGATGATTGTCAGCCATTGCTTCATATTTTAAGTAAAATAATGTTTCAACACACAGCCATTTAGAGCTAAAACAGGATACATACCCGGGGAGCGGCCCCCTAACACATCTAATGGGGCAACTCTTAGATTCTGTGTTACTTGTAATAAACATGCTCATATAAAACAGTCACCCTCTTAATTTGTGAGTTTATGTGTTTTATACACACCCATTACTAACATGTGTATACAATCAAGCACATAGACAAGCCGCCTCCATAGACAAGAAATGACAGCAGAAAGGGTCATTCTGAAGAGCGCAATGACTTTAAATGTGGTACTATCATAGGGTGCCATCTTTGCCACAAGTTAGTTTGTGAAAAGTCTGCTCAGCTAGGTCTGCCCCGGACGGCTGTAAGTGGAAAAATGTATAACTTATTTGAAATGCGTTATTCTATCATTAAAATTATAGACTGGTCAGGTCTTTGTCAGTGGGAAAACGTACAAAAACAGAAGGGGATCCAATTATTTTTTCCTTCACTGTACGCCACTATTTGTGAAGTACTTCTATTAATATATCTACAGAAAAAAAATGTATAAAAGTATCTTTGTAAACATAAGATGTACGAAATAGTCCTAAAATAAATGTAAACAAGTACCACATTTGAACACTAAAGGATAAAAGGGGAATTGAATAAATAATAAATAAATTGTCAAAGTTGATCTTAATCTGTGGCTCGAACCAACCCTGGTCCTTAAGGGTTAAACATAGTTTGGTCTCACAAGTAACTTTTTAATAGTACACAAGGGCAAAATTCCAGTGTGGGTAAGGTTATGTATACATTGACTTGGAAAACAAGGTTTGCTTTAACTGATCACTCTGTGTAGAGCACCGGACGTCACTGGAATAGGCATTTACATTTTTACACGTTAATATTTCTTTAAGAATTTTTGCAGGCTGGCTGTTATACATAGATTGGTTTGGCAGGGAGTTTCTTCTTTGTATACAAAAAATAAATAAATGGGGGGGAAAAAACCCTTCCTGTTTCCTTGGAAATAGTACAGCGTTACACTAGAACAAATAAATAAATAAATCATAATTCTCTCTTAGTGCAGATTTGCATTTGCAGTTTTTTTAAGGGAATATATCACACCTGAGCAGGGTCAGACTGGTGATGATGAGGTAGCCCTGGCACTAGACTTAACTGCAGCCAACAGCGTAATATGTTTTTATGCTAAAGTAGCACGCGTACGGACATATCTAGCCACAGGACACATGCTGCAGCGGATCAGGCGAGTGTGTAGGGCAGTCGGCCAGCAGCCCACTGGGTACTTGCCCGGTGTACCAGATGTGGCTGCACCTATGATCCATCACTTAACAATAACGTGATTAACAGGCTGTATAAAGATACTAATACAAATATATACAGTATATTGCATCTATGAAAATGACAATGCTCACCGACTTCCCAACCGCAGCCTTTTCCCCAGACAGTACCACCAACCATTATGAGCATATGATGCTGGGTGCATTTCATAGACACTGGTGCACACTCCCAAATAGGGTGACCACATTGGCCATGTTTTCCAACATGTATAAGGTTTTTCATATTGCTGACCAGTCCAGATAAAATGCAGCACTAAGTGGGATGTATAGACTTATGGAAGGGAACCAATTAGTTGGTTATACATCCTCCATACTGCAGGTCAGGACTTTATCTGAGCTGGTGGGCAATATGTAGAAATGATGTGTGTCCTGGAAAACATGGCTGATGTGGTCCCCCTACTCCCAATGTACACATTTTCCCCCAGCTAAAGCTTCAGGATTCAACCATGCTGCAACCCACCAGTACTACTGACATGTTATTATATCTTCTTACTCACACATTATTGAAACAAATGCTGCAAGCCGAGTTAAAGGGACACTCCAGATATCATATGCATTTTAATGCACACAACGGTTGTGTCAACTTGAAATTAACATTTTTCATATTCCACCCCTGTGCAGGGATTCAATAGAACACTTATGCATTTTCCCTGCATCCCCCTCCCACAGCTTGCTGAAGATGCAATCGGCAAGGATTTTCATGGGGTTTAACAAAACCCAAGCACAGAAAGGGCTCCCATTTAAATAGAGTACTTTTTAAAGAAACAAAAAAAAAGTTACAAATTGTTGGCGGAAAAAATCTTGTCCGCAGTTGCAATATTTACTAAAGCAGCAATGAACTACCACGGACCAGGACAACGTTCAATGTAAAAGTCGAAGCACAAAACACTTTATGCAATTATAACATTTCCAAAGCATCCTGTTCCTTGTTTTATTAGCGTACTCACTAAATGGTTACAGATTTCAAAAAGGTAACATTTTGCAGTACTCTTTAGCAACACTGATTAAAACTGAACACCAACCCTAGTGCGCTAACCAGTGTGTGTTTTACAAATTAACATAGGCAATACACGTTTATTAGAAGTTCCCCTTAATTATACGAGCAGTCATTGTAACTTTCTGCTCTCATGATTCCCCCCCCCCCCAAACTTTTACAATTCTTTATCTTGTAGTGAAGGTTTTTCTCCAATATTAAGTCACTGTTGTTCTTTGGTGATAGCAGATTAACTGTTGTATAAAAAAAAGGGCAGAAGGAGTTCTGCAAACAGTCTACCAATGTCACTTAAAAAAGTGGCTTCGATATTAGTCAACTCAGTCTAACCATTTCCTGTAGAATATTTCGGTATCAAAAACTATACTATAGTCGGTTGGTTTTACCCCTTTGGTCCGATTAACCTGTGTTGCATGCTGGGGCACCATTGTGACAGATGTAGTAATATGAAAATATGAATGTGGGTGCAGTTAACTAGCTTACGGGGTATTCCTGAACATACAACAGGGTTTTTTTATGCACTCATCCATTTTCTGGGCAAGAAATAAAAAGCAGAACTATAAAAGAATGAAAGTTAAAACCCAGAACAAAATCAAGTTGCCGCAGACCTTAAGAGATTGGTGAATATGGCCTCCTAAAAAGTGTCAAAATGGCCCTAGGGATGTCTATTTTTCACTAACATAGGAGTGTTCATTAAGTTCTGAGGAAGTTGGGTAAAACCTGGTGAAACGTGTAGAGCGTCAGTAACATTTTCTTATTTTTACTAAGCGTTTATTACTTAATAGATGTGGGTACCAGATGCTGTTTCAGTATCAACCATTGGTGGTCTAATCCAAGCTATTGTTGCTGTACAACCCTAGTCATTATGCACTGTTTGAACTCGAGCTAGTTTCAGTACCATTCACTTTGTCAGTTGATCTTGACAAATATATCAATTGCTCTTATATTGGAGATGGTGTCCCCCTATATTCTTTCCTTCTCCTCCCTCTTATGCATATCATGTTGTAAGAGACATCCAGCCTCAGTTATGTACATGTAAATCTATGAAAAAACTTTTTTTGCATTTTTGCCATTTTTTTTTATATCATGCAAAATAATAATCATTCATTTCTGAATATGACTTGAAAAGAAAGTCCTACTTGTGCTGAAAAAAACCCCACTAATAATTTGCGTAGGTACACTAAATAAGAAAGAAGGACACTACGGTTGAACAGAGACATAGTAAAAACACAAACATTTCTACTTGTCTGTAGTGTAAAAAAATCCTTAAACAGTTATTGTTCCCGTCAGGGACATTAAACTGTCCCTTTAATAGAATTGTGCAGATCTACTGTAAAGTTGTTATCACAAATATAACCAGTACAAAGCATGATGAAGAAATGGCATGGCTGCTTCTAGGTAGAACAAACAACAGATCTAAAATTGAAATTAAAAAAGAGACTGGATTAGGCTAGACTTTCTCTTTAAAAGGGTTTACATAAATTTAAATTGTTCTGTAGTACAACATATTTAATAGAACATTCTAAACAAAAGTAAATGCTTTTATGATTTGCTCTGTAAAACAGTGTTTTAATCTACTTCATCATAGAGGCTCACAGTGCTTATTTTTGCTGACATTTAAGGGGTCATAAGGTTAAATGTGAATACCCACTAACAAAGTGTACATGGAAATGTTTTTACGAAACAAGATAATACATTGGAGCAAAATACTGTTAAGCAGATAGGATCAACATGTGACTAAGCGGATCCTAAACATAATGATGCCTCCTTGTGGTCTCAACTGGAAGTACAATGCTCAAGGTTTGCATTGTACCTTTCAGTTTATTGGGCAATTGTTACAAATGTAATCATTGAGAAACTAGTAAATCTGAAAAAAAACTGCATAAAAGTATTTTTAAAAGAAGATTTTTTTAAATATATTTTTACATTGGAGTGCTGTCATATTTTATATGAATTCTTTAAAATACCAGTAGTTTGATTCATGCTGCTGATAACTACACTTATTATATTTTATACTCATGCAGTACACTTTTTTGAGGGCTACAATTCTCCTCACCAATATTGAAGTTGTAGTCCATAACAGCAGTAGAAAGGCTGTCCCGCTACACTACTGTAACGTACATTGAGCAATCACCCAAAGCAGTGCACCTTGTGCAGTCTGACAGTGTCACCATGTAGGAAATAAACAACTGGCGCTCTAGGGGTTAATGGCGAGCTTGCAAGCGCAGGGTCCTCTTCTCCTTTTATACCAGTTTGTTATTGTGCGTGATTTCAAATTATTTTACTGACCCTGTTGTAACAGCGCTATGGAACATGCTGGCGCTATATAAATAAATGTGACACAATATCACTGATAGAGATTATATATATATATATAATATATATACACACACACACACACACACACACTATAATGATAGAAGTCTGCAAAAAACACAAAATCATAGAACTCCGTAGCAGAGAAGCACAGCTTTTTGAAATGTACCCTAGACCTAATCCTAATACACCATGTTCACCATCCCATTAGCACAGTTATAGCTATATTCATTGTTGACATTCATACATTTATTATTGACTTATCATATATATCATGTTCTAGTTTTGTTTTGTTTTTTTGTTAAAGAGACATGTCAGCCATATGCAAGTGCTAGTTGGTGGCCCTTTAAGATTTTGTGTGATTCCCCCCTGGGCAGAATCCCCAGCCTCATATACAGTACGTTTGCCTCTTTCCCTGACCCCTGGCTCCTTGTATTCATTCAGATAAATCTATCATAGCCTGGGTCCACACACACACAAAGCACTCCTACCGATTTCACTAGCAGCTAAACCGTGGGGTGAAAACGGGACCACAAATGTGGCGTGACAGCTTCTCCTAAAGGGGATTTTTTTCATATAGTATAAGGATAAATGTCAACGTACTTACAAATTATTTTACTAGAATTTCTTTGTTGCTCAGGCTGACTGGTACATTAGACTGTCTTTAATTACTGTTTAACCCCTTCAATCCCCTATAGACGTACCGGGACGTCTAGCCTTTCGTGCAGCGTCAGGAACACATCCCTGCCGCTGCACGGGAGAACAGGCTGTCGTTTGACAGCCTGGACCCCCCCCTGGCAGCAGAAGCCAGCGTTGCTGGCTTTCTGCAGCCCGATCCCCTGTAACAACTTGGTGTGTCATTAGCCTTGGGGGACTGAACCACACCCGGGTCAGTGACATTACTGCCGGATGTGCGACACTGGGGGAGAGAGAGAGAGAGAGAGATAGAGACAGAGAGAGTTCGTTTTGCAGAGCTGCAGTGCTTAGTGCAAAACCACATTATATATTGGGGATAGTGTAGTGTTTTAGAAATTGGCCAGGTAGGTACAATGGCGCAACATGTCTTCAGCGCTGAGGAGGCTCATGACTGCCTCACTCAGTCTGATGACGATGCCACTCTGACCGCGTCAGACGCCGAGGCCACTCTGACCGCGTCAGACGCCGAGGCCACTCTGACTGCATCAGATATTGATCCAATATCTGAGGAATCCTGCTGTGCGTCAGATAATGACGAGTCAGAGGAAGACGATGATGGCCAGGGTCCATCTGCCAAAGCCAGGCGTGGAGAGCCTGACTCTAAATATAATTGGGTGCCCCCAAATATGATAGACCCAGTAATCCCTGCTTTTACTGCGACTCCTGGCATCAGATGTGACATCGATGCTAGCGAGCCAAAGTCATTTTTCCATTTAATGTTTGCCCCCGAGTTTTTTGAGCTGCTAGCAGCTCAAACAAACCTCTATGCAGCCCAGTGTCAGGCAGCTGACCAAGGAGACAGAAGCCAGACCTGGTACCCCACTGACTCCCATGAAATTAAAAGATTTTGGGCCCTGACCCTTATGATGGGCATTGTGAAAAAGCCCACGATACGCTCCTATTGGAGCACAGATCCCGTAATATCCACCCCTGCTTTTTCCCAAATAATGCCCCGGAACAGGTACTTTGGGCTCCTAAGATTTTTACATTTTACCGACAATTCCCAATGCCCCCCTAGAGAGCACCCCCAATTTGACCGTTTATATAAATTGAGGCCCATTATTAATTATTTTTCACGTAAATTCCCTGAAATTTATACCCCCGACAAAAATGTGGCTGTAGACGAGTCCCTGGTCCTATTCAAGGGTAGACTGAACTTCAAACAGTATATCCCGTCCAAGCGAGCGAGGTACGGTGTAAAGTTATATAAACTTTGCGAGAGTGGGACGGGATATACTGTTTCCTTCAGAATCTACGAAGGGAAGGACAGTCACCTTGATCCCCCCGGCTGCCCACAATCTGTGGGTACTAGTGGGAAGATAGTGTGGGACCTG